>CM051833.1:115345829-116545829 GCA_028451465.1 Erethizon dorsatum
TTTAAACTGATAATTAATGTGCTATTTTATTAAATTTAAAAGTTGGAAATTTTTGATGGAATTTTTAATATTTAATGTAGCACATAAAAATTTGTCAGTTGCCATAGTCAGTTTTTTTAGTTTCTTTTTTTTTTTTTTTTTTTGTGGGTACCAGGGGGACGACCTCAGGACCTCGCGCGCCAACAGGCATAGTTTCTTTTTTATTAGTATGTTTGCAAGACATAGTAATTACATTCATCTTGGGGAATTGGTACATAGACATAGTACATCTTAATCATTTTTACTTTGCCTTCCCCTTCCCAGAATTTTTAATATTACTTGTTTCTCACTTAGAATTTCAGGTTGGTATTCAGTAGAATATGATCCACTAGATCTTAATAGGTGTGTTGAAAGTGTTATATGCTCAAGTTATTTTGTGAAGATCTGAGTTAAACAAATTTTAATATGTTTATTGTAACATTAAGCAGAAGCTTTCACTATAGGAATCTCGAAAAGGAGACTCGTATTCAGTATTTCCCAGCCTTTTTCGTTTATAGAAACCTTTTTATTTTCACCACGTCTCTTGGAGGAGAGCACTTTTTTTCCTACAAACTAGTACATTTGAATAACATTTGATTATATTTATATGATCAATTAAAGGATAGATTTTTTCCCCCATAAGTAAATACAAGTTTGAGTCAGCCTGCTATAATTTTACTTTCCATGTATTTCTTTAGCTCCAAATGCTACAGTTATTCCTTGGGTTTTTTAGGTTGGTCAGAGAAAAGGATATTTGTCGTAGAGTTGTGTGCACTTGTAATCACGGTAGTCTGTTTACAGATGAGCGTCCTGATTCTACCAAATAACTCATCTGAAATAGTGCAGGAACACTCTAGAACAACGCCTTGCAAACGGTTGGGATGTGCCATAAAATACATGATTTAAATGCTCTCTTGTTGTGAGATAAGTCAGAGGATTTTGTGTTCTGCGTGCAGCACCTGCCTTTTACGGCCAAGAGGTGATGTGATCATTCTAGTTGAGACAGCGCGGCATTTTTAAAGTATTTCCTGACAGATTCAGAGAGCCAGGCTGTAGAAATGATTGTTGCACTCCGAGGGAACAGTTGAAGAGTAAAGGGTGAAATATGCGAGGTCATACAGAGCTTTTGTAAACTACAGACTAAGGTGACAGAGATACTTTAAGATTTGGAGGGCTTCAGAATCTCTCTAAAGTTAGAATAATTAAGGCATTTTAGTAGATTGAGTTTTCAAACCAGATTTGCTGGCTGTTAAAATCGTGTCAAGTAAGATTCTCTAACTGTCATTACCAATTTTTTTTTGTTGTTGTTGTGTTGTAGTTTTTTGTTTTTTTATATTTTGTTTTTTTCCTTGAGACAGATTCTCACTTTGTAGTTCAAAACTGACTGTGTAGCGCAGGCTGGCCTCGAACTTGGAACAATTCTCCTGCCTCAGTTTCCCAAGTGCTGGGATTACCAGATATTATGCAAAAGTAACAAGCAGTTAAAGATTTAGAAATTTGACTTGAGTGAAAAAGAAAAACGTACTTCTGTGTGGTAAAGTACAAAATAAATATACATTGACAGTAGGCCTTTAAAATGTACACTAAATATGCTGATAGGAATATATTGTGAAAATTATCTCCAACTCTTGAATTTTTCTGAATGGAAATTATTAACAGTTAATGATTATTTTGTAATTCTTCTATACAAAAGGACTTAGCCAAGACCTTGATGTCAGTAATATAAAAACAAAAGAAATCTTCATACATGTCGCTTCAACTATTTTGACCTAATGAATGCATCTTAGTACAACAAACTGAGTAAACATACTGCATATCAAAGTGCTTCTGTACAATGCTAATAATCCCAAAACCATGATCCTAGGACTCCAATTTAGGAATCCCATGTTCTGTTCCCAAATTTTCTGATTAATAATCTTAAGAATAACTTGCATTGATGAATAACCAAGAATAATTACTGTAAGAAATATTAAATTGGGCTTATTTTATAATTTGATAAAATTCATATATCCTAATTGATGCTTTTACTGTCTGAGAAGTGACAGTCATCAAACAAAGTCATATACACGAAATGACATTTTCTTTGTCCATTTTGTTTATAATCTGTATTAGTTTAGAGTAACTGTATAGCCCATCATCTTCGTGAGCATTCTAGGCGAACAGTGATTTCACAGAGTGAAGCGACAGCATCGGATAGTCCTCTGCCGACACTCTAGTTTGCCAGTGCCATTCTTCAGACACGACCTTAAATCCCTTTTGAATCTAAGTTAAGCGTAACAATTTTGGAAATAAATTATGAATACTAATAGTAAAGATGCAGTTCATCCAGTGTAGTAGTACTTATCAATTGTCTTTTAAGTTCTTTGCCTCTCTTAAGGCACCTAATGTGCAATTGTCTTTCTTTTTCTTTGGAACTGTGTCACTCGATTCATAGTATACTGTACTTGCAGGCAACATAGTTCTTTTTCCCATGAACTGCTTACAAGCCAACTGTGTTGCCTAGTACATGTACAGTCGTATTTCAGAAAATAGCAAAACAAACTAAAAACTACAAAGCCTCCCACATGCAGAACTTAGACCTATGCTTCCTCTGTCCTCCTTGGACTTCGCCAAACCAATCACTGTGAATGGTTTCCAGCCCACAATACCCAAAGGTTGCAAGATTGGCAGCAGGATTCCAACATTGACAACTCATGTTGGGAAGGGAATCATTTTAGAGAGGGATGATGGTGAGCTAAGTTTTCAACTTGCTTCAGTTGCCGATAGGATGTCTAAATAGAGATGTTAAAAGGCAAAGATATGGGTCTGGACAGAGGATAAAAATAGGAAATGTACAGAGATTTGGATTTTAGGTGGTAATTAAAATTATCAAGAGTATTTTATATGGAGATGAAGTGGCTGTGGGAGGTCTGTGTTTATATGCTTTGTCATGTAAACTCAAGCAGAAGCTATTTATGATGTCCTTAGCCCTTTCAGTAGCATTTACTTTTTTGTCTAACATCTGAAAGCCTTTAAGAACAGTTTGGAGGATTAGAATAATAATTAATATTTGTTTATTCGAATTATTAACTCTGACATTTATTTATTAATCCCTGAGATTCATAGTTTTGAAAAAATTGTATTGATTTTAGATTTGGCATGCATCATATTTAGCTATTTTAATTAAAGTATGTATTCTACTTGAGCAGTTAATAGAACTTGAACCATCTCCAGTTAAATGAGTTAATTAATGAGTACTGGGAGAATATAAGGTAACAAGTGCTATCATTCATTCATTTTCTTTCATTTAGGCCACACATGAAATTGATATGTTGCTTTCAGTGTTGGGTGGCTAGGGATAGAGTGTATGGGGATCTGTTGCCTTTTCTCCTGTGTCTTTTATGCTATTCAGATTTTGAAGCATGGAATGATTTTACTTTTGGGACAGATAAAAAAAGATCTAGGTTTTGAAACTTGCTTCATTTACGTTAAACATGAGATAGCTTGGTGTGGTATAAAGTACTGGCACTTGATGTTAGAAGTCATGATTTCAAATCCTGACTTCATTTTCTGGCCAACGGGCCTTAAATGAGTCACTTCTCTTCTTTGAATCAGTTTCTCATTTGAACGTGGGGACAGTGACGGCTGCTCTGCTTACCTCACAAGGTGATCATGAGTTCATTTCAGCAAGTACATCTATGAAGTACACGCTCAGCTCGGTGTGATGTGAGGCCCAGTACCCGTCCTTCAAGGGTGAAAGTAGACAAAATTCAAGCCTGTTACAATGGTGAAGATATATTGTGAAGGGGCCGGTGAGATGGCTCAGCGGCGTAAGCGCCTGCCTGGCAAGCGCGAGGGCCCGAGTTCGACTCCTGGAACCCACATACGAAAAAAGGGCCGGTGACATCTCTCAGCGGCACGGGCGCCTGCTGGCGCGCGAGGTCCTGAGGTCGACCCCCAGTACCCACAAAAAGAAGAAAAAGATATATTGTGAAGATCCACAGAATCCACAGTGTCTGCTGAGGGAGTGGTAGGTTTGCTGGTAGAGTGGTCCTCCTACCACACAGATACATTTCAGTTTTGATGAATGAGTGGGAGGAAAACACTAAGGAGGGAGAGGAGGCATTCCTCTCAGAACAAGCAGCATCTGCAGCCCTGTCTCAAACGTGTGTTTGTGTATGCACAGTTTTTTGTCAAGACAGAATATTGTTGCAGATTCTTCTTTTGCTTCACTGACCTCAGAATCTTTATTAATTATCAGGTATAACATATGATGGTGCATTCCTGTAATTCAGCTACTCAGGAGGCTGAGGCAGAAAGATCTCCAGTTCAAGGCCAGCCTGGAGAATTTAGTGAGACCCTGTCTCAAGACAAACAAAAGGCTGGGGATGTAGCTTAGTAGTAGAGTGCTTGCCTAGCATACATGAGGCTCTGTATTAGGAAAAAAAATTGCGGAATAGTAGAAAATCTCACTTGGGACTTTTATGATGACCATAAAAGGATTTGTAGAGAACAGCTAAATCTTACTGAATTTTATCTACATACATTTTACTATTACAGATTATGAGCACTAAATCAGATTCTGAGGTCAACTTCCAGTTGTTCTGCAGTAGGGGACTAGTGAAAATTCTTAATCAGTGCAGTTTACTTGTGTTTTCCTGAATGTAAGCAGACACATTTTCCCTGATATTGTAGCACTATTGAACATCTTATCCCCATAATAGTTTATAGATGCTAATATCTAGCCTCCGATTCCCACTCTTCTGTAAGTTATAGTTTAGAGGCCCTAATATTTTATTGTTTTATACCCAGTTGCCTGTAAGTTACAGAAGTACTTTGTAAATTGAAGGTATGAACTAGATAGAGCATAATATTTATTCTGGATATTAGCTGCCAATAACATCAACTATTACAAAAAAACAAAGGATTTTAAAGTTTTAAAACTTAGTTTTGAGTGTAAAATACAGCCTTTTACACAAAATTTACATAAAATATTTCTTAATACATTGGAAAACAAAACGGGTTGTATAGATAATTTAGTCTTTGTTTTCTTCATATTTATTTATTTATATTTGGGAAGAAAAAGATAAAGTAATTCAATTTTTAAATGACTGCCAGTTTGAATGAATTAGTCCAAAGTAGGAAAGCATAATTTCTGTACTTCAGACACTTTTAGCTTCAAGTAATAGAAAATCAAGTATATATGGCTTAAACTATAAGAATTTATTATCTCCTACGATAAGAAGTGTATGTTCAAGGGTTGGTTAATCAGTAGTTCAGTAACATCATCAAAGACTGTAGTTCTCTGACAACTCAGAGTGCCCTGTCCTTTAAACTGGATTTCCTCACCATCTCATGGCCTCCCCAAGTAGCAGGTATCACATAGCGGTGACAATGTCCAGGAGAGAAAAGGAATTATATCCCATTTAAGAGTAATGACAACCTTCTCAGAGCCCCCAGCAGATGTCCTTTATGTAGTTCTATTCAGAATTGGGTTACTGTCACATGCTTAAACTGTCAGTTGATAACTGACTTCTTTTAAGGATATGACTTCATGGATGATCCTCAAATTGGATTCTGTTAGCAAGTAAGAAATGAATGAATTGCTGCTGAGTAAGCACCTGACAATGTTTTTTTTTTTTATAAATAACACTTGTAAACTTTTTTTTACATGTTCAAATGTTTGAGAACTACTTAAAAAAATGAAAGTATCAGTAGTGGCCATGGGTATGGAGTTTAGAATAAAGCACTTCTTGGACACTTAGTAGCTATGAGAATTTGGACAAGTTACCAGAGCTCCTTAAAGTTCAATTTAGTTATCACTAAAATGGGCATACTAGTACCTACTTTATAAAGTTGCCCTGAGGATTAAATGACAATGTGTTTAGTATACTTTGGCACACTACTTTGCTCATAGTAAGTGGTCACTATATTAGCTGCTTTTTTGAAATCCTATTTTAATTTTAGCTGATAGTGAATGATTCATGCTTTTTCCTAAGTTTACTATATATTAGATTTCTACTAAACTTCACCAAACAGCCTATTTTAAGAGAAAAGATTTGGTTATGTTCATTAGAAATGATAAAGCCAGGCCGGTGAGATGGCTCAGCGGCTTAAGCGCCTGCCCGGCAAGCACAAGGGCCCGAGTTCGACTCCCGGAACCCACATACAAAAAAGGGGCCGGTGATATCGCTGAGCCGCACAGGCGCCCACTGGAGCGCGAGGTCCTGAGGTCAACCCCCTGGTACCCACAAAAAAAAAAAAAAAAAATGATAAAGCCTCAAAAGTCATTTATCCTACCTAACTTTTTTTTTTGTCTTTTTGATACAGGGTCTCGCTATGTAGTTCAGGCTGGCCTTGAACTCGATATGTACCCCAGGCTGGCCTCAAACTCACAGTGATCCTCCTGCCTCAGCCTCCCAAGTGCTGGAATTATAGGCGAGCGCCACGATGCCTGGCTCTTTTTTCATTATTATTGCTGTTTTCAGCTTAATTTTTACTAGTATTGTCTTTTTTTTTTTACTACTTTTATAAAATAAAGTAGTTTGAGATTTTATTCATTTCTAAAATATTGATTTTAAATCACTCATATTTTAATCTAGAGACTTAAAAGCATTGTGAGGAGTCATAATTAATAAGATGGTAAAGTAATGGTAATATTTAAATAAGGCTCTAAGTATTGAATGCAGTAAAATACTGAGATATCTGTTTATATTAGGCCCTCAGTAACTTTCTGTTCTTTCATCTCTCACAATTTACAGTACAAAAATCTCAAAAGGCACTGGGAATATAGCTTAGCGGCACAGCGCCTACCTGGCAAACGTGAGATTGTGAGTTCGATTCCTGGTACCAAAAAAAATCTCAAAAGTATTGTTTGTTTCTTCAGGGAAGCGAGAGTTTCTTATCAGCTATATAGTAGAGAACTTTTTTTCTGTCAGGAAAAAGTTACTCATACTGGGGAAGATTTCAGTAAAGGATTTCATACAGGAATTTGGCTATGTAGGTGGTGTTACGAGTTGTACAAAATATTAAACTTTCGTTAATTGACCGGGGGTGCCTTAGACACCACTGACAACATATTTTTTATGAGAAGAATTTGGTAGACATTATTTAGCCTTTAAGCTTTAAAAACAAATATGTTAAGTGAGGAAAGGTATATTTGGATCATAGGTCTGTTCTGAAAGTTGAAAATGAATAAGTGGATTATATTTACATCACTTTAAATGTTACGTAGTGTAAGATTACTTTTCTCTCCATATGGATCATATGTTGACCAAAGGAGATTTTTTTTTTTAAATAAATTTAGGTTAAATAGATTCTCTTCATCATTTGCTTCATATTACAACTATAATGGTTAGGATTCCTGGAGTTTCTATTTGTTTTTCATTTTTGTAATAGAAAAGACGCATGATGACTTTATCACAGTATTATCTTCTATGTTCTTATTGTCGATGTTCCTTAGAATCTATTCTGTTCCTCTTAAAGACATTCCCACATGAGTTCACAGTAAGATTCGCATTTAGACTGATTGGCTTCCAGGCCTACAGCAGACTAAATCTTGGACTCCTCCCACGCCTTCATCTTACTTTTGCTTTATGTTGACCGTGGCTTCTCGGTCTCATGACTTTTCTTGATTTTCACTTTGTTTGCTAGGGTACATTCTTAAGTAAATTTCCAGAAAGGTGGCATATTGGGTAAACTTTCTGAATTTCTATATGACTGGAAAGAGTTCCCTTGGCTTGTAACTTCTTTCATCAGTTAGCCCCATGACTCGTTGCTTCTTTCAGATCGTGACTCAGACGTCCTCTTTTCACAGAGGCCTTCCCTGATTATCTTGTGTTACATTGTAGTCCCCTTATATTTTCAGTCCTCCTTCACAACTTTTTCTCTATAGCATTTATCATAATTTACCTTGCTATATATTTTGCTTATTTGTCTTTATTTTCCCACTAAACATGGCCATAGGGAAGGGATTTTTATAGTTTTATTCACCAGTATGTCATTAGTACATAAAGTCATGCTTGGCACATAGTAGCCCCTCAAGAAATAATGAGTTAATGAATTTTTCCATCACTCTTTATTATAGTCATAAATCCAGGTTATAAATAGTTTTCTCTCAGAACTTTGAAGGGATTGCTCCATCATCCTCTGGTATTGAGTGTTATTAATGTGATGTATAATGTCAGTCTGATTCTTCTTCCTTGTATAGGTGACTATTTCTTTTTTTAAAAGCTTTAATTTTCCTGGTGCTGTGGAAATTCTTAATGTACATACATGAGCACCACACCCCCCAATCTTATTTGGTACTTATGAAACCCTTTCAGCTAAGATTACTGTTTTTTTCCCTAGCTACAGGAAATTTGTTCTTTAAAAAAAATTGTTTCCCTGCTTTTTAAAATTTTTGTACAGTATACAACTCCTATTGGTCATACACTGAACCACTCTTATTTATCTTCTTTTCTCTTAATGTTCCATTTTCTTATTTTTCCTCTTTTTAATTTTATATTTTTTTAGTTTAAGCTTTAATATACTTATTTTGTTTAAACAGTGAATTCTGGAATATTATTTTTTTAACTAAAACAGTATTAACAGGTGGATAATTATAGGAATAAATTTAATATTTCTATTTTGTTTTTTGTTAATAACAAATGATAAAGGCAGCTTATCACATAGTAGGAAAAGGAAGTGGTAGTAAGTGATCATTTGTTGACTGGAAAAGGGGAAAGTCTAATTTCATATTGTACACTATATATTTTAAATATTTTTGTAACATTTAACATTTCCTTTTCCTTCTAATGTGATAAGCTGCCTTTGTAATTTGTTATTAATAAAAAATATAAATATTAAATCAAACTACTCCTATAATTGTCCACCAGTAGATACTTTTAGTTAAAAAATAATATGCCAGAATTCACTGTTTAAACAGTAATAAGCATGTCAGAGCTCCTTGTGTGCCTGCAGCACCCAAGTCCAAAACTCAGATGTTTACAGGAACCGAGTGTGTATGGTCTGAGTGTTCAGAAAAAAGTGGGGGTGGGAGTGGGGATGTGGGGGTGTGAATTGGGGCAAAGTGAGTAACACTGACCCGTGCAGAAGAGACAGTAGTCTTCAGTTAGCTCCAGCCAGTAGTGGGAATATAGCCTCTGTGTTCCCTAATGAAAACGTCCAAGAAAAGATAGAGATGTTGACGTTAGCAGCTTTTTGTTGTTGTGTTTTGAGACTGGGTCTCACTATGCAGTTCAGGCTGGCCTTGAACTTAGTATGTGGCCCAGGCTGGCCTTGAACTTGCAGTGATCCTCCTGCGTCAGCCTCCCGAGTGCTGGGATTACAGGCGTGCAGCACTATGCCTGGCCAGCAGCTTTTTAATGGGAAGAAATTTCTTTTTCCCTCCCTCCTTCTCTGTCTTCTTTTTATTCTTCGTTTTTGTTTGTTTGGTTGATTGGTTGGTTTCATTTGTTTTTTAACATTGTGAGTCAAATGAAATCATCTGGGTGGGATTTTATTTAGCAGTAATAGAACCCTTGCCTGGCATAGCCAAGGCCTTGGGATCAAATCTCAGCACTGCAAAAACAAAACAAAACAAGAACGCTTAGGTTTTGCTGAAGCAGACTGACAATTTGCTGTCTCTCCTAACAAATTTCTTGCACTACCTAAAGGGAACTTTCAGACAAATACATGCAGTGACATGAATTAGTGGTTTTATCGTGACTCTCAGATGGAAAATATTTTCATCTTAATTTTTTAAATTCTTGTGAAAACAATTTTTAATTACAAATAAAGTACAGGTTTTTTTATATAATACTCACTTGTTCAATTATGCATGATGTATCAGTATTCAGATCTCCTGCAGCTGACTTGGTGGTCACAAACTTTCCTTTTTCCTTTTTGATAACACATTTATTGAGATAGAGTTCACATTCACACAGTTCACCCATTTAAAGTCTACAGTTCTTTGCTTTTTAGTATGCAGTATTTACAAAGTTGAGCAACTGTATTTAAGACTGTTAAGATTCATCCACATTGCAGTTTGAATCAGTACTTCACTCTGTTTTATAGCCAGGCAGTATTCCCTTGGGCTGGTTATCACATTTTGGTTATTCATTCATTGGTAAAGGGACTTTCAGGCTGTCTCCATATTTTGCCTGTTATGCATAATGCTGTCATGAACCTTTTTAGCTGTACATTTTCTGTGAACCTGTGTTTTCGTTTCTCCAGAGTGTACACCTGGGAGTGGAATCGTTTGGGTGCACAGTAAGTCTCTGCTGGGACATATGTAACTCTTTGTTCTTTGAGAAATAAAGCAACTGTACCAGTTTTCATTGCCACCAGCACACTAGGTGCTTCCAGTTGCTCTGCATCCTTGCCAACACTTGTCATTTATTATCTGACTTGCTGGTTGTGGACTTTCTGATGGGTGTGAAGTGCAGCCTTAGTGTGGTTTTGATTTGCATTTCACTCATGACTAATGATATTGAGCAGTTTTATGTGCTTATTGCGTATGTATAGAACTGCTTTTAGAAAAATGCCTGTTTGGATCCTTTGCCCATTTTATATATATATATTTTTTTTTTTTTTTTTTTGTGGGTACCGGGGGGTCGACCTCAGGACCTCACGCGCCAGCAGGCGCCCGTGCCACTGAGCGATATCACCGGCCCCTTTTTTCGTATGTGGGATCCGGGAGTCGAACTCGGGCCCTCACGCTTGCCAGGCAGGCGCTTACGCTGCTGAGCCATCTCACCAGCCCCTATAATTTTTTTTTTTATCATTGACTTTTCCGTGTATTGGGGGTACACTTCCTTATTAGATACATTATTTGCAAGTATTTTCTCCCATTCTGTGTTCTCCCTTTGATAGTGTCCTTTGAAGCACAAAGTTTTAATTTTGATGAAAGCCAGTTTACTTTTTTGTTGTTGTCATTGTTTGTGCTTTTGGTATCATATCTAAAAGCTTTATTGCGGGCCGGTGAGATGGCTCAGCGGCATAAGCGCCTGCCTTGCAAGCGCGAGGGCCCGAGTTCGACTCCCGGATCCCACATACGAAAAAGGGGCCGGTGATATCGGTCAGCGGCATGGGTGCCTGTTGGCATGCGAGGTCCTGAGGTCGACCCCCCGGTACCCACAAAAAAAAAGCTTTATTGCCAGGCATGGCAGTGCATGCCTGTAATCCCAGCACTCGGGAGGCTGAGACAGGAGGATCACTGTGAGTTTGAGGCCAGCCTGGGCTACAAAGTGAGTTCAAGGCCAGCCTGAACTGCATAGTGAAACCCTGTCCCAAAAAAAACCAAAAAAAATAAAAAAAGTTTATTGCCCAATCCAAGGCCAGCAAGATTGCCTTCTGGGTTTTCATCCAATAGTTTTTATAATTTTAGCTCTTACTTTCAGATTTTAGTACATTTTGAGTTAATATTTTGTATGTGGTATAAGGGCCAGGGGAATACAGACTTTTTAATCTCAAAAATCAAACTAAATGTGCTGTAGATGTAGTTCAGTGGTAGAGCATTTGCCAGAAATGACCCTGGGGGAGGGTTGGGAGTCAGTCTGAATTCAGAAGAGGGGAGGGAGAGAGAATTTTTTTAAAGAGTGGTAGGAAATAGATGAAATAAGATTGCCAATATACTAATATCTAACTGGAGACTTTTTAGGTAAATGGATGCAACTCAAGACCATACTCATAAGTGAAATAAACTAGAAGCACATGTGTAAACATCATATTGTCTCCTTAGTGTGAGAAGCTGAAAGAGTAAATAAGATCCAAAATGTACAATAGATATTGTAAAACAGGAAGAAACTGTTCAAAAGGAAAGAGAAACTGGGATGGGGGAATAGAGTAAAGAAGGAAGGGAAAATGAAAAATAAATATATATCTATATATATATGTACAAGATAGTTAAGATACACTGCTGATTTCGCTTAGTTCATTGAAAAGAAAGGTTTGTGCTAATGTTGTTTGGACAATTGAGTGCCGATATCTTGTACTCTGAGTAACTAATTTAAAGATAACATTATGCAATGTATTAACCATTGTTACCCTCCTATTATGTTGTTTTGAAATTTAGTTCTATTTTTTTCTCTTTAAAATAAAAATTAAAAAAATACTAATATCTTTAAAGCTGAGTGATGGGTACAATGGTATTCATCATGTTACTTTTGTCTATAATTTTTGCTTGAAAATACCCATGATATGGGCCGGTGAGACGGCTCAGCGGCTTAAGCGCCTGCCTTGCAAGCGCGAAGGCCCGAGTTCGACTCCCGGATCCCACATACGAAAAAGGGGCCGGTGATATCGCTCAGCGGCACGGGTGCCTGTTGGCGCGCGAGGTCCTGAGGTCGTCCCCCCGGTACCCACAAAAAAAAAAAAAAAAAAAAAAAAAAAAAAGAAAATACCCATGATACAATATTTTTATACATGTCATTGTATTATGGTTTCTTATGACTTTTTTGGGGGGGTGAGGGGGTTTGCTGGGGATTGAAATCAAGGCCTCACACATGCTAAGCATACACTGCACCACTGAGCTGCATCCCCAAGGCCTTCTTACTACTGTCAATTCCATTGGCCTTTCATCTGGGCACTTAGCCTGGCTTGGTGTTGGACTATTATTAGATGGCCTGAAGTACAAAGTTGGTTGTAACTATGAAAATTATATTTACAATGAGAAAACCCATACAATTAAAATAAATTATTCTTTTTTAGCCCATGGTCTCTAATTATTGATTTATCCAAAACTATTCTATTTAGCATTTTATAAACAGTATGTTTAAAACAGTATGTTTAAGTGGGCTGCATACACATTTCTGAAAAGTTCATGGATATCCAAGAGCACTTTTCAAATTTGTGTTGAGAAGCAACTATTCTGGAGGAATAGTCTCTTTTATTCCAGTTAAGCCTGCAGTTCAACAAAGTTAAACAGATTTGCTTACTGCAGGACTCCACAGGACCTTTTAATATGCAAACATAAACCATAAATCTTTAAGATTTGGCAAGCAGTGCTTTATAAGAAGCTTATTTGACCACTAATATACCATGGAGTAGTTTGGAAAACACTGGGTTACATCATAAAATGTTGTCATATATGCACAGTTAAGTAGTGTAAATGGTCATTTGATTATCATCCTGGTGTTGTCATTTCTTATATTTCTCCTTAAAGCTAACGATTCTATGGTTCCTACTTATTTTCCTCATATAATAATTTCAAAGTTTTAACATTTTAATTATTTTATAAAGATTTTTAAGTTGCTATGTTGTTTCTTTGTAGATGTGGATTTTTAAGGTGGATGGAAAATATTTTCAATTAATCATGCCTTTATAATATAATTACTTTGTTATTTTAAATAGCATTTGCAAAAGGAGAGCATTTAGAGAATTACAACTATTAGGTAGATTCTCTTTTTAATTGAATCTTTTTTCGAGAAAATCAGTAAATACAGCTAAAGTCTACTCAGAGATAATCTTAGCATCTCTATTTTTGTTAAATGTAATGTTTAAACATTTTGAAAGGTTTTCCTCTCCCAAACCTTTAGGGCCTTTCTTCTCAAGTAATCAAAGATTAGTTTTATATGTTCCTTTTTAATTTGTTTTTTGAATATGCTTCTTTGTCATTTATAATTATGATGGCAACATAACATTTATAACCTAGTTTTTTCACTTGCAGATAATTTTAGGGTGTAAGTGTGAGGACCATGCACATACAGGTCATGTCTGTTGGTCGTATTGTTAATGTTTTGTTGTATTTTCATCCATCTATAGAAGTAATACATGACCCTGAAGTGTAGGGTGAGCCTTCCTAGCATACCTCAGAGTTCCAAACTGGAACATTTTAGTATTTTAATATTTAGTGTGTGATGATTTAAATCCAGACTTAAAATCCTTTTACGACTATAACAAGAGTTTAGGGGAGGGAGGGGCTTGTTTTGTGTTGCTTTGCTTTAAAGATTTATAAACTTATATTAATTCACTCAGAATATAAAAAGTAAATGGTGCTCTTAAAAATCTCCATTGTAGGGCCGGTGATATAGCTCAGCAGCATAAGCGCCTGCCTGGCAAGCGTGAGGTCCTGAGTTTGACTCCCAGTACTTTATACAAAAGAAAAAAAAAAAAAGAAAGAAAAAAATCTCCATTGTAAATTATTACACAAAAGCCACCATGCCCTAAATAGGATTTTAATTTGCATTCCAGCAAACATGAGTCAGAAGTAAGCAAGCAACCCCCGTGGAGAAAGTTGTTTTTAATGTGTCTGGACTCAAAGCTTTTTCTTCTGCTCTTTAGGTAATGTGTATGTAGGAATGTTAATATTTTCTTGGGGTACACTCTTCTTTTATATTAAAACTTTAATTAACCAGAATTAGGGAAGATTGTTACATTTAATTGAATTTTGCTTATCTAAAGAATAGTCATTGGAACTTTTGTGGCACTATTCTTTATTATCAAAAATCTTCCTGATATGTATCAGTACCTTTCTTGCTTTAGTAAATACATACTGGTTTGTTTCCCCTACCTGTCTGTGAGAGAACCACATCTAAATTATCTGTCATAGTTCCTTGGACAGGGAAAGTCTGGCATAAAAGGAAGTATAACATAAATATTTCTTAAACAATTTTGTTGTTGAAAATAATCTAATATTTGGGATTTGGCATGCAGTATACTGAGTTTTTTTTTTCCCCTCCAATAAACTAAATGTTTATATATTACAGTTTATGTTTCAAGTATATAGATAAGGTTTTGGGAAACAGCAATAAAACAAGCAACATGGGTCAAGAATGGTGGCGCATGCTTGTAATTCTAGCTACCTGGGAGGCTGAGACGGGTGAATCACAAATTCAAACCCAGCCTGGGGAACTTGAGACTCTGTCTCCAAAAAATGAGGTGGGGGAGGGGGTAGAAATGTAGCTCAGTGGAAAGACTCTTGGCCTGGCATCGGTGAGGCCCTAGGTTCAATCCCCAGTGCGCACACATAACACGAAATGAAGGCAAGACAGAAATGTTAGAACATAACAGTTATGAATGTAGTTTTCACATTGTAAATATAGTGGGATGGGTTTTTAATTTTAAAAATAAAAATTTTATGCTTTGATAGATTACACTGGCTTTACTCATGTAGAGAGAGGACTTAAGAGCACAAGAATCATCACACTTGCATGTATGACGAATGTGTTTTGTTTCCCTCTCCTACACCTAGTCTATTGACTTTAGTATTTTAAATATGTTTTATATTTACGTAGTTTATTTCTTCACATAGTTTATTTCTTCTGGTTTATTCTCTAGAGAAAAAGCTAATTCTCTGAAACATTTTTGGTTTATTTATAGATTGGTCAAAGAAAAAGTGATGTATGAAAAAGAAGCAAAACAACAAGAAGAAAAGATTGAAAAAATGAAAGCTGAAGATGGTGAAAATTATGCCATTAAAAAGCAGGTAAAGTTCTGTCTTAAACAGTAAAAGCTAATATTTACAGAACATCATGTCATCTAATGTCTTTACAGTAGCCTCTGAGATGGTGTTATTGTTCATTTCTTCACCATTAAAACATCCATTTAAAGATAAGGACATGGAAACGCAGGCGAGATAACTGCCCACAGCCACAGCTGAGTGACGTAGCTGGGGTTTGAGCACAGGAATTCTGGCTCTACATCGAATCTGCATTCTCAGCCTGTAAGCTGCACTGCCTTTCCAGTCCTAAGCATTCCATATAAAAACAGAGTAATCTTACACTGAATATACTTATATATATAAATTCAGAAATATTTTCCTTAAACTGATGTATGAATATCACCAAAATAAAACATACGTTACACTTCTCAGTGGCTGCTTGTAAGTGTCTCGGGACAGATTTTGGTCTCCTCAGCCCTTCTTGATTTCAGCATCTGCTGATCTAACTTCTGTCTTATCAGTCCCTACCTGGACCCCTTACATTTCTGCTTTTAAGCTCCCTGAACATGCCTTTTCTTCTTTGCCACTGAGATTTTGCACTTCTTGGGTGCTCTTTTTACTTCTTTTACCCACACTCTCCTGATTAATTCCTGTTCAACCTGTAAACCTTTTATACTCACCTTTATACTGATTTAGTTGTGTCCATCCTTTACATTCCTGTAATTCCTTCTGTATTCCATCATAGCATTTGTTGAATTTTAACTCCCAGCTGACATTTACTTCATGATTCCTTAAAAAAAAAAAAAACTAGAGGCTGTTGGGGAACTTCCTTGCATTCTCATTGCGAAATCATAGCAACCTGCCTGCATCTGCACCCGCACTCCCTTCCTTCCTGCGCAAGTGGATTATGTGCCTTAGCCCTGCTTATGATGTTGTGTGTGTATCGTGATGCTGTCATCGCTCCTTTGTACTTACCATCACTGGGTACCTCAGCAGCACTTGACACAAGTAACCACTTTTTCCTTGAAAAATTATTTTATATGGGTATATTTGGCAGAACAACCTTTTGGTTTTCTTCCTGATATACTACCATCGTTCCTCAGTCTCTTGTTTAACCTTTCTCTCTTTCCACACGTATACATAATTTTTCAGCTTCCCTCTCTATAATCCTTCTCTAGGGAATCTGATACCTTCTTTAAGTAAGCCTTAAATACTACCCATGTGTCCATTCACTCAGCAGAATTTATTGAACATCTGCTACATGTCAAACACTGATGTAGTACACTTTTAGGCATGGTATTAAAAAATCAAAAACAACGAAACTCAAAAAGTTTCTGCTTATGCACACACTAATGCCAGTGACTCCAAAGTTTATTCAACAAAATGAGTCACTTAAAATGGATTTTTCTGCACATAATTGCTTTCTGCAGTGCAAAAGGGACATGTAACAGTCCCTGAAACTTCCTCTTTATTTGGCTATCCAGGAGGAGAACTTTCTTATTTTCTTGACCTAATAGGAGAGCCTGCCTTCCTTGATGTGTGGTAGCACTTCGTATGTAAAGGACATTTGTATGTCCAGTGTTCACAAGAGCATTATTAAACAAATGTGTAGTACAGCTAGGTCCCCCAGTGTGCTGATCTTTATGAACTAACTCCTTCCTCATTTAGATGTATACATTTTTAATTTTTTAAATGATGAATGCTACTTTTGTATCTTTTTTACTTTAGTATCTTTTGTTATTTGATTACATCTAGTGGGAAAATATGACAGAGTACAAAGCTTTTATTTTATCCAGGTCCTTCTTGGAGCCTATCAAGCTTATTTTCATAGTCATATAGCTAGTGACCTCACTTAGTTTTTTTCTTTGCCTTGTTCTTTTAGTCACCAGTAATGTGTTTTAAAATAGCACTGTAGTTAGAATGGAAGTTTAAATTACATGGAGTGGGAAAATGAATGTGTCCCATTTCCAAATAAAATCTTACAAATAATGTCATAAGTTATTATAGAACCTGTTTTATTTCATTTGTTTTTACTGTATATATTATCATATTTCAATAAAATCACTACTCTATATGGATTAACTATTGAAGTCTGTATTCTAATTGTTTTTTAAAAAAATTAGCCACATGCTGGTTATGTCATTGACTACATGTGCACATGTAAAAGAAAAAAAAGTTGTTCGAAAGTGCCTTCTCCACTCATCCATGTTAAAATCCTTCCTTTTGTCATAGTAGTCATGATTTATAGCATAACTTATTATATTCAACCCAGTACTTATATTCAAAAATACTATTCCATATCTAATAACAGAGCAATAGATTTTTCTCTTTGCTGTTACCAACCTGCAGTGTATACAGTTGTCAATTGCAGTTTTGTCTCAGTCTTGTGAAAACTAGTTTTTAGTCCAGTGTACATGCTGTCCTCAATTTTCTTTCCTTAGCGTCACTAAATTTTGTTTTTATTATACGAAGTGGGTGTTGCAAGGACAGCCCTGTTCCTGATTGCTAGGAGCTTAACGTTAGTATAGTTTCTTGACATTTGCTTTGTCTTCTAGTGCTGCGTTTTGTGACTCACTACATATCTCTGGATTTTTCCCTCGTCCGAGCTAAATGCCGTCCTCGGCCACTGCTCAGTATCTTGGCTCTTCTCTCATCAGCATCCATTTTGCTCTGGCTTTTCTAGCTCTTCTAAACTGACCCCATTGTGTAGTGTACACTTATGGTGCTGTATCTCAGCCTTTACCGAACTTCTTACCTGATGTTTATTGCCAACAGTCAGGATAAAGTTCCTCTCGTGGACTAGATTTGATTCTCGTGGACTAGATTTGATTCACTTAAATGAATTAGGCTGGCTTTCAGAACCCTAAGAAGCCAAAATACCAGTCACAGATTCATTTTTATTCCTCTGCCCATTTCTTTTATAGCTGAACAACATAAAACACATTCATGTGTCACCCCGATTTCCATCCTTTGCTTCTCCATTGCCCCCACCCCTTAATCAGGGATGGATACAGGTTTTGCCCTCATTTGGTGAAAACACTGGTTGGTTGGTTGGTTGGTTGGTTGGTTTAACCTTTCCTGGAACAGAAATGATTGGTAGTAGTGACAATCAAATGCAGTTGTGTTACTTCTTCTGAGGCATATCTCATGTGTCTTTTTTCACAATAATGTTACCACATAGCCTGTCACATGTTCAGGTAAAGACTTCTTACAAAAACTTTACAATTATTACCTGTGAAGTTACTGCAGTGATGTGAAATTTATCTAAGTTGCACACGTATCTTTTGTGACTCATTTGAAATATGTATTTACAATTAGATGTTTCTATCTTTTTCCTAAAAATAAAGGGAAAAATATTAGGAGGAGTCATTGGGACAAAGAATTTTAGCAGTAGTTTCTCATAAGGCTAGTCTTGCAAAAAATGCCCAGATTTTCTTTTAATCAATAATAAAATATTACAGAAAATACCCTTCAGTTATGTAAGAAAATATTTTAGTCTCTTGGCACATATACTCAGGTTTATAAATGGTATTCTGTTAGTATACTTGCTTTTTTGTTATAGGTTAATAGGAATTTGAAAAAAATATTTGGGGAGGTCTCATACGCCCTTTTTTCTTCCTTTCCTAATGTTAGTACCTTGCATAATTATAATAGTGTCTGAACCATGAAATTGACATCAATACACCGCAAGGCTGGCTCATATGTCACTAGTTCCATGGTACATTCGTGTGAGGTGGTGTTTGCTCTGTGTGCGTGTATAATTCCATGCAGCTCTGTTACATGTAGTATGTATAGCTATCACCACAAAGACGAACTACCACAAAGCTCCCTTATCTGCATCTTTATAGCTACGCACACCGCCTCTACTACCTAAGCCTAGGTACTTGTAATTACACCATTTCAAGAATGTCATATGACATGTCGTAGAAGCATAAGGTATGTAACTGTATGTAACTGCTTAAAATTGTCTCTTCCACATAGAACAGCATTTGTGGTCCATTGAAGTTCCTGGGTAGTTTATTCTTTTGCGGGGGTGGAGTGGGGCATACCAGCAATTGAACTCAGGACCTCGAGCTTGCTAGGCAGGTGCCATGCCGCTGAGCTATATCCCCGGCCCAGTTTATTCTTTATTATTGCTGAGTAGTAGTACATGATATGAATGTAGTACAGTTTGGCCATCGAGGGACATTGAGATTATTCTAGGTTTTGGCTATTATGAAAAAAGCAGCTGTGAATATTTGTGTGTAGTTTTGAAGTGAAGATAGATGTTTTTATTTCTCTAGATTAAATGCCCCACCTTTTGATGGGAATTGCATCAAACCTGTAGATCAGTTTGGGAAGAATTTATGTGTTTTCTTTCAGATTTGTGATGAGTGAGCAGAGCAGGTCTCTTCAGTTGGTTTAGGTCTTGCTTCCTTAGCATTTTGTCGTCTTCAGCACATAGGTCTTGACCGTTTTCTTCGGAGCAGTTTCCACATAGTGTTTGTGGTTAGATACATAAATGCGAGGGGTTTGTGTGTGTATCTTAATAACCTGAAACCTTGCTGAAGAAAAACTCACTCTAGGAAGTCATTTGCAAAGAGGAAACAGTTTTATTTTTCATTTCTAATCAGCATAATAACTTTTTTTCTTTTTTCTTTTTTCTGTGGGTACAGGGGGTCGACCTCAGGACCTCGCGCGCCAGCAGGCGCCCGTGCCACTGAGCGATATCACCGGCCCTTTTTTCATATGTGGGTTCCGGGAGTCGAACTCGGGCCCTCGCGCTTGCTGGGCAGGCGCGTACACCACTGAGCCATCTCACCGGCCCTGACTTTTTTTCCTTAACCTTATTGTGCTGGCTACAACTGATAACACCAAACTAAATAAGAGTGGTAAGACAAACTTAGGGAGGAAACATTCAGTCTTTCACCACTAATGATGTTACCTGTTGCTCGTAGGTGGTCTTGGTCTATCTGGGGAAGTTCCCTTCTGTCCCTAGTCTGTAAAGTGTTTTTGCCATGAATGGTGTCAGATTTTGCCAACTACTTTTTCCTGGGTCATTTGATAAAATTATGTGTTTTCTTTTTTTGGCTTGGGACATTACAGATTTCATGGATTGATTTTCAAATATTGAACCAGTCTTGCATACCTGGAATAAATCCGATTTAATCATGGTATATACTTCATTCCTTGCCAGATTCACTTCACTAATATTTTGTTGAGGATTTTCACATCTAAGTTTGTGAGAGATACTGATCTTCAGTCCTGGGTTTTGTTTTTTTTTTTTTTTTTTATATTATCTTTGGTTTTGGGACCAGCTTAATATTGGTCTCATAAAATGAGTTGAGAAGAGTTCCCTTCTCCTGTGCTCAAGAAAGATTTGTGTAAATTAGTGTTAATTCTTTAAGTGTTTGGTAAAATTGTCTTGGTGTGCTACTACCTGAATCTGAAGAGGTTTTATTTCAGAACTTTTAAAATTGCAACTTTAGTTTCTTTAATGATTACAAGATTATTTAGATTATTTGGTTGAGTTTTGGGGGCTTTTAATTTTTGAGGAATTAAATCCATTCTAAGTTGTTATGAGCATAATGAGTAGTATTGTAATTAGTTATAGTATTTATTCTTTTAGTAGTTGCAGGATCTGTACTGATAACCTCTAATTTGGTACTGCTTTTGTTGATTAATACCTTCTTACTTTGTTTTGCTAATATTATAATTTTTTTTCTTTTAAAAAAATAGATTTTTATTTCATTGTTTTCTCTATTTTCCTGTTTCTAATTTTATTGATTGGTGCTCATTTCATTCCTTCTGCTTGTTTTGAGTTTGTTTTGCTCTTCTTTTTCTGTGTCCTTAGAATATAGACTATTAATTTGAAATATTTCCTCTTTCCTAATGAAAGCATTTAACGCTATAAAATTCTCTCCCAGCACTGGACTAGCTGTATCATAACAGAAAGTAATTTTTTTCATTTTCCTTTATATATTTCTGTGTTTCCTTTAAGACTTTCTTGTTGACCTGTGAGGTTTTTTCTTTTTTAATTTTAATTTCTATTACCATGTTTGCTGCACATATTGATTACATTTATTGCAAGGAGTTGGTACAAGTATGTAACACATCATAATTCTTTTTTTTTGTCCCCTACCCCTCTTGTCCCTCGCTGCTCCTTCTGTCTCTTGGTGCCCTTCCTGTTTGCAAAAGCTCTGTCTCCACATTTTTCCTCTCAATTCTTTTTTTTCATCTCCTTCCCTTTCCCTCCTTCTACCCTCCTCCATCTCGTTTCCCTTCCCATTAGAAAAAGATCTCCCTACTTCCTATTATCTGTGTATTATTTTCCTCTTTATATTTTGGGTTTCTCATATAAGACAAACCATGCAATATTTAAGCTTGTGTGTCTGGTTTATGTCACTTAACATTATGGTCTCAAGGTGCATCCGTTTACCTATGAATGAGTTTTTTTCTGTGAGTTTCTTAGAAGTATGTTGCTTAATTACTAAGAGAAGATTTTTCCTTCTGTCTTTCTGTTACAATTTCTAATTGTACTGGATCAGTTAGAAAATATACTGTATATGGCTTCTGTTCTCTAGCTTCGTTTCTATTTCTTTGTTTCATTTTCGTTGCTGCTGTTTGACCCGGAATGTGATCTGCTGCAGTAATTGTTTCCTGGGTGCGCTACAGTATCTGTATCCTTTCTTAGGTGGAGTGCTGTGCTCTCCTGAGGCAGGATGCCGTGTAAATGTTAATTACAACTTGTTGGCTGATAGCGTTGGATGAGTGTCTTTCATCTCTTTGCTGATTCTTTAGTATTTTTGTCAGTTATTGAAAGGGAGGGGAGGTATTGAAGTCCCAACTGGATATATGGATTTGTGTGTTTTCTCCCTTCATTTCTGCCACTTAGTGTTGTATGTATTTTGAAGCTCTGTTGTTTAGTGCATACCCATTTAGGATCACTATATTTTCTTGGTGGATTTTTTATTTTATGATAATATCACATACTTCTTTGTCCCTAATTTTTTTTTTTTTTTGCTCTGAATTCTACTTTATCCAATATTAATATAGCCACTTCTGCCTTTTTTTTTCCTCCAGTACTGGGAGTTGAACCCCAGGCCTCACATATGCTAGGCAAGCAC
Source organism: Erethizon dorsatum (assembly GCA_028451465.1). NCBI lineage: Eukaryota > Metazoa > Chordata > Mammalia > Rodentia > Erethizontidae > Erethizon > Erethizon dorsatum. The sequence continues at coordinate 115,368,294 of CM051833.1, forward strand.
CGTACCACTTAGCTACATCCCCAGTCGTATTTTATTTTTATTTTTGAGATAGCTCTCACTAAATTGCCCAGACTGGCCTAGAATTTATGATCTTCCTGCCTCAGCCTCCTGAGTAGCTTGGATTATAGGCATGTGCCACCATACCCAGCACATGCTTTTTTTAAAGTTAATGTTTGCATGATATGTCTTTTTCCATCCTTCATTTTTTTTATGTTTCATTGTTTAAAGTGAGTTTCTTGTACACATCATATAGTTGGGTCCAGTCAATCTCTCTTTTAGCAGGTGTATTTACACCGTTTACATTGAAAGTAACTACTGATACATTAGAACTTAAGGATCCAAATGATTTTTAATCCATGGGATTCTTATAATCTTAACTTTAGCAGTAACCACAAAACACAAATTGAATCGATTTTTTTGGCATGTGAGCATTTTAACCTTGTAAAAGAAAAGACTTAACCATTGTTCGATAATCTGTGATTACTCTCCAGTTCAGCCTGCCAAACTAATGCAGTTGCTATTGGTTTTAGAGGAGCTGATATCCAGTATTACAGACAATTCAATTAAAGAAGCTCAAACCTTGTCCCAATCATGCGGTAGCCAGAGAGCTTAACAATGGGCAGATTATTCCACAGAACTCTTCATTCTGAAAAAATGATTTATTAATTAGGCATTTTCTTTCCAATTTATATATGTTTGGCTATTAAGGAAATTGATCAGATTTTAGGTTCAGCAATTTAATCATTTTTATAACCTGAGGCTAGCTTAGCCCCCCACCCCAACTTCTGTTTCGCCTGAATAACTGCCCAGGGAAGGCATAACTTACTTTAAAAACAATTAGACATCAAAGGGACTGCATCCTTTTTGTTCCCCTAATGTTCATTATACTTCCCAATCTGCCAAGATCCTGAGTTTAACTCTGATTTGGTATGACCAACATTAGAATAAACTGCCAGTTTATTCAAATACTTTAATGAGAGACACCATTCCAGTGCCTACCTCCCAAGGGAGGCACTTCGAAAGATAATGTGCATTTAGTTAAGCTCAGGTATTTCAGGGTGTGTCTTCACCCCACACCTCATGCTGTCTTATTAAGTTATTCTCGTCCGTTTTAATTCATTGCTACAAAGAAAAGCATATGATTTGTAGCTTTGGTGGAGGTACGGTTTATGGTATTCAGGTCGTACTCTCATCATTGAGTTCCTTTGGCTTTCTGTGGCATGGTCTTCCTGAAGCAGTGTCAAATGTTTATTTTCATACTCACACCGTACTGGATTGGCGAACAGAGACCTCTTTTTCATCTTTGTGTCCCTGTGCTGGCCTCTTGCAGACACGCAGTCCTCCCTCAGTGTCTTGGAGGGACTGCCTCCACGACCCTTCCGCAGGTGCCAGAAGCCGGGGCTGCTCGCTATTTCTGTGGCTAATACAGTTGATGCTGTGCCAGGAGGTTTTATGCTCTGTTGTTTAGGGAATAATGAAAAGGAAAAAGTCTGCACATGTTCAGTACGGATGCAGGTTTTTTGTTTTTTTGTTTTGGATTTGTTTGTTTTTTGTTTTGTTTCGTTGTGTTTTGAGACACTCTCACTCTGTAGTTCTCTGTAGTTCACGCTGGACTTGAACCCAGATACAATTTTTAAAAAATTATTTTCAATCCATTGTTGTTGAATCTGCAGATGCAGAATGGGTGGATACAGAGGGCTCAGTGTAAACTTACTAAATGAATTGGGGTAGATCTTAGAGACTGAACTTCAGTTGGGCCTGCATAAGTCAGAATCTCATTTTGATAAACTAAAGATGCTTATTTTGTAGTAACAGAATAGTAATGAATAGAAGTTATTTTGGAGAGCATTGTTTAATATTCATTTCAGTAACACTGAAGCTTTCCAAAAAATGTTATAAATATTCACATGACTTATCATGGATTTGACCTGATTATTTGTATTAATTTCATCTTATTAAATTTATATAAATTATGCTGAAGGAATTCCGTAGAAGAAATCTACAGTGTTCCTGTTACTGATTTTTCACGTGTGTTTGAACTAACCAGATAAGCAAAAACAATTTAGTGCCAGTGATTAATTTCTCGTCATAGCATGATAAGCTCTGAAAGTAAAGCCACAATCCTGTGTTTGAAAAGTTCAGTCTTTGCCTGATCAGTAAGAGTTGTGAGTTCAGCGATGCATTTCCACCCGAGAGAATAGACGTGGGTAGAGAACATCTTTGTACACCATAATGCTGTTTTTTGTTTACAGTGTGAGCTCTGACAAAACTACTGAGGAAGGGATGAAGGTACTGATACTTATTAAGGTTTCTATTAAAATACAGTATTACAATATTGTTATTAAATTATATCTTTCCTTTTTATTTTGTGTGAGCTACCTAATAAATCTTAATATATGTTCAGATGTACCTATTTCTCAGAAGGTGTTTGATCGTTGTTTTTTGGAAATAAATGTTAAGATGATATCTGTGTCTCTGAGTCTAGTTTAAGGAAATAAGACTTCCTGATACCTTAAGAAAAATCTTATTTTCTGTGCAACATCTGACACTAACTTACTGATTGGGTTTCCCTGTCATTGATTCTTTTTTTTTTTCTTTTATGATCTGATATGTTACAGTCCAGCTTGGAATAGTGGATTTTAAATCCAAAAATATCTTCTAGATTCTATAAATATTCCCATGTTTAATTCTGTAGTGTTTGTCTTCAAGAGGAATAGGCAAGAAGTTCAGATTCAGGGGGTGCCACGTTGGTAATTTGGCTCAAACTGCATGGTGAGAATAATCTCTCTTCTAAAATGAAGCACGAGGATAAGTAATAACTTTTTATGCATGATAAGCATCAAAAATATGAACCTGCTGGTCTTTGCTTTTCATTTTCCTTTACCTCTGTCTTCCAGTGAGGACCTCCTGCAGTGTGCACACGGTGTGATCAATACTCAGTAACTTCTTTCATGCAGTAATTACCTCCATGTGATATTATCTGAACACTGTTTTTCTTCATTACTGAAAAGATGCAGGAGATATTTATATAACCAGCTGATCCCATTTTGGATAAAGGTGCTTTGTGACAGTGGGGGAAATAGTTTATTTTAAATGGCCTTTTTAAATAAATGCTCCATGAAAAGCTTTTCCATTTAATTTTTACTTACCATGAGAAGGCGGTTACCAAAAAAAGAAAAACCAAATAACTTTATTACAAGTTAGTTCTAAAACTTGCACTTTGTATTCTGCAGTAGCATAGTCTTTCTGACTTCTAACAAACACAATTTAAATTAAAATATTGAACCATTTAATTACTAGGTATTTACCGAGGTGCGAGCTAAACAGATGCAATTCTGTGGTCTCTCTATGTCTCATAGATATTCTCATTATAGGCAGAGATCCTGCAAGAGTCCCGGATGATGATCCCAGATTGCCAGCGCAGGTTAGAGGCAGCGTATACTGATCTTCAGCAAATATTAGTAAGTAAAGATTTTTCTGTCTTATGTTTAAATTTTTTTAAACCTTTTTTTTAAAAATGTTTTAATTTTTTTAATTTACTAGCCCTGTATACCAGAATATTTTTAAATAATTAATGGATTATAAATGTTTTGAGTTATGACCCCAGTAAAAATAGTTTTCTAGCACGTTTATTCTACTTACTTAAACTTATTAAACTTTGAATTATGATAGCAGGTATCCATAGTACTAATATTGTTCAACAATATCTTATATTATTTGGTTTTCATACATAAGGATTTTTTTTTTTTTTTTTTTTTTTTTGTGGGTACCGGGGGGTCGACCTCAGGACCTCGCACGCCAGCAGGCGCCCGTGCGGCTGAGCGATATCACCGGCCCTTCTTCCATATGTGGGTTCCGGGAGTCGAACTCGGGCCCTTGCGCTTGCCAGGCAGGCGCTTGCGCCACTGAGCCATCTCACCGGCCCACTATTTCTTCTTAATAGAGAGAAAATCATAGTATTTTATACAAGCATTCGTTGTTGCCATTTGATGGTTGATGATTCCAACAGTTCCTTTACTAAGCTTATTTTATGTTTGTATTTCTTAAGCTAATATTATTCAGTAGGTACAACTTCTTTTTTTTTTTTTTTAATGTGGGCACCGGGAGTCGAACTCAGGACCTCGCGTTTGCCAGGCACTTGTGCCGCTGAGCAATATCACTAGCCCCTTTTTTTCCTGTATGTCGGTACTGGGAGTTGAACTCAGAACCTCGCACTTGCCAGGCAGGCGCTTACACCGCTAAGCCATCTCACCGGCCCGGCTGTTTTTTCCTGATTCTTTAGTTGTTTCCCTATATGACAAAAATAAGGCTTTTTCTGTATAATCCTATGTAATCATTGAAAGACAATGGGATTTGTTTTCTCACCAAATTAGGACATCTGTAGAAGAAAAAGTATTTAATATTACAGTAATTTTGACACAGAATTCCATAGTTATCAATAAAAAACTTAAACACGTGATAATTGTTAGCCAAAAAAGAAGCCAGATTTTGTAACAGAAGATAGGAAATAATTACTGAGTTAAAATACTCCGTAAGGGGCTGAGTCCGGGCTCAGTGGTAGAGTTCTCGCCTTGGATGGTGTGTTCGTGTGTGTGAGTACGGGGTCAACAGCACTGTGCCCTCAGAGAGCTTCAGTTCACTAATAGAATATGCACACGTCTAAAGCGTAATGTACAGGTTTAAGAAATTCTTACCTATTGTCTGGGCTGTGCAAATTCTCAGTCTTTTGGTTTTAAATTTTCATAATACCTACTTTATTCCCTCTTTATAACTGTGTATCTCCATCTTTTATTGACTTGACATGAATTATAATTTCATTTGAAATTGTAAAATTAAACAATTTAAAATTTTTTTTCTATGTGTAGTAATTTAGATATTATTTTTCTGTTACCCTCACAAAATATTAAAATTTCCTATGTACCAGTATCATGGAAAAACTCAATGTTTAAATATCAGAAAATGAAAGATGTTAGTATTTTGTTTCCTTTCATGTAGGATATGTAATACTCATTAATAAACAGATAATTCACTTTTCTAATTCAGAGATCGTTTTAACTCTAGTGTGGTCATCTTTGAAATTGTAAATAGTTAGAGCTTTATTTTTACCTGAGTGCTGTCATATTTGCAACACAGTAGTAAATCTTCCTTTTATTAATAATCTTTTTTGTATGGTGATATATTGACAAAATGAGAATAAAAATTTCTTTCAATTTTTGAGGCTTTTTAATTACTATTTTCAATGACTTATTAATTCATTATGAGAATATATTATATGAAAATATATAGTGGTAAATAAAACCTGTTATTTCTTCCCTTTTCCTCTAATGAAGTAACAGAACTGAGGTATATTTAGAAGAGGCTTGGGCTCCTTTTTCTGTAGATTCCTGAGTTATTTCCATTAATGGTTTGTAATATTTCAGTAAATAGCAAAGTACTGATGTTTCAGAAGGATAAACCTAATTTTAATTGTATTTCATTTCAGGAAAGTGAAAAAGACTTGGAAGAAGCTGAGGAATATAAAGAAGCACGTTTAGTTTTGGATTCAGTGAAGTTAGAAGCCTGAAAGTTTTCTGTACAGAGCCTTTTTGCATTAAATCCTGGGGTCCATCCTATAGTTCATTATTTTTACCACTGCTGGCTGTTTGAGTAGTATGAGAATGTGATTCTTTTTATGCAGTTGCAAATATTTTTCTTTGCATAATTTAATGTGTCAAATAAATGAGCTCATCTAATAAAATTGTTTATTTCATACTTTACAAAATTTTAATTAACCTTTTATCATTAAATCAGACATTTTTGGCAGATAATTAAAATCTGTTCATTTCTTTTGAAATATTTTGCTTCATAAGCTTGGAATGAGTTATAAATAGAATATCTTCTTTTTTTCTTAGGTTAAAAAAAGCCACATTTGAAGCAGTTTCTTTTGAATAGAGTACAACTCTGATAAGACAGGAAGAACTCACATAGTTATCCCTTCACAGTGAACGTGTAACATTTCCAATACTATAAACAAATGAGAAATGTGTCAATGTTTTTCTGAAAGACAGATGTACACAGGAAACACCAGCCATTTAGGTCTTCAAGTGAGGTTCTTATGAACAATGAAGAATTGAATTATATTTTAAGAGAATAATACACTAGAAAATGTTTAGAGACTTCAAAATGGCAAAGGAACCTCTGATTTGCAGCTTTTGCCAGTTTCCACAGTTTAAATACTCCTACTGTGACCAGTTTCATAGTAGGACATGACATTGACATGTCATTGCTGAACACAGAATGGGAAGATACAAACCAACTCCAGAATATGCAGGCTATAGCCAAGTGATTATCTGGACTGAAGAAAACATCATTTTGTCATAAAATGTTTGTCCAGTGCAACTATAAACCCATTACCTGCCAGGCGTGGTGGCACATGCTTATAATCCCAGCACATGGGAGGTTGAAGCAGGAGGATTGCCGTGAGTTCAAGGCCAACCTGACTATACAGCAAGACCTTGTCTCCAAAAAACCAAAAAAAAAAAAAGTCAACCCATTACCTAATCATTTATTTTCCACTTAGTGTTCCGTATTCTGTACCTAGAACAAGTGGGTGAACCTTCTGTTTCCAGCCTAATTAATATAATGAGCATTACTGTCGTAATGAGCCAAAATGGTTTTAAATAACTTTTTTGTGTGTGTTTTTGGTTTGTTTTGTTTGAAACAGGGTCTTACTGTATAGTTCAGGCTGGCCTTGAACTCACTGTGTAGTCCAGGCTGGACTCGAACTTGTGGCAGTCCTCCTGCCTCAGCCTCTCAAGTGCTGGAATTACAGCCATGCACCAACGTGCCTGGCTTAAATAACTTTTTTCTTTTTTTTTTTTTTTGGTGCCGGGAATCAAACTCAGAACTTCGTGCTTGCCAGGCAGGCGCTGTGCCACTGAGCCATATCCCTGGCATTAAATAACATTTAAATTTAAGAACTCACAACTAGAAAGGGAGAAAAAAAAAAAAAGATAACTTAGACTTATACTGCAAAAAGTATTTACAGTGGTAGTATGATTGATCTGATTTTGGAAGTTTCAGATGATCATTGGAATCCATAACATATATACAATATTTGGAATCTGTCAGGATCACAGAAAAGAAAAATCAAAATTCTTTGTTATTTGTAAAGGCTCTGCTGTTATAAACCACAGAATTACCTTATTTTATTACATGCCAAAAATTATTTCCTCAAAGAATAACATGTCATATGTATTTCTAAATTGGAGTGTCATCTCAAAATATGTTACATGCCATTTAAAAGAATTTGAGTTGGGAGAAGAGTTGAGAAAATAAAACTAGCTATAACTACAGTGTAAAATTTGATACTAATGCTAGTATTAGAGATTTGAGTACCAACAGAATTGAAACTCTTGATTATTTTGTGGTTTATATTAAGCACCAGAACAACTGATTGGCTTTTTTCTTGAGGGGTGGGGTATATTTTGAAAAGGATTTCATTTAAAAGTTTTTTACTATTTTGTAAAATGTATAACATCTCATTTCAGTCTTCTGCCTAATTTCATATATTGGTTGCTTGACTAAAGCCTGAAGAGAACAGAACATTTGAGAAGTAAAATGTATTTGTCTTTCCAGAGAAAAATTCTGAAGTGAAGTTTTGGAGCTAGGCCCCGAATCTTGGTTGCTAAAAAATCATTTTCTTGACATAAAGCTTAAGCAAGAAAATATCAGTGAGCAGGTGGATGAAAAGAAATATATCCTTTGAGAATTTGTGTCTTAACTACAGATTTTATACTGGATTTCTTTCCAGGTATTAATAAGAAACATGAGACATTTACATTCTGTGAAAGGATTTATTTGAGGGAATTTTCGGTATATCCTACATAGATTTCATGGTCATCAAGAGAGGTACTTTAGATCAGTTGTAGCTGATTTAGTATTAATTTGTTTTTAAGCTTTTAATACCATACAGCTGTGTAACAGTAGGTAAAAAAATCAACAAGAGTAATTTTGCTTTTCTCTAACTGCCCCAACACCTGATATCCAACCAATATATAGCAGTTGCTCAATTAACATTTGTAGATTGAGAATGAAAAGCAAGAATATCTGTAACCTCTGGAGTGAAAGAATGCTAAGAAGAATTCTATCACATTACTGACACACTTAAAATATGGTGCTTTTTAAGCTGTTCTGACCACAAGCCAAAACAAGAAATACATTTTTCATTGTGACTCATTTTGTGCATAAAACAATATGTATTCTTAGTATGAACAATTTCTCTGTTTTCTGTTCTGTTTCATCTTTTTAATGGTGATCATGACCACAAGTTGATTTCACCACATGCTACTGGGTTATGAAAATTCTGTGTGTATGAATTTCATATATGATGAATGTTTGTATATACATGTTCACTTAGTTGACTCAGTGAATGTGTGCAAAGTTACACACGTTACAGGCATGAAGTATGGTCAAGCCTTATTCAGCATTTGTAACATGTCTTTAGTCCTGGCACAAATACAATGGCTCCAGAGAGAAGATAGGCGAAACAGAGGCATACAAGTGACAGATTTGCATGGTAAACCTGACTTACCTGTATTTCTTTGTATAACAAAGGGTGCATCATTTCGAAGTAAGAAAGTGAACAGCTGAAAGAAGATAATTTGGGATGCCATGAGGTGACCACATGCAGGCTGATTTTCCTATCATGTGCAAAGTCCTGGCGTCTTCCCTTACACAGGTCTTGGCTAGTGGGGAGAGCAGTCCTGGTACACAGTGGTCCCTCCGTGGTCCTGGGCAGGTTTTCTGGCTGAGCTTCCGAGACACGTTCTAATATCAGTACCCCAAGAACTGGGTCCCCTCCGTCCTGTGTTGTGTGGGTAAGTCGAAGACACAGTTCCTTCAGAAGGTTGGAACTTGGGGGTAGGGGAAATCGCTAAAATAAGCACATATTTAGTTTATGAGTAATGAAAATGGTTAAAACAATATAATGTTCATTTAACATGTCTCAGCTTTCTGGTCAGCAGCATTCAAAGCCTAATATTTAAAAATTGCCTTCATGCTCATACCTGTGCACTGGATTTCTTCCAAATTGAGCAGTCAAACCTGTTTAATCTAAATCACTTTGCAAACTTCATTACATTACTTGGCTTTTAAAATATCCTATCAAGTTTAATAAGGATGTATCCTACACCTGGTTATCACTTAAATCTTATTATTTGGTCATTTAGACAAACCAAGGACAGATTAATCCTTTCTTTGATAGCGAATTGGGGCCTTTAAATGTCATTAGAAACTTGACATATGCGGGACAGCAAACACTGTGAGGCCTTTGGTACCAGAGGGTTAATCAGATCATGCTGTCCTTGAAGCTTCTTTGAGTGCTTCACTGGAAAGAAGTTGAATGGTTTAGGAATGGTGTACTACAAACAAATTATTAGTGTAGTTGAAATTTTCAGGAGTGCTTCATAAGAACCTACATTGCACTCCATTATTCATCTTAACTGCCTTTAAAGCATGAGGATTTGTTCATGAACTGGACCGTTGCACAGAAAAGTATAATTTATGTCACTGTATACCTGTACCTTTCTTATATTTTGTGGCTGGATAGTTGACAGGGTGTTTATTTAAAGTCCTGTGGGTAAACATTTTCAGTATGTCACAGGAGATGAAGATTTGCAGTGCACAAAGAGCTCTTCCAAATTAGTAAGAAAACTTCCTCAGAATAAAAAGTAGACAAAGGATGAAAACATATAGTTCACAAAAGAAAAAACACAAATGGATAGGTTTTCTTTAACGTTCTAATAGTAATCAGATTGTAATTCTATAGTGAAACAGTTTTTTAAAGTAATGAATACCTCCTACCTGTTGCTAGGTGTCTGCCATACCAGCCAGTGGGATTAGATAAAAGGAAGGAATGAGCCAGTGTGGTAGCACATGCCTGTAATCCCAGTACTTGGGAGGCTGAGCCAGGAGGATCGCTGTGAGTTCGAGGCCAGCCTGGACTACAAAGTGAGTTCAAGGCCAGCCTGAACTGCATAGTGAAACCCTGTCTCAAAAAGACCAAAAAAAAAAAAAAAAAAAAAGAGAAATGCATACTGGAAAAGAAACGTTTACATTATATCCAAATGGTGAGTACCAGGAAACAGAGTCATTTGTGAAATAATTAGAAGCAATCAGGAAATGAACTTGGATACTTATAAAATGTATAGAATTATTAGGGTTGAATTATGCTGCTCAAAAATACATGTTGTCTGAAACCCTAGAATCTCAAAAAGGAACTGTATTGGGAAACAAGGTCGTTGGAGAAATAAAGATGAAGTTATACTAGGGTAATGACTGACGTCCTAATAATGAAATAGGAAGACAGGGAGAAGGCATCTGAGAACAGCAGAGTTACACAGCGACAAGCCAAGGAACTCCAGCAGGGCGCAGGAGCTCAGAGGAAGGCGTGGACCACATTCTCCGAGAGCCTTGAAGGAGCACAACCATGTGGACACCTTGATTTAAATGTGAGATGGTGAATCACTGTTTTAATCACAGTTTATGGCACTTCATTACAGCACTCCTAGAAGATGGATATGCAGAACCCGAAAGATTTTCTGAATGCAAGCAATAATCAAATATAATGGGGGGGAAAGCTCCACCGAGAGCCAAACGTTTTTGTTTTTTTTTTTTTAATGAATTGTAACTGGAGAAGTAATATTGTCAAAATGTGGTTTCTCCCTGTTAATCTAAATTCATTGAAATAAAGTACAACAGGGCTTGGGGTAGGGAGAGAATTTGAAGAAATTACTCTAAAAATCTAATTTTTTAAAAACAGGCAAAAAATAGAAAATATGGAAAAGAATAGAGATGAGAGGGAATGAGCTTTACCCACTGTTAAAACTTAAGTTACAATAAAATGTATGGTAAAAGAATAGAAAATCAAAGAGAATGTGAGCCCCAAATACAAATATTAGGAGATACATGTATCTTTACACAAATTTGTATGTATAAATACTCTATTTGATAAAGGATATTTCAGATCCCTGGGGAAAAGGTAGATTATTCATTAGCTAGCCATTTGGGGAAAAAACAGAGCCAGACCTCTATTTTGCCTCTCACACCAACGTAAATTTCAAATTAGTCAAAGATGTCCATATAAAAAGAAAAAACCTAGAAGAAAACACTGATGAAACTGGTAAATTAACAAAAGATTTTTTTTCAATTAATACTAATACCAAGGACATAAAAAGGAAATCTAATCCATTGTTGGTGAGAAAATTTTAAACATAATGATTCTCCATGAAATAATATATAAATAGAATGCAACAAGTATCAAAACTGCAGAGATACAGAAAAATGAGTGAGACTACTCAAAAAAATCTTGAAAATGGAGAATGGGTGAGAGAAGGAAGAGAGAAAAGACACTGTAGTTGGATATTGAAATTTAAAACTACCACATTGAAAACAGTGGAACTGGCATTAAGATTGAGCTGACAGTACACCAGAAAAACCCAACCCGTACTCGAGTATGTACCAATATATAAGTTCCTGATAAAGGCGGCATCTCTATCAGGTGGTAAAAGGATGGGTAGTTTCCATTCCAACGAATGAAATTAGGAGAGTCAGTTACTAAGAAAACAATAGATTTCTGCCTCATCCCATACAACCAAATAAAGCTTAAATTGATTGAAGAATTAAATTTATGCAACAAGTATTTTTTTTAGTCTCTACTATTAGCCAGGCACTATCCCGGGGACAGCACTGCGAAGTACTTATGCCCAGGTATCAGATCTCTTGGTCTAACTGGATACTACACAGGAAACATGGGTGATCAGAGGAACATGTTAAATGACACCCCAAGACTGCAATCAGAAAAACTCAACGTGGAAATTCTCCAGGACAAAGGACATGGTTTCTTCAATCCACCCATGTAAATGGGAACATTGTTTGGACTTGTAACTTAGTCAAATGCTATTTTTTCCCATGTGAAACAATTGGGGAAATTAGAACAATTAATTGGACAGTTGATGATGTTAGTGAGTTAATTTTTTAGTTGTGATAATGTTGTGATTATAAATGTTTAAAAAGTGGGTTGGGATGGTACTTATCCTTTAGAGATTCTACTGAAATAGTCATCAACTAAATTATAAAATAGCTGAGTTTTTCTTTGACCCATTAGTGGAATAGGACAGTCAGATGAAATAAAATTGCCCATTTTTTACTGGGGTTTTGTTTGTTTATTGTTGAGATTTAAGAGTTCTTCATCTATTTTGGATAACAGTCCTTCATCAGATTTGTCTTTTGCAAATATTATATCCCAGTCCATAGCATGTGGATATCCAGTTGTTGCAGCAAAATTTGTTGAGCACACTGTCTTTGCTCTATCGTCAAAGATTAGTTGACCAAATTCATGTAGGTCTGTTTCTGCTCATATTTCTGATTATTCTGTTCTGTTTCATTGGCCCATTTTCTTTGGCTAATGTTCTCCAAGTTTGCTCTGCCCCTTCAATATTATGTTAGATATTCAGGGTCTTTTCGTCTCTCCATAAAAACTTGAGAATCAATCTGTCAATAGCAACAAAATAAATTAATGAAATTTTGATGTTATTACATTGAGTCTATATAAAAGTGGAAAGAGCTGACATCAATATTCAGTATTCTTATCTGCAAACATGGAATATCTCATTTATTTGTTCTTCTTTGATTTTGTTCATCAAAGTTCAGTAGATTTTGTACATATGTTGTTGGAGTTATACCTGAGTACTTTGTTTTTGTGGGACGCTGACATAAAGGATACTGTTTTTAGTTTCAAACTCTATTTGTTCATTGCTGGTATATGGGAAAGCAACTGACTTTCATATGTAGACATTCCTCATTTAACAGCCACCTTCCATTCCTGCTACTAGGTCATTAATTGAATTGGTCACTAAATGAGGAATTGTATATAGTATGTATATTACCATATTCAGAACAAAGAAATGGTCAAAGGAAACTCCAACTTGATGCCTTTGCTTTTGTTTACATAACTCTTACATGCAGTACTGTAATGTATGATAGAACATAAAACTATAGTACTGTACAGTACAATCAGAAAAAATTACAGCACTGTATAAACAAGATATACTGCACCAAAACAAGACATTGAGGCTCTATAAACAAGATGTACAGAAGTACCAAAAAAAGAGACAAAGACAGGTCATAAATCCAAGCAGTGGGTTCTAAGTCTGAACAGTCATTAAACGGCTGGGTCTTCAAACAAGAAATGACTTATTAACTTATATACTGCAACCTTTCTAGAATTGCCCACTACCTCCAGGGTTTGGTTTATTTTTTTTTTTTCCTGATTCTTTTAGACTCTCTAAGTAGACAGTCATATCATCCATGCACAAATTGTTTTATTTCTCCTTTCTCAATTCGCATAGCTTTTGTTTTCATGTCTTACTGCATAGCCTGAACTTCTCATGTAATGTTGAGGAGCAGTAATGAAAAGGAACATGCTTGCCTTGTTTGTCCTTGGTGGTAAGCACCTACATTCTTACCAACAAGAACACTGTCAGCTGTACAGGTTTTTGTAGATATTCTTTACCAAGTTAAGGTAAACTATTTCTAGTAGACTATTTCTAGTTTAACTGTTTTTAGTTTACTGGAGTTTTTTGTCAAATGCTTTTTGAGTATCTTGTTATGATGATGTGATTTTTCTTTTTTACCCTGTTGTGATTAATTACATTCATGGATTTTTTTGTTGTTGTTAGTACATGTTTGCAGTACATTACGTTTACTTTCCTTGTGTGGAGTTGGAACACGTCCATAATGTTGGAGACCGGGCTGTACAGGGTTAAGATAGTGAACACAGGGCCCTGTGGCTGTGTTGGAAAAGAGCCTATGCGTGGTGCTCTGAAGTCAAGATAACACCACAGCTGAGGCAGCAGAGGACACGGGTTGCTGACACCCCCCATTCCAGAGTAGTAAAACTGCCAACCTTAGAGATAAGACAGTTCTCTTAATTGGCAAAATTCATTACTTGGAGAAGTCTTTGAACTGATTCCCAAGGTCCTGCTCAGTTCCTGCCTTGCCTCAGTATCCCCTTCCTTTGTTTGAAAACCAAATAAATACAGGCCACCCAGAGAAGTTCTTTGTCTCAACTCCCAGGGGATCGCGAATTCCATTAGAGGGTTTTGACCTTCCTGGAGCCCTGAAATCATACCACTTGTCTCTTTTATTTAAGCCATTCGCCATCCACTTGTGTAGGAGATTGGGGCTAGACCAAGACCCTGATACCATAACACATCTTAATTCCATTTTCCTTCCTCTTTCCCTCCTCTCCCTCCACCCTCCCTCCATCTCTTGATACCGTTCCCATTTGAGAAAGATCTATCTCCCTAATTACTATTATCTATCTTTTATTTTGCTCTTTATTTATAATTTGGGTTTCTCATATAAGTGAAAACGTGATGTTTAAGCTTGTATGTTTGATTTATTTCATTTAACATGGTCTCAAGGTGATTCCATGTTCCTCAGAGGACTCAAGTTTATCTTTGTTTATGGCAGAGAAGTACTCCTTTGTGTCTAACTACCACATTTTTCTTCATCCATTTATCTGTTAATGGACATACAGACCACTTCTGAGATTTAACTGTTACAAATTGTGCTGCGATAAACATGAGTATGTGTGGATCACTGTAATATGAAGACTCTTAACTCTTTCAGGAAAATACCTAGAAGGGGAATAGCTGGATCAAATGGAATTTTTTTTTTTTTGTGGGTACCGCGCGGTCGACCTCAGGACCTCGCGCGCCAACAGGCACCCGTGCCGCTGAGCGATATCACCGGCCCCTTTTTCATATGTGGGATCCGGGAGTTGAACTCGGGCCCTCGCGCTTGCAAGGCAGGCACTTACGCCGCTGAGCCATCTCATCCGCCCCAAATGGAATTTCTAGTTCTAGATTTTGAGGACTCTCTATACTGATTTTCATAGTGGTTGTACTAGTTTACATTCCCAACAACAGTGTAGAAGGGCTCCTTTTTCCCTACAGCTTCACCAGCATTTGTTATTATTTGATTTCTTGATGATGATCATCCTTTCTGGGATAAGATGGAATCCCAGTGTTGTTTTAATTTGCATTTCCCTAATGGCCAGTGATGTTGAACATTTCTTCATGTATTTGTTATTTGTACTTTGATTTCTGTGAAGTGTCTATTCACTTCACTTGCCCATTTTTTTATTGGATCCTTTATTTTAGAAGGTGAACTTTTCTGAGTTCTTTACATATTCTAGATATTAGTTCTATGAGGAATAGCTAGCAAAAAATTTTGCCCATTCTGTAGATTTTCTTTTCACTCTGTTGATTGTTTCTTTTGCTATGCAGAAGCTTTTTATTTTGAAAGGATCACATTTGTTGATTCTTGGTATTAATTGTTGTGCAATTGGGGTTCTGTTCAGAAAATCTTATGCCTATAACTTCAAGTATTTTACCTAGTTTATCTTCTAGCAGGTTAAATATTTCTGGTTGAATGTTTAGTTCTTTGATCCATTATGATTTTAATTTAGTATGTAACCCATTTTGATTTTATTTTAGTACATAATGAGATGGGCCTATATTTAATCTGAATGTGGATAGCCAGTTTTCAACACCATTTATTAAAAAGGCTATCTTTCCTCCAGCAAATATTTTTAGCTGTGTCATCAAGGATCAAATAGTTTAACGTGCTTGGGGTTGTTTCTATATCCTCTAATCTGTTCCATTTATCCTCATGTCTGTTCCAGTACCATGCTGTTTTTATCACTGTAGCTTTGTAATATAACTTCAAGTCCAGCATTGTTATTCCTCCCACTTTACCCAGGATTGCTTTTGCTATTCGGAGTCTCTTCTGGTTCCATGTGAATTTTAGGAAGGTTTTCTCCAGTTCTGTGAAGAATGCAGTTGGTATTTTGATTGGAGTTGCATTAAGTCTGTACATCAATTTTGGAAGTACTGCCATTTTGACTATATTGGTTCTGCTTATGCAGGAAAAAGGGATCTCTTTCCATTTTCTGATGCCCTCTTCAATCTCTTTTTTCAGTGTACTGTAGTTTTCATTGTGGTGGTCTTGCACTTTCTTAGGTTAATTCCTAAGTATTTAATTTTTCTTGGTGCTATTGTGAATGGTATTTGTTTTCCTAATTTCTTTCTCAGTGGGTTCAATGTTAGTGTATAAAAACACTGTTGATTTTTATTTGTTGTTGATTTTATATTCTGCTACGTTACTGATTTTGGTCATTCTAAGAGTCTTTTTGTCAATTTTGGGGGGCCCTCTAAATAGAGGATCATGTCTTCTGCAAATAATGATAATTTGATTTCCCGCTTTCCTATATACATTCCTCTTCTTTTTCTTCCCCAATTGCTCTTGCTAATGTTTTGAGTACTATTTTGTTTTTTTTGTTTTTTTTGTGGGTACTGGGGGTCGACCTCAGGACCTCGTGCGCCAGCAGGCGCCCGTGCCGCTGAGCGATATCACCGGCCCCTTTTTCGTATGTGGGTTCCGGGAGTCGAACTCGGGCCCTCGCGCTTGCCAGGCAGGCGCTTATGCCGCTGAGCCATCTCACCGGCCCTCGAGTACTATGTTGAACAGGAGTAGTGATAATGGACATCCTTGTCTTGTTCCTGATTTTAGAGAGGGAAAGCTTTCAGTTTTTCCCCATTTAGTATGACGTTGTCATATTATGATGTAGGTTTGTGATAAATGGCTTGTATCAGATTGAGATAAGGTCCTATACATATTTTCTTAAGAGTTTATATCATGAAATGATGTTATTTTGTCAGAGGCTTTTTCCACATCTACTGAGATGATGGTGTGATTTTTGTCTTTACTTCTATCTATGTGATCTATTAAATGTTTTGATTTGCATGTGTTGAACCATCCTTCCATCCCTGGGATGAAGCCTACTTGATGTATATGATCCTTTTGATGATTTGTTGCATTCTGTTTGCCAGTATCTTACTGAGGATTTTTGTATCTATATTCATTAAGAGATTGGTCTATAGTTCCCTTTTTTGGTTGGGTCCTTGTCTGGTTTTGGAATCAGGGTAATGTCAACTTCTAGGAATAACTTTGTGAGTATTCCTTCCCTTTCAATTTCATTAAGGAGGTTGAGAAGTTTTGGTATTAGATCTTCTCTGAAGTTTTTATAGAATTCAGCAGTGAATCCATCCAGATCTGAGCTTATCTTAATTGGTAGCTTTTTTTATATACTGCTTCCATTTCATTGCCTGTTATGGGGTTATTCAGGGTTTTTAAACCTTGGTTCAGTTTTGGTAATTCATATGTATGTAGGAATCTATCCATTTCTTCTGAGTTCTCCAATTTATTGGTGTACAGGTTTGCAAAGTAGGTGTTAATAATCTTTTTTATTTTTTTTTATTTATTTTTTTGTGTGTGTGTTTGGGTACCGGGAGTCGAACTCAGGACCTCGCGCCAGCAGGTGCCCATGCCGCTGAGCAATATCACCGGCCCTTTTTTCATATGTGGGTACCGGGAGTCGAACTCAGGACCTCGCACTTGCCAGGCAGGCGCTTATGCCACTGAGCTATCTCACTGGCCCAAATCTTTTTTATTTTGACAGTGTCTGTGGTGATATCACCTTTTTCATTTTGAATTCCATTGATGTGGGTCTTTTCTTTTTTTTTCTAATGTGGGTACCGGGAGTCGACCTCAGGACCTCGTGCTTGCCAGCAAGCACTAGCTAGTGCCACTGAGCGATATCACCAGCCCTTTTTTTCCTTTATGTGGGTTCCGGGAGTCAAACTCAGGACCTTGTGCTTGCCAGGCAGGTGCTTGTGCCGCTGAGCCATCTCACCGGCCCTCGGTCTTTTCTTTTAGCTAAGGGTTGTTCTGTTTTGTTTATTCTTTCAAAGAACTGACACTCTAATTAATTGATTTTTTATATTGTTTATTTTTGGGAGTCTCAATTTCACTGATTTCTCCTCAGATCTTTATAATTCCCTTCTTTGTACTAGCTTTGGGTTAGGATTATTCTTCTTTTTCTAGGAATTTGTGGTGCGTCATTAGAGCTCGTTCTGTTTTTGTGAAAGTGGACATTCATAGCTATAAACTCCCTCTTAGGATTGCTTTCATTTTGTCCCATAATTTCTAGTACGTTGTAATGCTATTATCATTTAGTTCTAGAAATTGTCTTATTTTTTCCTTGATTTCATTTGTAACTCATTGTTTAAGAGTATGTTATTTAGGTTCTCTGCATTTGCATAATTTCTGTGTTTTCTTTTGTCATAGATTTCTAGCTTCATTGCACTATGATATAATAATATGCATTGTATAATTTCAATTTTTTTTCACATTTACTTAAGCTTGCTTTACTGGCTAGTATGTGGTCTATTTTGGAGAAAGTTCCATGTGCTGATGAGAAGAATGTTTATTCTGTTATTGGATTGAATACTCTGTAGGTATCTATTAAATACATTTTTGAAGGTTTTGTTCAACTATGATATTTCTTTGCCGATTTTCTTTTTGTCTAGTTGATCTATTTGTGATAGTGGGGTATTGAGGTCCCCCACCATATCAGTCAGTGCTTACTAGAGCAACAGATTTGATCCAAGATATACACATATATAAGAATTTATAAGATTGGCTTACAGTGGCCACCCAGGGTCAGGTGTGGAGAGTGTAAAAGGTCAGCGTGCACTGGAGATTCGCAGAATCCAGTCTAAGGCCTGGAGCTCACTGCAGTGTCCTATGGGAGTCCATACCAAGAGGCCGAAGGGTCTGCACCAGGAGCCAAGAGATGACGTCCAAAGTGAAGGTGAAGACTGGCGCCCCTCAGAAGAAGGAGAAATGAGCCTTCTTTCTTTATTTCCCTTTTATTCCAGTTAGGCACCAAGCCTATTGGTTGGTTTCACTCACACCCAGGTGGGGGTGTGGGGGGTCTTCTATCTTCAGTAAATCCCTTCAGCCACACCCAGAACTATGCTGATCCGATTTAGTAGGGCGTTTCTTACTCAAATTGACACAATCAGTTAACTCACACCCACTATAATTGTGCTTATTTTTATCTGGGTTTTTTAATGTCCAATACTACAGTTTTATGAAGTTGGGCACACCACTGTTTGGTGCATACAGTAAGTCACTGACTTATGAACATTCAAATTGCAAACTTTACACATACAGATGAACCTCGCATTACAAACATTCATAAATGGGAACAAATCACAGAAGTAGCTCACATGTCTACCTTACTATTTTTTTTGTGTGTGTGTGGGTACCGGGGGGTCGACCTCAGGACCTCGCACTTGCCAGGCAGGCACTTAAGCCGCTGAGCCATCTCACCGGCCCTACCTTACTATTTTAAGGTAACTGTAAAAATAAAAATAATTTATTTAGAGTGTATGTGTGTGTGCATTTGGTTGTTTTATGCTTTACATTGTATATTTGTGTCAAAGGTGACTGAGACTCACTCTGTCAGACTTACGAACAAATCTGACTTATGAACATTCTCCCGGAATGGAACTTGTTCATGTCAGGGACTTACTGTATGTTAATAACTGTTATCTCTTCCTGTTGGATCGTTCCCATCACCATGGGTAGTGACCTCTTTTTGCCTCTTTTGATCAGCTTTGGCTTAAAGTCCACTTTGTCTTTGGGATAGCTACATCTGCTTTTTTTCACATTCCTATTGCATGAAATACTGTTTTCCACCTTTGATTTTTAGTCTATGAGTTTTGGGTTAAACATGTTTCTTGTACACAGCCTCATGTTGGATTTTGTTTCTTGATCCATTCTGCCAATCTGTGTCTTTTAATGAGGGAATTGAGATCACTCACATTGACAGTTATTACTGGTAGGTACTGAGTTATTCTTGTCATTGCCTTAGTTTCCTGTTTTTGATGCCCTGTCTTTCCCTGCTACTTAACTGCTCACCGCACCGGACGTATTCATTCTACTAGACTTTTGGTCATTGTTAGCTTCATTCTCTCTTTCTAGGACACCTTCTAGAATTTTCTGGAGTGCTGGTTTGGCGGTCATGATTTTCTTTAGGTGCTCTTTACCATGACAATATCTTATTTCTCCATCAAATTTGAAAGATAGTTTCACAGGATATATCAGCCTGGGTCAGAAACTGTTTTCTTTCTGGGCTTACAGCATTTTATTCCAAGCTCTCCTGCCTTTAAGATTTGTGTTGAGAAGACTACTGTAATTTTAATGGGTTTTTCTGTATAACTGATCCATTGCTTTTCTCCAGCCACTTAAGATTCTGTGATGTGTCATGGGAGGGTCTTCTCTGATTGTGACTAGTTTGGGTTCTACATGCCTCACTTATCTTTATGTTATATTCCTTTCCCTTATGTAGAAAGTGTGCTGCTATTATTTCAGTAAACACTTCTTAATGCCATTTGTCCTGCCTTTCGATTTTTCACTAATTCCAATTAATCTGAGTCTTCTTTGTGTCATCTAGGAGCTCTTGGGTCCATTTTTCATGTTCTCCTGTTCTTTTTAAAGTACCTCTCATTAATCATTCACCAGCAACAGCCCTGTCTTGTAGTTCTGACACTCTGTCCTCACACTGGTCACTTCTGCTGCACGTACGCTCAGTGTAGAATTTTTAATCCCCTGAATTTCTGTTTGGGTCTTTTTATGCACTCTAATTCCTTTCTATACTGGTCATTCACGTTTTTGCGTTGTTTTCTTTGGCTCTGATAGCTATTTGCTAGTGTCTTCTGTAGAATGCTGATCATTTTGTTTATTCGGCCCAATATGTTATTATTTAGATCATCTGTGAGCTTGCCAAATGTCTTAGTGATCCATTTTGTTATCGCCCCTGGTATCATTTTGAATAAGTCAGGTGTGTGGCTTTTGATTTCCTCCCCTTTGATGCCCCATGAGTCAACTTTGGGGGAGTCGGGAATTTTTGGAGGCATTTCACTGGCTTGTCTTCTCGTATTTCTATTGTTTTTTTGTTTGTTTTTGTGCTGAGCCTTGCAGGCTGATTGTAGTGGAAAGCTTTGTTTCTACTATGGAGACCTCTGCAGTTGATGTCTACTTTTCAGTGGCATCCTCTGGGCATGGCTAACTGCTGGCCTGTGCCTCTGTCCCTGGATCCAACCACCTTCATTTCATTAGGATGGGAGGGTGCAGGACATTTGGCACAGTACCCAGATCTCCAGGAATGGGCCACACATTTGCATCCTGAGAGGACAATTAACAGCAACAGCTGTGCCATCTTGGTTATAGTAATAAAATCAGCATAAATTATAGCTTCAAATACAAACCGAGTATTGAAAAACCCCAATGACCAATCATGTACCACCCTTAGCCACAGAAAGGAAATCTGTTTCCGGTATGAACACCAAAACAAACCAAATATCGACCCATTAGCGACCTATAGTAAATGTCTACTAAATGGAACAACTTTACCTCTACTAGCAATATAACAATGTTCAATTGCAGTAGCATAAAGTTAACTAGCTATGTAGAGATTCATAAAGCTTAGCAGTTGTACAAGTATAGGAAGAGGGGCTGGGAAGCCAGAGGATAAAAAAAGCAAAATTTGGGAAATTAATCAACTGGATATGAGGAGGAAAGAAAAGTGAGGTTGCAGAGAAGTAAAAGGAAATGAAATGTTAGTGAACAGTTGCAGTAAAGGATGAACAAGAAAAAAAAAAGATAAACAGGGAATAAAATACAGGAAATAAAGACAAGAATGGAGAGGGAAAAAGTTGAAAGGGAAAAAAGGAAAAGGAAGGATAAGAAACTAAAACAGGAAAAAAGGAATGAAAACCCCAAAATCACCCAAAAATTTGATGAGAGAAAGATAAAAATAATGAAAAATAGAAAAATTTTAAAAAGTTGAGCCTGGCATGGTAGCACACACTTGTAATCCCAGCACTCAGGAGGCTGAGGCAGGAGGACTGCTGTGAGTTCGAGACCAGCCTGGGCTACACAGTGAGTTCAAGTCCAGCCTGAACTGCATAGTGAGACCCTGTCTCAAGAAAATAAATAAATAAATAAAAATAAATTGAGTCAAAGAAAATATTCCTGTGTTTCTGAGTGAGTAGTTTCTTTCCAAGATTGGCAGTCTTGAGATTTAGCCAGTCATGATTTTCTCTGGCTAGCTTCAGGGCCCGTGGGTTTTTGAGGTGCTCTCCTTGCACCAGAGGCCCCTCGGCCCATTTACCCCAGACTGTGGTTATCGCCCAGGCCTAGGTGTATTCTTGATTCCACTGGTAGGTAGGACACAGCCCTCTGGTCTCCACTGGATGTAGGCTGCAGGGGGCAGAGTCTTCCACTGCACTGTAGGACTTAATGTTGACAGTCCCGGGGGTTTGGTTGTCCTCATCCAGGTGCAGGTCATTGGATTAGTGCTCACCCCTGCTGCCCCATGCCGAGGGGAAGCAGAACCTACAGCTGGCTTAGAGTTGGTGGATGGTTTCGCCCTTGCATGGTGTGTGTGCTGGGGGCGTCCTCATGCTCAGACCTGCTGCCCAGGTCAGGGGAAGGATCCGCAGCCCTGGGGGAGGACACAGGCCTGCTGGCTCACCTCCTTCTTTGCATCAAGGGAGGGGCTCCATGGGTCCAGGGAGGGACTGCCTGCTCTTGTCCTTGCTCACAGTGTGGGAGGGGCACCACATTCACGAATGTTTGAATGTTAAATCAGCCTTGCGTAAATACAGTAAAGTCCTTGTTATGGTTTACATCTAGATGTCTCCCTCAAAGCTCGTGTGCTAATAGCTGGGGCTTTGGAGAGGTGATTGTGATTGGACCATGGAGGCATGATAGCCACCAGTAGATTAGTCCACTGATGAGTTTATAGCCAAATGTGATGTTGGAGGTGACGCCTGGTGGGAGGAGGTGGGTCACTGGGGGCGTGGCCTGGAAGGGTCTGTCTCCCTCCTCCTCCCTTGATCTCTCTCTGCTCCCTTCCACCACACCATGAGCCACTTCTTTGCCACGTCCCTGTGCCATGCCGCCCTGCCTTGGAGCCAGCCAACTATGGAATGAAACCTCCATAGCCTGCGAGCCAAAATAAACCTTTCCTCCTTTAGTTGTGGGTGTCAGGTATTACGTCCCAATGATGGGGATGTAACTAAGAAAATCTCATTTGGTTATGATACATAATTTTTATACATTGCTGGATTCAATTTGCCAATATTTGGGGGATTTTTGCACCTATGTTCATGAGAGAGATTATGGTTTTCTTTTTATCTTTGTCAGGATATGGTGTTATGGTAATGCTGGCCTCTAGGATGAGTTAGGAAATATTCCCTCTGCTTTCACACTCTGAAGAAGATTGTAAAGAATTGGTATCATTTCTTCCTTAAATGTTTGATTTGATTGTCTAGTAAACTCATGTAGGCCTGGTATTTTTTATTTTAAAAGGTTATTTATTGATTCTTCATTGATACAAGCCCGTTCCAATTGCCTATTTCTTCCTATCTGCGTCTATCCCTTTCTACTCTCTTTGGGTTATAATTTAGAGCTGACACACCCAGTGACCGACGACACTACTTCTGCATGTTCTAGCTTTAGAAGTCAGGTGTAGCCATGGGGCTTACTCTGGTCAGTGGAACAGGCAGAGGCGAACAGTGTCGCTTCTGAGGGGGACTTTAAGAACTAGCAAATAGGGCTGGTGAGATAGCTCAGCGGCATAAGCGCCTGCCTGGCAAGAGTGAGGTCCTGAGTTTGACCCTTGGTACCCACAAAAAAAAAAAAAAAAGAACTAACAAATATTCCTCTGAGTGTGCTCGTCCCTCTGCCTGATAAATGACATGCAGCATCCTGGTCAAACTACACACAGGTTATGTTCTTGAGCCAGTCACTGTGGATAAAAGAAAGAAATGCACTGAGAGCTTAAACCAACCAAAGGGCCACCCCCAAATCTAGGACTGGGGTAAGTTCATACAAATCTTGTGGTTAAGAATGGCAGAGCTAGCTAGGGATGGTGGCACACGCCTGTAATCCCAGCACTTGGGAGGCTGAGGCAGGAGGATCACCACCAGTTTGAGGCCAGCCTGAGCTACATAGTGAGACCCTGTCTCAAAAAAAAAAAAAAAAAAGAATGGCAGAGCTGTATCCCCCAAAGTTAAGCAGGAACTGTTGGGAGAAGAGGTGAGTGAAATCTAGGGTGTCAACTAACAAATATCTACCCCACCACCAAAACCCAATATTTGGACCTCTGACTTAATAACACAGGGGAGACCCTGTCATTTGAGGTGCTTGTCAAAACAACATGCACAACGCGGGAACAGTTAAGGAGTAAACTTACCCAGTTCCAACTACTGTCATAAATAAATCAGGGCTGTTAGTTGCCAGCAACAAAAACCAACCATGGCTGAAAAAGTGGGGAGTACTAGCCCAATATCTTTAAAAAGATATTGGGGAGTGACCTTGAGGTAGGATAGAAGAAATAAAAAATAGGAGACAAAAACATCATAACTAAAAATTGTACTTTAAGAAGACTGCAACTAAATTAAAATAACAGTGAGATTCCATCTCACCCCAGAAAGAATGGCTGTCATCAAGAAATCAACCAATAGGGGTGAGATAGCTCAGTGGCGTAAGCGCCTGCCTGGCAAGCGTGAGGGCCCGAGTTCGACTCCCGGAACCCACATACGAGAAAAGGGCCGGTGATATCGCTCAGCGGCATGGGCGCCTGCTGGCGCGCGAGGTCCTGAGGTCAACCCCCGGTACCCACAAAAAAAAAAAAAGAAAAAAAGAAATCAACCAATAACAAATGCTGGCAGGGCTGTGGGGAAAAAGGAACACTTCTCCACTGTTGGTGGGAGTATAGACTGGTGCAACCACTGTGGAAATCAGTGTGGAGATTCCTCAAAAAACTAGAACTAGAGGTCCCATTTGACTCAGCTATTCCCTTTCTTGGTAGCCTCCCAAAAGAATTAAAAGCATCACACCACAGCAATATATGCACACCCATGTTTATAGAGTCACAGTTTTTAATAGTAAATCTTGGAAACAACCCAAATGCCCATCAACTGATGAATGGATAAAGAAGATGTGGTTTTTTTTAATACAATGGGGTACTACTCTGCCATAAAGAAAGATAAGCTTGAGACATTTCTAGGTAAATGGATGCACCTTGAGACAATACTCTTAAGTACAATAAATCAGACACACGTGTAAATGCCACATTGTTTCTCTGGTGTGAGAAAGCAAAAGTGTAAATAAGGACCAAAGTGTATAATAGGTATTGTGAAATAGGAGGGAAATGTTCAAATGGGGAGGGGAAGAAGAGAGAAGGGAGGGGGAAAGGAAAGAAGAGAAAAGTAAAAAAAAAATGAGAAAAGCAGGGAAAAAGAAACAAAGCTCTTATAAATGGGGAGGGAAGGAGGGGTTGAAGGAAGGGTAGGAGAATGGGAAAAGAAAGAAGTTATATCGTGTACAGGCACAAATTCTCTATGATGAATGTGATTATTATGTATATCTAAAATAAACTAATAAAATCTGATTGGGAAAAAGAAAAGAAGAAGAAGAAGAAGATTGCTACTTCCAGGACCCAGCCAAAGTCACCCAAGGCGATTCGCGTCAGCCTTCCCTTCGTCACACTCAGGCTCATCCTCTTCCAGACCTACCACACGCCAAATCCCTCAGGAATACTGAAAGTCTCATTGCTTCACGAAGAAAGTAAGTAAAGAGCAGGAACCTGCTCCTAGGATAAAGGGAACAGCTGAGAGAATCCAAAGAACATCTAAGTTATTTATTTAAAAAATAAAAACAAATTGGCCCCATACCTGTAGAATGGGCTAGTACCCTTGGGGGCTGCCTTTTCCTGGGGTTTCACCCTTTCAAGAGAAGCATCAATGTGCCCTCTTCCCAGAAACAAGGCACCCCTCTCGAGGGCCTGCATTCTATTTCTTTGAATGTGTAGCTTTTAATTTCTGTCTAACAAACCATTCCTGGGCCTCTTACTGACTCATCCTGAAAATTCTTTTTCCGGGCCCACTGTATGTTTAGTGTGCACTAGGTTCCTTTTTCAGCCTCGGGGACCTCCTCAGACCCGGCCCAGCAGCTACATCAGTGAAATGGCAGAGTAAGGACCCCAAAAGCAATTAAATAACTCACAGCTTTTTCTTGGAACCCTGGAAACTAATCAAACCTTGTCATAACCAAAAAAGAGCTGGCTGGGTCCCCGAATAGTGAGCTGTGTGGCATTTTAACATACCCTGTGCCTGTCCTTGTGGAGATCCAGAGGAATTACTCTTTCTGGCTGTAGTGTTCCAGGTCTCAGTTTAAAACCCTCTTCCCCAGGAAAGCCCTTCCACACCTTTAGCCGACACTGGAAGCCCCCATCCCTGCCCGCTGAGAGTCCTGGGGCTCCCATACTCCACGGCACTCACTCCTCTGCGGTTTGCTCTTCCCGCTGGCTGGAAGCTGCCTGAGGGCAGGGCCATACCTAACTTGCTCATTCTTCTGTGCCCGCTGCCTTACACAATAAAAATCTGAGTTGTCTTAGTTACTTTTCTTGTTGCTGAGACAAAATACCTGACACCCAAAGTTAAAGAAGGAAATGTTTATTTCAATTCACTTTGTAGAGGTTTCAGTCCATAGTCAGTTGGCTCCAAGGCAGGGAGGATGGCAGAGGGGACACAGTTCATGTTATGGAAGGTGGAAGGCGGGAGGCAGCAAAAGCGTGAGCAGCAGGTGAAGACAGCAGCCCTCCTCCTGCCCCTTCTATTCTATCCAGGTGGGCCTTCCCTTTATCCACACCCAGAACTCTGGCAAACCCACCAGTGGACTAATTCACTAATCACACACCGTGATCCCAGCATCACACACTGAATCCCGGCCTCACGTCCTCTAGTCAGTCACCTCTGAAAAGCCCCACCCGTGCCCGCAGGAGGCTCCCGGTAGACTAGACACAAGCTGTTCCCGGAGTCACTTCCCTATTCGGAACGCCTGAGTCTCCACGTTGCCTGTGGCATGTTACAGTGCAAACTCCTGCTTCAGTTCCAAAGCCTGCAAAACCTGACCTCCACGTCTGCCCAGTGTGGCTCCCACCACGACGCCTGAGTGCAGAGAGCCTCTGTGCCCAGGCCAGTGACTTGACTTCTCGCTTCACCCCTCCGGGTGCACGGCGCTTCCTGGTGCTGCCGCTCGCCTCTCCTGCTCACTCCCGCTAGCCTGGCAGGCCTCTTCTCCCTCCTGGCCAGGCCTGTTGTCATTCTCAGCACGTGAACACCTCCCCACCTACCCATGAGCACCATAGGGATAGAGCTTGTCCTAGGAGCTGAGAACTGCCCCATGCTTGCTTTCCCAGCCCGCAAAGTGAAGGTGTATCCTTAGCTCTGCCCATCAGAAACATTCGCCCCATGTTAAAATGGGCCTGCTGGGACGGAGCGAGGAGGGGGACACAGTGCTTTCCATGGTGGCAGTAATCCCCGCTGATGGGGAAACAGGATGGTAAGTAGGTCAACCTAGCAATGACACAAAGCCACACTCAACACACAAATGCTGTGACTGCTCAAGGTCCCATCAGGAAAGCAGAAAACAAGAATTTCAAAGGCACAGAATCTAATGCAGGGATTTGTTTACTCACAATGGAAGACCTGAAAATCAAAGAGGAGATGGGGAAGCAACTGCTGCTGGAGGGATGAGGGGAAAAAGATGTCCTCTGGAGTCCAGGTCCAAGGCCACCTGTGGGAGCCGGAAGTACACTGGGCTGTGTGGGAGAATGGGAGCTGGCCTCCTGCTGAGGGGCCTGTTTCCAGGGTGCTAGGAAGAGGACTTGGGGTCTGTCCTGAAAGCGACCAGGCTGAGCTGGAGAATCTGACATTACAGGAAACCGACATTTGGTAGATTAGAAGACAGCCCTTTACATCTCCGCTCCTTTCAAAAGTAAACAATTTCTCTGATGAGTTACTCTGATTCCAGCAGCTAAGTAGACACAAAGCAAAACTGCGGACTATAACTGTCAGGGTCTGCCTGCTCCAAACCCTCGGCAGAGGCTCCCCACACCAGCACCTGCCCCCCTGACCTCCGGGGTGTTGCTGAGAACCCCACACCAGACAGCGTTCCCGGGGGACAGCGGGCTCGTGCACGGGTCTTTCTCCACGTCCTTGGCCACAGCCCCTCTTCCTTGATCAGAAACCCACGGAGAAGTGAAGCCCTCCCTGAGTACTCGGTCTTCTCCTCTTAGGCATCACGGTGTGAGGACCTGGACATCACAACTCAGAAACATCTTGTGGCCTCCTTGCCAGAGCCCGTTAAGCCAGGCAGGGCAGCTAATGCCACTGTGCTGACCCCGCTCTCCCCCCAACTCATTCCAGCCCCCTCTCTTTCCAGGTCCTTGGCAGAATATTATTTTGCAAGTAATTCCAGCTAAGGGCTGTTCTCGTCTGAGCGTCTGGTCTTCACCTCTCAGGAAGGTGCTCCTCGCCTGCCTAAGCACCTGGGCGCTCGTTCGGGTTGGGGAGGCACCGGGAGCTGCCCAGGTGCTGTCCCCAGGCAGGCGATGGGGAAGGAGGCGGAACCTTCTTCCAGAGACACTGCCACCACCCCAGTGTCAGCTGTAGAGGCTGCTTCTCTGCTACTTGTTTTTCCATTTCTCTACAGCAGAATCCTCCAGGCTGCTACCCTGGTAAGAAGTTGCAGAGAGGGACCAGTATTTTAGGAGAGGGAGATTATTAGAAGCCACATGTCCACTTCTCACTTAATTATACTGTTACCTGTGCCTCCTCACCCCTGGCCTTTTCTGCTGCCAAATCTAGACGGGCTCACATTCACTTTCTAGAGAGGAACCCTGTTTCTCGGTCAAGTGGAGGGTTGGGGTGGGAAGGGGTGGCTCTTCCAGCCGAGCCCACCGTCAGCTGCAGGCCAGGCCCCCGCCTCTCCTTGGGGCGCCTGAGAGGACCTAGGTTGCACTAAGTCAGCTACCGCTGGACCTTCTGCTTCCCAGTTTCTGAAAACTGAATTTAAGTCTTGTACCTACTGCTGCCTCCTGTCCTGTTCTTATTGTCCTTGGGGATTTTTAAATTACTTACTATTTTGTTAGGGGAGTTTTAGAAAAGAGAGGCTATCAACAAACACGGTCAGTTTCCTCATCTGAACCCGTTTCTCCCGAGCTCCTGCTCTGTACTGACTCTTATTTTTGCTCTATGAAGTAGGAACTTCCTTGAGGGCACAATCGGGGTCTGCTTTGCGTCTGGGTCCACAGCTGCCCACACACACTTCGTCCTGACATCTGCAGATGGCCCGTACCAAGCCCCGCCAGGCGTTAACAGGAAGTCTCTGTGCGAAGTTTCTGCACCGCATCGTGCTGGCTCCGTGTGCCCTGGGGTAAGTTCCTACAGCACTGCGGGTGTCTTAGTCACTTTCCTTGTCACTGGGACAAAACACCCGATACTCGGAACCTCAAGGAGAGGTTTATTTTGGCTCACGGGTTCAGTCCATGGTCAGCTGGCTCCGAGGCGGAAATGGCACGGGGGAAGGGCCCGGGCGCAGGAGAGCTGCTCGGCCCGCGGCAGCCGGGAAGCGGACAGCGAGGGGCGGGAGGGAGACGCACCCTCCTCTCCCAAGCTGACCGCTCCTCCTAAGAGCAGTCCGCCAGAACTCATCCGCTGATGAGGATGGGGGGACAGCGCCTCCATGATCCAGCCACCTTCCAAACACGTGGGGCAGGGGCGCTCTTTTTTATCTAAACCATAACAGTGGGTCGCAGAGGAGAGTAGAGTCTGGGCTCTAGATGATTCGTAAGTCTTCATTCAGCTTTAACATTCTAAGCATCCATGTGCCAAATAATAATTCTTGTATTATTTGCCTATTGGTTCTTGTATATTATGTTGCCATCTTGTACATTATGTCGACATCTAACCTTGTAGAGACTTACACAGATCCTCTGCAAAAGAAAAAAATGTAATCCATCCAAAGAGGCGATACTTTCTCCCAGTTAAGAGACTCCGAATTCATGCTCCACGGCATTAACCACTTGTGGTGCTGAAGACAGAACAAGAATACAAAGTGCAAAAGCAAAGAGTGTCTCCTTCCTGCGTCCTGCTGCTCGGGTCTTGACAGGCAGGGTAGGGAGGGTACAGGTCTCGGAAGTCGTTTTTAGGTGTGGATTTTATTCAGGCATGGTAAGGCCAGCAGATCAGGGACTGTTGCAGCTGAAGATATTTTGTTACATTCAGCTCTGTGACAGTTTGTTACACAGGCCAGGGCTCTGAGGAGAGGCTCCAGGGTCAGTCAGAGACAGAAAGGACCAGGAGAAAGTGTGAGCAAAGGGCTTCATTGTGCTTTCACAGGAAGGAGCAGGCCAGGCCGGGCGAGCAGCAGAGCAGGTTTAGGACTGGACAGAGAGCGGTTGCGGTGGGATCTGGGCTATCGGGGTGCGCTGCGTGGGTAGTGCCTGCGCTGGGGAGTGAGGGCAGAGGCACAGCGCCTCCTGGAGTAGAAGAAGATGGGTGAGTTGGTTCACAGCAAGGGATCCCGATGGCTAGTTCACACGTGGAAGGTCCACGGTTTGCTGTCTCCAAGAAATGGCTAGCCCTGGAAGAAGCAAGCTCTCCCCCACTGCCGGAGCATCACGGGAAATACGATCTAGCTTCTGTGGGAGTGGCCAAACAAAGCCCGAGCTAGAGAGGGAGAGTCATGAAGAAGCAGGCCACGAGCAGAGCAAGGTAGCTCTTGGTAGAGGGAGTGCAAGTAAGCCCGAGTCTAAGAAAGCAAAGGCCAGGAATGTCCACATTTGGATGACACTCATCGCCGAGCCATCACCAAGGGAGGGCAGGCAGGGTAGAATACATTAGTAGTCTGGAGGTGACCTTTCTCACATAACCAGGAATCTAGGCATGCCTCGCTGGAGGAAGTCACCAAGGATTCGGGTTCAGCATCGCACTTGCTCCGCCAGACTTCTGTCCACATTGAAACAAGGCGCTGGTCCACCTGCTGCAGGCAGGCCCTTCCCAAGCAGGAAGGAAAAGAAGGTAAAATGGTGAAAACTCAAGTTCCAGCTGAGATGTTCTCTTTTCCCCTAAGAAACAACAGCTTTTCTGGAAAGGCCACCCAACAGATTTTACTCGCACCTCACTAGTGAGAACCGAGCCAGGTGGTTTACCCCAAGAAGCAAGAGTATCTGGAGGAGGTACTGTAATTCTTTCTAACATTTATATTACTGCCCCAAATAAAAAATTGACGTTCCACTAGTAAGGATAAAGATGTAAATGGATTATATTTAGTAGTGTCTGCCACCCAGGGAAGAGGGAAATCTGAGCAGGTCTCCTCAGATTAAATGAAACAAACCACGTAAAAGTACTTAGCACAGTAATGAGCTCACAAGAGGCAATCAGAAACAATGAATCAGAATAGTGAACCAGAAACGTTTAAAGAACTTATTACAGTAAAAGACACAAGCCCATTAATTCCCCTCACTTTGCACACACTTGTCTCGTCATTCTTGCCACTTTCTGAAGCAGTTCTGAAGTACCCTTTCGTGAGTGTCTTTACAAGGCACGATCAGAAATTCCATGAATGCCTCTGCTGAGTGCCAGACAATATAAAAGTAGACTCGTAAAAATATTATGGTGTGTCCTCATCCACTTTATTCACCAGATCCAGCCCCATGTGACTTCAGGCTCAAAATGACCTTGAAAGGTAAACCTTTTGATCAATTCAGGACATAGAGGCAGCCAACTAAAGACACAGAAGGCAACCGAAGACATTCCTGGTGTGTTTGAAGCGGTGGGGGTGGGGGTGGGTTGAGAGGAATCAGTGGCAATGTGTCTTTTACTGTAACTAATTTTTTATTTCAACACACACTATTTTTCTACCACACTTCATACAGTGTGTACGCCAAAGGAGAAGTCCGTTGCTGCTACCACAACTCCTAGTACTGTTAACGCGATGTACGGGCTCACAGTCTCGATTTCCAGTCCCTCTCATTCATCTTTACCACGTCCGGCCTTGGGTGTTCGGAATCGAGAAAGGAGGAGCACGGTGTCCTCGCCGCCGAAGAGCTCACTGTCCGCGCGGACCGACACGCAGCGAATGGGGCGCGGAGGAGCCCAGCAGAGCAGGGCCAGAGCTTCACAGGCGGGAGGGCGGGGAGCGCGGAGGGCGGGGCTCGGGGAGGGGCGGGGCTCGGGGAGGGGCGGGGTTCCGGGAGGGGCGGGGCGCCGGGGGGAGGGGCGCCGCGGCCCTCTGCTCCCGCACACAGCGACCCCAGGGCTGGCCGGGGCTTTCCCACTGCTCCGCTCTGCTTCGTACAACCTCAAAACGGCGCTTTCGAAGCTCGCAGAACAGAAAAGAACAGCGCACCCTTACGCTGCGGGGAGACTGCGGGCGTCCCGCAGAAGCGAGGGCTCGGGCCGGAGGAAACACTACCAGCAGAGCGGTCGCGGGACTCACGGGCAACAACGCTGTCCGCATGCGCCGCGGAAAATGGCGGCCGCCGGGAGCGGCCCTCTAGGCTGAGACCGCGGTTCACTCTGTGGTTTTAGGCGGGCCCGATTTGTCTAAGGATTGCATCAAGTCGGAATATTTTTGCATAATCCCCCCACCCACTCATCCGCCATTTGACAGTGCAGGTCTTTAAAATGTGGGGAAAGAATGGAAATTTGGAATCCTGGTATATGATGAAGATTAGATGGGAGGGAAAAAAGCCACAAAATATCACTAACAAATATTTTAAAGATATTAAATGCAGTCTGTTCACTACCATGACTACTCTTTTTTAAAGAACGTTATTATGCTTGACATAAAGTATGGCACAGTTTTTGTTTGTTTTCTTTCTCTTCATAATGAAGTTAATGAAAATCACAACTGGCTGGCAGAAACAAATAAAGTCACATCTGGAAACAGCTGCACTAGCAATTAACTGGCATTTAATGTGACTAATATCAAAAAGGATGGTTTTTTCTCCTCCTAGCATTAAGGATGCAGAACTCAAGCTTCCAGGCGGCTCTCGTGTAATAGTTTTGAGTCCCTAAGTGTTTAGAAGTCATTCTGATATTTATAAGAAAAACTCCCAGTGAGCCATAGAAGGGGATTTGAGTCAGAAAAAATAAAAAAATGAACAAGAGCTGCACAGTTTGAATTTTGAGAACTGGCATAAATTTTACAGTTTTTTTTATCCTAAGCATTAACTGTTCAGTACTTCAGTTCAATGAAATAAAGGCCTCTTGTTTCCCATACCAATCAAGTGACCTCCTGCCTCGCTATAATTAGTGGTAAACTTCAATATGCAAGCTAAAAGACCACCTAATTAAAAAGTGCAATTAATTTACATAGATCATTCAAAATGGCTAGATTAGATAGCTTATGGAGATAATGTAAAACTCTTTGAGCTGCATTTATTGGCGTCTTTCCCTGCTGTTCCTCAGGTTCTGAGTATTTTCATGGGAATGAGTTTATCAAAGTGGGAAGGGCTTGGAGGTGATGGTTTTAGCTAATCACTGCTAAACATTTAAAGCTTTGCAATTATTTTTATCAATTACCGAAGTATAAGACAACAAAGAAATGGCCTTGTCTTCCTGCTTGGTGCTGAGTGGCCTAATGTTATTAGTGAGCGTTTATTAAGTGCCTGTTGAGTGCTAGATGCCACTCAAAACACACAATTATTTTAGAATTTGCCATGGTTAGAAACGGCACTTCTGGGCTACATAGCACTTTTGAGTCTTCTGATCATAAGCAGAAGATGCAGTAACTCTGTGAGAGATTGGACCAAAGGTTTCTCTTTGTGTTCGTACCTCACAACACCAAGCCAGGCCCCGTCAGGTCTATGCTGCCTTCAGCATAAATGGCACAGACTCCAAAGCTTGGCCAACCCCCTTTGACACAAGCAGTGGAGGTGGAAGAGTTCTGATTTCCTAGCTTCCTTCCAACAGAAATTATAGCTCTCTGGTGATATCCAATCATAAATTTCTTTCCCCTTACCCTGGTAACAGGAAAAGTTCCCCCCCCATTTGCCTATGGAGGCAATAAAATTAGAAGATCGAACAGGACTTCTAAACAAGGGTCTTCTTCAGACAAAGGATTTATCGATGCAGCCTATCTTTGGGGCAGAAGCCCTGGGACCTGGCACTGCTTTGCCAAAAAAAGAGATCATCATCCTCTTTTAATCTCATCTGCTTCTCCGAGGAAGGAAGAATTATCACAGCACGAGGTGAGCTACAGGATTGTCTTAACACGCGCGAACAACATAGAGCAAATGTCGGTTTTCTTCCCAATACACTTAACAATACATATCACTACGATATGAACCTTCTATTAAGTCCTTAATAATCAGGAGCTTTCAGTCACCTGCAAGGAATCCTCCCTCTTCACGAGATGAACTGTTGTATTATTTATATACGGAACACTACACTTTGGAAACTAAATTTTATTGTTTAACCACTCACATCAAAATTTATGATTAGCTCCTACAAACGCTACTTTTTTGTTCCGTGTACACACAGCCCGCTTCCCCTTCACTTTCCATGTGTCTTTGTTACGTTTCCTATTGTGTATTGATTTCAGCAAGCAAATAAAAGTAAGGTCAGTGACCAAATAGAAAAATGAACACACGGTTTGTAGAAAAAGGAAACGCCAGTGATTCTTAAATATAAGGAAAAAATGTTCAATGTCACATGCAATAATAAACAATAATCGAAATGAACACTCAAACTATACAGAGACGTGTTTTTTTCACTCATCAGACTGGCAAAGATCCAGAAGTTTGATGGCACACGGGGTTGATCAAGGAACCAGGAGCAAGAAGCATTCTAACACATGGTCCATAGAAGGTAAATAGGCGCAACTTTTACAGATGGAATTTTGACACCTGGTCCTTGTGGTTCTAGAAATTTGATCTCCAGGTGTATTTGTATATGTGTAAAATTATGTATCTTTTTTTTTCTTATTTCCAGTGCCAGAGATCAAACCAGGGCCTCGCACCCTATAGGCAAGCACTCCACCACCGAGCTGCACCCTTGGTCCTGCAGCGCTGTCTTTACTAACAAACCTGTGTGCTGCTCAGTGGGGAAGGCAAGGAAGGCTATACAACCAGCTGCAGAAAAGAGCAGGAAAATTCAGTAACGATGGAAAACTCTATAATGGAAAAGTAATTATGCTAAATAAAAATTATTTTAAGTAAAAAGTACAAAGTGAGAGTATATATAAGTATGTTATCATTTGATTAGAAAGCATATAGAAAGTTAGAGTATAAAAAGATTTCAAAAGAATATAAGTACACCTTCATATGCCTATTAGCTTGTATATGCTTTAGCTATATCAGGAAGCATACACAAAAGGCAGTTTCTTTTGTTTGCTTGTTTGTAAATTGTTTTGTCAGTCAGGAAAGGAAGTGGGTAGATTTGTGACAAGAGAAAGGGAAACTTTCTACTGTATGTCTTCCTCAATTTTAAAATTCTGAACCACATCATTATTCACATACAAAAATTACAAAAATGCTAAAAAGCCCCAAAATTCTAAAATACAAAAAAAAAATCATAAATGCATCTGTAAGTAAACACATTTAAAAAGAAAAAATTCAGGGGTAGACCATGGCACAAGCAAGCAGGATTCTCAGAGAGAGGCTCGTTAGGGAAGGGCTTTCCGCAGGGCTGCAGGGACAGAACTGCTGAAGTGAGGGCATGAGCTACGGGCACACTTTTGGGGGAAAGAAGGGGTCTCATGCAGAGAGAAAGGCCAAGGGCAAGGCCTCGAGGGGGCTCCTGGGCAGGTGGAGCAGCAGACGGGTGGCAGCGGTAGGCACAGCAGAGAGAGGGCAGGAGGACCTGGAGGTGGCCTGGGCCCTGTTCGTCACAGTGAGGCCTTGGAGTCCATCCCTGTGACGAGAAGACACCTCAGACTCCATCTTAACCGCAGCGCTGCAAGAGGAGGGGAGAGGAAGGACCAGGTCCGGCGGGCGCGGTGACCCTGCGCGGCCGTGGCCTTGGCCCTGGCTCGGGAGAGAGCGGCGTGGGGACAGCAGGGCGGGGAGGAGGCCGCGGGAGGACGGCCTGGGCCGCGAAGGACGGGAAGGGCGTTCGGGGTGAAGGGAACGGCACATGGAGGGCCCTGAGCCAAAAGACAGAAAGGTTTTCCGACTCAGGTGGCCGCTGTGCGGTCCAGCGCCCGGGAAGAGCAGATCGCCGTCCGGGCAGGCGGCGCTGGCCTGAAAACCCAGGCTTCCGCGCTGTCTTACTCTTTAACTGCAGTAGTACATAGGGTTTGTTGTCATTGTGTCACTTGGCCTCAAAGTTTTGGAAACAAAGGGGCACATATGGTATTCTGCCAAGATGTGGCCTGAACAGGTATTCATGTGAAGGATCAAAATTCAGTGGCCCAGGATAGAGAGTAAAGAATGACAAAGGAAGTACGAAAAGCTTATACGTTAATAGCACCAGGTTGCCACATGGTAGCCTGGAGGCGGCCGGAGCGCCCACATTCGCACACTCTTCGGGAGGGCCGCACCTTCCTCGCCCACAGGCGCTACACCAAATTTCAGACGGGCAAAAAGAACAATTTAATTGTGAGCTGATGAGCTGATCAATAGTCTCAATTTACCTCTTTAGCTACAGGGCCCAAAATGAAAACAGGCCTGGGAGAATCGCAGGGCCGTGGCACGTCCCGGCCCCCTGAGGAGCAGCTGCTTCATGCCAGGAGTGCCTGGGAGGTTTCCAGTGCCAGTAGCAGGGTGCTCCTGCTGCTCAGTTGCTTCTAGACTTACCAAGCCGCTTCTCAGGTGTCATCTGGCCTGGTCAGAACTCAGCCCCTTGGACTGAGGGTTAGAACAAAGCTCCAGGGCTGAGTCCTCTTGTTTCCCGAATAACCATAACCAGCAATACAACTTCCCAGCAAGGGCATGGGAGATTTATACGCGGATGGATGGGAATTAGGGGGCAAATGACACAGCAGCGACTGTCAGCTAAGCAGCCCTTCCGCAGGTGTGCTCCACACAGAGCCTGTCTGCCCCTGCCCTCCCAAGATGGGCACTGCGACTCCCCCATTTTACAGGACACTCAGAGAAGGATGCAAGTAGGGGTCCATTTAGTAAGTGCTCCCACACTTAATGCTGATGGAAATTTCATAGCAATCAAGACGGTTTCTAGGAAACTGATGAGAGTTAATCTAAGAGAACTGAAACCAGGGCTGGGGCTCAGGTTCTTTGGTCCCAGGTCCACTTCCATGAGTCATTATGGCCCCTGGGCCCCTATGGGCTTCAGTTTCTCATCGTGATAACGGGAGACCTGAGACACCCATGCATCCCTCGGGCTCTCCCGGTGCTGGTATCACAGGGCTCTTCACTCAGCATCCTCGGCTGTGTCTC
Organism: Erethizon dorsatum; assembly: GCA_028451465.1. NCBI lineage: Eukaryota > Metazoa > Chordata > Mammalia > Rodentia > Erethizontidae > Erethizon > Erethizon dorsatum. Next base: position 115,405,507 of record CM051833.1, read on the forward strand.
TGCCACACCTCACCTCAGAGCGCTGTGCAGCCCCTGCGTCCCTCACCACCAATGACTAATAAGGCAGGCCCTGCCCTGGGCTTGCTGTAACCTGAGAGCACAGATGTGGAAAGAGGGAGAAAGAGCTCACTTCATCCACTAAAGCCACACTGGGCCTTTCACCCAGGGCCGCCTAAGTACTCGCCATCGGGCTAGCGCTCTTTCCAGACCGCTGTGCGCGTGGCGTTGGCCAGGCTGACCCCTTCTCGGTGGCCATCACAGACTCCAATAGTGATGAGCTCCTCTTCATAATTCAGGTTGCTTATGGAGTTTGAGTTGGGAAATCTGATTCTCACCTGCTTTTGAACCATTAGACTATTTTCTTCCTTTCACTCGTTCATTCACTCAACAAATCCCTTTTTGAACATTATTATGCATCCATCATTTTACGAAGCTTTAGGGATGATGATGTCAGTTGAAAAAAAATCAAGGAAGATGCGGGATAAAGGACTGTGGACATACCTGACTCTCTGGTGAGACTCTTAGGTGTGGGGAGGTGGCGTCAGAGCAGTCCCCTCTGTAGACATAATGTTTGAGTGGAGGACTGAAGGAAGAGAGAGGTGTAACCATAGAAAGGTCCTCAAGAAACACAGCAAGGACCAGTGGCCCGGAGGAGGCGCCAAGGGCTCAAGTCTGAAGAAATGAAAGGGCCATGGTGTGCGCATCACTGGTGGCCTTCCAGGAGGGTGAGGGCCTCCTGCACCAGCTGGGGGTTGCAGGCTGGACATGACAAATGTGGTGGAGGAGGAATCTCACATAGTGTGGCTTCAAAGAGGACAAAACCCATGGCAAGAGAGCAGCCTGACCTTCCCGCTAAGTTGACAGGACCTGCAACAAAGCACAAATAGAAGGCCACACGCTGAGACCCTGCCTGGTGGCACACTCCTGTAATGCCAGCACTCAGGAGGCTGAGCCAGGAGGATCGCTGTGAGTTTGAGGCCAGGCTGGGCTACATAGCAAGTTCAAGGGCAGCCTGAGCTATATAGTGAGACCCTGTCTCAAAAAACAAAAAACAAAACCAAAAAAAAGTCCACCTGCTGTATTTTGAAATATCTTAAAATTATAAATCAATCTAGCAAAGTATTCAATGAAGTATGTCCTATAACTTTACCTTGACTAATGTCTTTATAAATTCAAGTTCAAGTTCAATGTTGTAAATAAAGGGAGTCCCAGCCCCTAGCCCCAGACTTGCCTCTTGTCCAAACTGCAGCTGCACCCAGCACCTCTCCAGGCTCCCCCAACCTCGCCACCAGCCGCGGCCCCTTCGGCCTAGGATGTAGGGCTGCTAATGAGAGAAAGGAGCCTCCAGCGTCCACAGCCATGTTGGCTTTGTGTAGTTGCTGCTATTGTGTCTTTTATAGCCACGGGACCCTCATCCCAACAAATGCACTTTTGCCACCTCCTGAGGGAAGTGGTCCTACAGGCTCACCTGCCCTGCCGAAAGGAACTTCCGTCTTTGCCTTCCAGCCCATATCTGCTCTGGGGTCCTCTTCCGGAATGGGTAGGTCTGGCTCGCCCCACTCCTCCGCACCTGTCCCTCTCTGCTAACATCCTCTGGGCTCACAGAGAAGAATGCCCCTTGTTTTCTGGAGTGCAGCAGCTTCGTTTCTATTACCTGCTCTCAGGGAAGCACGTCCTCTTCAGAGACGGTATGAACTTGGTCTGGGGTTCTAGGCCGCATGGTCTAGACTTCCTGTGCCGAATTCCTTCGCAGCAGCATGGGAAGTCCTCCTTCTGCCCTCTGGCTTCAGTGTCCTCGACGTTTCCTGTGTGTCCTTTACAGCCCAGCTGTGATGTCACTTCCTGGGACCATGGACTAGGTCGGTGTCCTCCGGGTTATTTCTGGTGCTTGCAGTGTGTGTGTGTGTGTGTGTGTGTGTGTGTGTGGTGCTTGGGATCGAACCCAGGGCCCTGGACATGCTATCAAGTGCTGGACTACTGAGCTACACCTATGGCCATTTTTTTCTAAAAATTTAAGACAGGGTCTTACTAGTTGCCCAGGCTGGCCTTGAACTGAGGTCCTCTTGCCTCAGCTTCCTGAGTAGCTGGAACTACAGGGTATGTGTCACCACAGCTGACTCTGTCTGGTAGTTGTTTTTACTACACATGTCCTATTAATGTCTACTTCTCTGCTGCTTACCTCTGTCAGCTATAAAGGCGTCACTGTACCCCTTGCATCCCCTGGGGCCAGCCAGTGCTCGCTCACAGCGATGCTCAGCAACACCATGGTGAGTGGAGGAACAGTCAGTGGGGAAGAGGTCAGCAGTTAATGGCCACATACTTTGCACCTCTCTCATGCCCCACAGATAGAAGCAAATCCTTGGCCTCCTAAGAAGTACTGCTGGAGTCTAACCACCTAGCACCTCCTCTGCCACACTTACTGCCTGAAATGCAGAGGTGATGGCAGGAGCCTGGGCAGCCATCTTTGGCTATAATGGAAGGCAAGTATGGTAGACCGTTGACTTACAAACTCAATTCATTCACGAGGGCTGGTTGTAACTCAAGTTGGTTGTAAGTTGAGATTATTTTTCCCGTAAGAAATAATGGAAACACCCATAATGAATTCCAAACCTCCCAAATCACCCTTAACTAACCTTTTCATAATAAAAAAAAGAGTTGTATAATGTGTGTAATTTATCAGAAACACCAATAATTTTCCTAGTGTATTCACAAGAAGTTATAAAATGTGCCTAGTTTACCAGAAACAACAATTTCATGATGTACTCACCATTCAAGTTGACATCTTTGGCCTGCAGGAAGGGAGGATGAAAGGGAAGGTGGTTATTGTCTGGGAGGAGAGTCCCCTTCCATCCGAACATCAGGAATCTGGCTCTCTGGTGTCCTTTCTCTCCTTGGGAGAGTCTGCGGCCCACTAGGACCTGATTCTGGCTCACTTGGTCTCAACCTTTTCAGAACTAAAAGCTGGTCTAAGGTTGTCTGTTCCTGTCTTTTCTTTAATACTATTCTTTTCTATTGTGATTGCTTTCTTTCCCTTCCCTTCCTCCCTTAGCTTTTCTAGCTTTATTGGGGCCATTTTGATAGCAATAATTGTAGCAATTATATAAAGCACTGACTGAAATCACTTCCACAAACACGCTCATCTGGGCTCAGACTGACGCTTACATACATTTTTCTGGCATCGCGAGTATATGCTTACAACTACACAAGTGGCTGGCATTTGGGTCATAACCCAAGACTTTGGTTGTAAGTTAAACCTAAAATTCCAGTCATAACCCAAGTTGTTCGTATGTTGGGCCAGTCATAACTCGAACATCCACTGTATTCAGGAAGGCAGAGCAACAGTAAATAAGAGGGGGTCCCCACATGTTAAAGCTGCTGTGCCAGCAGTTTGTGCATGGGGTGCTACAGAGAAATAAAATTCCAAGTGTCTTTGTTACAGTAGCCCAGACATGGATTCCCCTCCCTACTGCCGCTGCTCTGCGGGAATGAATGAGATTGTGCCAGGAAAATGTGTGTGGAAAAGTCACCGCCCTCCTAATGGGTAACTTGGGGGTCTCTTGGAAATTAGGGGATGGGAGTAAATCCTCCCCCTAAGGCAGCCAGGAAAGAACCATCTCCCGTGAAGAAAAGACTCCTTGGGCCGGTGAGATGGCTCAGCGGCATAAGCGCCTGCCTTGCAAGCGCGAGGGCCCGAGTTCGACTCCCGGATCCCACATACGAAAAAGGGGCCGGTGATATCGCTCAGTGGCACGGGTGCCTGTTGGCGCGCGAGGTCCTGAGGTCGACCCCCCGGTACCCACAAAAAAAAAAAAAAAAAAGAAAAGACTCCTTAGCTCCATATGTTAGTAACTTGGGAAAGCTTGGGAAAGTGTGGAGCTTGGAGAAGGAGGCCTGCTGCTGGCTTGCAAGCCCTAAAGTGGTAAAATGCCTTCAGGGAGTGAATGAGAGAATTAGCTTAAGCTCTGGATTTTAGGACTTTAGCTGGTTTAAAACAGACTCTTAATCGCCCTTCACTCCTGAGTCCCCTGTGTGAATATTGATCGTATTCTGTTGCACGTCAGCCCCAGCAGGGCCGCTTATTTATGACTCGCCATTGTGCAGGCTGCTGTCCTGGCCGGAGTGCGGCTGCCCAGGGCCTGCGTCCAGGGCAAGAGCTGCCCATCAACCAAGCAGGTTTCTCGTAGTTCTCTGCAACATAGAAAATCTGAGTATAGGTTTGGGTTAAATGTCAACCTATATTTGGGTCAGATGGAAAATGTGAATTTGTTATAAATTTGCTAGTCTGTATGCATCTTCCAAGTAATTTATTACTTCCCGATACTTGACCCTAGATTCAGACTTATTGAATGAACCCTTCTGGAAATTTGCATGAGCTCTTCTCTGAATGTCATAAATATTAAAAGTTTAGCCACATCGCACTCTTTAATAACTGAGGGCCCTCGATGAGCTGGTGAGGGGTCTGACCCCCCCCAAGTTGTGTCCAAAGAGATCTGTGGACCCCTCCCCAAAAGCAGTTTTATAAAAATATCCAGAAGTTAGCTACTGAGGCTGATTTGGGAACTGGTAGACAGTAGTGATTTGGAGAAATCCCACTCAGGCTTCTCGCTACTAGACAGATATGGAAAAGTTTTTTATCGAGACACTAACATGAGAACAAGGAAGAGGACCCCATTAACTCCCAGCACTCAAGAAAGTTATTCTCTTCCTTGGCATCCTAGGCCTCTGGTGGGGAAGAAAACGCTAATGGAGGGTCAGAGCACACCCACTGAAACAAACAGAGTGGTGCAGACAGCACTGTGGGAGAGTGTGGGCTTAGGATGCAGGACCCTGGCCCGTCCTGTTGTCCTTTGGATCTTAATGTTCCCTACATGTTGAAGGCTGGTTTCAAGTCTGCAGAGCTACTGGGAGGTGAGGCCAAGCAGAGGTTCACCCATTGTGGGTGTGCTCTTGAAGGGGTGTTGGAACCACCACCCTCCTCTCTCCCTCCCTGTTTCTGGGCAACATGAAGCACTGCCTACAGCTCCCCATTGTGATGATGAATATTATTACTACTACACCACAGGCCCCAAGACAATGGAACCATGTGACCATGGACTGAAACCTCCTAAACCGTGAGCCAGAATAAATCTTTCCTTCTTAAACGTTGTTCATTGCAAGTTCTCTGTCATAGAGACAAAAAGCCAACTGATACAGATCTCAAAAGCAAACCAAAACAAAACAAAACAAACTATTTCCTGAGTTGTCTCTCTCTCTCCCACTAGGTCCAAATTCCTGAGGGCCACAGTTAATGATGGCCACACTAGACTATGAGCTCAACCAAGGGTCTGTTGGTCTTCAAGTCTCATTCTCCAGTGCCCAATACCTAGCACATACTAAGTGCTCAGTAAATACTGGTGGGATGAATAAGAAAATGTGTCAGCCTCTTTCAGTCACTCTGAAACTTTCCCTGCCCACCCGAGAATGGTTCAAAACGATGACACTGAATGAAGGCGAAGGCTCGAAATCTAATCGGAAATACATGCTGAGACATCCCTGCAGCTGGACCCTGGAGTGTGCATGTGGACGAATACGGTGCAAAGAAGGCAGGCTCGGACCTCCTGAGCTAATAAAACCAGAAAGGTCAGAGCAACCAGCTTCGGAATAATTTACATTTGCTTTTGAAAATCGGGTGGTTAAAACATACAGTGGTGGCTTTCGAAGTACTTTGACAGAGTTTGGACAACGACTCGGGGAGAGTGAGAAGCCCATGGTCCTTGCAGGCCCGGACTCCAAGCCCGCGGGGGGCCACACCCGCTCCCAGCACGCGCGCCCCGGACCCGACCTGCGGGCGGCGGCGAAGTTGGGCTGCTTGGCGACTGCGCCATCCACCCGAGCCTCGTTACCACCTCTTAATGAGACCCCTTTACTCCGTGACGTGCAACCGCTCCATCTCATTAAGGAAATCGCTCTTCAATGCTGATTATTTTATTTGCAGCCATAATTATATTTCTTTCGGCTAAATCACGGTTTAATCGAGCCCACATGGAGGGCAGCAGCACTAATTACGGCGGGGGATGCGGCGGGCGCGGGCGCGGGCGCGGGCGCGGGCGAGGCGCGGCGCGGCGGGGCGGGGCTCAAACACAACAACTTATTACTTCTAATTCCCCGACTGTCACCAAATCACCTGCACGAAACAAGAATCTAATTTGTTAAGCTGGCATGTCTGCAGATGGAAGATCGATCTTCTCCGTAGATTTCTCTAATTGAGTGAATATAGACGCCCGGAATGAGCTGCGCCGGGCGGCTGGGAGCGACGGGGACGGGGACGGGGGCGGGGAGGGGGGAGGGGAGGGGATAGAGGGGGGAGGGGAGGGGATAGAGACCGGGCGGGGGAGGGAGGGGCGGACAGGTTCAGGAAAGGGACGGGAGAGGAGAGGGGAGCGGGAGCAGAGGGCGGGCGGGAGAGTGGAGGACAAGTGCGAGAGGAGAGAAGGGACAAGGGACGGGGCAGGACCGAAAGGGAGAGGGGGAAGGAGCCACAGCAGAGCTGGGTCCGAGGAGGAGGGGCAGGGAAGACGCGCGAGAGAACCCCACCCTCGAGGGCGCCCGCCTCCAGCACCCCACCTCCCTCCCCGGCCGCCCCAAGACGCGAAGTGGCGAGGAGAGGGGCCCGGTGCTGTCCCGCCCGGACCGCCGCCCCAGAGGACAGAGGCCCGGGGGCCGGGGCCGGGCTGGGGGAGGGCGGCTCCCAGAAAGGGCTTACGGATTACATTTGGTTTTCTTGTGATTTTATTAAAAGTCACTCCGCATCTCCAGAATGCGTGAAAATATCTACTTTCCACTCAGATACACCGCATTAACTTGTTGGAGGCGAATTTGTTTGTCTATTTTATTTATTTGCTAGATAAGATTGATGCAGTCTTATCAGCGCTATATCTAGTTATATAAAGAGATAAGGATGAGATTTTTTTCTTTTTATTCCAATTACTAGTCTTGTCACCTAACTGAATAACTGATATATGATTATTTATCCTGAGTAAATAGAAATCAGAAAAGCAACGAACTTAACACATGCAAACAAAACCTCTATGTCACTTATTATATTCCGTGTAGCTAATTGGGGCCATTAAAATTGCAGGGTAAAAGGCAGACAGAGAGAGAGAGGAAGAGAGAGAGGAGAGGGAGGGAGGGAGGGAGAGGTGGTCGGGGGTGCGTGCCTACTGATCTGTCATTGTTTTGTGTCGAGGTTTCTGCGTTGAGGGCTGCCAGTGCCAGTTGTCAGAAGGAAAAGATGAGAGGGAAAATAAATAAGCAAGGATCTGGCCCCTGTGCCCACGAAGAGTCACGCAGGTGGACTGTCTGGTTACAGTTTGCAAATTCAAATGTGTGGGAAACTGTTTATTCCAGAAAAAAAAAATTATGTGGCGCTCCTGTATCGCGAAAGGGTACGGGGTGCGCAGGCGGTGCTGCAGGGCAGGTTTCCTGCTCCGGGGCAGCTCCTGGCACACCCCCACCATGCGAGTGAGCCCGCAGTGGACAGGCGCTGCTCACCCAAGTGCGCACTAGGTACGCACGTTATGCACACGCAGCCTTCGCCCTGCGCCTAATAGCGACAGACTAGAAGGCCCGGCGTGTGCCTGCGCGCCGTTTGACTAGAAAGCTGGGAACCTGGGTCCTGCAGGCTATTGCCGTGGCCACAGGCCTGGGCGGCCGCATCAAGCGGACCACCCCACTGAGAGTGGCCCGGAGGCGCGAGGACGCGCGCTGGCGCCGGGCTCAGGCCTGGGTGGCCCCGTCGAAGGCGAGCCGGGGGCCTCCACGGTGCGCGGGGACAGGCACTCAGCCAGAGCCCTTTGCCGTGGTCTGCCGGGCTGGGAATCCCGAGAGGGCCCTTTCCGGCAGAGAGGTGCGCACGCCCGCGGCGCCCTTCGCAGGGACGTGGCCGCCCTCTCGGGTTTCCTTCCTTCCAGTCGCCCCACTCTCAAGTCGACTCCTACAAATCAGCCTTCCGTGGAGCAGCCCCAAACTCTAAGGTGGCCGGACGTGACCCACAGACCCCTTCCAGGCCGGGGAGCGCAGGTTCTGTGGCCATGCAGGACGAGTGCGCAGCGCGGTCACCATTGTTCCAGAGGCCGCGGGCGCGAGCGTCCTTCCCTGTGCGCCAGGGCTTCCCGACCGTCTTTTTCCCGATCCAAGGCCGGCCCGAGGAACACGATCTGAGCTGCCGTTGTATTTGGGTTATTGCATATCTGGAAAAGTAAACAGGAGTGTTCAAGTCACTTGATTTGTTTTCTGTAAGCAAATAATACCCAAAAGCATGGCTGTAATTTACCACGAATTAAAATTGATTCTTTTCATCAGGCAAGAAAATAGGAAAATGTGAGATCGTTAATTATTGAGGGAGGCGCTCCTCATTAAAGGGAACAATGTTACAATTCAGCATTTAATAGCAGGAATGTGAATAATAACGCACCATATTTCAGCCCACTGTCTGCAAAGAAAAGAGAGCAGTTTACGAACAACCCGAGCAGCGCAAAGTTACATTTAACAAACACCAGAGGTTTCTGTAAGTGGAAGAAGCAATTAGAGCTTCGGGCGCACTACCCAGTACCTCCGCGAGCACTCGGTATACATTTTTATTCTCTCTCCGTCTCTGTCACGACAAAGGATACACAATGAATGCAGAAATACAATTAAAGAGAAAATCAGAACTGCAGCGCTAAGCCGCACAACTCCATGTGGAAGGCGCTGCGCCCCGCTCCCACCCCACGCCCCCCCTTTCAGCCACGCCACATCCCCAAATCTTGCTCTGGAACGGCGGCGTGGCAAGGCAGGAGGAAAGACACGGATTGTGTACTTGCTGTGTTTGTAATTTACATAATCAGTCATCAAGATTTTGGTTTTTAAAAAAATATGTCTCCCAGAAGGCCGGCTTCTCGCCCAGCCAGCGGGTTTCCGGGCTCTGTCTGGGCACCAGGCCGGCGGGAGCGCGGAGCCGGCTCCGGCCTTTAAATGCTCTTTGTGCTTCGTTAAAAAGGAGAAGGGGAGGGAAGGAGAAAGAAAAAAATGACTTCCCTGCATCGCCCCTTGGCAGGCTCTTGTACAAAATTCAATCTCTATTTTTTATGAGAAGTAAACTGTCTAAATAAATTTTATTAGGGGCAACCAATATATTTTCTGGTAGTTCCCTTTGTTCCACTTCTACGTGTGTGTAACAATCTAAAACCTATTTATTGAGGAAAAATCACTGGATCCGTCATAGAAAATCCTTTTACTTTGCTGTGAAGTGATTTCTGAAGACATTCTTGTCATTCCGAAGATTTGGGGGCCATCGCGCCGAAGCCTCGCCTTGTTAGGGACTTCAGTTCCCGTGATCATGTGGGAAATGCCTTAAATTACCAACAGCAATGGGCCTGACCGGCACTTTCCCGGCTGCCCCAGGAACGTGGGCAGAAGACGGGAATAAAACGGGGAAACACAGCCCAGGTGGAGTCAGACGTTGGCCAAAGCGAGCTGCGGAGGGAACTGGCGCCGGGGCAGCGTCCCGCACCCGGGCCGGGTCGTTTTCCTTGCCTCCCGAGCCCTCCCACGCGCGGCCGCCCACGCCGGCCGCCCCTCCCACGCGCGGATTTCTCTCTTCCTCTTTCTCCCTCCCCCCACGCTTACGCTCCGAAGTCTTGGAAGAAATGATTTAGTTTGTTTATACTGCTATAAAAATCAAGACCAATAGAAAAGTCATAAAATGAAGCGGGCTATCAATCACGCCGCAACATTGTTATTCAGCGGTTACTAACAGAGATGGATAATCCTTTGATTTCATCCCATTGTTATTACTCTGATATGTCTTCACATTAACTATTACACATTTATTTATCGACCTGAAACATACAACAAAACAATCCACCAGCGAGTGCGCGCGGAGGACGCGGCCCGGCAGGGCTGCGCGGGCGGCCTTGGGCGGGACACGCGCGCTCGTGGGTGTGCGCTCAGGTGTGGACCCGAGGCCCACGCCCCGCCGCGACCTGGGCGCGACCTCTCCTCCCTGAGTCCCTCCGGGAGAGGTGCGGAGCCACTGCAGTGCGCACCTCGGGGCCTGCCCGTTTGGGGGAGCAGTTTGGGGGAGCGAGGTGCAGATGCCCGGCCTCCTTAATCCTCCCCACCTCTGCCCTGCATTCCGGCTGGGATCCCCCGAAACCCCCCTCCGTGTGGGAAGAGCCCCCCACCGACAGGAGCCCAGGTGTGCGCTTCGAGTGGGTACCCAGTGCCCGCCGCCCCGCCCGGCTGCTGTCCAATCTCCTCCCGCCGCGCGCTCCCCCGCTTTAGCTCCTAAAAGTGGGGTTTTGTTGGGGATGGAGCTTTTACTGAAGGAGCTCGCTTTGCTCCAGGTCTTGGAATTCTTCCATCTGCTCCCAGGTAGAACCTTTCTCAAAAGGGCACCAGCTGCCTGCCAAGCCCGACTCCACCTAGGCCTCGTTGGCGCCCGCATAGCCGCCCGGCCAGGCCCGGACTTTCCGGGGACGCGGTCGCCAGGGCTCCGATGGAACAGTGTAGCAGATGTCCCCGCATTCACACATGTGTGTGCATGGGTGAGCGCGCACACGTGTGTGTGTGTGTGCGCGCGCGCATGGGAGGCTGAACGGGCTGCAAGGGGGAAAAAGGAGGAAACAAAACTGCCCCAGAGTTCGCCTTGCCGCCTCCTTTGTCTCTTTGCTAGTCCCTGTCACACACAGCTGAGGACACACACGCACGCGCGCGCGCACACACACACACACACGCACACAATTCCTCTCGCATCTGCTCTCAGGCAGCATTTCCAATGTTTTGTGTAAGTCAATTGGATGGCGAACAAAAAAAGCCATTTGCTCGGTATTATTTAAAACAGACTTCATAGGGCCACCCTTTTGTGGAAGCTTTATTTGCACTAAATGAATAATCTTAATTGCATCACTCTCGAATTAAAAATCAATGTTAATCAAGTTGAGAGTGGTAAATATCAGTTTTCATTGTGCCTGGGTAGAGGGCATTTTTCTTGTGTTGCAAATAAAAATACAAGTCAAATAACTTTAAAAGTGCATTATGTTCTGCTACAAATACAATTGAAACGGATTGTTTAGGAGCAGATCAGAAATGGTACAGAATTTTGCACTTAATTTCCTCAGTTATCATTTACAATAAGAACCTCTGGGCTTGACAGCCAAGTCTAAACAGTAGTAAATTAGTACAAATTTATACTGATTTTACTCTAATAATCGTAATAAAAGCTTATAGATTTGGCACTAATTACATAAATGCCTAATGATCTTGAAAATTACTCTGGTTAGAAATATATTACTAATCTAAACTTTGTTGTTGGCTGGCTCTGAAAAATCAGAACATTAGAAATGGTTCGCTTCACTTGTGCAAAGCACTTTAAATTGTTCAAGTAGTATAACATATTAAAGAGGAAAATAAAGAGCATTTAACTTTATTTACAGCCTTAAGCGCAGTTGGGAGCGGAGCTGAACTTAGGAACTTTGACCACAAGAGCAGGTTAGGGGCCAGCCTGCGAGCGTGGGCCAGGCGTAGGAGCGGATCCGAGAGGCAGCCTCGCTGGAAGGGTGCAGAGCGCAGGGACGCGCACTGCGCGCAGGCCCGCGAAGCAGACATCCCGCACCCACAGCCGCAGCGCCGGGGGAGCCAGCTCCCCTTTGCGCCCTAGGCGGGCTGTGGTTTGGGGCTCGGTAGGCCCCAGGGCCCAGCCTGGGCGCCTGGATCCCTGGCGCGGGCCTGCTGAGCGACGGCGACGTCTGGGCGCGGTGTGCAGGTCGCGGCGAGCCCCAGCAGGACCACAGCAGGCCAGTGCGGCCCGGGGCGCGCGGGCCGGGCGACTCTTGGGTCAAGCCGAGGTCACGCCCTGCTCTGGTCTGCCCCGGGCCTGCTCTGGGAAGAGTCCCACTCTGGGAGCCGGAGCTGCGCCCGGGAAGCAGGCAGGGCGGGACCTGGGGAAGCAGGGTGTGCCCGAGAGGATCCCGGGGAGGCACTGGCGGGCGCGCCCGGAGGCCGAGGCGGCGCCGCTGCTCGGCTGCTCCCGGGGCTGAGGCTGCCAGGGCTGCGGCCGCCGCCTCCTCCCGGCGGGCGGGCGGGCGCGCGGGCGGGCGCGCGGGCGGAGTGGGGGACTCTCCGGGCGCTGACATTTGCAGGCTGCCCTCCTGATTGGTCCCCTCGCCGAGCTGCTCACGGGTTCATTCAACTGTTAAGCACCTCCCCGTCTCTCTAAAGGACATTATAATGCAAGAAGCCCCCTTTTTAACCACAAACCGAATTTTCTTTCATTTAGGTGATCTATATATATCTATATCGTATAGCTTATAGCTTATATCTATTTTAAATAACTTAAAGCCGCTAAAATTTGGGGGGGAACAGCTTTCGCCCTGGAGCGGTGCGCGATGCTGTCTCACGCCGACCTCCTGGACGCCAGGCTAGGTGAGTGCGCGCCTCGCGCCCCGGCAGCCAGGAGAAGCCGGGGCAGGAAATTGTCAATTTGTTCCTTATTTTACCTTAATACGCCCTAAATGGACTAATTTCTTTAAAAGTAATTGTGCTGTATTAAAGTTTAATTTGATTTAACATCGTCTTTAAAAAAAATCTATGGAATATGTAGAACCAAAAAAAAAAATAAAAGAGGGAATGTTGCTACTTTTTGTTTTTATTTTTCTCCCCCCTCCCCTTTTTTTTTTTTTTTTTTCCTGAAAGGCGGTCTGCCCTGTGATAATTTGTTTAGAGGTGTTTCTTTTTCTTTTTCTCTCCTGTTCATTTTGATTTGGGATTTCTTTCTTCCCTTCTATTTCTCTCTCCCCACTACCTGCTTCCCTCCTCCTTGTCTAAGTAAGGTTGAATTTGTTTAAAAACGAATGTGGCGCGAAGGAGGAGCTGCTGCCATCGGGGCGGATTTGCTAAGTGTGCTGGTCGAGCAGGAGAAAAACAAATTTCATCCTCACAGGCATCACTGCCTTCTGCACGGGACTCAGCCTTTCCAATGGCTGAGCAGAACGCGCCTTTTACTTCTTCTGAAAGAAAAGTTGAATCCTCTCAAGTCTGACTCAGTTTTGTCTGTGGAGTTTACTGGAGTTTCTGGGATGTCAGCTGGGTTGCTGGGCTCTGGGTTTCCGGTTTAGGAATCTTTGGTGATGGATGTGACTCCATTTCCAAACACTTTCTCTGACTTGAGGGGGAGGCGGAGCTGATTTGGGTTGATTTCGGGGGGTGGAAGGTTTGGAGACTTATTTATCTTCTAAAGTGAAAGGAAAATTGGCCGGCGGTGGAGTTCGGCAGACTGCCTAAATTCAGGAGCGGCGGCGGCCGAGGAAGCGTTTCATTTTCTTTACTTTTCCCCGCCCCTCGGGTCTAAGGATTTGCTCTCGATTTCCTGGGGACATCGGGGTTGCAGGTTTTGAAAGGGCGTCGGAGGCGTCTTTTATTGCTGGGCCTGAGAGTGTTTTATTGCAGGAAAAAAGAAAGCCTGTGCTTGTTTGCTACCCGCGCCGGCTGCGGAGACGGGGAGAGGGCCAGGAGGCGTTGCTCCAGCCCGGCTGTCCGAATCCTGGGGAAGCCGGACGTGCGCCCTGGTAGTTTCGTCCTTGGGGCGAGCGTGGGTGCGGAGAGCCGAGGATGGGGCTGAAGGAGGACGGCGCAGGGAAGATAGCATCTCAGTAACGATCGCGACCCCCTTCCTTCCTCAGGTATGAAAGATGCCGCCGAGCTGCTGGGCCACCGGGAGGCGGTGAAGTGTAGGCTGGGAGTGGGGGGCTCCGACCCCGGGGGCCACCCAGGGGACCTGGCGCCCAACTCGGACCCAGTCGAGGGAGCCACTCTGCTGCCCGGGGAGGACATCACCACCGTGGGCTCCACTCCGGCTTCGCTGGCGGTGAGCGCCAAAGACCCGGACAAGCAGCCCGGGCCCCAGGGCGGCCCGAACCCCAGCCAAGCCGGCCAGCAGCAGGGCCAGCAGAAGCAGAAGCGCCACCGGACGCGCTTCACCCCCGCGCAGCTCAACGAGCTGGAGAGGAGCTTCGCCAAGACCCACTACCCCGACATCTTCATGCGTGAGGAGCTGGCGCTGCGCATCGGGCTGACCGAGTCCCGAGTGCAGGTACGCGGGGCTCGGCGCGGAGGCCGAAGGCGAGGAGGGGCGGGAGGATTTGGGCGAAGGGAGCCGGGTGTTTCCTTCCCCTCCCCGGGAACTGGGCTGCGCTCTGGCCACTTTTGCACACTTGGGTCGAGCTAGCTGCTTTTCTGCCCAGAAACTAGCCCCGATCGCCATCCCCCAGTGGACACGCAAGGCCCATCTCCCACCCGCGTAGCCGCCACCCGCCGAAAGTGCTCACAGCCAAGTCCGCGTTGTCGCGCCGCCCGTCCGTCTCTCTCCAGCGGCAACTCCGCGCCTGGGGCGGCCGGGCCGGCGCGCGCCTCCAGGCAGCCCACAGTGTTGACAAGTATTGTATTACCCCAGCGAGCCCGCGTGAAGCATTTGGGTAAAAGGGGAAATACAACAATCGTACAGAAAACATGACGAGAGGAAATGAGGCGCGATGAGCACCTTTAAAAAAAAAAACTACACCCGCATTTCCCCGCGTGGCTTCATTTTCCTAAATATCATTCTCTCAACACTCTCAGGCGAAATACCCCAGCTTCGATGTTCGCAGGGGGTTTGCAGCACCAATGCGCCGCAAACGGCCTGGAGAGCCTCCGCAGCCTGTGAGCCCTGGAGCTTTTGTTTGTTCGTTTAAAATTTTTTAGATTCCCCCAAGGAAACTGGGAGGGAGGGGTTGGGTGGAAAAATGAAGGCTTTCTGTTGTAGATATCCGACCCAAAGAAAGAACATTTAGGGTGGGAAAGGTTGATTGGTAGTAGATGAGTCAGTATTAACCGCTTATTCTTACTGAAGCACCCTTCAAGTTGTAAATTATATACGGTATATCTAGAGAATCATATCTATCACTTTTCTGAAAATTGAGGAATAAAATAATAAGCCTGATTAATTCAAGATTTATTGTACGCTTTCTAAAGAATGAAAACAATATCAAATATTTTACGGACAGGTGCCTGGAAGTGAAATTCTAGGCGCACTTTGTTTTGAGCTATCCAGGGTGCTGAAAAATTTCCTTCGCTGTCTTGGGATATCGGTATTTTCAGTCCCACATCCTGTGTCAACCTGACTAGCATGTTAAATCAGTGCCAACTGCTTTTATAAATTAACTGTAAAGATCTCAGTTGCTTTACATTTGATCTAAAAAGTGAAAGACGCGGGTGTCCATAATCAAGGTGTTGAATATTTCCGTTTCCATTTGGCACTTAAAAAATAATCTGAATGGGGAAAAGTAGCACAGTATTCTGTTCTAATAGTAAATGAATATCATTAGGAACTTAAAATGGTCAAATTAATAAAATAATATTCAGGGTAGAACATAGCGATTAACATTTTGATTCAATATAAATCTGGGTGGTTTTGTTAGTGATCTCTGAAAGGCCCGAACCATGGGCCACTGAAATTATACAATAAAATAATATTAATTGCATTGTGCAGATATATATTACTAATGTCCTTTAAACCTTTAACCTTCCCCCTTTTCTAAAACCTGAAGTTGAGCTCAAACCTTTATAGAAATATACAATTACAATACTATGCTAATTATAATACTTGATTGTAGGTTCAATGTTGGAGGTTGAAAATTCATAAAATTTGCTTTTTGTCCAACAGAAATGTTAATTATTAATTTTTGTTTTAAAGAGTAAAATGCTGTGTCTTAACCCAGATATACTAGTAATTAGTTCAAATTAAAATAGAACTTAGAATCACAAATAAAATATAATTGGACAACTGATTTTATGAAAAAAAGAAAATGAGGTCTATTAAACTTTATTAGGTCTTCCAAAGGTTAATGACAGTGATTCTTTTAATGAAAAAGTTATAAATGAAATAAAATATAAACTATATGATAGAAATAGTTATTTGCAAAAAGTACCAAAAAAATGCAAGAAGAAAGAGACAAAGTACTTTAATTGTTCTTGCATAATGTTCAACCAAAGATAATAGCTTGAGGCTGTTGGTAGAAACAATTTAATGGAATGGCAATTGCAATATTTTTAAAAATAATGTTTCATAGTTTAAAAAGTAATCAGATCAACATAACCTTCTTAACATTTCAAAATGATTAACATTATGTAATGTAATGAAAAAATAATTTATGGAAAATGTATTTACTTCACAATTCACTGTACCATTGCTCCTTGACCAAATTCAAATTAAATAGTAATTGGTTTATGTTGGTATATGATAAGTACTTCATAGTTTTCTTTATAGTTAACAGATTGCCACACATTCTTTTCAGTCTGTGGGCCACTGCACTGATTAAGAATGATCTAAACATTTAATTTATTGCAACTGTATGTTTTCAGAGATGTTTTTTGTATCTAGTCTAAATTATTCAATATACTTATTTTTAATCTATATCTGTTATACCTCACACTTTTAAGTATTAAAGCACCTCTACTCACATGGAGGCCAATTCCATGTCTGATATTGCTCCCCTTTTCTGGCTGGTGTAATAAAACCATTCCTTTTATAGCATGCCATTATTAGAAACCAATTTCAGAATTATTTATAACCTGGAATGGCTTATTAAGCAGCAATGCGAGAATCATGCAAATTACGTGATCAAATGCAATATAATAAGCATAATCATTAGTCTCTAGCACGGATTAATTAACTTTCAATATTTTATTTACATAAAAACCAAATCAGTGAAATAACTTCTGCACAGTCAGGCTTGCCTTTCAATATTTTATACGAACAAAAATAATGTGCTGTAATTCCACTGACCGTGTCCCCCAGAATGGCCCTGTCACCTGCCACATCTTAATAGGGGGACAAGCTGAGAGTATTTTCTAGTTTTCTAATGGAATGAGAAATTGCATTTTCTCCCTCTCCCAGCACTATTAAAGTGTAATGAATTCGGCCCAGAGTTCACGGCTGGCTGATCGAAATGAACCTGAGATCTAGGCTTTAATACAGCTCCCCAGATTTCCTCCCAAATCTTCACATTAATCATCTGCTGGATTCCAATGAGATCTTCATAGAGCTTTTGCTTTGAGGGGGAAAAAGTAATATTCTTTCTTTCTCCCCCTCTTTCTCTATTTCTGAGCCATTTATAGCTGGGGAATTAAACGGGCTATATATTTTAAAATACATTTACAGTATGTCTATATTACTGTAACAGCAGATATCATGAAAGTGGATTTTTAGATTCCAACCTCCATTAGATTCTCACTGTTGTATTAAGCATTTTCCAAGAAAGCCTGCATTTCAAACTGAGTACAAAGTTAGTCTGTGGCTGCGGTTAATAGAGTTCCTAGAGTTGTCATCCGTGCATTCTGAAAATCTCCCTTAGGTTTTGCCTGCATTTAATCTGTCATGCTCTAGTTTTCAAGTGGAAACATTCACATTTTAAAAACATATGCATCATAGCTTGGAACAGAGGTGCTCATATCCCATACAGAATTTTTTCCCCAACCCAGTAAATCATGAAACATAAAAAAATGTGTAGCCATCATTTGACTACTAACCCTCCAACGTAATTAAGCACAATTTTTTGATTATTCCTATAATATTTAGTTCTTTCACAACTATTCTTTTCCACCTGTGTGTGAGCATATCTTAGGTTCAGAAGCCTTTCCAGCAGTGGTGTTTGCTATTGAAATTCTACTGGGCATTTTCTCCCCCTTTCTTCTGCTCCTCTCTCCACTCCTTCACCACCTCCTGCCCTCCAAGCAACCTATCATTTCAGGATTCACTGGCATTTGCAGTGTGTTAGGAACTGTTCTCGATTTTATAAGACACATTTCAAAATATATCCAGTGCTGCATGGGAGACATGGGGACCATGTGGACGCAGGTTTTCTGTTAAGGACCCCATACTGTCCAACTCCACAGCATTGGGAGGCACAGCAAAAGGGACTTGCAGGGCGGGGGGGGCGGGTATCTCTTCTCAGAAGGTCACTAACAGCTCAATCCCACCACATTGATCCCATCCACCATGAAGGGCCCTGTTTGCCTCATTAATCCACCACGCCACCAGCTCTGGGGCTGCAGCTAGAAAGGCACAAGGTGTATTTACCCACTGCCTATACTGGGGTGGGCAACAATATAGGAAATGGGGTAACAAGCAGAGAAAGATGAAGTGTGGGTGAGGGTGAGGGAAAGATAAGAAGGCCAAGGCCGGCTCAGAGAGAATTCTACTTTGCAATGCCTTTCACACTGGTAGGCAGAGAGTATGTCTTGAACTTAAGGCTGGCTTTCTGAGAAGGAAAGCAGGGATGTCTATAAGCTGATACATTAGCTTGTAAACATTACTGGGTTAAGGGACAGGAATCACCCTTTGGATTACAAATACAGTGGTCAAACTGCAGTTGACCAAATTCTAAGGGGAAACTCAATCAGTACCTGTGTCCCACATCATTTATATTTAGGCACAGCAGGCCTTCAGCTGACTAGATTTTAAACTGCAGGTTTAAAAGTAAGCCAACATGCCAAGTAAGCATGTTGGTGATTTTTTTTTTCCTTAAAGATCAAATTTAAATAGGTAGAGATGGGAAGTTGTTTTGATCAGGCAACTTATTTTATGTTCTCCAGACAACTCCTTCCGTATGGTAGTGAATTTGACATTTGTAGGTACATTGTCCTAGTAGCGTCTGATTTTCCTGGGCCAGTGTGAAGGACGAAGGAGTAGGAAGTTTATTTTAATTTGTAGTATATTTCATCAAACACATCTCCCTCAAAAAGGCATTTGGTGTTTAAGCAAAATTAAATTTGTTTCATAACTAGTGTGAGTTTTAAACTTGATCCTCTTTCATTTGTATTGATCAGAAATTTTACTTTTAGGTTATAAATGAAAGTGGGAGGACGACTTGAGGGTATTAGAGGCCTCGTTACTTGGTGACCTCAGTAAGTTACTGAAAGGAATAGGCTTGAAGGTACTCAGCAGCGGGTTGCGCACACGCGCTTAAGCCTAGACAAAGATGCCCTTAGAGTGGGTGGGAAATGGGTGGGGAGACTTGTGGTAGCAGCGCCAAGTGCTGTGGGAGGAATCAGAAGTCGCAGTGGTGACCCAAGCAGCATGGTAGCTCAGGGCTGCTCACTTGCCCACACCGATCACCGTATTAACCTCTCTGCTCTGTCAACAGCGGCGTTAGGGGTTTCTTTGTCTTTCAAGATTTTGAAATTGGCCATGTCACTCACGATCCTTCATCAATTTCCAAATTTCCAGCGTTTCTGGAAATTCTATACCCCATCAGTGTTACAAGACATGCTATTAAGCCACATGCGTACGCATGTTTATCTTCATTTGTACACCTGTGGGCCGCGCCTTGACACGTCTGCCTGCAGACCTGTGCCTCTGTGCGGTGCACGGAATGCGCCGGTGTGCAGGGGCGTGACGAGCCCCGGGGCACGATCACCCCGGAGCGGGCGGGTGCGCCCCGGATGGGGGCGAGGAGCCGGTGGGGAACTCGGATTTCAGGCTGGGTGTGGGCCGCGGCCGGCCGGCAGAGGGCGCTGCCTCGGCCTGGGGCCGACCACCTGCCTGGGACGCGGGTGTCCGGGGTCGCCGCCCCAGCCCCCGCGGCCGCCCGGCTAACCGCGCCCTGTCTCGTTCCCGCCCCGCCCGCTCCAGGTCTGGTTCCAGAACCGGCGCGCCAAGTGGAAGAAGCGCAAGAAGACCACCAACGTGTTCCGCGCGCCCGGCACGCTGCTGCCCACGCCAGGCCTGCCTCAGTTTCCCTCCGCCGCGGCCGCCGCGGCCGCCGCGATGGGCGACAGCCTGTGCTCCTTCCACGCCAACGACACGCGCTGGGCGGCGGCCGCCATGCCGGGCGTGTCGCAGCTGCCGCTGCCGCCGGCGCTGGGCAGGCAGCAGGCCATGGCGCAGTCGCTGTCGCAGTGCAGCCTGGCGGCCGGGCCGCCGCCCAACTCCATGGGGCTGTCCAACAGCCTGGCGGGCTCCAACGGCGCCGGGCTGCAGTCGCACCTCTACCAGCCCGCCTTCCCCGGCATGGTGCCCGCCTCCCTCCCCGGCCCCAGCAACGTGTCGGGGTCGCCCCAGCTCTGCAGCTCCCCGGACAGCAGCGACGTGTGGCGGGGCACGAGCATCGCCTCCCTCCGCCGCAAGGCGCTAGAGCACACAGTCTCCATGAGCTTCACCTAATGCAGCGCGACCCCCAGCCCGCGCACCCCACGCACCCCAGCGCGGGCCGCCCGCGGACCCCGCGCCCGCCCCGCCCCGCCCCCGCGCGCCCGCCCTCGCCCGCCCGCGCCCCTCGGCCCCCGCGTGCCCCGCCTCGCGCCCTCCGCCCGCGCCCGGCAGAAAGCAACCTTCCCGCCATTCTACTTACCAGGGAGTCGACTCAGGATCTGAAATCAGACACCAATGGACTGGCTCGTGGGCAGAAACACACACTCGCACTCTCGCTCACGCTCACGCTCAGACACGACACGCGCGCACACGCATCCACAGTGCACCTCGGTCACACACGGACGTGTTCACGGGACAGCACAAGGTTAGGGACTTTGTCATAAAGAAGGACAAGCATCTGCTACCGACAGCCTCGTCCGAGGGCCCCACTGATAGGATCTGACCCATCCTGTACTCTTGCTCTGGCCCCTCTTTCTTCCTCCCCGCCACCCTGCCCTCGCCCGGCTCCAGGCACATCCAGGCAGCCCTCTATTGGCTTGCAAAACACTGCTTTCTTCGGTCTTACTTTTATTTGAAGCACAGCTGTGTGAGGGTGCAGAAGGGGCGGTTTCTCAGTTTCTCAGGAGGAACACGCCAGTGCTCTGGGTGGCTGGAGTAGACTAAAGCAGTTACGCGAGGAAGCATTTTGATAAGTCTTTATAAGGAGGAATAAAATTAACATGTAAGCAAATTTTCTTTTGTAAAAGCAGAAGCCACATCTCTTTTTTGGATCCTTCAGGACTGGGGTTTGTTTGCTTCCTTTTCCGTTTCTCTTCTCGCTGCTCTGTGCCCTTGGTTACTTTGTGGTCGTCCTGTCGTCCTCGTGCCCCGCGGCCACCTGCCGGCCGCCCACGGGCGCACGCGGACACCTACAACCCTCCAACTTTGTACAGAGAAACACAATCAGCTCTTTCTGCATGTGCTGGTCAAATCCCAACCCAGAGAACAAAAGCGCTTTCTAAGAATGAACAAACGTGAAATAGGATGTTTTGTGTAGATAAAGCATTCTTGTTACATACTGGTCAATTTGTGATATGTTTTAACTTATCGTCTGTGCTTATTTATGGAATTTGGTTTTCTTAATAAATGTTTGAGCTAATATAAAGCATATTATTTGACTTTTCCGGACAAGTTTATATCAAGTTAAATGTAAATGGATAAAATAAAATCATTTTCAGTATGTGATATGGAGAACGATGGGTTTTGGTGTGACACTGAATGGCGGAGGGGAGGGCGCCAGGCTTGGGCTCCTCATTCGCGCTCCATTGGCAGGATGCGGTGCTCGGGACGCGTGGGCCCCTGGCCCTTCCTTTCGGCACACTCGGGCTCGGATTCTGGGCTGCACCGTGAGGCCTCCACAGCGAGGCCGCGTGTCGGGGTGCAGCGTCGGGCCTGCAAGGCTAGGCCTCAGTCCTGGGACTTGCAGGCCGGAAGTGCGGGGGCCGCGCCGGGAGCGCCCCACGCGAGCTCGACGCCGAGCAAGGCTTAGGGACCACACCGGGCACCATAGCCGGACCCCAGGCTCGGGTAGCAGCTCCGGCGCGGAACTCAGGGCTCAAGGGTGAAAGGTTTCCCTCGGACCGCGCAGCCGAGGGCGCCTCCACGCGGGCGGCGGAAGCTGTGGGCGGGAAGGCACTGCGGTTGACTCCTGGCCTGCGAAACCCTGCACAGCCCTCCCGGGCCGGCCGGAGCCGCGACTGGTCCCAGGTACGCTGTGGACGCCGGAGGCCCTGGCTCTTTTCTCCCCCAGGGCCTACGCCTTGCCCCGGCCTTCCCAAAGGGGGCCGCACCCCTTTGCGTCCCCAGACCACGAAGGGCTTCAGACTCCGGGTCCCCAGGGGGCTCGTGGCGCGGGTCCGTCAGGCCGCCCGCCGGCTGCTCGGGCCGGTTCTCGCGGGGCCACGCTCGCTGCGCGCTAACCTCGACGCCAGCCACGTGCTCAGGGCCTTTCCGAGCAGCAGTGCTGAAAATCGCCGTTTCTTCGGTGGTCCCAGAGGGCAGGTTGCAGGCGTCTGTGAAACTGGGAGGCACATCGGTATCACTGGCTTGCATTGGAAAACTAACCAAAATCAGTCTCGCGGTTTGAAATTTAGTGATCATTTTCCCATAGGAAGAGTTCACGTTTGGTTGCCGCGGTGTATAACTCTAAAAATACCCCTGTCCTAGAATACGGTTTTGTACCACTGGGCTACATGAGAATTATAGGAACTACAGGTATTATAACCATTACCCGATTATGCACAGTGAAATCTCCCCAGAGGAAGGAGAAAAAGGCATGATTTTTCTATGATAAAACCATATGTTCATGTTACCTTAGGAATTTTCGAGTTAAATTGGTGAGTTTACTGAATATTTCACTTATACATTTTCTAAAGAATAGTTTTGATATAACATTAAGGAAGAGAAAGAACACGCTGATTCAAGATTTCATATAAAAATGCAACATTTTTATATTTTGGAATGCAATTGAATTTAGCAGTACAACCTTAAGATTTCTACAATATCAATAGATGAATATTACTCTTCCTTGTTTTTACATTTCATCATATTTTACCTTGTCTTATGCTAGTGCTCTGTTTTTTCTTTTTTTACATTTGAAATCGTGGATACGGTAATCTCAAGTCACATTTAAGAAATCAGTACAAATCACAGATTGCTCTACCAGTGAGCATGGAAGGCTGTTTACAAGGATACTAATTTTACAGCTTTTTTATGCTGCTATAAAGCATAACTTTATGATGTAGGAATGCAATAAAGGATGCTAAATGGAATCTTTAAAAATTGTATTTCTCAAAGGCAAGGAAAATGGGATCTTTCATTTGAAAAAAAATGGGCCAACCCAGAACACTCATGAGAAGTTGCAAATCAACTAAAGTGATAGATACTTGGAAAGATACTTATATTTCATAATATAGTGGTTATTTATCAATATTAAAATGAAAGTATACAAAATTTTTCACTTGACCTGACTCTGGAATAATATTTGTTTCTATGGCAATAGACTTTTGTATTAAGAACCCTAAGCATTTTAAGGTTATATATGCTATTAGGACAAAGGAAGGCCTAAATTGTTTTTTAGTATATGTGCTGCCGAAGAGAGCACAGGCCTAAATTGTTAAGGTTGACAGTTTAGCAAGATAAAAAGCAGAGAATGAGAATCTCAATAACAAGCCTGAAAGACTTGCTTTTTGAGGGGGAAAAGAAATCTAACCACAAAATAATATTTCATATTATGTTTTAGTCATTATGAACAGCAATTCTCACTCAAAATTGTTAAAATTATAAGAAAATAAGGAATAAATAATGCTGAATAGTATCAGAACATAAGGTAGGCAAGTACAAAATGATGAATTGTACATTTTTCTGAGTGGCCTATTTGGGACTGAACACTATCACCACGTGCTAGCCGAAAAAGGTCAACTGTATGATTGATTTAATACGTATATTCATACTTGTATCTTTATTTTATTCTCAACATTTATACTAAATATCATATGGCATACAAGTGATGGTGTAATGATGTTGCACTTACATTTTGTTGGTGGTGGAAGAAATATGATATAGGATGCAACCTGGTAAAGATGATGTTAGATATTGAATACAAAGTAGGATACAGAGCAGTTTGGGTAAATTAAGGTAGATGTGCATAAGATATACTGATGAAATACTGATGAAATTTTGACTTTGGGGCAATTTATGTTTCATGCCCTCAATGACTTGTTCCCTGAAAATGAAGATGTGTTTTTAATTGTATTGTAGACTTTACATTTTAATTTTTGGGATCAAGAAAAAATTTAGCCCACAGAGATGTGTATTCTAGTAATGGCAGTAGTTAACCTGTCAGTTGAAAGAATGTAACCTTCCTTTTCTCCCTTTCATAACATAAAGATAATCTCATCTGAGGGCATTTATGTGAAGAAATAACAGCATGGCATGGTGAAACTACTGGCTCATTAATCCTGGCATCTACTTCCTACAGGGTTCCTTGATTAGTTAGATTCATTCATCGGGTATTTCAGAGTTTTTGATTTGTCACCATTGGCTAGGTTCACTGAGTTCAGGCTAAATTGAGCCAGAAGCAATGTTTATTAGTAATTTTGTAGTACAGGCTACCCTAATAATTCAGCCCAAATATCTCATCTGAAAAATATCCATTCACCCTCACTTCTAATGTGGGTTGCAGCTGTGTTCATAGGGAACTGAAAGAACACAAGTGATTGGGCATGTATTTTCTAAATTATTAATATGATGGCTAATAGCTGTAAACCCATCTTCGTATCCAATGCAGAAATTATGATTCATTTTAAAAATGAAAGCTGCAACAAAGGGGGGCACCCCCTGCCTGGCTGTCTGCTACCTCATCACTGAAGAGCTTTTGGTACAGGAACCCTGGCCTATTTAGCATGTGGCCATTACAGAGAGAAATAGAACAATGCCTTTGGCTTTTCCTCATGCATCCTCTATCAAAACAAGGCCTGGATTTGTGAGCTTTACTAGAAAAATATTATGGAATTTCAGTTATGAGCTACACAGAGGGCCTTTTTTTGATTTTGGTGATGTCATATTCTGGCTTTAAGCAGGCATAATTAGTTGTTTGTGCAGTTAAGAGGCATTTCCTATTCCCTTGATCAAATACCCCATAGATCCTAGTGCCATCTTTAAGGACATACTGGATTTGAGATACACTTGTTGCAGTTGTTCATGCTGCCACAATCTCTCACAATAGAGACAGCACTCACAAATACTAGGAAATAATGAACTCATATGACGTATACGTTATTTCTTTATATCTTTCACTGAAATGCCACGGGGCTTTATATTCTTCTGCTCACAGTACTTGTCGAATCTACTTGAAGTAAACTAAGCAAGGTCAATTTAAGAACTGTAGAAACTCTTCATACAGAAAAGGTTATATGTGACTCTTATGAAATTAAAAATAAAAAATTCAAAATTGTTAACACAAAACATAGGTGTACTGGAATTAAAATAAATTCACTCAGGATTTTCTAATTGTGAAACTTTGTCCAGTGAAACTTTGTCCAGTATTGGTCTCTTTATGCTGTTCTTTTTTTGTGTGTGTGTGGGTACCGGGGGTCGAACTCAGGACCTTTTGCTTGCCAGGCAGGCGCTTATGCCGCTGAGCTATCTCACCGGCCCCTTTATGCTGTTCTTGCTTGACTAATTATCATATGCTTAGTCTGCCTATTAGGTGTTTCAGTACTGATTTCAGAAATTGTACTTCCAGAGGGTGTTTGTTTCATTATGTTCCCTCCAGTTCCTTGTATTTGCACCTCATTTTCAATTTACAGAGCATGTATTTAAATCATGGCCCCTTATGAAGTAGTATTGCAGTTCCTGTTTTACAGATGAAGAAATGGAGACCCCTAGAGCCTCAGCAACCCACCAAATATCTCACGCCTAGTAAGTGACAGGGATCCTTCTTCAGATCTTTCGGGGATACCACTGTATAGGTGACATATAGAACTAGTTCTTCTTAAGTTATTTTCAGGGAAGAAAACTAAGTAACCTCCCTTACTTTGAAGCTTAACAGTTCACTCTTGTAATTTAAACAAGGGATGCTTTGATGGGTTGTGATAGCTGCCTAAACTAAAACATGGGTCCAAGAGCCTGGTGGCACTCCTTTCCTCCTGAACCTCGACCCTCTGTAGTGGTTAATTCAGGCGAGTTCAAGGTGCTTGTTTATTGCATGATCAAGTTTTTATCAGTGAAGTTGTCTCCTTATGACACAAACTCTGGGCTGATGTGGTAAGAAACTTATAAGCTAGCTCTGTGATTACTTTGAGAAAGGTAGCATTGTAGATGGAGAGGGGAAGGTAACTCAAGAGAGAGGACCCTTGAATTCCTTAGTGTTTCACATATATTTCTTATTGGTCCCTGCAATATTTTATAGAGAGATCTTGTGATGTTGCTTCTGTATAATATTGAATAATCACAACACAGGGTAAGCAATTTTTCCTTTTGCTGTCTTCTACATATTACAAATGGAAATTAGAAACCCATTGTCAATCATAGATCATAAAATCTTAGAATTTGAAGGAATCTTTTTTTTTTTTTTTTTTTTTTTTTGTGGGTACCGGGGGTCGAACTCAGGACCTTGTGCTTGCCAGGCAGGTGCTTATGCTGCTGAGCTATCTCACCAGACCTTGAAGGAATCTTTGAAATCATCCAGCTCAAATTCCCTGACTATGGTTGACCTTTTTTTTTGCTTCTCATCAAGTAGGCTTGCAGATTCTGGTTAAATACGAGATAGATCTCTATTTTTGGCCTGCCAGGAAGTTCTTCCTTTTATTAAGCCTATTCTGCCTCCCAGGTCTTCCTTTGTAGTCTTGGCTCATTAAGGACTTTCTATCACATCTCTGAATACTGACATGATTTTTCTTTTTAGTCTTTTATTTTCATCAGTGTAACATTTGGCTATGCCATGATGCCAGATAAACCTCATATCTAAGGCTTAACCCAACCACTGTTTAATTTTTTGCTCACACAAATTCCATTGTGAGTGAAGTAGCTCTAGCATAGCTCCCTTCATGTGGCAACTTAATGGTCTAAGCTGCTTTCATTTTGTGGCATAACTACCCCCACTAGGGGGTTTCAGTGGTCTTTTGGTAGGAAGAGAAAGCTAGAAGGTTGTGAACTGGCTCATAATGCTTTGGACCAAGACTTCTGCTTATGGTACACTAAGAACTCTAATTATATGGTTTCTTCTAATAGCAAAGGGACTGGCAAATGTAGGGGCGAACATTGGATATTTAGTAAGTAGAAAGTGTCGCTGCCATAATCTTATTTTCTCTGTGGTAAACCCCTTAGTTCTCTCATTTAGCATGTTTTTTCATACTTATAAGTGAACATCTATTTTTTATGTTTGTCGGAAAGCCACAGAGGTTGGGCTACCAGAGGAAAGGATGACATCCAAGCTCTCAAGGCAATGCTTGATTTTATATATTAAAAAGAAACTGTACGAGGCAATTTTTAAGGAATTGGTAAAAACTAAGTAGTCTGATAGAAATCATAAACTGAATGGGAACTCATAGAAGCAGGAGATCATCAGGGATAGAATTCCTGGGCAAGGGTTCCTGGAAGAACTGGGCGTTATAGGACAGCAAGGATTGTGGGGGTTAAAGCTCCCAGCGTATTGCACCTGCTACTGATCTGTTGTCATATCTAGGGGAAGTAGTTACCAATTTAAAATATAAGGTGCAGAAACACCAAACCTCTCCTGGCAACAAGCAATATAATGTTTTCATTCCCATCGAAAGAGACCATCCTCATCCTGTGGTGAGCACAGTGCTCACCTGGAGTAAACTAGTCGCCTGTGGGAGGCTAATTACCTTTTCTAAAGAAGTAGGGGACCATGTAGTGTCTCCAGAAAGGTAATTTAGTAAATGATGGTCTGGTATTGTGGAAGAGTTAATATGCCACTCTTAGAAACTCCAGTGACTGGGTCATTTCCCACGATAGAGGGAGGAGCACACACTTACCAGGAAACCAGCTATGTTAGATTTCCCTGTTGGAAGACTTAAGGGCCTCATTTTCATTTTAAACCTAGTAGCTTCTCTGAGAATTGGTTGTGTGCCATGTGACATTTCAGACATAAAGAGGTAGGATGACAATTTCCTCTTTAGTCAGAGAACACGAAAGGAAAACCTAAAGGTTCCAGTGGAGTTGCTTTGGGGACAGGTTAAGAGAGTGCTGCTTCTCAGGGAGGTAGGTTTTCCTTTAGATCGTTCTGAAGCACAGTCCTGTCCTGTCCCTGCTCTGCAGAGTTGGGGATCCAGAAGAAATGCAGCATGGTTTGGAAAACAGTTGTAGTCCTTGATCAGCCGTTACCTGACGGTTGTGATCCTGGTCCTGTCACTTAGCAGGTGTGAGCGTCCATTGCTTCCTATAACATCTGAAATCCTTCTCAATACTGTGTTCTGTCACTTCTAATAATGATAGAACTCTATGTTGGTGACTACTGTGAGGCAAGACGGTTAAAAAATACCTGTTGATCAGCTGCCTGGGCTGGTCTTTGCCTAATTGGTTTCTTTTAAAGTCACTGTCATTTTTAAGGGGGTTGGGATCTGACTCTGAGGCCGAGGGTGAAATGGTGAGCACAGAGCATCAATGCTCTGCTCAGGAGTCGTTGCCACTGACAGCACTCCTGGCCCCTTGTAATAGGACCCACCCAGGAAGGGGTTGAGACTACATAGGCGTTATTTTCTACAGTTGGAAATGAAGATTAGAACCTGTAAGACTATAACTTTTCTTAAGTAAATATGTCTGTGCAATGAATCTTTTACATTTAGTGCCATGGGTTTGACTATCACCCAATAAAGTATGGTTACTCCATGGATTTAACTGAAAAGGAGAAATTAGAGTGAAAACTAACCCTCACATATGTATAGGAGGCACTGAGTACATTTTGGTTAGATTAATTAAATTCAGATAACACCAGTTCCTTGTGCTAAGTTAGCTGACCACGTACAGTACTTAGCTGCTGGAGTGGGGGAGTGCCAGCGTATTTATTCGGTTGCCAAGGCAATGCCAAGTGCTTGTGGCCACGCGGGAGAATGAAAAGAGTGGGCAGCCTGGTGGCCACTCAGATGAGCACATGAACGCAGGCCAACCTCTCCATGTGTACATGAAGGCTGATAGTTCAAGCTCAAGGAACACTGGCGAGGTATGTGAGTTTTGGGAGGGAAGCCCTCAGCTTTTTTCCTCCCCGGACATTTTCAAGACCTTGTCTTTCAAATTCTTTTCCCTTATCTAAACAGGAAATTAGCTGGGACCATTTACATTTTTACTGAATAGATTTGTAACATGCTAACATTCATTTTAAGCACTGTAATTTTAGTGTCAAGAGTGCCTTTATGGGGCTGGTGAGATAGCTCAGCGGCGTAAGCGCCTGCCTGGCAAGCGCGAGGTCCTGAGTTCGACTCCCGGAACCCACATACAAAAAAGGGGCCGGTGATATTGCTCAGCGGCACGGGCACCTGCTGGCGCGTGAGGACCTGAGGTCAACCCCCGGTACCCACAAAAAAAAAAGTGCCTTTATGGTGATCCATTTAAATAATTTTTGGCTCAGGAAGGTACATAAGGGTGGTATTGGGAGTAGAGTGCATAAGAGCATTCTGCAGTGTAGGGACTGTAAACACCTGAGATAAATGTACTTTAGTTCTTTGGGCATGTTCAAGGAACTAGAGGGAAAGGAGTGGAGAAAATATTTGGGAAGTGGAAATATAGGTGCCTATTATTCTTTAAATTGTTAGTTAAATGTACTCTTTTTTTGTTGTCGGACATATTTCATGATAGCAAAAGAAAAAAGTACCAGTAGTAATTCCTCCATCTCTTGGTAGTCAGTCTTCAAACATTAGCTTTTCTAGAGTAAATTTACTTTACAGATTCACTTAGGGGTTGATGGCCTCAAAGCTGTTCAGTGTGGTGTACAGAGTCACCTTTTGGCCTTGCTGACTTCTCCTAGGTGAATAGGTGATCCACCTTGCCTATCTCCTGGCTTTCCCACATTCCTCTTCCTCATCCCATTAAAAACCTCTGCTCTGAAGTCTCCAAAGTCCCCTCCTACTGTGTGACACCCTCCTCTGAGTTTCCTTCTTCATTCCCTATGGTAATCCTGTTGTTCCCTGGAGAGATAGACAAGATGTACCACCTGGTGTGAGATCCCATTTGTTCTAAAAACATTCTTATATCAAACTGAAGGCACCTGCTTTCTGGCTTATCCTTGATGTCCTACAAAATGGGTCAGCATCCTTTATTAATTAACATTTCTCCTATGCTTAAAGGCAGCTTTTCTGTTCTCTTCCCTGTCCTAAAAGCTATGAATAGGTAAGGGGCTAGGTGCCAAGGTTACTCAAGACATCAAAAAACATGTTTAGTCACCTCTGTTAAATAGAAGACAGTCTTAAGATTTGGGTTTGAAATATTCCCCAAACTCATGTGCTCATGGCTTGGTTTGCCAGCCTTTTGAGAGGTGAGTGGGGTACGAGGACTGTACCTGCATCAGGTGGGTTACTCCATTGATGAAATCATAATTTGATGGTACTACTGGGAAGTGATGGAGATAGGAGGGGCTCCTAGTTGAAAGGGAGTGGACCTCGGGTGTCACACTGAGGACTATTATCTGGTCTTCAGTCCCTTCCTCTCTGTCTGTCTTTGGCTCTTTCTCTCTTCTTGTCTCCGTCTCTGTCCCTTTCCTCTTTCCTTGCTGCCATAAGGTGAGCAGCTCTGCTCCCCCATGAACTTCTGCCGTGATGTTCTGCCCCACTTCTGGCCCACAACAATGGAACCAGCCAACTGTGACAGATACCTATCAAACCATGAGTCCCCATAAAGCTGTCTTCTTTTAAGTTGTTTTTCTCCAGTATTTGGTCACAGTGATTAAAAGCCGATTAATATATTTTGTCTGCAAGGTGCATCAGTGTGTATGGACCTTTTTTCCTATGTTGTTATTTAGAGAAGTTATTCTTAAATCAAAATTTCTCAATCTTGGGGAATGGGGCTTAGGAATCTCATTTTAATAAGTTCCAGCTGGCTTGAACCACTGGCGGTACAAACAGATCTAATCACTTTCATCAGTCACACCCGATGGGCCAGGTATGCACGTACCACACGTGGTTCAAGTCGCCCGGCAGTGAGACATATGAATTATGGCCCCATCATGAACACATTAGAGCTGGAGAACCACTAATTCAATCACCGAAGCTGTCGAGGTGCATTGAGTATAATTGATACTAATCCCAGAAATGGGCCAAATCTGGAAAGCACTGTTGAGAATTTCTTGCCGCTCAGCTAATGGCCTTGGAACAACCTTGAATCCGTTTCTGACTGAATATTAATGTCGACCCCATCCACAATCCTGTTCTCATTTACAAACTCTTTCTTTTCTCCTCTCTCACAGTGGTAGCCACAACTTCCCTCTACAGCAGATAACTTGAGTTCTCCGTCTCTACATCCTCCGCCCACTCAGGTTGCTGATTCTGTAGGAAAGTTACCATTTTCATTGTCCAGACTTTAAGAAACTGATTCTATGTCAGGCCTTCAGAGTTCACTACCCTTCAACCTTTTTTTCGTAAAACTTTATTTATATATAAATGTTAATGCAACTAACAAAAGCCACTTAGAAACTATTCCTCCATCTGATTATTTTTGTTTCCTTCCAATCCTTATAATATATACCTAACTTTTTAATATTTGTGCTCAAAACATAGATGATATTTTGTAAGTTTGTACATTTTCCATATTAGTTTGTATTTTTATATGCATAATTTAATGGCTAGTATTTACTTATAGCTTTTTCTGATTATGAAAATGTTACCTGTTGTAAAAGTTAAGTATAAAGTATATTTGAATGTTTGACTCCATAGTGCCTCATCCACAGTTAAGCACTGTTCAGATTTAATGTATCCATGTGTATGTAGGAGAATTATTTAAGTTAAATAAATTCAGTCCCTCAGTCACAATAGTCACATTTTAAGTGCTCAAGCCCCCATCGTGGCCAGTGTCTACCATATTTGGGTAGCACTGCAGGAAGTTTTATTGGACAGTGCTGAGTCAAAGCATTCTAGGTTAGCAAGATATGGGATCAAGTTGCTGTGCTTCTTGGGACTTCACACTGGGCTTCAGCTGTGGAATGAACAATGTCACGGGACACTGAGTGTCCCCGAGAGCCTTTGAAGAAATGTTCGAAAGTTGGAACTTATCTAGCTGTGAGATTTCCTGCTAGATTTTAAAGTAAAAAAATTTTAAATGGGGGTAGTAAGGGGGACATGAGGAAGAAGGTTTTAACTACTGAGAGTATGGAATGAGAGGAATGTGCATGTCATGACTAGTTTTTCTGTACTTATATACCACTGCTCAAGTCCACACTTCAGTGATTTTCTGTCAGTAGTAACCGAAGAAGGCTTTTAGTATAAGGTTTTAAATGTGTCTGTATGTAAATGTTGGGGCCATGCCTTGGTCATTTATAGTGGGCAATCAGGGATGTGATAAAGAGTGAAAGAGCAAAGCAACTATTATGTGAGAGATACATGTGTGTCTGTAACACACATACATGTACACACACAGTAAGATTTTCCAGCAGTGTCTTAGCTGCTTTAGGAAAACAACTGTCATACCAATTCCATGTGTGAAATACACACATGAAACAAGCCTGATATTGTCTAAGCCTGATATGAAATTAGCCTCACATTCTCCCCAGAGCATTCTAGGTTCCCTGCAGATCTTAAAATGGGTTATACATCAAAACCCTGTGGAATGGGTCAGATGTGCTGCTGCATTCATTATAATGCAGATCATGGTTGTGGATTCTGTATGCAGATGTGTATAGAAAGCCTGCAGATGTGCACAAAGAAAAAGCTGTTGAAAAGGCTTGAATACGTTGCACTGGTGCCAGGCGTATTTATCATTGGCAAGTTACTGAGAATGCCGATGGATTTGTTTCATGACCTGTGCAATGTAAAATATGTAATGAACAGTGACTAAATTGAGCTGGTAGGAAGGAATGAAGTCTATATAATTATATATATAAAATTATTACATAATGTTTTCTCTAATTCCCTTCCCCTACCCCCAATGATACCCTAAAGAAAGAATGAGTCTATATAATTTTTTGAAGTTTCAAATGACGACTTTGAGGTAAAAATTCATTTTTACTTTGAAGATTTAAAATAACTTTAAAAACTGAAACTTAACATGATATCCTGGTATCTTAGTTGCTGGCAAATTGGAGAATCATACAAACTCACCATTGCTTAGGTTTATGGGATCAACCATGAAAAAGTACTGTAGTAGCCATTAATATTTTTGTCAAAAATTTTAAACTTATGTAAAGATGGAGAAAATAGTACAGTGGACTCCATGTAGATATCACCCGGGTGCAATAATTATCAAGATTTTTACTTCATTCATTTTTTTCCATCTTTTTTTCTGCTGTGGTATATTAAAACACATCTGAGACATTATACATTTTAATAAGCATCTCTGCAATATGGACAAGTATTCTATTTATTTTCAATAAAATAAAAAATTTCTTAGTATTATCTAATCCATAATCAAATTTCTTTTATGACCTCAAAACTGTCTTTTTAGAATTAGTTTACCAAAGTCAGGTCCAAACAGGATATATTTAATAAATTTGTAGAATTGGGTGACCATCAGCAGAATACAGTTTTAGAACATTACCATCACCTCTTAAAAATTCCTTCCAGCCCATTTCCAGTCAATCCCTGCTCCTACCTCTAGACCCAGGCAACCACTGATCTGCTTTCTATTTGTATAAATTTTCCTTTTCTGGACATTTCATGTCTTAAGTCTTTTAAAATCTAGAGTAGTACACCCCACCCTGCCCCTGCCCCTTACTCTTCAGTAGAATGTCCTGTGTTCTGGACCCGACTCTCGTTTCCGGTGCCCTTTACCTTGTTGTTTTATCCCCACTTCCTGTAAGTGGAATTTATCTATGAAGTAGCATTATCCAAAGAAAACTTCTGTGAGAATTCTTACATGGGAGGAAGGGGGGTATGAGGGACATGAGAACTTCTGTGATGATGAAAATGTTTTCTATCTGCATTGTCTAATAACTACATAGTGCTTTTGAGCCCTTGGAATGTGGCTATTGTGATGGAGAAACTGAATTCTACTTTTTAAATTTAAATAGCTTCATGTAGTAGTGGCACTGTATTAGATAGTGTAGCTCTAGATATTTAATTGATTCAGATCCAATGTTTTGGAGCATGAATAGTTTCTAGTATTGCTATAGGCTTTATATTGTATCATATCAGGAAGCATTATATATTTGCTTGTCCTCTTTCCAGGGATGCAACGACTGACTAGTGGGTTCAAGTATGATAGCCTGGCCTCCATTATAACAGATCCCTATGAATATTTCACCTAATGAGTTCATCTGTTTGTTGATTTTTCACTAGGGCTTCAAAACAATTACTTCACTGGGGCTTCAAGATACTATTTTCCTACTTGTATCATTCTTTCCTCATTTATTAGCTGGTGTTCTTTGGTAAAGCACTTTCCTTCATCAGTTAGGATTATTTGCCTATCCTAAAGTAGATATTGCCACAGGAAAGGTATGATAAATATGTATTTTGCCTTTTAACTGCCATTTTTTGAGAGTAACACATGCCCTACTTATTTCCAGTGGTGTTCAATGAAAAGATGTTCTATTTTTAGTGTCATTGTGAACTCAGTTTATGTATTATTTTAGTCTGCTTTTCATCGCTGTGACAAAATACCTGAGAATGGCAATTTAAGAGAGATAAGATTTATTTTGGTTCATGGTTTCAGAGGTCTCAGTTCACGGTCATTATTTTTAGGCCTGTGGTAAGGCTGAAACATCATAGTAGAATATGGCAGAGGAAAGCTGCTTACCTTATGGCAGCCAGAAAGCAGAAAGAGAAAAAGAGAGCCAGCCAGAGAGAAAGGGGCTAGGGACAAGATATAGTTCCCAAGTTTATATCCCCGTGACCCACTCTTTTCTTCTAGGCCCCACTTCCTGTTTCCATCATCTCCGCAAAATGCCATCAAATTGTTACTCTATCAGTGGATTCTCCCACTGACAAAGTAAAAGCCATCATGACACAATCACCTTCCAAAAGCTCATCAGTTGGCAACCAAGGCCCCAGCACATGGCTTTTCTGGGGACATTCTAGACCCAAATAGTAACCCATAATATAATCGGCTTATAATTTAATCAATTTCATTTATTATTCTTTTTAATGTTCAAGATATCTCATCTTTGGCCAATAGGAGCTCTATATGTTGGCCTGTATATTCTTTTGATAAAACCATAGGGAACACTGATCATTAAAAAATGCATATCAAGGGAGCCAGTGAGATAGCTCAGTGGCATAAGCGCCTGCCTGGCAAGCGCAAGGTCTTGAGTTTGACTCCCAATACCCACATAAAGGAAAAAAATGGGCCGGTGATATCGCTCAGTGGCACAAGCACCTGCTGGCAAGCGTGAGGTCCTGAGTTTGACTCCCGGTACCCACATAAAAAAAAAAAGATGCATATCAAAACCACAGTGAGATAATACCTAATACCTATTAGGATGGTGCTTATAAAAAATAAAAAAAACCCAGTGTTTGGAAAGATATGGAGAAATCGTAACCCTTGTTTATTGCTAGTAAGAATGTAAGTATTGCAGCCACTATGGACAATAGTATGGTGGTTCCTTAATAAATTACAATTACCATATGATCCAGCAATTCTACTTCTGGTTATGTATTCAAAGGCAGTGAAAGTGAGAACTTGAGATATTTGTACACCCACATTTATAGCACCATTATTTACAGTAGCCAAAATGGAGAAGCAACCCAAGTGTCCATGAATGGCTGAATGGATAAACCAACTGTAGTATGTGCAGACAGTGGAATCTTACTTAGCCTAAAGAAGAAAATTCTGATGCAGGATACATCATGGGTAAACCTTGAAGACATTACACTCTAAATGAAATAAGCCAGTGACAAAAGGACAAGCATTTTGATACCACTCATGTGATGTACCTACCTACAAGGTAGAATAGTCATATTCAAAGAGACAGAAAGGGAATGGTGGCTCCCAGGGGTTAGGAGGAGAATGGGGAATTATTGTTTAATAGGTATTGAATTTAAGTTTTGCAAGGTGACAAGTATTCCGTGTATAGATGCCTTTGAACTATACACTTAAAAGTGGGTAAAGTGGTAAATTTTGTTTTATGCATATTTTATCAGAGTTTTTAAAAATAGTAATATCATGAAGTTTCCTATGGTAAAAGCCATATCAGAATATTTAAGAGAAAATGGAAGGCATGGCATTGGAAAACCTAAATGTAGGCAATTATTCGAAAACTTAAAATATATAGAAAATCAACAGAATGTTCAAAAGTCCATTTACATACCACTTTAAATATACTTGTTATATATTTTCATCATGTATGCATATTTTATTAAATATATTAAAAATCCATAGGGAATGTTTTCCCTTTTGTTATCTTAAGACATTTTATATGCGTTTAAATCAAATACATGAAATATCAGATCTGGACAAATCATATGGAGCATTTAATGTTTCGAAAGGAGACGCAGGGTCCAGGAGCTTGTGTTTGCTCTAGGTGCGTGGTGGGAAGCCGGGAGGCCACCTGTGCAGTCTGATGCTGTCTCTTTGCTCCAGTGCCTTCTAGGGGACCCCTTGAGAACTGGTTCTATCTTGATCTCCCTCTTTCATGGTGATTGCTTTACTACCAGTCTTATAATATGGGAATAATAATATTAATTCCTATTCTCCCTTCTCCTTTTGTTTAAGATCTAAGAAGTTATCTTGTGGCATTTTCTTTGTAGCATTTATCTCACATTTCTCCATTTCCTTACTTTAACAGTGCTGTAATTGATCATGCGTTGGTTTCCAGTGCTGACAGCCATACCTTCATTGTTGAGCTATCAACTTTTTGTCTACTAGTTTCATCCATTGATTAATACTGCTCTTTATTCAGACCCTTACTTTCTCTTGTTCATCTCTCTGACCTTCCTGGTTTTCTCTTTAAGTGTACTACTGCTTGGTTTGGCTTAATATATCCTTCTAATCCTATTTCTGTCTTAGTAAAAAAGTTCTCCATTGCTTCACAAAAGTCACAGTTTGGTAATGTGTGACATACAAACTTATTTTAGCAGAGGTTTTGTTGTAGTTGTTGTTGTTGTTGTTGTTTTATTTTGTGGTGCTGGAGATTGAACCCAGGGCCTTTGCACTGAATTGTATCCCATGTCCTTTTTTATTATTTGGGGACAGGGTCTTGCTAGATTACCCAGGTGGGGCTCAAACTTGTGATCCTCCTGCCTTACCTGCCCAGAGTGCCGGGAAACAGGTGTGTGCCACCACATCTGGCTCAAAGTGCATTTAAAAAATTTTTTTTAAATTTGAATGTTTTGGGGTGAAGCCATGCCTGCATAACTGCTTTGCTTGTATGTACCTCACCCGCCCCACTCATTTACATTTCCTATTTGTTCTTGTAGCTGTTTTTGTTTTATTTTGTTTTGTTTTTTTTAAATATGTGGGTACCAGGAGTCGAACTCAGGACCTTGCGCTTGCCAGGCAGGCGCTTATGCTGCTGAGCTATATCACCGGCCCTTGTAGCCATTTTTTAATTTGCCACCTCTCCTGATATTTAGCATGTTACTCAATGCTCTAGATATTGTCTGAATTCCATTTCCCAATTTTATTTCCTACTACTCCCCCATAGAAACCTTGTCCATTTTCTTATCCTAATTCTCCTTTTCTTCCCTCTGACCCTTTTCCAAATACCTTGAAAATAAACTACTCTCACATTTATGACCAATTTCTGGCATTGTGTATGACTATTTTCTGGCACTGTGTGGATGAATTAGTTTTGGGGTTTTTTTTTTGGCATTGGGTAGAAAAAATTTGTCTTAGAGAAACTCGTAGACTATGGGAGAGACTAGTGTGTAAACAGCTACTTCTAGTAGTAAATAATAAAAAAAAAAAGGGCAGTTATAAAGATGGTAAGTTCTGCTTGGGCAGGAATGATGGGATTCTGCCTGGGAGGACTGCATCGTCTCTTTTTCCGTTTGTTTCAAATCATGACTTCTTTGTGCTTTGACCATGTCATTTCTCAGTGCACTTTAAAAAGGTTCTTTATCTTTCCAAAACTAGGTGACAATCTCCTGGGGAACAGTGATCCTATTTGTATTTTATACATCTATATCCTCCCCTGCTCATAATGGAAACTCAAATTTTTGTTTAAAGATGTAAGTCGGACCGGTGATATAGCTCAGCGGCATAAGTGCCTGCCTGGCAAGCACGAGGTCCTGAGTTTGACTCCCGGTACCCACATAAAGGAAAAAACGGGGCCGGTGATATCACTCAGTGGCACAAGTGCCTGCCGGCAAGCGCAAACTCCTGAGTTCGACTTCTGGTACCCACACAAAAAAAGTATGTAAGTCAAGGTTTTTGATGACAAGAAATAGAAAACTGTCTTGCCGTTTTAAGCAAAAATGTTCGTTGGAAGGATAATGGAGACTCACAAAAATGACAGGAGTTCCAAGGAGCAGACTTGGAGAATGGACAGGAACCAAGGGCCCCGAGGTAGACAGCTGTGATAGTTAACTGTGTCCATTTGAGTAAGAAACACCCAACTAAATTGGATCAGCATAGCTCTGGGTGTGGCTGAAGGGATTTATTGAAGTCAGAAGGACCCTGCCCCCCATGCCAGTAGCACCAACCAATAGGCTTGCTGCCTGAATGGAACAAAAGGGAAATGAAGACAGGCTCACTTCTGTTTCTTCCGAGGAGCTCCAGTCTTCACCTTCACTTTGGACATTGTCTCCTGGCTTCTAGCACAGATCCTTCAGACTCGTGATACGGACTTGCACAGAACTCTGCAGTGAGCTCCAGGCTGTCGACTTTTAACTGGATCTTTCGGATCTCCAGTGCACATAGCCCTTTTGCACTCTTCCACACCTGACTCTGTGCTGGGCCTTGCAAGCCTATCTTATAGATCCTTATATATTTATACGTCTGGTATTAAAGCTGTTTCTCTAGTGAGCACTGACTGACACAGTGTCAATCACAGTCCGGCTAGCTGCTGTCGTCTCTGGAGACTGTGCTCACTGCACTCCTCCGTAAATTAGTATTGTGAGCCTTTGTGTGGGTCGTTTTCTCAGACTTCAGAGTTCCAGGCAGCGCTGCCTTTCAGGAGTAGAGAAAGGGAGGATCTGTCCTCTTTGGGCTCCAGGAGCAAAGCTTCTCACAAGATCCTACACAGAATAGACTTCACCAGATAGGAAGAGGATTTGATTCTGGGTAACCACCCCTTTCCCCAACCTGGAGAGGGGGACCAGCAACACATATCCACTACTAATGAATGAAGAATTTACGTAACATTTATTTTGGGAAATCTGGAGAGAGGGTATGGCAGAGAAGTGATTCCTGATGAAGATTCTTGGCATGTAGGGTGGTAGGGAGAAGAAAGTCAGTAGTGCGGGTTTTGAAACCTTAGGGTAGACCATGGTACCACAAAGTGTTGTTTCCACAGGGGAAGTAGGAAATCAGACATGCAGGATGAGGATCATAAGAACAATCCTCATTATTTTATATAGAGCTGTGCCATGGTTTGCGTGTGGCCCTAACTGTCTTGTGTTAGAAACTTAACCTCTAATGGTGTTTAAGCAGGAGGGACCTTTGAGAGCTGACTGGGTCAGAGAACTCTGCCCTCATGAATGGATTAATCAATTCATGGATTAATGAATTAGTAGATTAATGGGTTATCAAGAGAGTGCCTTTGTTACTAAAGAAACCTCTCTTGGGCTTGCTTGCTCTGTCTCGACATGTGGTGCCATCTGCCCACAAGAAGGCCTTCACCAGAGAAGACACTGGCACCATGCTCTTGGACTTCCCAGACTCCAGAACTTATAAATTAACAGGGACTATACAGAAAGAAGGCTTACCACTTACATTTTATAACATTAGTGTTTTCCATTCTTTTTTTTTTGTGGGTACCAGGGGTCGACCTCAGGACCTCGCGCACCAACAGGTGCCCGTGCCGCTGAGTGATATCACTGGCCCTTTTTTCGTATGTGGGTTCCAGGAGTCGAACTCAGGCCCTCGCACTTGCCAGGCAGGCGCTTACGCCGCTGAGCCATCTCACCGGCCCAGTGTTTTCCATTCTTTACCGAATGCCAAAGACTCTTTTTTATTCTCCACTCCTCCCGCCATGGTACCCTATGTTTTGGAAGAATTTATCACATAGCATTTATGAAATAAGCAAGTGTTCTTCATTTGGAGAACAATCAGGGATATCTATCTCTCGCTGGCTGGCTGTGTATTGACATTAAGAGCGTCTGATTTGCAAGACCATTGTAACTGCATGGAGTACACATGACTTGGTTGGAGCCCGAGCATTGTTCACTGAACCTAGTTCTTTCCTGCACCTCTCAGCTCTGACTTCTATTGTATGGGTTCTATTCTCAGGCATGCTCTTCTTTGGCTGCAGCAGCTCCTGTTTGCATCTTTCCAGGTTTCAGTCCCATGGAAAAGGTTTTTTTTTTCCCCAGGATTTCCAGCAGGAATTTCATGGAATCCCATTGGCTGTGTCGGAGATATGTGGTCATCTTGTATCTTTACATGTGACTATGGCCAGGGAAGTGATACACTGATGTTTAGGCTCTGGCCAATAAATCTGGGCCTGAAGCTCCATCCAAACATATGGACTGAGAACTGAGGAGGAACATTGTGCAGAGGCAACTTGGGATATCATTATCAAAGGAGGGGTGGATGGATGGTCACCCAATAGCATTTGATGTGTTCTTGGTCTTTCCTGTTTGCTGGCACTGAGCTAGATTCTTTTACAAATATAGTTTCACTTAATTTCATTTTTACAATGTCCCTGTGAGAGTTATTTCTTTGTCTGTTCTATAGTGGAGGAGATAATCTCAGAGAGGTTTAAGTTATTGCTTAACTTCATACCAGTCAGTGTTTAATTGCTGGAGCCAGGATTCTAGCTAAAGTTTTACTGAATCCAAGTGTAGTACATTTCCCATCACCTCTTCTTTGATGTTCAGAAAACACCTGATCAATAGCTGCAGCATCACTGGAAAATGATTGTAATCTCTCTAAGCAATTATTTTGAAGTTTGAGGTACTCATTTGAATGTGTTTCTAAAATGATGAATTTACAATAAGTTTATTCCTTGTTAAGGTTCACATGGGATTCATCTGTTCATTCCATAAATATTCGCTGAGTGCCTTGTACGAACCAGGTGCTGTTCTGTTAACCAAGGGTGAAGCAGTGAACGAAACAAGTCCCTCCTCAAGGAGCTTACATTCTAGTGTAGACAAACACAGTAGGTGGCATGTAATATTAGTTAGTTGTGAGACTTCCCTTTTCATTTTGATTATTGAGGGGCTCAAGCCTCCTAAGCATTTGCTGGCATAGGCAGACCGTGAAGTTTCTTTCATAGTGTGCCCAGCATCCACTCTGATAACCTAATCATCGAGGCCAAATGTAGATCAGGGCCAGAAATGAGGGCGAAAACTAAATGACATAACTCAAACCAGATAAGCTAACAAAGAAAGCCACATGAATGGAATGTTCATTAATGTTCAAAACACCTTTCCTTCAGTTTTCTGGATTGTTTTTAGAAAGAATTTCTCCCCGCCTTCCCTCAGGCACGACCTTCTGTCCATGCATGCAGAATTGGAGACTCTTCAGAGCAGCGTTCTCAAGGGGCGATCTGCAGATATCTGTGGTCCCCTTTCCAGAGTCTGGAAGGCAAAACTCATTTTCCTAATAAGACAAAATGTTATTTTTTTACTTTGTTGACATTTGCTCTGATGATACAAAAGCAACAGTGGATAAAACTGCTCACGTTTTAGAGTGAGTCACTGTTGTGGCCTCAAACTCTGCTCGCAGTCATTCTATTTCTGCTCATAGTTAAACGAAAAAACAAAAAAATTGCCGTTTAAGACCATTTTTGGAGCCGGTGACATGGCTCAGCGGCACAAGAGCCTGCTCGCAAGTGCAAGGTCCTGAGTTCGACTCCTGGTACCCACATGAAAAAAAAAAAGGACCATTTTTGATGAAGCAATAAAAGTAATTTTTCAAATTCTCAACCCTTGCGAAAACATCGTTTTGATACTCGGGGTGGTGAAGGGAAGCACACGTAGAGCACGCTCGTCTGCGCCCCAGAGTGCTGGCTGCTGAGCAGAGCCCGGTGCAGTGGAGCTGCGAGCCGGCCGAGCCGCTGTCTTCACGAACACTGTTTTCACTTGAGAGGACGAGTGACAAGTGATGGTAACTCAAAGTGGGGTATTTGGCAGACATCTTCCAAAAAATGAGCGAAATGATCTTCCAAGGAAAACAACTGACAGTGTTTATTGCTAATACTAAAATTCAAATTCTCAGGGAAAAATTAGAAATTTGGAACATTTGTATGAGCTACTGTGACCTTGACAGTATCCCAATATTTAAAGGC
This sequence comes from Erethizon dorsatum, assembly GCA_028451465.1. Taxonomy (NCBI): domain Eukaryota; kingdom Metazoa; phylum Chordata; class Mammalia; order Rodentia; family Erethizontidae; genus Erethizon; species Erethizon dorsatum. The sequence goes on from CM051833.1 coordinate 115,447,740, forward strand.
TTTTCTGGTGAGATTGGTAGTCATATTAGTGAATGTGATTTTTAAAATATTATGTAATGAAATGTGTTAACCTTTGGATAAATCGGTGAACTATTTCTCACATAACCAGTATATGACAGTATAAAATCATGCACAGCTAGAGCTATTCAAAGTGCAAAGTAGGGGCTGGGAGCGTATCTCAGTGGTAGAATGTTGGCCTAGCATATTTGAGGCCCTGGGTTCAATGCCCAGAACCACCCCCCCAAAAAAAAGTGAAAATAAACCAATATATTTAATGTAGGAAAGTATGAAGATTTGAATGAAATGGGTTCAGGTCCAATATTACAACTAACCTCTAAGAAACTTCATACATTTTGGCTTATTGGTATTTTTCTTTTTTCTTTTCTTTCTTTCTTTCTTTTTTTTTTTTTTTTTTTTTTTTTTTTTTTTTTTTTTTAGACAAGGTCCTGTGTAGTTCAGGCTGGCTTTGAACTCACTATGTAGCCCAGGCTGGCCTTGAACTTGAAGCAACCTTCCTGCCTCAGCCTCCCAAGAGCTGGTATTACAGGTGTGTACCACCACACCCAGCTCATTCTAGTTTATTATTAAAGCAGAACACCCCCATTTATCCAAAATAACCTGTTTTGTTTTTTTTTTAATGACAGATATTCAGAGAGCTGGATTTTCTTTATCTGCTTCAGCAAAACAACATATCATGACAAATTGAAGACAGGCTAATAGGAGACCCCAACTGTCTTCTAATTAAGTTTTTTGGGGGGAGTGAGGAATACTTTTTTTTGTTATTTGTTTGTTTTTGAGACAGGGCCTTGCTGTGCAGTTCAGGGTGGACTTAAACTGGCTGAGATCCTCCTGCCTCAGCTTCCTGAGTGCTGGGATTACAAGTGTGCACCACCACGCCCAGTTTATTATTTTTAATAAAATATGTTGACATGTAATAGGATTATTTTCATTGTTTTAAAATGAATTAATAAGTAAATACTTTTGAGTACTATCAGTTTTAATTTCTAATACTACAAATACATATTGATATAAGCTATAAACAAAAACTCTTTGGAGTTCTCAATAATTTTTGTTTTGTTTATTACAACAGGGTTCCAGTAGTAGTCGGGGCTGGTCTTGAACTCTGATTCTCCTGCCTCAGCCTCTGGAGTGCTGGGTTTATAGGTTGTGCCACTGTGTCTGGCTAGGGTCCTCAGTAAGTTTCAGGGAACAAGAAAGTGTGAGAACTCAAATGGAGAACCATTACCTGCAAAATCACTTTCCTTCCAACGATCAAAAGATGTATCTCTGTTCTTTACTTTAACCGCAACGTGAACCTAACCAAAGAGTTCCCCGCAGAAGCAAAAATTTACTAGGGAACTTTTGAGCAGGTGGTAGACTTTACAGCCCCCACTCTGATTATCAGTCTGATTTCTAACAATGCAAACCTCAGATCTTTTTATTAAATCATGGGAGAAATGAGATTCTCAGACTTGATTTCAGAAGGAGGCTGTTCTCTGTCTGGATAAGGGAGCCCGCTTAGAAAGGTCCGGGATGTGTCCCGCACCAGATTACCCCTGCCCTACAGCTCCTGCCTTCACTCTGACCTTCGACCGCACCTTTGACCTCAGGCTTTACCATTTCACACTGGTGCCAGCACTCATGGTGAAAAGTGGGGGCCTCCCCTGGCTCCCTGGAAGGTGGCAGCAGAGGGGAAGGACACGTGCTCTTACTTGTCGTGAGCGCGCTTCCCACTGATGAGAGCTCCAGCGGGGGTTGGTTTCGGTGCCAAGCCAGGCACCCTCTGATGGGATGGGCTTCCCGATGCCTGCTTGGGAGATTTTGGTTTAAAAAAAAGTTTAAAATTTAATTTTTTTCCAAGCTGGGACTCGCTTTTACTTTAAAGAAAACTGTACGTGTTAAATCAGGATTAAATGTTATGATAAAGACAAGTAAAATTAGAGATGGTTTTACAGTGGTAAAATGGGATCCTTTCTCTCTTTATGAGACTGAACGATGGAATTTGACCCATAGGCTATAAAATTAAGCCCACAAGCAGTACTTAGAAACACAACAGAGGCAATGATCAAGAAGTATCTGGTTTCCCGAATTTTGTAAAATGGCAACATATTTCTCAGGTCCACTGGCAAAGAAAAAAATAAACATTCCACAAAATTATCTATTTTCTAGTTAAACTGATGCCCTATTATTGTACCTGAAAAGCTAAGTTGTAATTTTGAGGACACCACAGATGAAAGAGAAAAAAATGCCTACCACTAGTAACAGATGTGAAATTACATTAGATAAATATAATCATTAGTTTCAGTCTCACCCTGGTTAATTTGTTTGTGGAAATGTGCAACCCATTATTCATTAGATAATTTTTCACACATTGATTAGAAAGCCATGTCGAATTGTGACCCTGCACATTTGGGTTTACCTATCTTGCAATGAAGTATACTGCTTACAATAGTGGAAATGGGGTACAAAATGTTTATCTCAAGCTGATTTTGTGCCAATAAATAAAGTAAATCAATAGCCAGTGAAGTGTGAACAACATTTCTCTGCTGTATAATATGGTTTTGGGGGCAATTTGACATGCTACAAGGGGAAACAAGGGTCTTGAACAGAAAGGTAATAAAAGCAAATCATGCTGGTAACTGTTATTGAAGTCCTGTATTTTTCTATACTTGGGCAGCTTTAAGATGTGAAAAATAATGCACATAAAATTATAAAAATATTGAGGCAATGCTCCCCTATATTTACAAACATTCTTTCTTATAGCTGAACTTGATTTTATTGGTCATGCACTCTACACCTGTGACAAATCTTTTCTATTTTCTATTTGATCTAATTTAGTACACAAATTCAAATACCTTTAAAGTATTTAGAACAAATAAAGCACAAACACTTTAAATTTCAAGTAGATTTTATTAGCCCTCCATAAGATCTCATCTGAATTTTACTTTTGAATATTCAGATAGCTATTTAAAGTAATAAAAAAAACTCTCAAATTAAAAAAATACATTTTTCTGCCCTGTGAAAAACCTCAGAGAGGAACCCCCATGTCTTCATCTTTCACTTTCTTATTTGAAGCCCTGCACAACTGTAGAAGTCTGCCTTATTTAAGTCCACAAATCTCGTTCTAGTCTCTGAAGGAGAATATATGCATTTAGAAAGTGTATCTCATCATTTGGAACTTTGGATGTTGTCTTTTAAATTAAATGAAAGCAATACCTTTTCCCACAGAATACAGGCTGCATTCAAGTAATTAATGATTAAAAACAGGGCTTTTTCCTGTGGATCAGACAGTGGTTTGTTACCATAGAAAGGAGGTGATCAGGCTGTTTGGTTTCTGACAGGAGCCTTCTGGCCTTCTTGGTCTAAAATAGCCAGGGAAACCTGCAGATTCAAAGGAGAAGTGGCTACTGGTATCACACATACAGTGTTTTGCTGCCCAAGAATGTCATTTCCTTAATAAAGTCTATGTACCATTGTTAGAATTTTTAAAAATCATGAAACTTTTAAAATAATGTATGCAGACATATAATGTATTTAACTGTTTATATTCAGTGACTCAGTGCATGTGAAGAGTCCTGCGAGTCATCTATTTATCTACCTATATCTTATTTTGAGATAATCCCCACTCCTTTTTTAATTTGGAGATGGATTCAGTCAATTGTAGTTAATTTTTAAACTCTAGATGTCAACAGATTTGTAATATATTATGAGTAACATAAAAGATCTTATTATCTCTGATTTCCCATTTGAATGCTAAATTAGCAGAAGTATTAGTACTTATGAGATCCAGTGTATTATAGCAGCCATAGGAGAGATTAGATTGACAATCAGACATGTATTCTAGGCCTTTCTCTGTCCTCAAGACACGAAGGCTTTTTTTTTTTTTTTGATACCAGTAATTGAACTCAGGACCTTGAGTTTGCCAGGCAGGCGCTTGTGCCACTGATCTATATCCCCAGCCCACAAAGCCTTTTTGGTCTTGGTAGACCAGATGATCTATAAGGGATCAGATGATCCCTTCCTTGCACATTTAATATTCTATGCATATGTTTTTACAAAATATCATCAAATATGCATGGCTGAATAAATTTTTGACTCAGATAATAGTCCACTTTTATGACCTGCTTTTTTGTATTTTCTATAAATATTTTCCAATGTCCTTATGTATCTTTTACATCATTTTTAACAGCTCTATCATATTCTACCATGGTTTTCTTTCTTTTTTTTTTTTTTAATGTGGGTACCAGGAGTCGACCTCAGGACCTTGCACTTGCCAGCAAGTGCTTGTGCTGCTGAACGATATCATTGGCCCTTTTTTTCCTTTATGTGGGTTCTGGGAGTCGAACTCAGGACCTCGCACTTGCCAGGCAGGCACTTATGCCGCTGAGCTATCTCACCAGCCCTCTAGCATGGTTTTCATATAATTCTTGTAACTATTTTCCTGTTGTGGGACACAGAGTTACAGTCGTTTCTGTCTTATAATGCTACCGTAGTTTATTAATTGGTCTTCATTTTCCACTCTTGCCCCCTATAGCCTCATAGTCTGTAATCTGCAACATGACCAGTCTCTCAGCGTTTCTCTCTTTGGCTCATGGCAGTTATCTTTAACATTGCCCTGCTCAAGGCTCTCCAAAGGCTTTAACCAGCCTTCGAACAAAGTCCAAAGTCGTTACATGGACCACATTCCATTCGCTGTTGTCCTGGCTGTTCCCCAACTGCCTGAGCCTGTTCCTACCTAGGGCTTTTATGTAGTGACTAGTGTGTGTTTTTCTGCATGGGACACGCCTCTTCTGAACTTAAGACCTTAACACTGAGCTACTTCCCCAGCCCATTTTTTATTCTGAGACAGTCTCCCTAAGTCATTGAGTTTCCCAGGAGGGGCTCAAACTTTCAGTCTTCCTGCCTCAGCTGGCCTCCCAGAGTATTGGGATTACAGGTGTGCACCATCATACCTGAGAATGGATGGATACACACACACACACACACACACACACACACACACACACACACACACAGATATATTTGCAGTGGTGGGGCTTGAACCATGGCCTCACACATGCTAGGCAGATGGTCTTGCTCTACCACTGAGCTACATCCCCAGCCTCTGTGACACTCTTTCTGATATTTGCATGATTTGTTCTATTTCTTCAGGTCTCTGCTTACAACAGTTGTCCCTGAGTATCCTACCTAAAATAGCATTCCTCCACTATCTCTACCCTCTTACATGTTTTTCTTCACAGCACTCATTACTGCCTGACATTATGTTACGTATTTGTTTCTTTTTGTCATCTCTGTCATTAGTATATGAACTCCTTGAGGGCAAAGCTACATCTGTTTTGTTTATTGCTAACTCCTCAACACCAACAACTATCTATGCCTGGCTCATGGAAGGCATTTGAAAAATATTTGTTGAGTTACTCAACATTTGGTTCAGTATTTTTCCATTACAAATGTGAGAGGATGTGAAAAGTTGTTGTTTTGTCAGTTGTCTTTGTTTGGAAAAATACTGTGATGACTTTGTGTGACCCTGGAGAAAATGTCAAAGACATAACTGAAGTATCTTGAAAAGAAATGAATACTAATTTGGGAGTAGGAGAGAGGAGAATGAAGAGGGTAGAGGCTGAATATAGAGAGAGGGGCCAGACCATGTAGCGGAAGGCTGAAGTATGAGTAGGTAGAAGTGACTGAGGAAATTATTAAAGAAGAGGTGTATTTCACACTATGTTTAGATTATGTTGCAATTCAAATTTCTCATTTCTCTCAATTGTGGTTTGAATGAATCAAGTGTTGAAATTTAACCCCCAATGTAGTAGCATTGGAAGGGGGGCCTAATACAATGTGATTAGGGTTGATGTGGTTATCAGGGAAGTGGATTTGTTATTATGAGAGTAAGTTTGTCACAAAAGCAAGTTTTGCTCCCTCTTGCTTGCTTCCTCTTGCCCTTCTGCCATGAGATAGTATAACATGAAAGCTCTTACCCCTTGACTTTGAACCCTCAGTCTCCAAAACAATGGGAAATATATTTCTTTATAAATTACCCATTGGTATTCTGTTATAGCGACGCAAAGCAGATTAATACAATCCCTGAATCTCTCCAGCATGTAGCTGCTTAACGGCAGTGTTTTGTTGGAGGAAATCAAGAAGGGCCAAGCAGTTCTCTGGGACCTCCTTTATGATTATAATTCCATCCATGAGGGGCTCTGCCTTCATGACCTTGTCACCTCCCAAAGGCCCTATTTCCTCATACCATCACATTAGGGTTGGGGTTTCAACATAGGAATTTTGAGAGAACACAAGTATTCAGTCTATAGCAGTTAATGGTAAAAGTACTAATTCATAGTAGATTATTAAGGATTCATGTTATAATTTCTATGGAAACATAATAACTGAATATGTAGCTAATGTGTAGTAAATGATTAACTTATCAGTTCTCGGTAATCAAATCCTCCACATCCAAGGATCTTTAAGGTTGGCCTTTGACAAGCTCCTGGGAGATAGCATAAGAGTCCTTGGAGTATCCTTTCTGCTAAGAGTGTCTTTCATCACCTACACAGTGATGGCAAACCTTTTAGAGCTTTCAGTGATAACAAATAGCCAGCTGCAGCATGCATGCCATAGGTTTGCCACCACTGAGTCCTAGGACCATTAGCCATGCTAGCTAGTTTATCACTAACAGTATGATTTATGGTGAACACCTGTTTTTTGTTCATTTGGGATTCTAGGCCACATTGAATTAGTTTGATCTCTGGGGTAGAGGGGCTGGAGACTGATTAGCTAGGTTCTCCATGTTTCTGCTGATTTTAATCTGTACTGTACACTTTTGCTATAATAACTGTAATGGCAAGCATAATAGCTTCTCTGAGTTCTGAATCCTTCTAAGGAATTATTAAGCCTGAGAGTGAGTGGTCTTATAGTGTTTTGATGCAACTAACAAATTATATAGAGGAGGGAAATGGAATAGTAATAAATTCTTGATTGCTGTAAAACAAGGCAAGAAAAAATAAGAACAAAGAACAAATAAAACAAGGAGAAAATGCAAATAAAACTCAGAGTTAAACTCAGATATTATCATAGTTACATTAAATATAAATGGAATAGATAATTAAAAGTCAAACTGTCAGGCTCAATTTTTTAAAAAATTTAACTATATGGTGTTTATAGTGTCATACCTTAAATATAAGGACATTAAAGACTGAAAATAGAAGAACAAGATTCCAAGTAAACACAATCCACAAGAAACCTGGTATAGCCATAGTAATATCAACTGAGGTAGATTTTACTAAGATAAGGAGGGACATTTCATAACTGAAAGTCAATACTACAGGAAGATCACAGTCCTGAATTTCTGTGTTCCTAATATCATGGCCTCCATACATATCAAGTAAAATTTATATAAAAAGATAAATAAGTAAATCCACAGTGAGAGTTGGAGATTAATACATCTTGTAGTTATCAATAGAAGCACAGAAAATAAGTGGAAATACAAAAGATTTGAACAGTTGTAACTCAGTGGACATAGTTACAATTAGCATTGATCAACAGATTAATGCACATTCTTTTAAGTGTATTTAGAACATTTACTAAAATTGACTATATACTGGGGTATAAAGAAAGTTCCAGCAAATAGCAAAGGATTGAAATCATATACTGTATGTTTTCTGACCATTGTGGAATTAAGATGGAAATCCAACAGTTTGACTCCTAGACGTATGTCTAACAGAAGTGTGTGTGTGTATGTGTGTGTGCATGTGTGTGTGTGTGACTATTTTGAAGTCTTTTTTTGGGGGGGAGGTTAAATCTAACATCTGGCTGCTTTCATGAACAGTTTCTGTTGCCTACTTTCTAATATATTCTTTCCCATTTTCTTTGTATGACTTGTACTTTTTGCTGATGGAAAATGGGCACTTGAGAATATATGTAGCATTCTGGATAGCGCCCCCCAGCCCCCATGATCTTGCTAGTGTTGGTTTGCTGATTGGCTAGTTTATGTTCGTGAGTTCTGCCCCACCCCACCCTGTCTCCCTACAGATTTAAGCCTCTGCTGTTGCTCCCCAGGGAGGTCTGGCTTTGAGTGTGCCCACCATCATCCGGGAATGGCAGTGGTATTAGTTGGGCTCTCTTCTTCTTTCCCTGACCACATCTGTTAAACTCCGCTACTTGCTAGCTGATTTTTCTATTATTTTCAACAATGCCCTGACTGCATAAATTGCTCTCTAAATGTATCCAACCACAACTTGTGGCTCCTTGGAAGAGCAGTTTTTGACATTGGTATTTGTTTGTTGTGACCCCAGGAAGACTTCTCTCAGCTCTCTTATTCCCTGGCTCTTTTACAAACTAGCCGCTTCTAAATAAATCATGAATCTTCTCCCAACTGCATTTCAACACAACTTTTTCTGCTTTGGAGAATGCCCTTGTTTGAGCCGTACTCTGTTATAAATGCAGTTGACTGCTTCTTCCCCTGGGCAAAGTCTCTGTACCCATGTTCCAGAGCTTCCCTGTGTCAGTCCTGCTTTAGGAGCTGAATGCTTGGTGGAGAGGGGCCAGAGACCCGAGTCCTCTTGGCTTGGCTTTCCTCATGTGGAACCTTGCCTCATGATCTGGGGCAGAGTCAGTCGGGGTGCAGTAAGAACACTGCACCCCGACTGACTCTGCCCCAGATCATGAGGTGCTTGGTGGAAGAGGGAGCCCTTGTCTCTTGGGCAAACATGCTCAGTTCCTAGCCTCAGCAGTATGTTCTTTGGGGGCTTGATGACGAGTACTGGAGTTCTTTGACTGCAGGGAAGCAAACCTCCAACCGAGAGGGAGTGGCAGCCTTGACTGGGGTGTCTGTCTCACTGAGCTGGGGACAGGAGGGAGGGCACAGGCTTGGTTCAAATAATAGACTCACCTTTCTTACTGAATTCATAGGTTCTCCTTAATAGATGTTTCTTCATTTGTTGTTTTGCCCTAAGTGGTTACATTTTAATAATTTTCACAGTCTTACCAGGAGGTGGGGAGCAACTCATGCTGTCATAATGGAAGGCTATCTCTCAGGATTCTTTTTATCTCTTAACATTAGGAAGCATTGTCCTTGTTGCTACATGTAGTTCTAGTTTTCTGTGGGGGGAGGGCAAGAGAGTGAGGTGGCATGAATGCATTGGTAGGGAATCTTTTTATACTGTGGTACCAATTCTTTGTTGGTTATATGAGCTGCACATTTATTTTTCCAGTTTTTGGGCCATAGTTAAATTGACCTATGTGTGACATATGATTTGAGCGGGACCAACACATTTCCTTTCCTGGTAATATGAAGGAAAAGTAGAGCACAGGGAGATAGAGACTGGGAGTTATGTTTATGGCTGGGCTTTAGAGAGAAGATCATGACCTGCTTATGATGTCCCGGTTCCTTCACTTCCTATGTCAACTCTTCCTTGGATACTGTGAAATATCTTAGTATACTTTCAATGGCCAACTACTTAAAAATGTATTATGTTATCTAGAGTCAATTTTTTGATGCTTCTAACCACAAAAACAAATTTAAAATATAACTCTAATAAGCTCGAGTAATTGGTCTGATAGTAGTGCTATTAACCATAACAGGAGTTATAGGAGGAAAAGAAGGGAATAATACCTGAGGAAATAATTGGTGCTGCTTCAGACATGTGGCATTGTGCTACCTGTGGACTATCCAAGTATAAGATTTGAGAAGGAGAAAGAACTAGCAACAGAAAACTAGCTGACACTAACTCTTAAAGGACCAGAATAGACAGGGAGCCATAAGGAGATCTGAGATGAGCCAGCTAGAGCACATGGAGGGTGAGGAAGGATTTGAGGAGGGAATAGTGAGCAGGATGAAGAGTGAGGCCTGAGTTTTGAGGTGAGAGTAGTTATGTCATGTTGAATAATATTTGGCAGTGGTGGTCATAAATGATGTTTGTCTTGTCAGCCTTTGGGGCTAGAAACCAGACTGCAGAAAGTCTAGGAGTAAATGGGACAGAGTGAGTCTAGAGCATTGTTTGAGGAAGTTGATGTGAAAAGACAAAGGGCTAAGATGATATCTGGGGGTATTGGGTTGTGGTGACTAAAGATGTGGGAGACTTGGTTATACTGATATGTGACAGAAAGGGCCAGCAGGAGAGACAGGCAAAAGAGAACATGATTTCCAGGAGACGTGAGGGAATGGGCAGATAAAGGAGTTCTTCTAAGAAGAGAATAAGGATGTGTTTTGTCAAATGGCAAATCATTACACAGTATGTCAGGTGTGATTGAAATATGTGGTAAATATTTAAATAAAAACATATTACAGTAAAAGACACATTGCCACTAAGTACCCATCAGAATACTCCCCCTGTTTCAAACACACTTGTTCCATCATTCTTGCTACTTTTTAAAGCAGTTCTGGAAGTCTTCTTTTGAGATATGATAAAAAATATGGTGAATGCTGCTGCTACGTGCCATCCAATGGAAAAGCAGATCTATAAAAACATTATGATGTGTCTTTATCCACCTTATTCACTGGATCTGGTGCCATCTGGCTATTCCCCAAAGTCAAAATTGACAGTGCAACTAAAGACATTCATGGAAGAATACTTCTAGAACTGTGTCAGAAAGTAGCAAGAGTGATGGGATAAGCATGTTTGAAGTGAGGGGGATTAATGGCAATGTGTCTTTTATTGTAATAAATGCTTTAAATTTAAACACATGCCATATTTTTCAACCATATCTCATATGAAATGTGTGGTAAGAGGTTATCCAGGGCAGAGCTATTTCATCTTTGTCTGTGTTGTCAGTAAGACCTATCCAGGAGGTTCGGCCTGGACCCTCAGGGAGCCAAGAGCTTTGTCACTTCACGATCCTTGAGACTAGGGGTTTGTCAATAATGTAGTTCTTAGACTTCTTCTCCCTCAACTATATTAAAATATGGTGAGTGGTGCTAACCTTATCTTTCTCCTTATTGCCATACAAGTACACCAATTCCAGGAGGCAATTCTCTATTCTCCAGCAAAGTTACCCAGTGAATACACGACACTTGTCTTGCACCATTTCTACATCACAGAAAACAAAAAAGATAGTATTTACCCTCCATACTGGGGTGAACAGGCTGCTCATGACTGGTATCAGGGTCTCTTGCTTATCTGCCTGAAGGGCTTCAATAACTTGGGCACAGCTGCCCACATCCACGACTCATTTAATGTGCTCTGGTGTTCCAATCAGGATCTCTGCTCTAAGGAGTGTCCCCTACTCTAGTCTCTGTTCAGTTTCTGATATATGATAAAGGAATACGTCCCTACACATACACACTGAAACCCTTACCAACACTATTCGATGTGTAACATAGAATGCTTAACAACTAAGAGCTAAAGGCTTACTTTGTCCTTACACATCTCCTTCATAAATGTGTATGTGTGTTAAAGAGACATCTACATTCAAATATATTTTATAGGTTACTAAATTGTCTCACTGTGAAGTTCTTTCCTATTTTTCATTGTCTCAAATCTGATATACATGCCATATCTTGTTCTTTGACTATTTTTCTTTCAGAAAATAGAGATACTTCTTTCACAAGTTCGAGTGGTATAGTGCTAGAGGAAGCATATTCTGACAGCAGACATTAGCCTGTAGTATATATGCAATACATTATATATAAGGCACAGTGTAATAAATCATTCATATATCCCAGTAGAAAATAGGTTATATATTTAATTTCCTAAGTGTACTTTAGGCCATTTTTGCTTGCACAGGGGCTTTAATGAAATGTGACTTTTGTAATTTTAAAAAACGCTCATTTGGGCCGGTGAGATGGCTCAGTGGCGTAAGCGCCTGCCTGGCAAGCGCGAGGGCCCGAGTTCGACTCCCGGAACCCACATACGAAAAAAGGGCTGGTGATATCGCTCAGCGGCACGGGTGCCTGCTGTCGCGCGAGGTCCTGAGGTCGACCCCCGGTACCCACAAAAAAAAAAAAAAAAAAAACGCTCATTTCCTGTTGTACATAATTTTACAGTATCATTAACTGTATGTCCTTTGTATTTAGAAAAAGTTGTAGAATATAATAAGCTGGCCTTCTTTGTTAAAATTGCAACAAGGAGAAAAATACAGGAACGTATTATGCAAGGAAGTGTTGAGGTGTATGGGAAATTGTGTTTTAAGACCTACTGTAGATCTATGTCGCTGTCTGTGAAAGAGAGGATAATTAGCGCCTGCACTCTCCGTCATATCAGACTAAAGGTAATGGGGTGTGAGAAATGGTTCATTAGGCTCTCTCAAGTACTTTTTGCTGTGTCCATACTATTTATACCAGCAGAAAAAATTCAGTCTTTAAAATCAAGTAAAAGCATTAGCCTTAGATTCTTTAATATGAGAAAGAACATTGAGTAATGATGCCTTAAAGTCAAATGAAAAAATGTACATAAAAAGCCTACACAGTATTTATTAGCATATATGTCACCCAAGCTGAATACTTGCAGTGTCTGACCTCTCCCTCCAGGCTGCTGGCTCTACACCTGATTCAGCTCCAGGAGTTTGTGGTGGAGGAAGAGATGATATCAGAAACCAGTTTGCTAAACATAATCACTGCCCACTTAGAATTATAATTGAAAAGGAACTTGCTACAGACTGTCTTCTTAGCTAGGTGGAATGGAGATTAGGTGGGAGAAGCAAGCAATAATGAGACCATGTTTCTTTTAGAAAAACCACCTGTGGTGGTGGGCATGAAAATTGGGTCAATTTGTGGCGGTTGTAACGTCTTCCCACAGACTCACTTGGATGTTGCTCAGAGAGGTACTGGAAAGGAGGGTAATATATTTGATGCTGTTTAGACCACATCGAGTTCTGATGGAAATTTTTTTTTTTTTTTTTTTTTTGTGGGTACCGGGGGGACGACCTCAGGACCTCGCGCGCCAGCAGGCACCCGTGCCGCTGAGCGATATCACCGGCCCCTTTTTCGTATGTGGGATCCGGGAGTCGAACTCGGGCGCTCGCGCTTGCCAGGCAGGCGCTTATGCCGCTGGCCATCTCACCGCCCCCCCCATGGAAATTTTTGAAGTAATTCTCTTCAGTCTTCTTCCCCTTCCTGACCTCTCTCCCCTTCTTGCAAAGTTTCTGGCATAGGCTTCTGAGCTTTGGAGTCAAGTTGACTGCCTATAGTTGGAAGTTCTGTACCTGCAAGTGGAATAGTTCCTCAGACTATAGAAAGAAGGAGGACGTTGGGAGGGGAAAGATCTATTGGGGGCAGCATCTTGGAATAAGCTGCATATTTGCTTCTACTGGGAGTCTTTTCTGCAAGCTTGGAGAATAAAGTTAAATAACCTGTGATTTCTTAGTGAGTGGAGTTTATGGGTGTTTTGGTGATGTGCTGAAAAACTTACCATACAAAAGAATCTTACAGTACATTAGGGGAGGTGCAGTACTTAGCTTGTACCTGGTTTAGTCTCTTAAGAGCCTGTTATTTTGTGGGCCTCCCTCCCCCTCAAGCCTTGCAGATAGTTGCGCACAAGTAGTGAAAACAGCTCTATCCTGGTCACAAATGAACCTTTGACTGTAAGTCCTTTGCGGGTAATGACACATCAGATAGTGGCTTTGCAGCATCACGTTCAGTTGTGACTAAATTTTTTTTTGTTGTTTTTGCTTCGATTGGTATAATCGAAAGATTAGTGGAAGAGAAGAGAAAGCATAGGAAATACATAGGAATACATGGTGGTGAAGATGTGGAAAAACTGGATCACTCACGTACTGCTATTGGAAATGCAAAATGGTACAGTCGTTCTGGAGAGGAGTATGGAAGTTTCTTACAAAGTTAAGCACGTGCTTACTGTATGGTCCAGTGATTTGCACACTTTGACATTTATTCAAGAGACTGAAAACTCATGTTCCCATAAAAACCTATTCATAAATGTTCATAGCAGTTTGAACGAACTGGCACATCCATACCTTGGCATACTAACTCAACAAAAAAAGAATTGTACAACTTGGTGAACCTAGAGGGCATTATGCTGAGTGAAAAAAGCTAACCACATACTGTATAATTTCATGTAAGTAGAATTCTTCAAATGGCACAGTTATAGAAATGGAGAACAGACTGGTAGATGGAGGGAGGAAAGAGGCAGGTGTGGCTTTGAAAGGGCAAAAGAGGGGTCCTTGTGCTGATGTTACCACCGGGAGAAACTGGGCACAGGTAAAAAATGTCTTTCTGTGTTATTTCTTACAACTCTGCGTGGTGCTACAGCGATCTCCCAATGATCTCAAAAGTTTAATTAAAACATATTTGAGAAAAGAAAATACATAGGAACTGCAGAGACCCTGTTTTATATACCAACTAATGAAAGTTACACGGTGAAAATCAAATACTTATAGTTACTGAAAAAGTCAGTTGCTAACTGATATTTTGGTCAAATATCTAACAACCAGTTTGAGGAATTATTTAATGAAATTGACTATTCTGAGAAACTTTCCCTTGACACAAGGGAATGTTTCTGAAATAACAGATAAAACTTCATGATAGTGGGGAAGATTTTTTTGGGGGGTGGTCAAATTTTTAAGTACTTCAGAAAACTATGTGCCTAATAATCCATTCTCCTTGGGACTGGTCTTGTCTTCATCTTCTCCCAACCCACGTTAGGAAATTAGGAAATGGTTAGGTAAAAATGGTCATTGGGAAATGTCTATAATTACTTAATACTCTTTATTACTCATGAGGAGTTCCAAACTGGGTTGAAAATTGACCACATGAACAAGAAAATAAAGTTCCCTTGAACTAACATTTTTTAAAGCTAACATTTACAGTTCTTATAAAGCACCAATAATTATCGTATACTCATGAGAGCTTTGTTTGTTTGTTTGTTTGTTTTGTCTTTTTGAGACAGGGTTTCACTATGCAATTCAGGCCAGCTTTGAACTCACTTTGTAGGCCAGGCTGACCTCAAACTCACAGTGATCTTCCTGCCTCAGCCTCCCAAGTCCTGGGATTACAGGTGTGTGCCACCACGCCCGGCCTTTTGTTTTTGTTTTCGTTTTTGTTTTCTTTTTTTGAGACAGGGTTTCACTATGCAGTTCAGGCTGGCCTTGAACTCACTTTGTAGCCCAGGCTGGCCTCAAACTCACAGTGATCTTCCTGCCTGAGGCTCCTGAGTGCTGGGAGGGAGCTTTTTACATTGCTGTTAACTCATGTAGCCAGAGCAGATACATTTAAAAAAAAAAAAAAAAGTTTAACACAAGATATGGAATCAAAAGACCTGGATTTCAGTTTCAGTAATGCTGCTTTCTTGTTACATCTCAGTTTCTGAGTACAATGTGCATCTGAGAAATGGGTAGAATTACATTAAAAAGTAGTATAGCTCACAATGAAAGTGCATTGCTAGTTTTTTTAATAATTAAGTTTATTGGCACGATTTAGATATGCATAATGATCACATTCATCATAGGAAATTTGTACCTCTACATGGTATATCTTAGTTCCTCTTTTTTTCCATTCCCCTTCCCTTTCTTCAACCCCTCTTCCCCTCCTTTTTCACAAAGCTTTGTTTCCATTTTTAAAGTACTATGCAAGTGGTAGTAGGAATAGTGGTTGTTATTATTAAGATAGATTTATGAAGTTAACCTTTTTTCCTTTTTTAACCCGGCCCCCCTAACAGTTTTCCATGTTCTTTAGAATTCCAACATCCATTTCTTCCCAATTGCGCAAATGGACTAAGCCTAGAGAAACTTGGTTTTTAGACCTACGTGATTGCTTGCAGAATTATGTGGCTCAGAAGCCCAGCATTTTTCTTGCTTATCCAGGCTCTAAGAATGCAAATATTAACCCAGTTTCTTCTATTGGAAAAACACTTTCCCCTTTTCTCTGAGAATTGGGATTTAAACACATTAACAGCAATCAGTACTAGAGCCAAGAATTCAGATTTTGAATAAAACTACAGTTGACATTTGCTCCTGGATGAGAGAGTGAAAAATAGTCCATAAAGTTTCTATTAACTTCAAAAGCAGCAACATCTGCTCCAATCCACAAAGCTTCAGGGTCTACCATGGAGGAAGAGAGTGCTGTCCGCAAGCTGAGAACTCAGCCAGGAGCCCAGTACGTGGTCTTCATAGCCTGGCCTCAGTGCATTGAAGGAGACCATCATTTCCAGCAAACTCAGAGCAGTCTTGTAAAGCAAGGTGTGAGCCTAGGGTTAAGAATGGACTGCTAAGGAAGCTGGGGAGTGAGCAACCTGAAAAGAGTTCTTCTGCCAAATACATTTATTCTGCAAATGGTATTCCAGTTTCTTCCCTTTTCTTCTTCCTCTTCTCCCTCTCTTTTCCTCCATCTTTTCTTTTTCTTCCTCCTTGTTGTCTTCCTCCCTCTCTTCTGTTTTTCTTTTTCTTTTCTTTTACCTCTCACCCCGAATATTTGCATAACAAGGTAGAAGTTTGTATTCTATAACTTTTTAGGTCTGTTTGCTGATAGTCACTTTAGGTATTATCTGACTGTTAAAAAAAAAAACCCAACATTTTCCAAACAACGCTGAGGTTTTCTCAGCTACATGAGCTTCCTCCCCAAAATTCAGGGGAATTCCAGACCATTTTGCAATTAGTTAAGGATTATATTTCCTTATTTTTATTAATTTTATGTAAAATGGAATTTATCAGTGGAGCATTCATTGACACTGACTTCAATTTATTCTGATGAAACTGACTGACATCTGTGTGTGCTGTTCATCAGTCATCATTTAAACCATTCTTAATTGCATTAAATGTAAATTAAGACATTCAGTTTCAGCCATTATTTTTCATAAAACACTGTGAACTGAGTTTTAGTGGGTCATGAGATCTTACATTCAAGATAAATAGGGTAAAAAAAAAAAAAAAAAAAAAAAGATAAATAGGGTAAATTCAAAACTTACCACTGATGTTCATATTTCACCCTTTGTCGACTATTTCTTTCATTGCTTACCAGATTGGAACAATTAATTTGGTCTCTAAAGAGACAGATAGCTAAGGAAGACATAACTGAAGTTTTTTAAACAAATGATTTTATCATCTTTAGAGCTTGCCTGTTTTAAATATGTGATTTTAAAAATCCTTCATTGTATATCTAGATCTAACGATAATTTGAATTGAAATTGCCAAACTAAGTTCTCTGATTTGAAACTGATATATTTAAACGTTGGATTGTAAGAATTTAGGGTCACATTTTTTTAAAAGGCTTAGTTAGGTTAACATAAACTTTTAACATTGTAGTTTAGAATGCTCATGTGAAATTAGCAACATCTGTGATATATTATATACTATATGGCATAATATAATCTTTCTCCACTCTTATTGTTGATAAATGTTGTATTTTCCAATTTATTCTGGTTTTATTTGTGAGTTGCTATCCCTAACTCCTACAATTGTCCCTGTTAAATGAGAAAAATAATCTTTTTGTCATGTAATGATTAGAATGATAGTGATAATTACCAATAGTAAATAATAATAAGCATTTATATGATATACTTTAATAAGAAATATATATATATCCATCCATCCACAGGTAATATTCACCCCTAAAGAAATATCCAAGTACTACAGCCCATGATAGACACCCTGAGAGAAATCAGGCCCAGATTAAAATTATATTGTTAGCAAGTATAGTTTTAAACAAATAGCTAAGAGATTCAGTGTGGCTAAGCTCCTGGTGTTTATCTAGGAATATATGAGAATGTTTTGATGGGTAAAAACTTGTTTCATTTGTTATATATTTTTTATTTTTGTGGCACTGGGGATTGAATCTGGGGCCTCCTGCATGCTAGGCGAGTGCTCTACCACTGAGCTACACTTCCAGCTTTACTTATTTTTAAACTTTGTTACGACCTATGTGATTTAACACCAGATCATTCTTAGAAGTTCCCAAGGTCTTCTGGGTGTGCCCGTGTGCTGAGGCTGTGTTGTACTGTGCAGCTGATACGCGTTGGAGAACACTCCTGTGCCACTTACCCAGGCAATGATGAGAGGTTTCCTTCAACAACAAACCAGCTAGAACTTTGCCACATCATTAAACCCTCTTGCTTTCCAATTGAAAGTTGGTCAACAAAGGGAAGGAAACTGTCACACTTGCCTTTGTTACTTCTGTAGTGAAATTTTATATGACTGTTATATACAACATTTACATTCTCATATCAGTTCAACTGATGGAAAACGAAGTGTTGCAATAAGTCCGGAGAAGGGTAGTGATGCAATCATCCTACCAGTTACTTGCTATTAATATGTCTCTTACTCATTTTTAAAGATAGTGTAAATGAGAGGACTGAATAAAATGGCTTTTGTAAGTCCTCCAGGCCAGTGAAGCATGTCATTGTTTGCAACCTGAGTTCCATGAGAGCCCCGGCTGGTTCATAGGTATACCATGTATTTTTCTCTTAAATGAAAAACACAGACAATATTCACAGCATTTAATGAACATTATAAAATAATACAATGTGAGTTTTCATAGCTGTAGGTACTGAGTAGTGTGACCTTAGCGTCATCCTTGAACTACATAAAACCCATATAGAAAGGCATTGTATAATTTATTTTTCCAGATGTAACGTTAACAAACATTTTATTATGATTTATATTTTGGTTCCTTGAAAGATGAAGTAAGTTCTTTAGTATTAGCATTGCTAATGATTTTAATGAGGCATTAAAATGTTGCAGTATTATAGGAACATTTTTCTTTCTTTCTTTTTTAAACATTATTTCATTAATATTTCACAGGACTTTTAATCTTAAATTGATGAAAGAACCTGAAAGCCTAATCCACAGAGTGTCAAGGAGCTTGAGCAGTGGGCAAGAGCCAGGGAAAGACAGGGCTGATGATAAGTGAGGGCTGATGCAGTGCACAGAGCCAGGAGCACTCTGTCCCAGGGCAGACTGTTGATGAAATCAAGACAGAACAATCTCATGTTTTTGCTCAGGGCTTTTCTGCCACAGTCCAGAAACCTAGCACACATGATACAGACTATTTGTACTTCCAGATTAGGTGTGGGGAAGCCAAATACACAGAGGAGCTTTTCCAGGATATGACAGTTTGTTGATTGACTTGTGTTAGAAGACCCCAGGGTGTAGCACAGTAAAAGAGCACTTGCTTCGCGTGTGCAAAGCCCTAGCTTTGATGCCCAGCACCACAGACAAACAACTGAGTATGCATACTACTTAGACTTTTAGAGTTTGAGTCCTTTCTGCTGCATACTATTTAATCTAGCACTTTCACAGTGTCTTACAGTATACAGAATTCTTTCATGGGCATTGTTTTCTTAATTCTCACAATGTCCATTGTGAATTATGTGATCTTTAGGGGAAATTATTTTCTCCCCCAAATCATAATACCTGTGCAAGAATTGCTCTTTGGGTAACTTACAGTTATCACAAAGTGACCATTCTTCAAGTATAGGGAAAAGGGGTTTCATCCCTGCTAGCTTATCTCATGTGGGTCCACAATCCCAGAGAGAATGGTTAGCTTTATTTTAGGCATTTGAGAAAATTCAAACAACAGAGGAACCAAGGACTAAGCAACCTTTGGAGCTGCACAGTGGAAATCCTGGTGCAAAGAGAAACTGTTCTTGAATAAATTCTCCAATGTCACGGGCAAAAATATCCCTTGTCATGGTTTGGCCTCAGCAGCTGTTTGTTCTGCCTGGATCAGAGCATGGCAGAATCGTATTCTGGCTGGACAGTATCACTGTCTTGTACATTGCATTACCTGTAAGCCTGATCCTGCCCTTAAGCAGCCCTCAAGGCTGTACCTTAAAGCTCCACACACCCTGTAAGCAAGCCCTCTTATCATCTTTCGCTTTAGAGGACGTGTACATGGGATCTTCAGCATGGTCTTTAACTCAGTCTAGCTGACTTAGACTCTGCTTATCGGGGGTTGGGTATGGAATCAGAAAATAAAGTGATATCTTGCTTGGAAACCAACTATAGGGATATGGAACTCTTTTTTTGTGCCCTAGGTAGTGATGTTTCAACGTATGGTTCATGGTTCCTTCACACAGCACTTGAATCACTGGGGTGGATGAGGTTGGGGGTGGGGGTGAATAAGGGAGAAGGAGGGGGTGCTTAATGCCATGCAGACTCTTGGGCCCAGCTTTTGTATTAACCTTGTAATGTTGCCATGTGTGTGAGTTAAATAGTTTTGTGAGGCTGAAAAACAATCCTCCAGCCATTGGCCAGGTATCCTGGGAAAATATATGCAGGAGTTGATCACAGTGGAGAAGGTGAGAATATGGATCTCTTGTTTTCTAGTGGATTAATAACACCTTCTCAAGAACCCTAGAAATGTACAGAAAAAAACTAAAAGCTGAAAGGCAAGCCAGCCAGTTATACTGTTCATTGGCTAATATAATAAAAGCTCCATTGAGAAGGAGATGGTGTAATACCTTGACTAAAAATAAATTTTGGTATTATCTGTGCATTTCAATTGTTCATGCTATTCCAAAACCCCAAGGCATGAAAAATCTAGACCTGCTTATTACCTGTTCTGGGAGAGCCACCAATAAGTACGTGGGAGCCAATATCGGTGTAAAGAGAGCAGTGGACTCTGTTGCTGTACCTCCTTTGTTTTTAGTACTTAATAGGGCTCAAATTTTCAGAATGTCTGGTCTCAGATATGAAATCTGGTTCATGCACTACCATACTGGGCTCTCCTCTGTGTGTTGCCATTTATTTTTTCCCAAGGACATGAGCTGACAGAAGTGTCTTATTCCATGGTGTGGAGTGCCAGTTAACTCTGGTGACTGCTGTGCCCCTCAGATCAGGCTGTCAGGAAAACCGGACCCCCAGGCCTAGACTTGGATCACAACAACTCAGATACCTTGAGGTTTAGCGGTTCTGTGTGTCAGAAGATGTGTACCTCATAGGAACAGATTGGAGAACAAGTCACTTATTGCCTTGACATAAAATTTTGATATCCACTTTTAAAATTATATTTCCTTAGTCCTCATCCCCACAACTCTGCCACCGAAGCACAAATGCACACACACACACACACACACACACCCCTCAACTCACTGAATTAACAAATCCTTTCTTAGAGGGAGGGAGGTGATGCCAAAAAAGGTAATTAAGATGTGTTATGTACATGTACTGATCCCCAGAAGGAATGTAAATATACGTGCTGCAAATGTACTAATTAAAAAAGTGACATCAAAGGCCCAGAAATGTTGAAAAGGAAGCCCCCTAATGAAATGTATATCTTGGCTTGATTTAATATTTTTTCAAAATGGACAATTCAGGGGAATTTTTATTTCCAAGTATTTTTGTTCTAAGATTGTTTTAGGCATTTATAATTGGTTATCATTTGAAGTAATGTGCATATATTAAGAGTCATTTGAAAGTTATAGAGCATCAATGTAGAGATACGGAGAGACTTAAGGACAAGCGGGAATAGAGAATAAGTGCCTTTAAATACATAAAGATTAGTACATAGAAAAATATCTTTTTAGAGTCAGGCAGATGAGTAGGGAGCCACTAAAACCCCTTCCAGTACTAATGTTCTGTACTTCTATCATGTGTTGGTTAAGAGAATAAGATTTGGAAAGACTGTCCTGGCTTGAATTTCAACTCTTCCATTTGAGAACTGTGTAAACTTGGTAAATTATCTTAGCTTTCCTCATCTAGTGTTATGGTTTGTGTCTATATGTTGCCCCAAAGCCACATGCAGTCAGGGGGGGCAGGCTTCTAGAGTTTGTGATTGATTCATTGTCTAGTGCTGGGATTATGGGTGTGAGTGCTACACCCACCCTAGGGTGGGTAGCCTACGTACAACATAAAGGACAGAAAGAGTCTTCGCTCGCTCTTCCCTTTTTGCTCTTGCTGCTTTTGCTGTCTTCCGCCGCCATGAACTGTTGCCCTCTGCCACGTGCCACCCTGCCTTGGAGCCGGCCGAGTATGGACTGAAACCTCCATGAACTGTAAGCTAAATAAACCTTTCCTTCCTTCATTTTGGGCATCAGGTATTTTGTCTGAGCAACAAGAGAAAAGTAACTAAGACATCTAGAAAGTGAGTTTTATTTTAAAACCCTTATAAGTTTGCTATGAGAATGAAATAAGTTAATGTGGATGACTCCTATGAAGTAAGAATTCAATCGGTATTAATTACGATAATCTTGAGTACAGTATGTTTTGAAATATTATGAGGCAAAACATGAAAAACATTTTTTATATAGTTCTTTTCTTTATGAAATTTACAATCTATTTATGAGAGAAAGTTTGTTAAGAAGTCTAATTCAGGGGCCGGTGAGATGGCTCAGTAGCATAAGCACCTGCCTGGCAAGCGCGAGGTCCTGAGTTCGACTCCTGGAACCCACATACGAAAAAAGGGCCGCTGATATCACTCAGCAGCACGCGCGCCTACTGGCGCATGAGATCCTGAGTTCGACCCCTGGTACCCACAAAAAAAAAAAAAAAGTCTAATTGAAGAAAAATTATAAAACATCACGGTGCTCACTTAAATCTCAAAAGACAGAGAAAGGAGAGGATATAATGGAGTAGGATGCACAGAGGACACTTGGTAAGAAGGTCAGATGGAGCTTATCTTTGAAGGATAGATAGGGTTTGTGTCGGTGCGTGGATGGAGGAAGAATGGTTTTAAGCAATGAACCAAGGAATTGAGATGGGAATAAGATCGAAGAGACTATACTTGCTAGACTAAAATTTAAGTCTGAAAAGTAAGGCAGGGCAAGGTTATGGAGACTGTTAGAAAGTGGCAGAAGAATTTCAATGTAATATGCCCAGAAATAGGAAAGCAGTAGAAAGCTTTTAAACTCTACTGTGCTATAATAAAATAGGTAACTAAACACAGTATGTATGTTGAAATTAGAAAAGCTAAAGATATGGGATCCACCTACAGTGGTTCCAAGTCTAGTTGTGAAGAAGAGTCTCCTGGAGAGCTTTAGCCCCCATGGATTCGATTCAGAAAGGCTGCGGTGGCCTGAGAATCTGTAGTTTTACAAAGATTCCTCAGGTCATTGTGATCTGCATCCAAGATTTGAGAAGCACTGAGCCTATTGCATCATTCCAAGTCTGACATTCCAAACCTCCACAAGGCCCTGGACTAATGTCATGGCAATGAGTGGAAAGGCCTATTCAGATTTTAATGATGTCTTAGTTTTCTCGTTGCTGAGACAAAATACCCAACACCCAAAGTTAAAGGAGGAAAGGTTTATTGTAGCTCACAGTTTGTAGAGATTTCAGTTCATAGTCAGCTGGCTCCAAGGCATGGCGGTAGGACAGAGGGGCATCACAGAGGAGACAGAGTCCATGGCAAAGCAGGGCAGACAGAAGGCAGCAAGCAGCAAGCAAAGGCAGCAGAAGCAGCAGCAGCCTGACTGTCTCTTTAAACTCTTCCAGGCTACCTGCCCTTTGGGTGGGCCTTCCCATTATTCACACCCAGAGCCATGCCAAACCAATCATTGGACTAACTTAGTAATCACACACCCTAGATCCAGCCACCTCTGAAAAGCCCTACCTATGACCCCATGACGCTTTGAGGGGACATGTAGGCACAAGCCATAATAAATGACAATTAAAAAAAAGAAATAAATTGGTGACTGTAGGGGATTAAGAAAAAAGAATAAAAACTTACATCTAGGTTTTTACTCTGATAGAAGGAAAAGTAGTTTGAGATTAATTGTGCCCTGCTGGGTTTGATAAATGGCAGTTCATTGGATGGTGTGTGTGCTGTACACAGGTGGGACCTGAAGACTTGGGTCACCAGTGTAGAGTTGATGGTGAAAGCCATCAGAGTGGGGTTACTTGCCAAGGGGAATAAGTGTAAAGGGAGGACAGATGGGTGCTAAGAGTGGAGGCTTATGTGATACCTGCCCACTAGGCAGTGAAAGAGTTTTAGCCAAGGAGACAAAAGAGTTAAGCTGTTTAGAATATGAGATGATTGAAAGAGAGGATTTCAGAAGTTTTAAAAGTCATGACAAAATTATGTAGAACTTCAGAATGGTGTCCATGGAGCCTTAACGGGCTGTTCTTCATACAGAACATGGATTCATTGTGAAAGCAAGCAGCCTGCTGGTTAGATTCTTACATTAGTTACTCAGTGGTTTAGACACAAGGAGTTAAAGTCACTGAGGTGCAAAATAGCCACATTAGTAACTGACAGGTCTCTTTTAGGGGATGGATAAAGTCCCTGAAATGCTGCCTACTGTGTATTGGGTGCTAGTTTTGAACTTCACCCATACCCACTTTCTCTCTACAATTACCCTAAAAGGTAGGTATTATTATGCATATTGTATAGATGAGAAGATGTGCCATGTTTCTCCAGTGGCTTCAGATATTCCCTGGCGTATGACTGGTTCCTTCTAAGGGTGCTCAGCAGTATATCATAATTTCCATTTAGTGCCTAGTGCATAGTAGGCACTCAGTAGAGAGTTGGTGAAATAATGTATGCATCAAAGGATCATAAAATGTAGCTGAACATACTGAGAAGGAAATTTTCTATGGGTTGATTTCCAAGACTTCTAAGAAATGGAAGACATTAGTATCCTGTGAATTAGTCTGTGCATGGATGAGGCACACTGTGGATATTATATATGAAGGACATCTGAATAATGTGCGCATGGGAGTGTTGTTGGCTAAGCTTGGCTGCAGAGTTGTCTTAGCATGTGGTATGGCTGGTAGAGGCAGAGTCAGAGAGAAGACAGAAACTCCAAAGTGGGTTTCACGAATATGAGAGAGGCCACGACCTGTCTATGGTGATTAAAGCAGAGATTTAGGAAGTCAGCCAGACATTAATGTTAATGATAAAATCACCAAAAATACCAGTAGCTTTAAAATTTTATCAACTTGGAGACTGCTACCATGTTGTAGTCAGGAATTTATCATTAATTCACTCAGCAAACATATATTGAGCATGTATGATGTGTCAGGCACAGGGCTAGGTAAGGTAGTGGTTATAAAGATGAAATAAATGTGGTATTTGCTCTTAAACTTATAGTCTATTGCAGGAAATGAGATAAAGCATGTCTATCATGTACGATAAATAGTAACAATGGTGAGAAACATACAAGTCAAACACTATAGAGATTCCAGGAAGGAACAATTACTTTTTTTTTTTTTTTTTTGTGGGTACCGGAGGTCGACCTCAGGACCTCGCGCGCCAGCAGGCGCCCGTGCCACTGAGCGATTATCACCGGCCCCTTTTTCGTATGTGGGTTCCGGGAGTCGAACTCGGGCCCTCGCACTTGCCGGGCAGGCGCTTAAGCCGCTGAGCCATCTCACCGGCCCGGAACAATTACTTCTTTGGAGAATCAGGAATTGCTTCTGAGGAGACTGCATTTGAGCTGAGATTTGAAGGGTGAACAGTACTAGTACTGATGTACTAATAATACGTTTACTAGCCTCTTGGTGTGTATTACTGTCACCTAAGCCAGAGTAGGTTAGAAGGTAGAAGCCACCTGTGTTTGTTTCTTTACTGTGTATCTGGTGTACCCTTCAGAGGTCAAGATGCCTAGCTAAGATGATGCATAATTTTTATACTTTTTCTCTAAAAAATGTATCTCTTTCTATAACAATTACATCACTGTGTTTTCATAGAAGGAAAAACTTGGGACACATGCAATTTTCTGTTGAAGACATCATTAAGTAGCAGAATTTATTAACAACTACAGTTTAACCAAAGGACACATCAACTGATTGTTAGTTCCCTGCCATCAAATGAAGATATATTATCAGTATTTGTGTTAAATATTCCATTTTAACAGTGTAGATACATATTCATTAACAGGCAGAATAGCCTTAGAGTTTGCACTTTGCAAATGCTTCTTGTTTTTGCCAAGTTTTAAAACTTTGCATCACCTTCTGCATGTAATCTCAGTGTCTGTCATTCACATGTAGAAAACTCACCTCTCTATTTAGCCTGTGGTTGGTGAGAGATAGACATTTACAGGGTCCTTTGCCCTTGAGCTGTTCCATTAGTGCATGGAAAGCACCTTGCAGCCTGTGACAAGCGCAGCAGATCGGCACTAAATCAAAAATCAGTGCCAGCCAGGGATCTAAGCCACCATGAAGGTCACAGCCATCAACTGCATGCCATCTCAATCCAAACAAAACACACTGGATACCGGGGATTTTCACAACTCACTGTGGGTGACAACATTTCGTGTTCGAGTTATCCATAGCAGTGAAACTAGGAACTGACCTTTTCAGTAAAGTATTTAATCAAACTTTGACAAAGCTGGATGTAATTTTCTGTATTTTGTATTTAAAAACAAAGTGTAACAAAACCTTCACAGCATAGTGGATTTTGATGAAAATGTCTTTTTTTTTTTTTAAATCCCTGTTTGTTTTTTTTAAAAAAACATAAGCTTTCTATAAAAATAATTTTATTTGATTTCTTTGAAAAATGTCACTAATCTATCATGAAATAAATAATTGGTGCTTTAAGCTACCCAGTTTGGTTTATTCTGAGAACTTATAATTAGCACTTATATTAAATAGGAAATATAATTTGTTCTGTTTTAGTACGAGTTCACCTTCGGCAGCCCAGTATAGTTGAAGTTGGTGAATTTGAATCTACATATAATAGAATTTCTGTACTGTCCAGAGAAGGTTTTTAATAATATAAGCATTATTTAAATGTCGTACACCCAATTTCTTTTCCACCTCTAACTCAGAAAAAAGAAATCAAGGAGGAGGAAAGAAATGTATCAAAATTAAATACTAAATCTTCTACCTAGTTTATAGATTTTCTTTTATGTCATTTTGAGAATTAATTACCTAGGTTAATAGGAAGTGTTAAATAGCTGAGCACACAAAGCTGGATTTCACTAAATTAACCTGAAAATGCCTGTGCTTTACAAAATGAAACATGTATATGCAAAAATTATTTTCATAATTGAACTAACATACTAATGTGATCTGATTGAATTACGTAACACCTTGTGTCTCAGATGCCATGAGGGAAGGAGACAAAAGCTTAGTTTTTCTAACTCTGATGAAATAACTGACAAAGGGCTAACATAAAAGATTTATACATGTATCCTTACTAAAATAAGCTTTTGCAAATGGGATGCAACAAAGCAATGGATACAGAGAACAGAGTAAAAATGAAATAACTGCAATCGACTCAAGCTCAGAGCAACCAAAACTATTTTGAAAATATGCCATTTCAGAACAAATGCTTGGACCCAGCTTTCTCTTGCATTGAGTAAATCATGGTTAACTTACACTAACTGGTGAAGTTTCAGGAACTATAAACTGCAGTCCAGCCGGAGTGTGTGCAATGGGAGAATGCCATCTGCTGGTGAGCTCTGTCCAGCCCACGGTGAGGAAGATGTGAGGACAGAAATCCTGAAGACGAGAAAGTCAAAGTTTGTGGAAGCATTTTTCCTTCTAAGAAATCCACTCTCATTAAGCTGATGCATACCTTTGATATATGTTATTCATCTTAAATTAACTGGATTACTAATTTCATGGAATCACTAGTCAGGAAAGTCTTGAGAGGAAATGGGCTCAAAGGGCTTTTTATTTTTCCTTTTTGCCAATTTACAAAGTTTTTGTATTCATCATTCATCAGTAGTCAGCCAGTGAGTCTGTTCTATTTAAAAGCTCTGGCTTTTCACTTAATGCATCCCATCTGTTTCTGAAATAAATTGCAATAATCCGTGTTTAATTTTAATCAATGTATTACTAAATATGCAAATTATATTAAAAGCCGTGGTTTGAAAAAGCTTTCATTTGTAAATATGGTAGCTTAAAACAGGAAGCATATCTAAAAGCCATTTAGCTACAGTAGCCTAACTCTAACACTGTAGCTGATTTATAAAGCAGATCACAAGTTGATCTTTCTCCCACAAGGGGATATGTAAAACTGTTGCATATCAGATTTTGTTAACATCTGATGGGCTAGTGCTAACAATGTAAGAGACTCATACTTCAGCAACCATGTCTTTTACATTTAAATTAAGGTAATCTTATTCCATTCTACATCTTCCTAATTTTTTTTTACACAACCTAACATATGAATTTGCGTGATTGGTTTATGAATCACAGTTAAAGCAACTTGAGCAAGCCTTTCAATCAATCTTAAATTTTTAGTGCCTAATTTACTTGTGATTTGCATAATTAATTGTGGGAGGGATCCTCTGGGAGTCTCCCTTTTTCCCTCTTTTCCTGCTCTTACCTTGTGTCTCAGAGGCAGACTGGAGAGATTGGAAGTGGCACTGAAGCTCTCTCGGGCCTGCGTATGACTTCGTTAGGAATCCAGAAGTTGTGTGTTGCGTTTTTTCCTCCGGTCTGTCTGAGCTAAGGGGTAAATTCTGAACAGTACCTGCAGAACAACCCATTTAGCATGGCTGTTACTGATTTGTGTATGTAGTTACCTAACAATTATCTTAAAGGAGGATTTTGTAATTCTTTCCTATATGCAGGGCATGAATATGTAGGAATACATATAATTCATACACATACTAAACTCTGTCGTGTGCTTGTTGTTGTACTGTTTTGGGTACTCACCTGGAGTGCAGTCTAATCCGTAGTAGGCTAAAGCAAAGTTTCAGGAATTTTGCCAGTCTATTCAACACAGTCATCAGTGATCAAATCACACAAGCTTAAAATTAAATGAATTGTAATAAAAACAAAGGTAGTAAATGCTCAAAACTTACCACTTCATAATTTTCATATTATATTTTAATGTTATCTGTATTCTTAAGGTTATTTGCATCCGTCTATTGTATCTGCGTGGTGAAAATGCTACACAATGCTGCACGGCTGTACATCTCTTCCCAACTACACATTTAGGGACACCGAGTTGGTAGCTGGGAATCTGCCATGGTGAGAGTATGGATGCCACAGAGACTGGCAGATGCTGCAAATTAAGAGTTGTTTTCCCCTTCTGTCTAGCCGGTTGTTAACTATTTACCGTCACATCTTGTCTTTAACCATAGCACACACTGCGCGTGTCCTCTGTCCTTTATTCGTGGACTACCCTAAGAGATTATCAAGAGCTCTCACAGACCCTGTTTGTTTGTTTTTTGCTATGTATTCTAAGGCTGACTTTGAACTCACTATGTAGCTGGGTTGGCCTCTAACCCGCAGCAATCCTCCTGCCTCAGCCTCTCAAGTGCTGGGATTATAGGTATGTGCCACCATCCTTGGCTTTCTCGCAGACCCTTTGTAAAAGTGAAATATATATTATATATATATATATAATATATATAAATATATATAATATATATAAATATATATAATATATATAAAAGTGAAATATATATATATAATGTAGAATAGTACCACACTATTTTTGTTAAAAATGAACTTATTTCTTGATGCAGAAGATTTATTAATCACACCTCAGGATGCTTAATGGTGTAAACAAATTAAAAACACCAGTTTGTGATACAAGGTCATTTTCAAATTGAAAGCAACCTCAGCCTGCCTTACGAGGACTAATGATATAAAAATAAGAAGGGCTTAGTTCTCTGGGAGCTCCGCGTGGGTCAGCGAGGCTCTTTTGGCGAATGCACTGATCTGCTCTGCTTCCACGGCCCTTTGTCATCAGACTCCCTGGGAAATGTAGGCTTCTGCTGTTGCTAGCAGGCACGTGAGAGTTCTCTGTTTTCTGTTTTTGGATTTCCACTCACAGATAATAACTCCAAATGCACTAACAGTGCCATCATGGTAAATTTTCTTCTTGACAAACAGAATTCAAGATCTATGATTTCTCTTTATAAAAATCGTCTTTAAGTTAAATATTAATTTGAAATGTGTTAAGGTCAGACACGTAACAATGATGAGTCCCTACATCCCTACTCCTATTCTTTTAAAGTAGGACATTTGAGTGCTAAACGTGTGCCCATCTTGGCTCTCCTTGTTTACAGGCAGCCATGAGACTGACTTGGAGTTTTCATTTGCTTGCTTTTACTCACTATTTTACCACACTTCTCTTCTAAGTAGTATATTAATAATTTTGCATATTTTTGCATTTATAAAAAGAGTCGTACTGTATATATTTTGCAACTTTATTGATTCTACCATAAATGATTACCAAAGTGATAATGTCCCATTCCGTGACTGTTGCCACAGTTTATTCATTCATTCTACTGTTGGTAAACATTTAGAGTAGTTTCAGTTTTTCTATTATGAATAGTGTTGCTATACTGCAAGAATTCTTTTTCTATTCTTTTTTTTTTTTTTGAGACAGGGTCTTACTATGTAGGCTGGCCTTGAACTCACTACATAGCCCAGGCTGGCCTCGAACTCATGACAGTGCTCCTGCCTCAGCCTGTGGAATGCTGGGATTACAGGCATGTGCCCCTACACCTGGCTCTGCAGATATTCTTATACGTGTGTTTTGGTGCATATGTTCAAGAATGTCTTTAAGTGGATGCTGAGGAGTAGAATTACATGCCTTCAAATCTATTAAGTATGCCAAATTCTTTTCCAAAGTGATTATACTAATTTCTACAGAAGTGTATATAAGTATTCTAATGGTTCACATTGACCCTTAATAATGGGATGTTAGGGCCGGTGAGATGGTTCAGCAGTGTAAGTGCCTGCCTGGCAAGTGTGAGGGCCCAAGTTCGACTCTGGGAACCCACATATGAAAAAGGGGCCGGTGATATCGCTCAGCGGCACAGGCGCCTGCTGGTGTGCGAGGTCCTGAGTTCGATCCCCAGTACCCACAAAAAAAAAAAAAAAAAAAAAGTTGGGATTTTTAACTTTTGCAAACTTGGCAGATGTGAAATATTATTTCATTGTTACCATCTTTCATCTTTTCATTCTTTGGTCTGCTTCTGTTTCCTCTTTGTGAAATACTTGCTCAAGTCTTCTATTTTTATTGAACTGTGGGCTTTTTTCTGCTGATTTGTAGTAGTTCTTTGTATATTCTGGGTACAATTTGTTGTCACTTATTGGGTGCTACATCTAACTTCTCCCAGTGTGTATTTATTCTCTTAGTGGTTTCCTTTCCTAAACAGTTATTAACTTTAATATAGTTAAATTTATCACTTTCTTTATGGCTAATACTTTCTGTGGTATGTCTAGTAAATCTTGAGATCATAAATGAAGTTTTCAATATTGCTTTTTTTTTTTTTTTTTTTTTTTTTGTGGGTACCGGGGTCGACCTCAGGACCTCGCGCGCCAGCAGGCACCCGTGTCACTGAGCGATATCACCGGCCCTTTTTTCGTATGTGGGTTCCGGGAGTCGAACTCGGGCCCTCGTGCTTGCCAGGCAGGCGCTTATGCCGCTGAGCCATCTCACCGGCCCTCAATATTGCTTTTAAAAGTTTCATGCTTTTGCTTTTTTTTTTTTTTTTTTTGTGGGTACCGGGGGGTCGACCTCAGGACCTCGCACACCAGCAGGCGCCCGTGCCGCTGAGCGATATCACCGGCCCCCTTTTCGTATGTGGGTTCCGGGAGTCGAACTCGGGCCCTCACGCTTGCCGGGCAGGCGCTTAAGCCGCTGAGCCATCTCACCGGCCCTCATGCTTTTGCTTTTAATATTCACCTCTTGATTCCACGAGTAATTTTTGGTATCTCTGTGTAAAAGGGATCTGTATCAAAAAGTCTGACTGAATTTTTTATATTTGACTAATAGCCTCAGGTTCCATCTCTCCCCCTTTTACTCTTGCTCAGTATCTGGCAAAGTTAATAAGAGAGCACAGGTGCTCCGTCTCCTGACCCAACAGGAAGTTCACATCACAGAAACTCAGCCCTACCACTAAGCACAATAAAACTAACATCCCTTGGGCCTCCCTCACTGGAGTGATTTAGACTTGGCTCAGGTGCTCGTTCTGTCTGCTCTGCCCAGAGAGCTTCAGTATGTCTTATAGCTTTGTTTTATACTTGCGGTGTGTGTGGTGTCATCTGAACCAATTTTGGCCGAGGGGAGGGTTGATCTTACCTTTCATGGGGCAACCACAAAAACTAGATCAGATTCCATTTATTTGCTTACATAGATAGGCAGCTGTCTTGTTGATATTAATTAAAAAGTCAGTCTTATCCCCACTACCTGAAATGTGCCTTTGTCAAAAATCAAGTCTGATTCTGGGTTCTCTGTTTCATCCTGTTGGTCATTTTGTTCATTTCTGTGCCACTACCATTGCCTTCATTGCTTTAGCTTTAGAATACAGCTGATATCTGATAAAGCAAGTCTCTTCATTCTGCTTTTCTGCTTTAAAAGTATGTAGGCTATTCTTGACTTTTTCTTTCCATATTATTTTTCCAGCTTGTTAGTTTCCCCAAGAAACCTTGTTAGGATTTGGAATTTCACTCAATCTTTACATCTTTATAAACTTAAGTCTTCCAATTCATGAGTATAATGTTTACACATGGCAATCGCTAGTCTGTCCTCCATTTCTAAAATATCATCCTTCCAGTCGAGCATGGTGGTGCACACCTGTAATCCCAGCACTTGGGAGACTGAGGCAGGAGGATCAGCACAAGTTCAAGGCCAGCCTGAACCAGCCTGAACTACTTAATGAGACCCTGTCTCTAAAAAAAAAAAAATGTCCTTCCAAAATTTTTGTATAAATGGAGTCTCACAATTTAGCCTTTTGGGATTGGCTTTTACTCATTCAGCATAATTTCCTAGAGACTCATCCAAGTTGTGTGTAATAAGTCTATCCATTTTTATTGCTTAAGTAATATTCCAAGACGTGTATGCAATATGATCCAAATATAGGGTAAATGTTTAAATTAGAAAAAATTCTTACAGTAAAAGACACATTGCCATTAAACCCTCTCAAAATACTGCCCCTCACTCCCAATACACTTACGCCACTGTTCGTGTCACTTTCTGAAGCGGTACTGGGAGTCCTCTTTCATGTCTTTACAAGGTGTTATCAGAAACACGATGAATGCTGCTGCCGAACACCATCCAACAGAAAGGCAGCCTCATAAAAACATCAGTGTGTCCCCATCCACCTCTTCCACTGAATCT
The DNA here is from genome assembly GCA_028451465.1 of Erethizon dorsatum. Lineage (NCBI taxonomy): Eukaryota > Metazoa > Chordata > Mammalia > Rodentia > Erethizontidae > Erethizon > Erethizon dorsatum. Next base: position 115,480,594 of record CM051833.1, read on the forward strand.
GGCACTATGCAACTTCTGGCTCTTTGTCAAAGTCAAAATGACCATGAAAGGTAAAAGTTCTGAATCAATTCAGGACATCAGGGCAGCTATGACAGTGCAACTAAAGATGCAAAAAAGGACTTCCAGAACTGCTTCAGACAGTGGTCAGAATGATGGGATAAGTGCGTTTGAAGTGAGGAGGAGTATTCTGAGGGGGATTAATGATAATGTGTCTTTTACTGTAACACATTTTAAAACAATTTAAACATTCACTGTATTTTTCGATCACATCTTGTATATACCACAATTTTCTTAACTGCTGACCTGGTGACTTCATTTTTTAACATTTAGGAATAAAGCTGCTATAAGCATTCTTATTTAGGTTTTTGTGGAGCAGTGTCCATTTCTTTGGCATACACGTCCAAGAGTGCAGTTACTGTGTTTTATGGTAGTTATGTTTAGTTTTTTAAACAACCGTCTAACTTGCTTTCAGAGTGGCCACACCATTTTACATTACCATCAGTGATGTACAAGTGAGCCAGTGTCTCTGCGCTTTGTCAGAATTTGGTGTCATTATTTTTAATGTCATTTTGGTATGTGTGTAGTGGTATTGCATTGCGGTTTTAATTTAAATTTCCTTAATGGCTAATGATGTTGAACATCGTTTCATGTGCTTATTTCTCAACTGCATGTCCTTTTTGGTAAAATGTCATTTTTTTGTTCATTTCTAATCAGATCGTTTGCTTTTTACTGTTGAGTTTTGAGAGTACTTTACATATTCCTGATACTAGTCATGTGTTAAAACTTACTCCCCATTGCAGCGGTATTAAGAGGTGTGGAGTCTTTCGGGAAGTGATGAAATCAGAACTCTGCCAGCGTGAATGGATTGCCTACCCAGAGATAAGCAGCTTAGGACCTTTGTGCCCTTCCCCCCTCTACTGTATGAAGATATATATTTGTCCCTTCTAGAGGATGCTGCAAAGCTCCATCTTGGAACCAGAGACTGAACCTTGACCAGGCACAAAATGCCAGTGTCTTAATCTTGGGCCTCCCATCTCCCACAGCTGTGAGAAGTACATTTCTGTTCTTTTTAAATTTGTCCGTCTCAGGTTTTTTGTTGTAGAAGTACGAAAGGACTAAGACATGTGACTTGCAAATATTTTCTTCTAGAGTGTAGTTTATTTTTTTATGTTCATGTGAGCTTTTACAGAGGAATGTTTTGTTGTTGTTGTTGTTGTGTTTGTTTAATTTTGAGAGAATTTCTAGCTAAGTTTCCTAGGCTGGGCTTGAACTTGTGATCTTTGTCTCACTCTCCTAGAGTGCTGGGATTACAGGTATGCACCACAATGCCCAGCTGGTTTTTAGTTTTGTTTTGTTTTGGGTTTTTTTTGTGGGTACCGGGGATCGACCTCAGGACTTCGCGCGCCAGCAGGCTCCTGTGCCGCTGAGCGATATCACTGGCCCTTTTTTCATATGTGGGTACCGGGGGTTGAACTCAGGACCTCACGCTTGCCAGGCAGGCACTTATGCTGCTGAGCTATCTCACCAGCCCCTGGTTTTTAGTTTTAATGTGGTCAGATTTATCAACTTTTCCTTGCGTTAGACAGAAAGTTAGACATTAGCAGGTCTGGTGACAGGCAGCTGGGGGCTAAATGAAAAGCAAAGATGTGATGTTTTTCTCTTTGCTTTCTTAATCATTAGCTATCAATAAAATCCACACAAACTTGTGGTTTCAAATATTAGCTCAAGAGAATGTAACATTCTCTGAGTGTGTTGATAAGGTCCAGATCCCATACAAAGTCTAGGTCATGGGCGGGGGTGGGAAAACCCTCAAAAGTCTCAAAACAGACTTAACAGAAAACATCCACCTAGGGAGTAAACAGGTACCTACTTCTGTCTGAACCAGGTCAACTAGGTAAAGGAACAAAGACGTTGGAGGAAGGAAATATATTCCTTGAAAGACCTGGTTAATCATATAAATGTAACGTGAGCCATCATCCACTGTAACTGCCTTCTTGGTCTTTACCCCCTTCATTCCTTTTTTTTTTAAATTTTATGGAAAAAGGTTTAAACAGAATTTCATAACAAAATATTAGAATAATAATAGTTAATACATTGCATATTGTCATCTTCAAAGTAGTCACTCAGAGTACAAGATATGGGCATAAAAAATTCTCCAATCAATATTAGCACAAACCTTTCTTTTCAATGAGCTAAGAGACACTAATAGTATAAGCTAACTTGCATTTTTCTCCCTTTTCCCTTCCTTCCTTTTCCCTCTCCCGCATCCTAGTTCCTTTTTCCTTTTAAACAATTTCTTCCCATTTTACATTGTCTATTGTACATTTTAGACCTTACTCTTTCAATTTCTCACACCAGGGAGACAATACAATGTTTACACATGTGAGTCTGATTTATTTTACTTTTGAGTATGGTCTCAAGTTGCATTCATTTACTTATAAAAGTCTCAAGTTTATCCTTCTTTATGGCTGAGTAGTACACCATTGTATAAAAATACCACATCTTTTTTATCCATTCCACAGTTGATGGGCATTTGAATTGTTTCCAAGATTTAACTATTACGAATTGTGCTGCTATAAACATGGGTGCACATATATCGCTGTGGTATGATGTTTTTAATTCTTCTGGGAAGATATCCAGAAGTGGAATAGCTGGGTCAAATGGGACCTCTAATCCTAGTTTTTTGAGTAATCTTCACACTGATTTCCACAGTGGTTGCACCAGTCTACACTCCCACAACAGTGGAGAAGGATTTCTTTTTCCCCACAGCCCCACCCACCAGCACTTGTTATTGGTTGATTTCTTGATGATAGCCACTCTTTCTGGAGTGAGGTGGAATCTTAGTGTTGTTTTAATTTGCATCTCTTGAATGACCAAAATGATGTTGAATATTTTTTCGTATATTTATTTGCTATTTGTATTTCTTTGTCTGAGAAGTGTGTATTCATCTCAGATGCCCATTTTTGGATTGAGTCTTTGAATTTGCAGGAAAGGTCCAAGTTTTTTCAAATCTTTATATGTTCTAGATAGAAGTCCTTTGTCTGAGGGGCCATTGGCTAAAAAATTTTCCTACTCTGTGGGTTGTCTTTTTACTCTGTTGGTGATTTGTTTTGATGTGCAAAAGCTTTTTAATAAGATGAGATCCCAGTTATTGATTCTTTGAAATATTTCCTGTGCAGTTTGGGTTTTGTTCATGAACTCTCTGCTTACACCTGTGTCTTTAAGATTTCTATCTATTTTCTCTTCTAGTAGATTTAGTGTTTCTGTTTTAATATTTAGATCTCTGATCCATTCTGACTTTAGTTTAGTACGTGGTGATAGACATGGGTCTAGTTTTAGTCTTTGGCATGCAGAGAGCCAGTTTTTCCAGCACCATTTATTAAAGAGGCTATCTTTCTTCCAGTGAACATGTTTGGCCTCTGTGTCAAAGATAAGGTGGCTGAGTGTGTTTGGAGTTGTGTCTGCATCTTCTAATCTGTTCCACTGATCCTCAGGTCTGTTTTTTTGCCAGTACCATGCTGATTTTATCAATAGCTTTGTAGTATAATTTCAAGTCAGGGATTGTGATGCCTCCTTCCTTGCCTTTGTTGCCCAGAATTGCTTTTGCTATTCTAGATCTCTTCTGTTTCCAAGTGAATTTTGGGAATGTTTCCTCTAGTTCTGTGAGGTCTGCTAATGGTATTTTGATTGGGATTGCATTAAATCTGTGTAACAGTTTTGGGAGTATGGCCATTTTCACAATGTTGGTTCTTCCTATCCATGAGCAAGGGATTTCTTTCCATTTTCTGATATCCTCTTCAATCTCCTTTTTCAGAGTACTATAATTTTCAATATATAGATCTTTTACTTCCTTTGCTAGATTGATTCCTAAGTATTTCATTTTTTTGGATGCTATTGTTAAGGGTGTGGTTTCCCTAATTTCTCTCTCAGTCAGTTTGTTGTTTGTGTACAGGAATGCTATTGGTATTTGAGTGTTGAATTTGTATCTAGCTATGCTACTGAATTTGGTTGTTAAATCTAAAAGTCTTTTGGTGGAGTTTTGGGGTCTTCTATGTAGAGTATTATGTCATCTGCAAATAGTGATAATTTAACTTCTTCCTTTCCTGTCCTTATTCCTTTTAGTTCTCTCTCTTGTCTAATTGCTCTGGCTAATGTTTCCAGAACTATATTGAATAGGAGTGATGATAGTGGACATCCTTGTCTTGTTCCTAATTTTAGAGTGAAATCTTTCAGTTTTTGTCCATTTAGTATGATGTTGGCTGTTTTTTGTCATAGATGGCTTTTATCAGATTGAGGTAAAGACCATCTATTCCAGTTTTTAGCATGAATGAATGTTGGGCTTTATCAAAAGCTTTTTCTGCATCTATTGAGATGATCATGTGATTTTTGTCTTTGGCTCTGTTGATATGATGTATTACATTTATTGATTTGCATATGCTGAACCATCCCTGCATTCCTGGGATGAATCCCACTTGGTCATGGTGTGTAATCTTCTTGATGATTTGCTGCATTCTGTTTGCTAGTACCTTATTGAGTATTTTTGTGTCTATGTTCATTAAGGAGATTGGCCTTGGCTCTCTTTTTTGGTTGAGTCTTTCTCTGGTTTTGGTATCAGGGTAATACTTGCCTCCAGGAATGAGTTAGGGAGTATTGTTTCCCTTTCAATTTCATTAAAGAGTTTGAGGAGCATTGGCATTAAATCTCTAAATTTCTTGTACAATTCAGCTGTGAATCCATGAGGACATGGGCATTTCTTTGTTGGTAAGTTTTTAATTATGTTTTCAATTTCATTAACTGATATTGGGTTATTCAGAATTTTAATATCTTCTTGATTCATCTTTGGTAATTCATATGTTTCTAGGAATCTGTCCATTTCTCCTGTGTTTTCCATCCTATGAGAGTAAAAATTTTTGAAGTAGGTATTGATGATGTGAATTTCCACAGGATCTGTAGTGATTTCACCCTTTTCATTCCTCACTGCATGAATTTGAGTATTTTCTTTCCTTTTTTGGATAATGTTGGCTAGGCATTTATCAATTTTGTTTATCCTTTCAAAGAACCAACTCTTCAATTCATTAATTCTTTGTATTGTTTTCTTAGTCTCAATTGCGTTAATTTCTGCTCTGATCTTTATAATTTCCTCCCTTGTATGGGCTTTGGGCTTGACTTGCTCTTCTTTTTCTAGAAGCTCAAGGTACAGCATTAGGTTGTTTATTTGTGCTCATTCTGTTTTCTTGATATGAGAATTCACTGCTATAAATTTCCCTCTTAGGGCTGCTTTCACTGAGTCCCACAGGTTCTGGTATGTTGTACCTGCATTTTTGTTTAATTGTAGATATTGTTTAATTTCTTCTTTAATTTCTTCTGTGATCTGTTGGTTGTTCAGGAGGGCGTTATTTAATTTCTATTTGTTTATGGAGATCTTGCAGTTTCTTTTGCCATTAATTTCCAATTTCATTGCACTATGGTCAGATAATATGCATGGGATAATTTCAGTTCCTTTGTATTTACTTAAGCATGTTCTATGGGCTAGTATATGTTCTATTTTAGAGAACGTCCAATGTGAAGCTGAGAAGAATGTGTATGCTGATGTTGGGTGGAACACTTTGTAAACATCTACTAAGTCCATTTGTTCACAGGTTTGGTCCAGTTCTGATATTTCTTTGCTGATTTTTTGTCTAGTTTATCTATCTCTTTGTGCCAATGGGATATTAAGTTCCCCCACTACAATTGTATTTGATTTTTCATGACTATTAATATTTGTCTTATATAGTTGGGTGCTCCCATATTTGCTGCATATATATTTATGATTGTTATCTCTTCCTCTTGAAGTTTTCCCCTAACAGTATGTAGTGACCTTCTGTATCTCTTTTGATCATTCTTGGTTTGAAGTTCACAGCGTCTGCAAACAGAATATCTACCCCTGCTCTTTTCTGGGTTCCTGTTGCATGGAGTATTGTTTTCCATCCTTTGGCTTTCATTTTATGAATTTCTTTTTGAGTTAAATGTGTTTCCTGTATACAGCATATGCATATTGTTGAATCTTCTTTCTTGATCCGTTCTGCCAGTCTGTTTCTTTTGATTGGTGAATTGAGGCCATTTACATTGATGGTTATAACTGATATGGATTGACTTATCTTTGTCATGTTGTTTTCCTACTGTTGGTTCCCTACTTTTCCCCTCTGTTTAATTGCTTGCCCTTCCTGGTGGTTTCTTTCTGTTGTTGTTCTTGGAATTGTGGTCATTTTTATCTCTGTCTAGAATATCTTTCAATACTCTTCATAGGGTTGGTTTGGTGGTCATGAGTTTCTTCAGTTGTTATTTGTCATGAAAGTATCTTATTTCTCCATTAATTTTGAAAGATGGTTTTGCAGGTTACATCAGTCTGGGTTGGAAGTTGTTTTCTTTCAGGACTTGACATACTTCACTCCAACCTCTTCTTGACTTGAGGGTTCATGTTGAGAAGTCTGCTGTGATTCTGATGGGTTTTCCTTTTTTACATGATCTGTTTCTTTTCTCTAACAGCTTTTAATATTCTGTTCTTGTATTGAATTTCTGGAATATTGACTGTGCTATGTCTTGCTGTAGGTTTTTTTTTTAATCATGGCTAATTGAAGTTCTATATGCCTCACTTATCTGTATGTCAACTTCTTTTTCCCTGCCAGGGAATTTTCTACCATGATGTCTGTGAACAGGTTTTGTATATCATTTGTGCTATCTCCTGTTTTTTTCATTAACTCCAGTCAATCTATGTTATTATTCTTCATATCATCTAGCAGCTGCTGGATTGATTTTTTTGTGGTCCCTTGCTATTTTTAAGAAATCTTTCTTGTCATGATCGCTAACTGCAAGCCTGTATTCTGTGTCTGATATTCTGTCCTCACATTGGTTTATTCTGCTGCAAATACTTTCAATGGAGTTTTTAGTCTCCTGGATATCTGCTTGAATCTGTTTGTTTGTTTGCTTGCTTGCTTGCTTGTTTTTTTGAGACAGGCTTGCAGTTCAGGCCTCGAACTCATGACAGTCCTCCTGTCTCAGCCTCCCATGTGCTGGGATTGCAGGCGTGCACTGCCGTGCCTGGCTCCCCCTTCATTCTTGAAGGCATACTCTCTCTCTCCCTCTAAAATTCCATCATTTTACAATAAATTCTACCTATATTGTAATGGCAGCCTTTGTGCCATGTCCAAAATCTTCCATGAAAGGCACAATCAAGAAGCATGGCTGGTTCCTCGTGGAGTCAGGACTTCACAGTGGTAGGAACTGCTTCCCAGTGACACTTGTATGGATCATGCTTTTTTTTTTTTTTTTGTGGGTACTGGGGGTTGAACTCAGGACCTTGCGCTTGCCAGGCAGGCGCTTATGCTGCTGAGCTATCTCACTGGCCCTAGATCATGCTTTTGATATGAACTCTGAGAACTGTTGGCTTAGCCCTACACTCTGACAATTTTCTTCTATGTGTTTTTCTAAAAGTTTGATAGGTTTATATTTTATATTTAAGTCTGCACTCTATTGAGATAATTGTTGTATAAGACATGAAGCTTAGGTTATGTTCTCCCCCCCCCACCATGGATGTACACTTGTTCTGGTATGATTTGTTGAAAAGGCTATATGTTCCTTCCATTGAATTAGGGTTTACCTTTGTCAAAAGTCAGTTTATTATATCCATGTGGGTACATTTCTGAGTCTTCTGTTCCATTGATTTTTATGACTATTCCTCTGCCCATACCATGCCATACCGTCTTGCTTACTATAACTACATAGGAAGGCTTAATATGGGTAATTTCTCCCACTTGTATGTTATTCTTCTTTGTCAAGATTGTTTTAGCTATTTCAGGACCTGTGTTTTTTATATAGTTTCAGGGAGTGTACCCCTAAATCTATGAAGAAAGTGTTACAAAGATTTTGAAAGGATTACATTAACTATAGACCAATCGAGGGAGAATTGACAACTATACTATGTGGAATCTTCCAATCCATGAGATGCATATTTCCGTTTACTTAAGGCTTCTTTAACTTTATAAAAATCAACATTTTAAGGGTTTTTTTGGTTGTTGTTTATTTGTTTTTGTGCTGGAGATCGAATCCAGGGTGTGCATGTTAGGCAAGCATTCTACCTCCGAGTTACATCCCCAGTTCTTTTTTTATTTTGAGAGAAGGTCTTGCTATATCACTAAGCTTGCCATCCTCCTGCCTAAACCTCCCAGAGTGCTGAGATTAGAGGCATGTGTCACCATGTCTGGCTGCATTTTGAGATCTTATAGAAGTATATACATAAGTATTTCATTTTCCTTGGATTAATTATAAATCGTATTGTTTCTACAAGTAAATAAATAACATCAGTTTCTGCATGTTCATTATTATTTTACTTGTTTTTCTGTGTTTATTTAAATCACTAATATGTTTAGATTTATTTTATTTTATTTAGTGATTTCAATTTATCTTACCATCTTCTGTGTATGTTGTTCTCTTCTGTTTCAATTACATATTTTTCCTATTCAGTTTTCTTCTTAGTCCCCCATTTAGTTAAGAAATTTTATGCTCTATTTTAATATTAACAGTCAGTTGTTCTAGAATTAGCTTCTGAATGTAACTTATCAAAATCTAACATTAATTAAAATCTTTACCTCTCTTCTTAAACATCCCCCCCCCCGCTTTTTTTTGTGGTGCTGAGGATCAAACCCAGGGCCTTGTGCATGCTAGAAGTGCTCTACCACTGAGCTACACTCCCTAGTTCCTTTTTTTTTTTTTTTTTTTGTGGGTACCGGGGGTCGACCTCAGGACCTCGCGCGCCAGCAGGCGCCCATGCCACTGAGCGATATCACCGGCTCTTTTTTCGTATGTGGGTTCCAGGAGTCGAACTTGGGCCCTCGCGCTTGCCAGGCAGGCGCTTACGCCGCTGAGCCATTTCACCGGCCCTCCCTAGTCCCTTTTAAAATTTTATTTTGAAGCATAGTTTTGCTAAGTTGCTCAGGCTAGGTTTGAACTTGTGATTCTCCTGCCTCAGGCTCTTGAGTAGCTGGTATTACAGGTGTGTGCCACTGTGCCTAACTTATTATTTTTTGGTCTGAAACATTAAAACAATGGAATTTTATTTTGATGAAATACCTTAGTTTATAACCATTTAGTAAATAAAGAGCAAAAGACTTCATTTTCCTATTCCATAATGCTTAAGAAAAAAAGCATTACTAAATAAATATCTGTGAACATATTAAGAATAAAGCAGACCGGATAATAAACCACCTCTTATGTTCACACTCCTGCAAGTTACTCTCTTCCAGAGGGTGAAATGGCACTGGAGATAAGTGAACCAACATGATATCAGCATTGAATCACATTCTAATCACTCAAGTTAAGCCCAAGGTAAATACTACTTGGTTCATCATGGGAAACACAAGGACACATTTCTCCAAAGGAAAAATGTGAACTACATTTCCATTTCATAGAGATACTTCTTTAAGTTGTATTATACATCACAACTATAAAGTGGCTTAAGCAGTTCCATTTAACTACTGTTTATAAAGCGCAGCTATATAATATTCTGCATTTTATTTAAGGTATGATGAATATCAGTCTTGTTTGGAGGTACCCCAGTTTCCAATTTTCACCACTTCTGAAAAGACTTCTCTGTGTGAAAAAAGGACTGTCCCCCTGCAAAGAACCAATTTCACAAACTCCTGGTAAACAAATACATTTATATAACTGGAACCTCAGGATGCTACAGTTGAACTCATTTAAAAACCATTTCAGCAACCTTTGGTCTTTAAAAAGCCTACACTGCAGTATCCTAAACATGTGCATCTGTCAATGAGGAAGAGAGGCCTTGCGGCGCGGAATGAGGCCTTGTGGCAGCGTCACCATAAAAAGCGTGCTGTGCTTCAAGGAGCAGCATCACAGCATCGCGTCCTGTGCATCAGGATCAAAGAGGTCCTCACTGCCAGATGCAGGATGGATGGGGAGGATGTCCTGCTCTTCCACTTGCGGGCTTGGGTGCACGACTCTCAGCCCATCCTGGGAATGTCTACAGCAGCTCCTGCCGGGCTGGCGATAGATTCACTCTTCTCACACTGAAAGTCTGCCTGCCAGCTCTTTCCTTCTTTTCGCAAGACATTCAAATAAAGGGTCCTTGGACATAATTATAAATGACTTGCAGGTAGCCCCCAGGCCTTTTCTTTGTAGGTAGGATAACCTTCTGTCCCCAGTTTAATCTTCTTAAGACCCCTCCTTCATAACTGATTTGGCCACATCTCTGTTTTCAATGTACCTGAAAAATCTGTATAATTTTTTGCTATAAATAATTTGTGAATATTATTCTCCCATCTGTGGTGGATACTGTTTTGAATGTAACTTACCATCAATTACACCTTCATCTGTAAATACCAGAATATGGCATTCTCCTTCCCCACTCTGGGTACTAGCTACCATGATAGGGAGGATCATTTCTTCCAGATAAAATTCAGATTGTCTGTGAGAGCACTATCATTTTATAATGCATGCATGGGGCACTGTGATCTCTACATTTAATACTACCATATTCAAAAGACATGCAGAGATAATCGCTGCTTCTCTCAGCTCAGGAAATAGACCTGCTGTCAAGACAATGGATTATTCCTGTCTTATAGTAATTCAGAATAGCTTGAAATGCAGTGGAACCAACTCCTTCTGCCACCTCATACTCTCCCTTCTCACTGGGACGTGTGAAGTTGTGTTCTCGCCAAATCCAAACATCCTGTCCAACATTATATTTGGCTGTGCATTAAAAATAGATGGGTCTACAAGTCTAGTGTTGCTCATTACTAACGTCACTTGTTCTGACATTCTTGCATTCTGAGCTCCTTCTTTGGCATTTTCATATACAAATACCATCTCCCTAGATGTCTTACAGCTGCCATCTGAAGTTGACTGACTACTGTTTCTGCTGCTGTTCCCAGCATTGCTAATGGGAACATTTGGATATGATTTTTGAGGGTGAGGACTGCTTGGATGAGAGGAACTATGATCTTTTTCAGCATGTTGCTGCTGTGTTGGAGAAGTTACAGTTCTAATACAAGGAGTGAGTTGAGACTCTGTTTTCTCATGAGATGAACCTCATGATCTGTCTCTTGACCTTCATCTATCTCTTGATCTCTCATGTCCCCCACTAGCACCATGTAGACTCATTTTCATGTGGTTCACTTCTCCTTTAGTAACACGCGAGGGAGTTCTTGAATGTTTATGAAGTTTACAAGGTCTACTATGCAATTTCAGACCCCAGTTCCCTGGATCACTGGAGTACTGTCACAGAGCTGAGGCCATCTTGCCATCCCACTTCAAGTTGCCTCACACCATTGCTCTGAAAGCACACAGGTAGCCCCAATAACCACCTGACTGTGATGCACCCTCCTCAAGATGTCCCAGCATCTGCCCATAGATGAGGGGGGGGGGCAGGGCACAGGGCTACTCTACCCTGGAAAGGAGGGATGAGGGAATCACCTTTGTCCCTGGGGAAAAGCCTCTAGAGTCTCAATCCAAAAGCACCACCCCTGAAACCCAAGTCCTATGTCTGCCTCTCTGACCTATGTGCCCATTGCCAGAGCCCAGAATTCTACCTGCATCCCCCTGGTCACATCCGGCTGCCTAAACCTCATTCTTAACTCTTACCTAACCACCATTTCTAGTTTATATGCTCTATCATATGCCTTTATGTTACTGATGTCATGTAATATAATCTTATCACTTTTGTTTAGCTTCATAAAATATTACCATTTTATTTTGGTACCGGGAATCAAATTTATTACTATTTTATAAGAATCAGTTTTTGTTTCAAATTAATCACATATCTTCGCATGTCAGACTGTTCTGAGTTCACTTACTTTCTACTTGAAGTACATGTTTAGAATTTCTTTAGTGCAGGTTTATTGGTAGAAAACTTAAAAATTTTTCTTCTCTAAAATTAAGTTGATTTTTCCCTTGGCTTCTAGAGATATTTTTCCTAGGTACACAACTCTAAGTTGATAATTAATATTTTTCACAGAGTGAATGTGTCTTTCTTACATCTTCTGGCTTCCACACTTGTTGAAAATTGAGCTATTGGTTCAGTTTTCCCTTTAAAAGTAATAGGGGGCCGGTGATATAGCTCAGCGGCATAAGCGCCTGCCTGGCGAGCGCAAGGGCCCGAGTTCGACTCCCGGAACCCACATAAAGGAAAAAAAAAAGGGCTAGTGATATTGTTCAGCAGCACAAGTGCCTGCTGGCAAGCACAAGGTCCTGAGTTCAACTCCCAGTACCCACATTAAAAAAGGAAAAAAAAGCAATAGGAACCACTCTGTAGTTGCATCTAAGATCATTTCATCTTTGGGGTTTTGCTGTTGCTATGATAGGACTAGGTATGGATTTATTTTTGATCTTGCTTGGGAACTTGCCAGGCCTTATGAATCTGTGGGCTGTTGTCTGTTATTTCTGAAGAGGCCCGGCCATCGTTTCCACTGCTGCCTCGTCCCACTCCCCCTCCTCTCTGTCTGCATCTAATCGCATGTAAGCTAGACCTTTTCAGTCTGGACCCATGACTCGTAACATTTCCTTCATAGTTTTCATATCTTTGTCTCTTTCTGCTTCATTCTGGATAAAGTACCAAACTCAGTCTCTGTTCACGAATTTTCCTTTTACTGTTCTTAATCTGCTTTAGAATTTAGTCATTGAGTTTTAAACTTCAGTGATTATATATTTGAATCTTTAGATTTTTGCTTATGATTTATTTGTTTTAGTGTTCTTGTTTCATTGAAGATATTAAAATATTTAGTCATTTATAGCCCAATGTTTAAAGTTTTTATATATTTAATTCTATTCTATTATTTCTGCTGACTCTTACTTATACTGTCTTGTTTTCTTGTGTGTTTTGTCAGTTTTATTGACTGTGACTTGGTATTTCCTAGAATGGTAAGAATTATTTGAGGCCCGACTTCAAGATGAGAGATTCATGTTTGATTCTGTTGTGTGTGTGAGGCCATCTTAAAGCAAACTCGCGGCTTGAGATTTCTCAGACTGTCTCGGTAGTGTGAATTCTGGATTCCCTGAGGAAGCTCGGGGTGATTATTCATACTTGTGACCCCTCCACCCCCATTTATTCAGCACTATTCAGCACTAAGTCCAGGCACATTTCCTGAAGTTCTCTTTGGGGGCTAGGAGAACGGGTTGAAGTTATTTTTAGTATACCATTGTACAGGAATAGCACTTTATAGTTCTTTTTTTATTGGAGGACTTACTTGTTATGCTTTCTAATTTGAGCAGGTCCTGGTCTTTTTCTCCTTTCTCTCAATTCATGAGACTGTGGGAATCTAAATACAAAGTCATTTAGATATTTACAATTAAGAGAAAGCACATTTCAGTCTTGTATTTACCTTTGTGGGTCCTTATAGTCACTTCGATTTTGATTTCTGAATAACTTAATATCTTACTGGATAATTGACGGGTTTATAAAGGAAGTTTTCTAACTTTTTCAGTTATTTTAGAGTTTTCATTAGCAGGTCAGGAAGGTCATCCACCATAATTCTAGAAATGAAAATTCATTTCTTCTTTTGAAGATAATTAAAGTGAAAGTTATAGTCATCCTTATTAGTAATCACAATGATTTGAAATAATTTCTTACAGGTAAGATAGATACTTGTTTCAAAATTAACCGATTTCTCAAGTAGCTTGTTAGGAGAAGAGAAAATGCCTCTGTAGATAGAACCAACACGAGTGAATATTAAACCAAATGGAAACCTTGCTCCCTTTCTATTTTTGCACAATTTAAAATCATGAAGTATAAAATATTCCTTGTAAGAATCCTATGAAGCTGCTATTTTCATTGCATAGAGTACCCTACGAGTTAACGCTGAGAGTGACTCAGAGTAGGAATAGCTGATTATATTCCACTAAATATATATATATATATTTTTTTTCTTTTCCTTTCACTTACTAGCATAACGGTAGTTTCCATTTTTTGGGTTATAAATACTGTTATCATGAACTTTATTGACATGAGTTTTTGCCACTTATTTTGTTTTTGTTTCACATAAGAACTTTTTTTTGGTAGTACTGGGGTCTGAACTCAGGGCCTTTGCACTGAGGTACATCCCTAGCCCTTTTTACTTTTTTTTTTTTTTTTTTTGAGACAGTGTCTCACTGAGTCACTAAGTTGCACAGGCTTGGCTCAAACATGTGTGATCCTCCTGCCTCAGCCTCCCAGAATTCTGGATTTACAGGCATGAGTCACCACATCAGGCTTCATAAAAAAATTTGTTAAAACTATTTGGGTGTCTTTAATTATTTTTTTCTGTGTTACATCCTTTTTTCAATTTTTTATTTGTGCATGTTTCCAGTACATAATGATTACAGCAGCTGCTTCAGTTATTAAAAGTCTCATTTATGTGCATTGACTTGAGATGACATATATCTCAAGATTATTGTAATAACAGCAAGTCAGCAAAAATTCTAGAGCATGGTTGTACCAGTAGCCCAGTAGCCTTCGGTTCTGTCCTGGAAGAGGTCTTGGAAAATTTTGTTTCCAGGGCTTTGGCTCCCCTTGTGGCCCATCCTTAATAAGTAAGACTTTCTTCATTTAGTCAGCTGTCTCTGTAGTTGAAGCTTGTAGTCCTGAAATGTGAAACAGGTTTATACAACTTGTTTGTAATACAGCACTTTGAATTTAGACACAAATCTGTGTTAGAAATGCAAGAATGTCATTAGCTCTTAACTGTATACTTTAAAGAGTTTATTGGATCTCTTGGGCCCGGGCAGCATGGGTTCTAAATGCCAGCCATCCCTGGAAAGTTCAAAGAGTGGAAATTTAAAAATTGACCTTTCTGAGATGGTTCCCTTGAGGCAGCTTGAAGCCAGATCAGATGGAACGTGTGCTGTTACTGTTGGACACATTGAGATACGTTTGCAGAATTGCTTATGCCAGATTCTTTCCATGAGGCCCTGCCAGGGGCTACAGTGGCGTGTGACCCATTGCCCACCTTCACAGGTAACAGGAACTCTGTTGGGAGTGATGGGGTGCTCCAGCCCTTCCCATCCCTTCTAGCTGGTTTTCTTCTGCATTGGGGAGCAGAGGGCAGGGAGGTGTCTTGAAAATTGCTTGTTTTACCTTGTGTTTCATCTCGTGAGTCTGTTCTTTATCTAAAGGCCTATTTATGTAGAGGGAAAGAACCTACACTTACTTCTACCATGGAGAGAAAAAAATTCATCAGAATATCGTAATCTTTCTTTCAGAGGAATGGTTAAGTACACTGTTTTAGAATTGTGACCACTAAGCTGTCAGGAAGTCCTCCTGGATCCAAACTGGGTTCATGTGCTTATCCTTCTCTCCTAGCTATTATCATTTGTGTTATCCATGCTGTTATTGTTATTTTGGTGAGGTTTTATATTGTTACTGTGAACTCTTTGAAACAGGTTCTAATTGCTGTTCTCATTTTATAGGAAACTGAGGCTTAGAGAGATTGAATGACTTGTCTGAAGCCATAAGCAGCAGAGCCAGGGTTCAAACCAGACTTCCTGCTAACCAGTTCTGTGTACTACGTTGCCTCGCTCACATAAAATAATCAGTCCTCGCAAACCTTGCTATTCAAAGTATAGCCCTGGTGCAGTCGCACTGGGATCCCATGGGAGCTTATGAGACAGCAGAATCAGCCCCATCTAACCCAGACCTAGGAATCCACATCTACATTCTAACAAGATGGCCCCATGATTCTGTTTTTTGTGTGTGTGTGTGTGCGGGTACCGGGGGTCGACCTCAGGACCTTGCGTGCCAGCAGGCGCCCATGCCGCTGAGCGATATCACCAGCCCTTTTTATGTATGTGGGTTCCGAGAGTCGAACTCAGGACCTCGCGCTTACCAAGCAGGCACTTATGCTGCTGAGCCATCTCACCAGCCCGGCCTATGATTCTTATTGTTATGGTTTACATCTGGATGTCCCCCAAGAGTCTCATGTGGTCATAGGTGGGGCTTTTGGAAGGCGATTGGATTATGGAGGCTTATAGCTGGCTTGCTCTTAGGAGATGGGGTGTGGTCAGAAGAGGCAGTCACCGTGGGTGTGATGTGGAAGAGCTCATCTCCCTTCCTGCCTCCTCCCTTGACTCTCTGTTTCCTGGATGCTGTGAGGTGAGCAGCACTCCTCTGTCCAGGCCCTTCCTCTGTGCGATTTGCCTTGGAGCTGGCCAACTATGGACTGAAGCCTCTACTAACTGTGAGCCAAAATAAATCTTTCTTCCTTTAAGTTTTGGGTGTCAAGTATTGTGTCTCCATGACAAGAAAGTGACTTATGAACATTAAAGTTTGAGAAGCACTACTCTATAATATTAAAGAGGCAGATAAGCTTGATCAAGGAAGATAGCTTAGTGGATAAACTATCTGTAGAAGGATAATTTCAGCTTTTGTCAACAGATGGTGCTCTGGGCTGAATGGTCGTGTCTCCCCAAAATTGGTATGTTGAACCCTTTATCCCTAATGTGGTGTTACATGGAGGTAGGCCTTTGGGAGGTAATGAGGTAAGCAGGGTGAAGCTGTTATGTTAAGATTTGTACTCTTATAAGAATAAATACTAGAAAAAGGATCTCTTTCCTTCCCATGAGGATATAGAAGGTGGCCACCTCCAAACCAGGAAGAGAGCCTTCACCAAGAAGCAAATTGGCTGCACCTTGATCTTAGACTTCCAAGCCTGTAGAGCTGTGAGAAATAACTGTTGCTTAAACCACCTACCGTATGGGATTTGTTGCAGTAGCATGGACTAAGACAGATGATGTGCAGTAATATAGAAAAAGACTTCTAATTAAGCGTGGTGGCACATACCTGTAATCTCAGCACTCAGGAGGCTGAGGCAGGAGGGTTGCCACAAGTTTGAGGCCAGCAGACCAGTCTGAACTACATAGTGAAATGCTGTCCAAAAAAAAAAAAAAAAACTGCTGAGGGAGAGCAAACAAAAAAACCTCTCTGGTTTCTAGTCATTACCTGATTAGCCAGTATTGTTGTCTTGTTCTCATTACAGAGCATATAGAAGATATTAAAAACACATTAAAATTTGTTATAAGACCAACTTCTTGGCATGGCATGCAAACCTACCTATCTGACTTCAGCATATATTTTCATCCTAATCTCGCTACATATTTCTATCTGTACTCTAGTCACACTGGCACAGTCATTCACTTACTCATTCATCCATATAACAAATATTTTTTTGGCACCTACCTACACTTATCAGCAGTGTGTATTATTGATTATACCTTCTTTCTTTCTAAGTTTTTATTACTTTGGCATTTGGGGCTATGATTCTGGAGAGGCTGCCCCTCCCAGGGTGAGCTAATTCCTCGAGAGAGCAAATGACTCCCCTGCAAGTTTTCCTTTGCTAGACAAATGAGTCATTCCAAAGCTGTGTCCCAGCTGTATCTCCTACCAAGATCTCATACACCAAGCCAATAATTCCCTTGCCCTAAGTCACCACAGGGTCAAATACCGGACATCTAGGGACTGCCCCAAAGCCTATCAGAATTATTCCCAGAGCCTATCAGAATTATTCCAGCTATCTAATCTAAGCTCACTCAGACTACCTACTATCCCTCACCCATTCCTATGAAAACCCCAATAAACGTTATGGCCTATGTGCTTCTGTCTTCCCTTCTGCCTCCTCACTGACCCTATTGCTTCTCCATGTGGAGGGGTCTGTGAATGGAAACTTCTTCCTTTATTGCAGTCATTTCCATGTCTGTGTGTCTTACCATGCCTGATGAAATCTGAGGTACATTTTGAAGAATCCAGATAGTTAAAGATGCTTGCTCTCATGGAACCTTGGTAAAGTCAGTTTTCGTTTGGAATGCACCGAGATGTTTGGATTTGTTATTACAACCAGCATGTGTTTTGATAGATTAGTGTTCATATCATATTTCATATTTTTTTTTTTTTTTTTTTTTTTTTTTTTTGTGGGTACTGGGGGGGTCGACCTCAGGACCTCACGCGTCAGCAGGCACCCGTGCCGTTGAGCAATATCACCGGCCCTTTTTTCCTATGTGGGTTCCAGGAGTCAAACTCGGGCCCTCGCTCTTGCCAGGCAGGCTGAGCCATCTCACCGGCCCCATATATCAGATTTCTCAGTAGCTCCTCTGGATGTAGGTAAACCCTAATCTCATTTTTCTTATCAACCAAATTTCCTTAGAGAATAGGAGATGTGACAGGAACTGAAACTTTAACATCCTGTGTCCTTTCTCCTCTTGTAAAATGCAATTCTGAACTACTTAACTCTTTATTTCTGGGACTTCATTCATGATCTCCCTTATTTTTCTTTCTTTCCCTGGCTTTAGAAGTCTTAGTTCAGCTTAACTATTCTGTCTTCACTGGAGACATCTCTGATCTCAGGAGGTAAATTTCGTTACTTTTTCTTTTGTACTTTCCTTATGCATCTGTTAAAGTCTTTCATTTTTGCTTCATTTATTGGTATGTTTTATGTATGTCTTGTTTATTACACTCTAAATTCCTTGAGATTACAGAAAATATTTACATCTGTTACCCCCAGCACCTAGCACTTCACTGCACACAGTAAGATCTCAGTAAACATTGAAAAGAAATGACTAGGGTATTGGCATTGGGTCAATAAAATAGAGGGTAGCATTCTTTCATATATTTCAAGGAATGGGACACTGATTAGACCAAGTACCTTCAACTCCCCCTGGCTTAGACCTGGATAGCCCAGGTTCATTTGTGATAGTAAACTCCATGGGCAAAATTTTGAATGCAGAATTTTCAACCTTAGAATGGCAAATGAAAGAAAAAACTTCACTGGAAATTTCTCGGTAGAACTGAGATGGTCTTACACGAGCAAGGTAGGCAAATTCTAGAATATGTAGACTTCATTTGTTCTTATTTTTATAATTGAAACTTCTGCTGTTAAACTATAATGTTATACTCTAATCCATGGGCAACGGCAATTCAGTCTGTCATAAGGCAGCTATTTGTTAATACTGGTGACTGAGAAAGACTAGACAAATGGATGAAGACAGTTTTTGTGAATCTAAGATAAACAATTACAGTAAATCTAGGCCAACTGTTCCTTTTTCCTGTCATTATGAAGTTGAAGACCCTAGTATTTTTGTGACTCAGGTAACCACTTGGGAACTACTTAGCTGTTGGGATGTAGTAGGAAAGAAAGTCTTTGTTGTTAGTCCCCTGGGCTAGTCACCCCTGACTCTGAGCTGTGCCTACATAGAGGTATTTGTGCACCATGCAGACATGACTGACATCAAAGTGAACATAATGGAGTGGCTTTCCAAGAGAGAAAGCTTTGTTATTACTTTGACATTCTAAAGCCAAACACACTCTCAGTGTTTAGCAGGAACCTCTGTGGTGATAACCACCCTTTGCACAGGTATAGCATCTTTTTCTTCAGGGTCTCCATGCTTCACAAGCATGAAACAGTCTTTCCAAAAAAGGAAAATGGTGTGGGAGAATGTGGCCCCAGACAATTAAGATCTGCAGGTCTTCTCTTCAAGAAGCATGGAACATCAAGGGGACAATTTAGGGTAGGAAATGAAGGATACTGTGTCCAGCTGAGACTGCAGGGGGGAATTCAGCAACATAGTAATGAACTGACTCAGAATTTATATAGCTAAAGATAACCGTGATTCTTAAAAAGAACTTCAGAAATCACCACATCTATGAACACCTCTGGTATTTACCTATAATATTTAAATGTACCAGATAATGTTTAAACATAACTATTGGGTTCACAAACTTACCTCATCTCAAAACTATTTTGTCTTAATTTGTAACATGTTATGGTTTGAATATGGTTTGTCCCCTCTGAAACTCATATTGAAGTTTAATTTAATCACTATTGTGAGCTATTAAGAGGTAGAATGAGGTAGTGCCTTCAAGAGGTGATTAGAGCTCTGCCCTCATGAATGGATTAGCCCATCCGTGTGATTAATGGGCTGTCTTGAAGGTGGGTGTGCTGTAAAAGCAAGTTTGGCTAGGTCTCTCAGAGGCTGTATATCTCTTGTTGTGTGATACTGTGTGCCATATTGGACTCTGCAGTCACCAGATGTGGCCCCATGACCTTGGACCAGAACTCTGAGCCAAACAAAAACCTTTTCTTTATGACTCACCAGGTCTGTGGTATTGTGTTATTTGCAACAGAAAATGGACTAAAATAGTGCACATTTTATAAAATAATCAAACATTCTTTTTGACAGGGAAGTAAAGACATTAAAACCACCACCCATACCATTTATTTTTGGTTGCTAAGGGCAGGACCTATGTTGGTATGCCCAGCTTCCCATATTACATGCTTAATACATTTTTAGTTAAATTGAAATTTTATAGGTGCTTGATTAAAAACTGTTTTTCATAGTCTTTGCACAGTTACCTTTAGTTTTATTTATTTTTGTCCATAAGAGATTCCCCACCACCACATATAAGAAGATAAATACAAATTTGTTTTAGAATATTATTTGGAATTTTATGTTTTTAATACATTTTTTAATATAGGACCTATATAAAGTAATAGATTATGTCCATAAAGGATGTTCTGCTAGTTTATGAGCTGAATTTTTTTAAAAACCAAAGAATTTTATATTTAATTTTCAAAGCAAATAATGCATTTTTAAAGCCTCTACTTAAACATGTGTTCTTAGAATACCACCTTTAGATTCATCTGGAATGGTTTCAATTTTTAGTAAAAGTGTTACATCGCATTCTGTACGTTAATATTCATATAATAGCTATAACAGTAGTAAGCTTTCTAAAATCACACACATGGATGATGTTTGTAGAGCTTATTTCTTTGATGCAGCTTAGCACCCCACAACATGATTATGTAGGTCTTGGAAAGGAAGATGTAATGTTGGTGAGACTAGCTCTTCAGTGCTTTGGAAAGCACAGGAATAATATGAGGAAGTAACCACTGAAAAGGGAGCCCCAGAAAGAAATCTGGTAAGATTTAATGATGTGAAAAAAGTCCCTGAACTGGCCTTAGGATTCTGTAGTTTAGTAATAATAATACTATTAATGTATTGTGTTATGGTTTATATCTGGCATGTCCCCCCAAACAATCACGTGCTCAGAGGCAGGGCTTTTGGAAGGTGATTGGTTCATGGGTACTATACTTATCAGTGGATTCATTCATAATTAGTTCAGCAACTGAGTGTGCTGTTAGGAGGCTGGGCCTGGTTAGAGGTGGGTCACTGGGGGCACGACCTGGAAAGTTATGTATCACTCCCTCCCTAGCTCTTTCTTTCACTCTCTGCTTCCTGGTGAGCAAGAGATGAGCAGTTTCCTCCATACCAGGCCCTTCCACCATGCTGTTTATATGTTTGAGCCTACCAACCACGCACTGAGGCAAAATAAAACCTCTCCTCAGATATTTTGTCCAATTGAGGGGAAAGTGACAAAGACAGATTTTGGCACCAGAGAAGTGGGGTCGTTGTTGTGACTGTACCTGACCATGCAGTTTATAAGCTTTTGAAAGTGGTTCATGGGAGGAGTTTAGAAAGGTTTGAAGGTACTGGCTAGAGAAGCCCTAGAATGTTATAAGCTGATCTTGATGGAATATTCTGGTCAGAGATCAGATGACCAGAACTTTCACAGAAATGTAGACAGTAAAGACCAGTCTCATGAGGTTTCAGTTGGGAACAAGAACTCCACTGACAATTGAACTTGACACCATGTGTGGTACACTCTGGCAGAAAATTTGTCTACATTTCCCCCATGTCCTGAGACTTTGCAGACTGACACTAAGGGTGGTGGACTAATTAATTGGCAAAGGATATTTCAAGGTAGCCCAGCATTCTGGCTGTGCCATGGGTACTGCTGGTGGCTTTTAGCCAGATTTATAATGAAAATCAGGAGCAAACATTAGAGCCAAAAGATATAAAAAGTCTGAAATTTCAACAGAAAGAAAGTGCCTACAAAAATGAGGCAAAGGAAAGCATGGTTACTGAAAAGATTAGCATTAAGAACCCAAGCACCTTGCATCAGGACAATAGGAAAGATGCCTTGAGGGCATCTCAGGAATCAGCAAGACCCCTATCTTACTGCCTCAAGAGTATAAAAGGGTAAAGGTAAACTCTTTTGAAAGACTTTGCTTTGAGAATAGAGTCCCAGGGCACCCTGTTCAAAAAAAGTTCTCTAGGGAATTGGGTCCCCAGGATTTGTTTCACAGTGTTCAGCCATCCAGGTACTTAGAGGCCTCTGCAGCTATGATCCAAGGGGTGCCTAGCTATTGCTCAAGCTGGTGGCACACCTTGGCACCATCCATATGGCGCTGGTTTTTCATGCATACAGAATGCAAGAGTTACAGGGTCCTGGAGGCTTTCACCCAGATTTCAAAAGGCCTAGGAGACCAGGCAATATCCCCTGATAGGGCAGTATATGAAGCTGTGAGAGTACAGCTGAAAGTGCAGTGGAGACCCCAGGAAGTTGGAGTTGCCAGGAACATGGAATGTCTGCTGAGGAAAGCCACCAGTAATGAGCAAAGCCACCCTAAGAAAGCAGCCATGAACATAGAAGTGGGGCCATCTAAGCCATTTGGAGCTCATATCTGGCCACAACTTGCCCTAGGTGCTGAGCATGGAGCTACAGGAGCTACTAAAACTGTAAGCCAAAATAAATCTCTCCTCCTTTAAGTCACAGGTATCAGCTATTTTGTCCTAGTGATGGAAATGTGAATATTGCCTTACTCTTTTTTTTCTTCTTTGGACCCTGGGAGTGAAAGTAATTTATATTCTTCTTTTGATAGCACACTACCATCCTCCTCTCTGTTTCACCATTTTATTTATTTATTTATTTATTTATTTAAATTTTATTTTTTTGTGGGTACCGGGGGTCGACCTCAGGACCTCGTGCGCCAGCAGGCACCCGTGCTGCTGAGCGATATCACCGGCCCCTTTTCTCGTATGTGGGTTTCAGGAGTAGAACTCGGGCCCTCGCACTTGCCAGGCAGGCGCATACGCCACTGAGCCATCTCACTGGCCCTGTTTCACCATTTTAATCCCTCCATCTCTGGCCCTACTCCCATTTCTCTCCCTCCTTCATGGGTCACTACAGTGTTCGGGATGTGTGTGTAGGCATGTATTATATGTACTTTGTTAACTATGAATCTCTGAAAGACAAGTCTTGTCATCTGTATTTTATAGTCATGTAAAGGACATAGATATCATTTTATTTCCTTTTTCCACTCACCAGTATTTTAAAAAGTCAATCCATGTCACTCTGTGCTGCTTGTAGTTCATTGCTTTTGACTGCTGCTTATCTTTTCTTAATAGGGATCCATCAGACTTTACTTATCAATTCCTTTTCTGAGGAACACCTACAGCAAATTTAAAAACATTACAAAAACATTGGTGAGGTTGTGGAGGAATAGAAACTTTGTACATTGCTTTAGAGAGGTAAAGCTTTAGAGAGGTACATTGCTTTAGAGAAGCGCCTGAAGTGAATTTTTCTGGGGTAGATAGCCAGAAGTGGTTTTGCTGGGTAAAGGGGAGTCTGCCTACTGAAACTTACTGGCAATACTTAGTTCTTGAGAACTATCATGTTGGTTTGTATTCCCATTGGTAATGCATGAAGATCCCACTTCCTGATATTCTTCTCAACCTACTGTGTACTTCCAAATTTTTTCCTAAAACTGCAAAATATAAAACATATGCAAGGGCCGGTGATATAGCTCAGCTGCATAAGCGCCTGCCTGGCAAGCACGAGGTCCTGAGTTCGACTCCCGGTACCCGCATAAAAAAACAAAAACAAAAATAAAAACAAAAAACAACATATTCAAAAAGCACATAAATAAATATACAGTGTACACAATAACAGAAAAGTAAAAAATTTAGGTACTCAGGTAAAGAAATTGAACATTACTAGCATCCCATGCCCTGAAGTCCCCTTTCAAGTTATAATCCCACCCAGTTATAATCTCTCACTTCTCCCAGGCATAAGCACTATCTTAATTTTTATGGTAATTCTTTTTTTTTAACCTTTACCAAAGTACTCATCAGTATTCATTCTAATTCAATTTTGCCTGCTTTTGAATTATGTATTTACAGTATTCTTTTCAATCTGGCTCCTTTCATTTCATATTATGGTTAGGAGATTCAAACAGGTTGTTGTAAAGTGCTGAAGTTAATTTATTTTTTACTATTGTATGATATTCCATGGTATAGTCATAAATACAAGCATGATGTATTTATCCTTTTTTTTTTTTAGTAGCTCTGAATGAGGTTCCTCCTCTATTCAGCCATGTTGAATCCCCTTTTGTTTTTTTGAGACAAGGCCTCACTATGTAGTGCAGGCTGGCCTTGAACTTGCTGTGTAGCCCAGGTTGGCCTTGAACTCATGGCAATCCTCCTGCCTCAGCCTCCATCCGGACTGCTAGGATTATAGGTATGCACCACCATGCCTGGCTTATTTATCCATTTTAATATGGGTAGATATTGGGTTCCCAAAGCTTTTGATTATTATAATAAAGCTGATATTTATCCATGACTTTTGGAGCTAATGTGCAATCATTTATGTTAGATATGTACCTATGAGGAGAATGGCTAACTCACACAATATCAGCACATTCAACTTCAATAGACAATACCTAATGGCTTTCTAAAATGGTTGTATTAGATTTCATTTCCCACCAGCAACATTTGAGAGTTCCTATTATTTAAAATTGCATTATACTGGGTATTTTCAGTTTTTCCTTTGATCTTTTATTATTAATGATTTCAAATATACAGCAAAATTGGAAGACTTTCAGTGAACACCTGTATATCCACCACCTAACTTCTACCATTAACATTTTTTAGCATCCAGAACTTGTTCTAAATTTTTTTATTGAGGTGAAAGTATCATAAAAAGTAATCATTTTAAAGAGATTAGGTGACATTCACAATTAGTCACTTACAATGTTGTATAATTACCCCTAGTCCAAAATATTTTTATCACCCCCAAACAAAATTCCATAACCATTATGAAATTAATTCCATTCCTCTCTCTAGTCCCTGGCAAAGATCAATCTGTTTTCTGATTCTATTAACCCATTAATCAATTAACCAATCTATTTTGGATATTTCATATAAGTAGGATCATACAATATATGAACTTTGTGTCTGGCTTCTTTGTTTTCAAGATTCATTATAGCTTGTATCGGTATTGTATTTCTTTTTAATATTAGAGAGTATTGTTTATCCATTCATCCACTGAGGGACATCTGGGTTGTTTCCACATTTTGGCCATTGTGAATAATGCTGCTAAGACTATTCCTGTACAAAAATTTGTATGGGCACCTGTTTTTACTTCTTTTGAAAGTGTAATTGCTGGGACACGTGGTAATTTTATGTTTAACTTTCTAAGGACCCACTATACTGTTTTCAGCAGCAGCAGAACCATTTTACCTCTCTAAAGCAATGTACAAAGTTCCTATTCCTCCATGACCTCACCAATACTTACCTACCTTTTTTGATTATAGCTATCCTCGTGGGTACAAGGTGGCATGACCAAAGTGGTTTTGAATTGCATTTCCTTGATGACTAATGATGTTGAGCATCTTTTCAAGTTATTGTTGGTGATTTATATGGCTCCCATGGAAAAATATCTAAGTCCCTTGCCCATTTCTAAAATTGAGTTGTTTGTTGTTGAATTGTAAAAGTTATATGTATACAGTACTCTGAGTGTTAGACCTTTATCAGATATATGATTTGCAAATATTATCTTCTATTCTGCAAGTCATCTTTTCATTTTCTTGATAATGCTGTTTGATGCACATTTTTAATTTTGATAAATCCCAACTTGCCTATTTTTGTAGTTGTTGTTGTTGTTGTTTTGATATTGTATCTAAGAATCCATTGTCAAATATGAGGTCATGAAGATTTACTCTTGTTTCAAGATTTTCATACTTTAAACTCTTATATTTAAGTTATTGATACACTTTGAGTTAATTTTTGTATATGGAGTCAGATAGGGGTCCAAGTTCTTTTTTTGCATTTTCTTGATATACAGCTGCCTCAGCACCATTTTCTATCATTAACACTTGACTGTGTTTGCTTCAGTGTATTTCTGTCCCATCCATCAGTTCTTACTTTTTTATGACCATGGGCGTTCTTAGCACATTCTGCATTTCAGAGGCAGCTATCAGTATTTTATCAAGTTTGATGGTGTTGTAGGTTTTTAAATAGACAAGTCTTTATCAGATTAAAAAGTTCACTTCTATTCCTAATTTGCTGAAAGCTCTTTAAAAATAATGACTAGGTATCAAATTTTATCAGGTATTTTTCTATATCTATTGAGATCATTTATTGCATGAATGTTTTGAATTTTATTGCTTGGTTTAGAATGCTACTCCAATCTTGCATTTCACATTAAATATGTCTTGGTTGTGATGTATTAACCTCGCTATATATTGATGGATTATGTTTGTTAATTTTTTGTTTTGGATTTCTAAATTATGTTAATGAGATTGGCCAGCAGTTTTTCTTTCTCAAATATGATCATCAAGCTTTGCTATTAAGCTAATATTGGTCTTACAACAGAAGTTGGAAAACAGTCCTTACTTTTCTATTTTCTGGAAGATTGTATATGATTGATACTATTTCTTTCTTGACATTTTTTTTTTTTTTTTTTTTTGTGGGAACCGGGGGTCAACCTCAGGACCTCGCGCGCCAGCAGGCACCCGTGCCTCTGAGTGATATCACCGGCCCCTTTTTCGTATGTGGGTTCCGGGAGTCAAACTCGGGCCCTTGCGCTTGCCAGGCAGGCGCTTACGCCGCTGAGCCATCTCACCAGCCCCCTCATATCATTTTTGTAAATTGTATTTTATAAAAAGTCTTTTAAAATTTCAAATTTTTGTCATAAAATTCTTCATAATCACCTCTTAATATTTTAAAGTAGCATCTGTAGTCATTTCTTCTTTTCCACCTTTATATTATATGTCTGTGACTTCTCTTCCTCTGCCTGGGTGAGTCTTCCCATAGGATCCATTTTTGCTTTATTGAACCGCTGTGTAAGATTTTTATTGTTTTATTAATTTTGATATAATGTTTATTTTTTCCTTCTTTTGACTAATTTGCTGTTATTTATCTAACTTCTTTTGAATAATGTATAATGTATACAGTACTTGTATTTAAACATCACACTGTACCCCAAAAATATGCACAATTACTGTGTGTTAATTATAAATAAAATAAAACTTTAAAAATATTTCTATGACTTCTTTTATGGAAATATAAAGTTTTTTATATTGACACAGCTTTGCATTTTAGTTGGCTAACAAATTGTGGATGATATCAGATTTTTAGAATTTGTTGAGACTTGTTTACCGCACATGCTCAGCTTTTGAAAATGCTCTGTGTGGTACATTTGGCTTGTTGGGTAGTGTCCCATTTGTACCAGTCAGATTAAGTGTCCTGTTTGTTGTTCTAATTGTGTAGTTGGTATGTTCTATTAACTTCTATTCGTGATTGTGTGTTCTTCTGTTTCTGCTTTTAGTTCTATAACACTTGTTTTATATATTTGAAGCCACATTATTACATAATACAAATGTAGAATTGTATATGTTCCATATGGAATTGAACTCATTTATATGAATTGTAATTTTCTGCCTCAAACATTGTTTTGTTTTGGCCTTATATATTACTTTTCCTCCTACTATTGCAGATACACCCAGCTTCCTCTTTGTAGGTGTTTGCTTGGTATACATTTTTCTTTCATTTCACTTTTAATACTTTTATATCCTTCTTACCACGTCTTTTTTGTTTGTTTCTGTTTTGTTTTGCGGTGTAGAGGATGTAACCTAGAGCCTCATGCATGATAGGCAAGTGTTCTATTGAGCTACATTCCAAGACCAAACATATATCCTTATTTTAAACCAGCATAAGTTAAGTTTTGTTTTTAATTTAGTCTGACAACCTGTCTTTTCACTAGAGCATTTAGTCCATTAACAGTTATTTATCACAATTATGGATGTCTCTTCTTTTGCTAGAAGAAACTGGAATTATGCTTTTATTAAGCTTAGGATAATGGTAACCCCTTTCTGAGATATTTTTTTTGTGGGCTTCTGTTTTCTAGGTGTATCATAGATGTCAAGCAAATTTCCATTTTTGCTTGAAAATACTCAGTGAAAAAGGAAAAAGGCAGTGGATATGGCTTTAAGTTAAGATGTAAAGAAATAAGATACACCGTGGGATAGCTATTAGAAGCACAGGCCAAGAAAAGAGCCATATCAAGTTCCAAATACAGCCAAATGTAATCTTCACTTTGGTATTGACAGAACAAGAAAATATCCAGGCTTCTTGAATTATAATTACAGCTATGTGGATCCCCACTACTGTATGTGTGTGTGTGTGTGTGTGTGTGTGTATCTATCTATCTATCTATCTATCTATCTATCTATCTATCTATCTATCTATATCTATATATCTCACATGTGGTTTTATCTCTAATATAAAAAGGTCCTTTTAAATGGAGTTTTACTGTAATTTTAACAGACTGGAAAAAGCAATGAGGGAGTCTTAGCTTGTGTGTATTGGGGTGAAAAAGCAGGGAGGATATTTGAAATAATCAGTGAAGTGTTAACAATATATTAAGGCAAGGATCAGGATTGAGGAGGTGTGCCTGAAGTTAACGACTTACATATAAGGCTCTTGTAATTCAGGTGCCAGTTTAGAACAAATTTTATCAAAATCAAGAAAAATAGGATTGTAAAATCCAAATTAGGAATACTGTTTTATAGTGAAATAGAGATAAATACTAAAAATGACTAGAATAACTGTAAAAAGATATTTTCAAGGCACATAAGCAAATTCCAATATTATTAGGTGACATTAAGGAATATTGTTAATTTTGCAGGTGTGACCACTTTGCAGTAATATAAAAATTGTTCGTATTTTGTAAAAAATACATATAGAAGTACTTAGGGTTTAAGTGACATAGACATGATGTCAGAAATTTGCTTTAAAATATTGCAGTAACAAAGAGAAAGAAAGATATGGGCCGGTAAGATAGCTCAGCGGCATAAGCGCCTGCCTGGCACCCACAAAAAAAAAAAAAAAAAAAAAAAAAAAAAAAAAAAGGAGAGAAAGAGGGAGAAAACAAGTGTACCAAATTGTTAAAAGCTATTAAATGTGATCAATAGGTATTATCAGATTGTATTATTCTATTTTCTCTACTTTAGTCTAATTTGGGTCTTAATAAGTTAACTAATACCCAGCACAATCCGCGCAAGCATATTCTGAACCCACTTATGTAAAGTAGTTCTTTTTAGCAGCAACTGTATACTTCGTAATTGTCGGGAACAGGAAACAAAGTGGCCGGCAGGTTTATGTGGGTCTCCAGTCTGAAAGGAAGCTAATTTCGAGTGGATCGGACACAGGAGTAGGAAGGAGGACTGGAGGACTGTGAGGGAAGGCGCCATTATATGGGAGCGCAGGTAGCAGAGAGGTAGTGACAGGCGCGGTCCTGTGTGTAGCGGTGTGCAGAGTCCCCACCTCATGCAGTTGGGCTTCTGGTCTCAGAGCTCTGTTTCATTTGCCTGTATTGCTCGTGTAGCGTTTGGCAAGTTCATTTCTTGGTGATTTGGTTTTCTCATGTGGAAAATTAAACTAAGCATACTTAAATCTTACTGCCTCACAGAGAAAGTGTGAAAATTAATAGATTAATGCTGGAAAAGAGCTCAAAGATCTTTAGATAAAAGTACTGTTATCAATCAAAACATAGAATCATTTGGACTCTGGAATAATGGTTCTAAAGAGATTACTAAAGTCCCGTCCATGCACGTTTATTAGAGTAGATACTTCTTCAAGTTATAGCTGTGGTTTCTAATTTAACCAATCTAATTTTATTTAATCAATCCATTTTAAATGGGCCTGGAGCTCTGTCAGAGAATGATCTTACACCAGAAGGGCACGATAGATAATTATACTGGCTTTCTCAGCTAACTGTTAGTTCTCTAATTATAGTTTTTCCCAGTGAGGCTCTGGGCCCTCTGAAAACAACACTAAGTGACTTGAAAGGAAAAGTAATTTAGAGAACTAAATTTTTAAAGTGTTTTTCTTTCACTTATTAAAAAGTACAAAATTTGGTGCACTGGAAAAAATGGAGAGAGAGGAGAGAGAGAGAGAGAGAGGAGAGAGAGAAGAGAATAATTTTCTTTAATATTTTCAATCAGTAATTCAAGGGCATAGATCAGTTGATCGTCTGGATTTTTTTTATTAGTACATGTTTGCAGTACATAATGATTACTTATGGTGGGGAGTTGGTACATGTGCATAACACACCTTAACTTTTTTTCATCCCCTACTCCTCCCCTTACTCCCTGTTCCTTCTCCTTTTTCTATTTTTTTATTTTACAAAAAATAAAACAATTTCATAATAAAAAACTAAGAGAATAACAATAGTTGTTACACTGTGTAACATTTTTTTTTTTTTTTTGGTGGGTACCGGGGGTCGACCTCAGGACCTCGCGCGCCAACAGGCACCTGTGCCACTGAGCGATATCACCGGCCCCTTTTTCGTATGTGGGTTCCGGGAGTCGAACTCGGGCCCTCGCGCTTGCAAGGCAGGCGCTTACGCCGCTGAGCCAACTCACCGGCCCAACATTATTTTTTAAGTAGTTACTCAGAGTCCAAGATATAAACCAAAAAGATTCTTATAAAAAAGAAACTTTTTTTTTTTTTTTTTTTTTGACAGGGTCTCCCTATGAAGTTCAAGCTGGCCTTGAACTCACTATGTAGCCCAGGCTGACTTCAAACTTGCAGCGATCTTCCTACCTCAGCTTCCCATGTTGGCATTACAGGTGTGCGCAACCACATCTGGTTTCCTTCCAACTCTTGGTCCCTTTCCCATTTGCAAAAGCTCTATTTTCATTTTTCTCTTCAATGTTTTTCTATCCCCTTTCCCTCACCTCCCTCTCAGCTCCCTCCATCTCTTGTTCCCCCATCCATTTGAAAAAGAGCTCCATACTTCTATTTATCTATCTTCTTTTTTGTTCTTTCTTTATATATATATATATATTTTTTTTTGAGTTTCTCATATGAGAGAAATCATGTGATCTTTGAACATAATGGTTTTCTTGTATGTGTTTGTATGTGATAGAAAACAAAAAGGGCATCATCATTTTATTACCGTAAAAGTTATTAGATGGGCTGGGGGTAGAGTGTATATTTAACATGTATGAGGCCCTGAGTTCAATCCCTAGTACCAAAAGAAAAAAGTTATTAGTGAAAATTCATGAAAAGCTTAAATGCATGCCTAGAATTGGAATAATTTTGAAATCACATTTAACATAAAAATGTAAACTCATTTATAAAGATGAAAAATAAAGGATTTAAAAAATCTCTTTACATGTTCAATTTAAATGCAAACCAGATAGTTTCTATCAATATTATTTTAGAAAAAAAATTTAAACTTGGTAACAAGTCTTCATAAGGAGCTATTTTCAAGTTGAATATTAAATAATTACTTTTCAACAAATATAATTTTGTTTGAATCTCTTAGTACACATTATGCTAGAGATAATTTGACAGAACAGTGGATAGATTAAATTTGGAAAGAATAAAGACTAACTACTTGGAATTAAATTGCAACCTGAACTTTCAATTTAATTATCATTTTGATTATTCAGTAAATATAATGAATAAAAAATTAATGTCTTTAGAAAGTCAGCCAGGATAATTGATTATGGTAACTACTATTCAACTATAGTTTGCTAAGTTAGTTAACATATATTTCAAAATAATTTATTGACAATCTAGACAGAAGAGTCTCATTATATATGCAGGTACATATGGCAATAATTTAGACAAGTTTATTTTACTGAATATAAAAAACCAGGCAGCACATTATAATAAATATTTTCCTTTTAGTATTCATTATTATTGATTTATATTTATCAAGTGCCTGAAGTTATATTTATTGAATATACAAATTTCATTATTTAATATTAGCTGACAAATATGCTTTTTATACTCTTGGCATTTAGCTAAACACCTCAAAAGTCTTTTTCAGTTTAATTAATGTAGTGTTCTTGCTTTGCAGTTCAGAGAATCCTAGTCTTAGAAAATTAACTATCTTATCATGCATCACAAGTAGAATTAGTGAGAGTTGCAAAGAAACCACAAGTTCTCATTGAGATTATTTACTTGGGATTAAATTTATACTGTACGTATATTTATTTAAACATATATTTTTGAATTATTGAAGTAGTATCCTTGAAAAACAATTCACATTTTGTTTTTTAAGGAAATTTTGATCTACAAATGATTTTATTTGGAGCTGCTTTATCTTAATTAAAACACTTCAAACTCATAGCTACTTCAGGATTAAGCGAACTTTCTGAAAATGAAGAAATAAATTTTAAAAAGAATATTTTTCATATTCACATTTTATCATAGGAATAAGAGGAATTTCTTAAAGTACTCTGATCTGTGCCATATGAAAACAAATACCTTTGGAAAAACAAGGCAATAATGCCACCTGGGGGCTTTTAGGGACATCACACTTCATTAAACTAATAATCCTATTGGGTAATTTATGATCACCTTCATTTACCCTGCAGAACAATACTTATCCTTTTTCTCTTTTCATTGATTTTTATAGTGATTACACAAGAAGGAATATGGTTCAAAATATTATCCTATTTTCTATAGTTGACATTGTGGAGATATTTCTTTCCTGTAACCAAACAGTATTTTTCTTTTAAGAAACAGGCTATGTATAACATAAGATGTCTAAAATTTTCCATTATATTATGAGATGCAATAGTATCACAGGGCCAAGCCAATTAAGAACAAGCTTAAACAAAAAGATAAATACCATGCTAATATATATCCATGGAAGTGTTTGTGTCCCCCCCCACACACCACTTTTTTTCTTGCTAACCTTAAAAAAACCATAGAATAGTGAGTTATACCAGCAGTGTTACCTTAGGGAGGTAGCACCTGAGAAGTGGTTACAATCCAATGCCCTCTGTTGAGGGAGTTTATTTAGTAGTCATTACTCAATGCCTATTGTTGCTGAATAGTGTTATTTTACAAAAGGCACTTGTGCTATCAGAAGATCATTTATATAGTATACATGAGATAAAAGTATGTGAAACGCTAATGTCTTTATCTACGGTATTCTTTTCTGGTTTTCTGTTCGTTTGTTTTGTTTTTGTTTATTTTATTTTATTTTTTGTTTTTTTGAGATAGAGTCTCACTAGTCCAGGCTGACCTTGAACTCACCTTGACCCTCCTGCCTCAGCCTCCCAAATGCTGATATTATAGCTATGCACCACCATACCTGGCATCTACAGCATTCTTATTAGTTTTGTTCTTAACAAAATGTTGATTTATTTATTTTACCATTCTGAGAACTATTTTGGCTATATTGTATTTTAACTGTATTTTTCTCATTTTGGTGTTTTCCAAATCTCTGTTACTCTAACTAATGTCATATTTAATGCAAACTTCATTCTACCTGTCCATTTATTTACATCTTCTTTTCCTTTCTGCTAAGTACCTATTAACCTGATATATGTAGATACTCCATAAATATGAGTGAAGTCAGTATTTTGGAGTTTTCTAGTTGTCTTAACAGAAAGTATATGTCAGAAAGTATGTGGAAAAGAAACAGTGTTGAAATAGTAAGATCTGAGGGAAGAAGGGTCTGGCCCATGGTAGCAGCCTGACTCCATAGCTAATTTGTGTTCATGTTCAGAAGACTAAGAGTACAAGCTGCTTGTTTCAGGGGGATTTAAACAAGAACACATTTGCAGTAGAGCTTTGTAATGCCTGGTTGTATTCTGTTTGCAGGTATCTTGTGGAGGATTTTTGCATCTATGTTCATTAAGGAAATTGGTCTGTAGTTTTCTTATTTGTTGTTTTTGTCAGGTTTTGCTATCAGGGCAATGTTAGATTCAAGGAATGAGTCTGGCAGTGTTCCTTCCCTTTCAATTTCATTGAAGTGTTTGAAGAATATTGGCATTAGTTCTTCCTGAAATTGTGGTAAAAGTTGGTGGTGAATCCATCAGGTCCTGGGCTTTTCTTAGTTGATAGACTTTCTCTCTCTCTCTCTCTCTCTCTTTTTATTACTGCCTCAGTTTCGTTTCCTGTAATTGGACTGTTCAGGGTTTCTATATCTTGTTTCAGTTTTGGTAATTCATATATGTCTAGGAAGGTACCTGTTTCTTCTAGCTTCTCCAATTTATTAGAACATAGGTTTTTAAAGTAGTGTTTTATAATGCTTTGGATTTCCCAGTATCCATTTTGACTTCACCTTTTTCATTTCTAATTGCACCGATACAGGATTTTTTCCTCCTTCTAATAAGTGTGGCTAAGGGTTTATCTATTGCATGTATCCTTTCAAAGAACCAACTCTTTGATTCATTGATGCTTTATATTTTTTAGTCTCAATTTTACTAATTTCTGCTCTGATCTTCATTATTTCCTTGTGCAGGTTTTGGATTTAGATTGTGACGGTCTGGTCTGTGCTTTTAGTCAGCGGGTCAGTATAACATCTGCTAGAAGTTCTGATTGAAAGTTGGTATTTGTAATGTTTAAAGCCATGTAAAATTTGAACCGAATTGTAATACTACTGCAGAAATTGGTAGTATTTCTTTGATATCCATCTTTATTGTTAACAGTTGAATTTTTATGTGGGCGTTTGCTCAGAGTAGAGGTTACGTTTTCCAGCTCTCTCTGCATCTGCCTGTTGTCTCTATGCCTAAGTTCTGGCCAGTGGGTTGTAAATAGAGCTATCCTGGGACAACTTCTGGAAAACATTCATAAGACACAAGTCACGTACACCACTGGCCTCTTCTTTGCATCCCTGCCTCTGTCCTGCTGTCTGACCACTACTGTCTCGGGTCGTAGTACGCAGAGCCTGTGGGGTAGAGCTGTGTGGAAGAAGTCAGGGCCCTCGACACTGTGGAGTGCTTTAAGAGTTGTGTAATGGGTAGTTTTGGTTGTCCACTTGATTGGCTTGAGAGACCCCTAGAAGATTAGTAAGGCACACTTCCAGGTGTGTCTGAGTGGGTAAAGGGGTGTGACCTTGGAATTATATCTGGTTTCTGGCCCCTTCTACTAGGGCTCTTCCCCTGCTTTCTGTTTTCCAGATGCCACGAGTTGAGGAGTTATCCCGGCCCTGCCCTTCTGCCATGATGTTTCTTTTTTGGAGCCAGCAGACCATGAACTCAAACCACTGGCCAGAGAAAGCCTCTCTGCCTTTAAGTTTTGGGTATCAGATAGTTTGTCCCACCCACAGAAAGGTGACTCATACAATAGCCTGGACAATTTCACCAGGAGAAATATCAGCTTTCCATTATGGCACTCTTATTTTGGACTGTCTACAGCTTACAACTAAATATAATATCAGCTAACATAATTATCATGGACAGTACAGATTAATTTATTGACTACAATTACTAAAATGTATGTATATATTTTCAAGTTACTTTATAAAAAATAAATTATTCTATTAGTAACTCACAAAAATTTTTAAATGCTCAAAATAAAAAAGGAAACTGGCATAGCATTTCATTGCTTATGGCAACATAAATTGTAAAATAATTCAATATATATCAAGAACTATAAAAATAAAAAAAGAACTATAAAAATATATTTGCCTTTTGATCAAGCAATTTTGCTTCTGGGAAACAGTTCTAAGAAAATAATTTTAAATATTGAAATGTTAAGTGCACAAAGATACTCATTGAGACATTATTAATAATGATGACTAACTAGAAACAATCTAAATATCCAACATAGGGATTGGCTAAGTTATATATATATATATATATATATATATATATATATATATGAATATATATTATATATATTCAAAGGGCCATTGAAAATGAGGGATATTTATTCACTTATTCAACAAATTAATATTTGTTGGTATATAGTGGCATCTCAATAAATATTTGACAAATATAAGTGTCTACTATGTTTCAGGGTTTGTTCAAATTAGAGAATGATGAGCAAAAGTGGATAGACATGGTCTTGGTTCTCATGAGCTTATAGCCTCCTGGGGAAGACTGGTGATACAATATTTACACTTATGGTTAGTTCTCTATAGGAAAAGAACATGCTTCTATAAATGCAAATAACAAGGGGCCGTGACTGAGACTGAGATGTCAAGATAGGCATTGCTCATTAAAGATGTGGCCTTTGGGGGGCCGGTGAGATGGCTCAGCGGCTTAAGCGCCTGCCCGGCAAGCGCGAGGGCCCGAGTTCGACTCCCGGAACCCACATACGAAAAAGGGCCAGTGATATCGCTCAGCGGCACGGGTGCCTGCTGGCGCATGAGGTCCTGAGGTCGACCCCCGGTACCCACAAAAAAAAAAAAAAAAAAAAAAAAAGATGTGGCCTTTGAACTAGGATCAGAGAATGGATAGAAACACTATATATTGACATAGAAAATGCTTAAGCTGTAGTAACTGGAAGGCATGGAATACAAAAATGAATCTGTAATAAGATTATGTACAAAAACAGGTATGCAGAAAAAAAGACTAGCAGGAATACATTAAAATGGTAAGAAAGTTTTTAAAAGGTGGGAGGATGATAGATGATTTTCATCCTCATTTATTTCCCAGTTTTCTATAATGTACTCTGAATACTTTTATGAAAATATTTTTTAAAGAAATGCTATTTTTCTGTTAGAGTAACATGAAACTATAAGCATATTGCATGCAGGGAAACTTAGACTCTTGAAATACAAAGACAAAAATTAAACTTTTTATAAAGCACAAGGAGGAAAATAGGTGTTTGATTAAGCAACCTTCAAAAATGAAAAACCTTTTATGGACCTAGACCAGTGATGGCAAATCTTTTAGAGATGAGTACCCAAACTGCGACCCCAAACCCACTTATTTATCACAAAGTGCCAACACTGCAATATTCAGGTTTTAGTTTAGAAAAAATAACTCATACATTAACATCTTTTGTCTTAAAAGAAAAACAAATACTGTAAAACATGTGCCATAGGCTCACTACCACTGCCCTAGATGAAGATATAAGAATTTGGTTATTTGCAGTTTGAGTGGAAAGAAAAACATTATTATTATTTTTTTTTACCATTCATAAGATCTGCTGCTATTGAAGAACCTGGAAAAACAAATTGTGCTCATGAACATTTAAAGAGTAGACTTAATATAGCTAATAATGTGTAGAAATGATTAGCATTTTTTGGAGATTTTTCTGTCAAAATATGTGTCAAATTTTATGAAGGAAAACAGGAATACATAGCCCTTTTAAAGGGCTGGTTTAGAAAAAACTGGGCAGCTTCTTCATATAATCTCTGGTATTGTGTACAAAATAACTTTTATATCTTCATAGAGTGCAGGGAGGAAGGAGGCAGATGGATGAATGAGGAATAGTAATTTAGTTGCCAAGGAAACCCTTTGCTAATTTGTAAAAAATAAAAAAGATGGTTTCAAGATCTGTGGCTATGGCAATGTATCTAGACAGTTGTGAATTTTCTGCTGTTACTTTATAATTTTGAAAGAAAAAGTTTCATTGTAGATTTTTTTAAAGTCTGAGATAACTTAGTTCTCTAGTGCATGCTGACCACTAGCTGACCACAATAAGAAAGACAATGCTATGGAAGAATTCAAGTTTTCACTGGCAGATGCACAGATTTACAAAGTGCCATGAGTAATAAGTCACTGGAATCTATGAATTAGCTCCAGGAATCTCTACAAAATTTCATTAAACAGAGGTTAGCAGAAAAAAGAATGTAGAAAAGTACAGGAATTGAACAGTACATGTACCATGTGCTTTACCCCAAGAATTTGGAGGTAGAAAATGTAGATGTTCAAAATATGTCTGTCACTTATGTACTTTAGCCACCATCTCTGGAGTATAATCATAATTATTTAAATTCCAACTTTAGCTTTCAGTCAGGTAGGAAAAATCATAAGCATTTTTATTGTCTTAATTGGAAATTTTACACTGCTAAAAACTCCGTAAGAGCAAAAGCATTTTTGAATCCTTAGCACTTCAAATAGAGGTTAAGTATTCAATAAAATAATATATTTATATATCAATTATTAACTTCCATTTTCAGAAATTCAAACATAATTTTCCTACCAAGAAAGTTGAGGTGTCCAAATAGAATGCAGCACATTATCAAAAAGATTATACATCGTGATCAAGTAGGTTTCATCCCATAGATGCAAGGCTAGTTCAACATACATTAAGTCAATAAATGTAATACATCACATAAACAGAAGCAAGGTCAAAAAGCACACGGTCATATCAGTAGATGCAGAAAAGGCTTTCGACAAAATCCGACAGTGCTTCATGATAAAAACCCTAAAGAAAACAGGTATAGAAGCACCATACCTAAATATGATAAAGGCTGTTTATGACAAGCCAATAGCCAGCATCATACTAAATGGAGAAAAACTAAAAGCATTCCACCTAACATCAGGAATAAGACAAGGATGTCCACTATCACTTCTATTCAACATAGTACTTGAAACATTAGCCAGAGCAATTAGTCAAGAGAAAGAAATAAAAGGGATACATATAGGAAAGGAAGAACTCAAATTATCATTATTTGCAGATGACATGATACTCTGCATAGAAGACCCAAAAAAACTCTTAGAATTAATAACTAACTTCAGCAAAGCAGGATATAATATCAACACAATAATTATTAGCATTTTTATCTACAAACAAGAAACAGGATGAGAAGGATATTATGAGAACAGTACCATTCACAGTAGCTCAAGAAAAATGAAATATCTAGGGATTAATCTAACCAAGGAAGTGGAAGACCTCTACAAAGAAAACTATAGTACCCTGAAGAAGGAGAAGAGGACATCAGAAAATGGAAAGATGTCCCCTGCTCCTGGATAGGCAGAACCAATATTGTCAAAATAGCCTTACTCCCAAAACTGTTACACAGATTCAATGCAGTCCCAATCAGTATACTTTACAGATCTAGCGATAACAATCCTAAAATTCATATAGAATGAGAAGAGACCCAGAATAGCAAAGTAATTCTGGGCAATAAGTGCAAAGCAAGCGGCATAGCAATACCTGACTTCAAGCGATACTACAAAGAAATAGTGATAAAAAATGGCATGGTACTGGAACAAAAACAGACATGTGGATCAATAGGGAACAGACCTGAGGATACAGAAACCTCACCAGACATTCACTCAACTATCTGATCTTTGACAAGGGGGCCAAAAAGCATGTGTTGGAGGACAGATAGCCTATTCAACAAGTGGCATTGGGGAAACTGGTTATCCATTTGCAGAAGAATGAAACTGGACCCTTATCTTTCACCATATACTAAATTAAAATACAAATGGACCAAATATCTAAACATTAAAACAGAAACATTAAACCTTCTTGAAGATAAAATAGGTAAAACGCTTGAAAGGATTTTCTAAAAAGAACCTCAATCACACAAGAAATAGCAGGAATCGACAAATGGGATTATATCAGACTAAAAAGTCTGTACAGCAAAAGAATCAATTAGTGGAGTGAACAGACATCCTACAGAATGGTGAAAAAAATTTTGCCAGCTACTCCTCAGACAGAGGACTAATTTCTAGAATATACAAAGAACTTTAAAAAAAAAAAAAAAACCTAAAATGAAAGACCCAGTCAAGAAATGGGAAAGAGAAATGAACAAACACTTCACAGAGGAAGAAATACAAATGGTCAACAGATACATAAAAAAAAAAAAAAAAAGCCTCTGGCCATTAAAGAAATGCAAATTAAAAGAACCCTAAGATTCCATCTTACTCTGGAAAGAATGGCAATCATTAGGAAATCAAATAATAGCAAATACTGGCATGGCTACAGTGAAAAAGGAAACCTTCTCTATTGTTGGTGGGAATGTAAACTAGTACAACGTTATGGAAATCAGTGTGGAGATTTCTTAAAGAACTGAAATTAGAAATTCCTTATCACTCAGCTATTCCCCTGCTAGGTATCTTCCCCAAAGAGCTTAAAACATAATACTACAGCGATACATGCATACCAGTGTTTGTAGCAGCACAACTCATAGTAGCTAAATCCTGGAAGCAGCCTGCGTACTCACCAACAAATGATTGGATAAAGAAAATGTGGTATCTATGTATAATGGAATACTTCTTGGCTGTAAAGGATGACATATTTGAGACATTTGTAGGAAAATGGATACACCTGGAAAATATAATGTGGAGTGAAATAAACCAGACACAAAGGCTTAAATACCATATGGTATCTTTCATTTGAGTGAGGCAAAGTATAAACAAAGAGAATGATAAAGGGTGGATAGAAAGCGACAAGGGAACAGATCTCTAGCAATAGGCAAGCAGTCCAAGGGAACTAGGATGAGGGGTGAGGAGGAGGGGAAGGAGAAATAAGAATAAAGATATGCCATGTACACAAACCTAATCACCCCAATTAATGTAAATACTATATGCCAAATAATGTGTTAAGACAAATAATATCAATCTAAGACAAATAATGAGCTAAGACAAATAACATCAAGAAGTATGAGAAAGGGAGTGGGGGAACCGCTGGGCAGGGGGAGGAGCAGGGAAGGGGAAAGGGAAAAAAATAAGCTGTAATATGTACATGTAACCACCCCCAAGATGATTGTAAAGTGCATGAATTGCAAGCATGTACTAATAAAACTGAAAAAAAGAGTGATGCAGTAAACTAAAAACAAACAAAAAAGAAAGTTGAGGTCACCCATCCAATTGTATGTCTTGAAGACTTCTAATTGTTTCCTCTCTCTTCTTGATTGCCTGCAATGTGCATGCATACATACATACACCATGCAGTTACAGAGCACTGCTCTTCTTAACTATGAGTGCACATTATAGTCACGTGAGGAACTTGTGAAAGTCTAGTGCCCAGGTTGCTCCCTATACCAATTAGAGGGGCTTCTGGGTGGAACCAGCATCAGTGTTGTTTAAAGCTCTCCAGGTGATTCCTTTGTGCGGCAAGGTTGAGAATTACTATTCTAGATAAATAAGTAAACTAAGAAAATTATGAAATCAATTCAGTTTTTCTTTTATCTAGTTACAGATATAATGCTATTGTTTGGTATCTAGCTAGTGACTAAGTGTGAATGCCCAATAGAACATTGTATTTATTGATTAGTTAATTGCTTAAATCCCTAAGGGTGGTAAAAATAGAATAGGTGGCAAACTAATTATACTACACTACACCTATCACTGATTTATTAAATGTCCAGAATGTGTTCATCTGTGGTATTAATAATTAGAGTGGCTTCTGGGTAAGAATTCAAACTTAACTAATGCTTCTTGGTAACCTAGATAGAGAATTAGTATCTCAGAAGTTTTATGTACCAGAATTCTAAATAGGCACAGGGATAGTAACAATAAAGCAATTAAGGTCATCTATTCTGGCAACTTTCTGGCTGCTGACAGTGAACTAACCTAAGCTGACCTTTACTAATAGAACTGCAGATGTAATAGAACTGTGGATGGATGTTTGAACAGATTCATATTGTTAAAGATTGCTCTATGGGTTACACAGGGAGAAAATAAAAAATTCTTTGCCTGTGTTGTTCAGAGATTTAATGT
Organism: Erethizon dorsatum; assembly: GCA_028451465.1. Lineage (NCBI taxonomy): Eukaryota > Metazoa > Chordata > Mammalia > Rodentia > Erethizontidae > Erethizon > Erethizon dorsatum. Next base: position 115,522,107 of record CM051833.1, read on the forward strand.
GATACTCTATTGACTGACTACGGTTGATTAATAAGTCATTAAATAAGAGTCTGAAGCTAATTCAGACAATGGAATATGTTATGGTGGATTTCTGTCATCACCAATGCACTCATTACAAATACCATAATTATGAATGAAAAGCCATTAGAGGTAGAGACAGAACTCAATTTAAAATTCTACTGCATTCTACTTAATTCCGTGAAGTGTACAACAACTCTAGTAGGAGTGCAAAATCCTTAGCTGAGTAATCCCTTATTTGAATGAGGACTCAGGATATATTGGTGCAGTGGAGTGTGTTGAAAAGAGGTCAGCAGGAGAGAATGAACTAATTGTATTTGTTAGAAGGGGAAAAGAGAGCTTTAAATAAGGATTGTGATCAGTGCAATGTTCTAAAAATTAGAGCAAGTACCACTTTTAATACAAATTGTATTTAATAAAATGGTTTAACAATTGTAATTTAGAAGCATGAACTTAGAGTCAGAAAAACCTCACTTCAAATCCTGACTCCACCACTTAACAGGCAGAGGAACCATGGTTAAGTTACTTCACATCTTTCAGACTCAGTTTCGCCATCTGTAAAATGTAGCTATTTCTTCTGCTAATCTTATAAGGTGGTTATAAGGAAAAATTAAGATAGTAGAAAGAGATTGAAATCTCAAAAAATATAAAGCAGGCATGTTATAGATACAATTGATTACCTACCCAACAGCCACTCCCTCTTTCATTCTTGCTGGGCAGAACCTTAAGTTTATTTAGGTATTCATTCAATCCCTGTAAGATTAAATCATGACTAACCTGGCTTTGTCTGGGTTCCATGCTAGTGACTGGTATAGGAAGGGCAAGGGGACCCATGGCTGACCAATGAGATGTAAGGGGAAGTTTCTCAAGAGGTTTTGTTAAAAAGTTACTCTCATATGCTGATAGAGTAGCAAGATTCATCAACTATAAATCGCCAGTAAGTACTATCTTAAAGGCCTGAATTTTAAAAAGTGTTATTGAGCTATAAAGCACTAACTATATACTATTTATGGTATACAATTCAGGAGTTTTAAATGTGCCTACAGATATGTGCAACTATTACTATAGCCAATTTTAGAAAGTTTTCATCACTTCAATAAGAAATCTTATATCCTTTAGCTACTATTATCTTGTCCCTCCTTGCCCCAGCCCTCAGCGATTACTAATCTTTCTGTCTCCATAATGTCCCTATTCTGGACTTTCATATGAATGGAATTATAGTATGTGGGGTCTTTTGTGATTGGCTTCTTTCACTTAATGTTCTCAGGGTCCCTCCATATTGTAGCAGGTATCAGCGCTGCTTCATTTTTAGGGCATTGTATTCTGTTGTGTGGATGTACAGTGTTTATCCATTTGCCCATTCATGGACATTTGAGTTGTGTTATGCTTTAGATCAAGAGTGTCCTCCAGAGGCCTCAAGCGCTCTTAGGAGGGGGTTTTGGAGGTTGATTAAATCGTGGGAGTGCTATAACTGACTTACTGTTAGGAGGTGGGGCCTGGTTAGAGGCAGGTCTTCCGAGGCAGGAGGACAAGTCTTCCCTTCCTGACCTGGAAGGTGGGTGTCTCTTCCTACCTGGCTCCTTGCTCCTCTCTCTGCTTTTTGGCCAGCATGACATGAGCAGGTTTCCTCTGCTATCCCCCTCTGACATGCTGTTCCTGCTTTGGAGCCCTTGACCATGGACTATAACCATGAGTCAAAATAGACCTCATCTCCTTCAAGTTTCAGGGTTTGGGTATTGTGTCTCAGCAGTGAGGAAAGTGACTAAGATAAGCTGTTTCCCCTTTTGGCTATGAGGAATAATTCTGCTGTAAACATGCATGTATAAGTTTCTGTGTGAGCATATATTTTCATTTGTCTTGGTTATATACCTAGTCAGCTAAAAGTCGAATTTCTGGGATTCCTGAAACAGGAAATTCCTAGGAAGATGGCAAAGGAAATCCCAGGATGATAGCTGTGTATCAGGTGTAAGAAAACAAGAAGGCCACATTGGAATAGAAAGTGAGTAGTCTTGATGAGGGAGGTTTCCAAGAAAAAAATGGAGCTGTTACTTTATATTATAGATCTGGTTGATTGGAAAACTATATTGAAAGAAACAAGCTAAATCATAGGTCAGCTAGTTCACTAGGGAGAGCCAGGGAGACACAGTTCAGCAGTGTCCTCCAGGACACTCAACAGGAATCTCAACAATGACCTCAAAAAGTATTGCTGGCCAGGGATATAGCTCAGCGGCACAAGCGCCTGCCTGGCAAGCACAAGGTCCTGAGTTTGATTCCTGGTACCAAAAAAAAAAAAAAAAAAAGTATTGCTAATTTGATTGGATCAGACTGTGGAACCATTTATATCCTAAGGCTTTGTTAAACACAACCAATAATTAATGGAGATTGACAAAAATAGAAGGCTGAAAAGGGAAATTGGGGGAAGTAGAGAGCTCAGTATCTAGTATCATATAATAGAGTACCTAAAATGTCCAGTTTTCAACAACAACAACAGAAAGATCATGGCACAAGCAAAGAAGCAGGAAAATGTAACCTATACTCAAAAAGAAAGTGCAAGAAACAGAATTATCTGGTTGAGAGGGTCCAATATCAGATGTAACAGACAAAGAATAAAAGTAGTCTTTACACATTCAAAGAAACCATGCTTACAGAAGTAACAGAAACTACAATGCTGTAGTATCTTATCAAATAAAGGATACCAATACGTATATAGAAATTATTAAAAAGAACCAAATGGAGACTTTGGAGTCAGAAAGTAAAATAAGCAAAGTGGAAAATTCACTAGAAAGATTCAACAGTAGATTTGAATTGGCAGGAAAAAAAGAAAATATACTTAAGAGTAAACTGACAGAAGGTATTCAAGGCGAATAATAAAGAGAAAAAGAATGAAGAAAGCTGAGCAGAACCTCAGAGCTATGTGAGACACTATTGGCAAACCAGCATATGTGTAGTAGGAGTACAAGAAGAAAGCCTGGATCAGAAAGAAATGATGGCTGAAAACTCTCCAAATTTGATGAAAAACATGAGTCACATCCAAGAAGCTTGATAAATTCTAAGTGGGATAAACATGAAGAGGTCCACACTTGATCATCATTACAAGGAAATAGAATCCCGATGGCCCCTGAGTTATGATAGTTAAAATTATATTTCCACTTTATAAGGGCATGAAAGCATACACATATACAACCATTGTGTTTCTTATTTTCAGTACATTATTCAATAAATTACATGAGGAAATTCAACACTTTTTCTTAAGTAGACTTTGTGTTAGATGACTGTGCGCAATTATAGCCTACTACATGGGGCTGAGCACATTTAAGGTACGCTAGCCTAGCTGTGATGTTCAGTAGGTTACGAGTATTTTTAATTTAAGGCATTTGCAACATATACATGATGGGCTTACTGGGACATAACCCCATCCTAAATCGAGGACTCGGAAGTTACATTTTCTACCTAAACTGTAAATATGGAATATTGAGCAATAAAAATTTTGTAATGCCTATATTAAGAGTATGGTGAAAAGGAACATGGTGACACAGGTAAGGTGAGGTGTGTGAGGTTTGTACGCAGGCGTATGGGGAGATTTTTAGGGTTAGTCCTCTTGTAACACAGAAATCCAAGGTTTCAAAATAACGATTTAAGAGAATAAGTGTAGGAGATAGCAGTGTATACGTATTCTCAGAACCACGGGGCCACCTACAAAAGAAGCAGTACAACAGAGAAAGTACTTGCGTCTGGGAGCAACACTGGGGCTGGGAGCCGGGGGGGCAGTGTGTTTCTGTTTTTCAGTGTAAGCCCTTGGTACAGTTTGACCTTAAGCATACGTACATGGTTTTATGTCCATAAAGTGCGAATTAACTTTTTTACATCTCCACAATTTTTTTTTTTTGGTGGGTACCAGGGGTCGAACTCAGGCCCTTGTGCGCCAGCAGGCGCCTGTGCCACTGAGCGATATCACCAGCCCTTTTTTCATATGTGGGTACCAGGAGTTGAACTCAGGACCTCACACTTGGACCTCACACTTGCCAGGCAGGCGCTTACGCCGCTGAGCCATCTCACCAGCCCCTACATCTCCACAATTTGATGAGGAGGGTTATGTTTACTTTTTTTTAAATTTCTGGTGAAATGCACACAACATAAAATTTACCAGCCTAACAATTTTTAAATGTAAAGTTCAGTAGTTTTAAATACTCACATTGTTGTTCAACCAATCTCTATAACTCTGCTGATAGTTTTAAAATTACCTTAGTGCTTGTTCCTTTAGTTTACTTAGTAATAATTTCCATGCGATCATTCTTATTTTTTCTTCTTAAAATTCAATCATCTCCTCAATGCTATTCTAATATCTACTTTAAGTTTCTTGAAAGCAGAGACTGTAAGGGTCATATTTTAAAGTTTTGAGTATTCTCCTTGGTTCTGAATATAATGTTTCATTGGATGCTCTAGTTTCTTTGTCCTCTATACATTTTAGAAGCAGCTTGTCTGCAAGAAATTCTACTGGGATTTTTTTTTTCATTATTATTTGCTATCTGGGCCTGAAAATTTCTTTTCCAAACCATTGTAATATATGAATTCAATTTTTTGAATGGTTATGGATCTCCTTAGGTTATCTATTTGAGTTTGGATGATCAATTTTGGTAGTCTGATATTTGAGAAATTGTTTCATGTCATTGAGGTTATTAAAGTGTGTGTAGAATTTGAGTGCGTGTTTATAACATTCCCTTATTTTATTGTCTGTGAGATCTGTAGTGACTTTCCCTCTTTTATTCTTTATACCACTAATTTGTGTCTTTCTTTATTAGTCTTGCTAGGTGGTTTATCAATCTTAATAATTTTTAAAAGCTTCATCTTTGATTTTCATTAATTTTTCTCCATTCAAGCTCACCAACTCTTTCTTTTGTCATTTCCATTGTTTCCATTCAGGAAGCTTTAAATTTTGATTATTGTATTTTCAGTTTTAAATTTTCCACTTGGTTCTTCTATTTTCTATGTTCTGTTTCCTTGCTGATACAGTCCATTGTAATGTTTGTATATAAAATTCTCACAATTGCCATTTGAGAATTTTTATAGCAGGTGTTTTAATTCCAGCAGCTGTCTAATTTTGCCATTGGTGACTGTTGGTTGTGTTTCCACATATGAGTTGAGATATTTTGTGTTTCTTCATATACCAAGTAATTTTGGTTTATATTCTTAGTCCTTTGAAATATGATACTATGAAATTGGTTTAAGTCTTGTGGAGAATGTTGATGTTTCTATTTTAGCAAGCAATTAATTTGGCTTGGCTTAGGCATAAATTCTTACCTGCCTTCTGTGAGGTGTGGTTCCCGTGTCAATTCAATTTTAGTCATTGTAGTGCTATTTGCGTTTATAACCACCCAGTAATTAGTCTTGAACCTGGGTAGAATTCTGTTAGTTCAGCTCTCAGTCTTCCATATACTAATTAGGTTAAGATCCATGCATGTACAGGTAAGAGAGGTGAGCCTACAAGTTTTATATAAAACTATATGAGAAACCAGGTGTGGTGGACACACCTGCAATCATAGCACTCTGGGAGGTTGAGGCAGAAGTTCAAGTTTGAGCCCAGCCTGGAAAACTTAGTGACTTAGCAAAACCCTGTCTCAAAAAAAGCTGTGTGTGGAGAGGGGGGTGGCTGGGGATTTAACTCAGCGTAGATCTCCTGGGTTCAACCCCCTGAATTCTTTTTCTACTTTTGGGGGGTATTTTCTGTTTTTTTCCACATTTGGGGGGTATTTTCTGGTTCTTTGCAGCTCCTCTTTTTTGGTACTGATCAGAATCTACTCATTTCTGCAACTACTCCACATCAGATACTAACTGGTGGAAATGGAAACATAGAAAGATGGGGGAAAAAAATCTCCCTTATCTTAGAGTGCTGGCTCCTGCAGTTTCCTGTTAATAGCCATTGTCATTGCTACTGTTGCTTGGATTATCTTGGAGTCTGGGGCAGGAGGGAATGGAGACAAGGAGAGAAAAAAATGCTAGAGCATTCCCCTTCTCTATGAGCTTTTTGAGTTCCTTTTTTAGCATCTCCAGGCACAACTCGAAGTTCTCCTGCATCTTTCTCAGTCTGCACCACAGTGCTCACTTTCAGACTGGAAGTTGTATTGCATTGAATCTGGGGAGTTACTGAAGGAAAAAGCAATCCCGGCTTCATGGTATAATGAACCCGGTGTTCCTTCCTAATCCACCACTTTGGAGTCCCCAAAGAATTGTGGTACCTGTTTTATCTGGGCTTTATAATTGTGTTGAGTGGGACAGAAAAGGGAGTGTGTATCTAGTCTATCTTAGCAGAACTGGGCCCGTATGTTCTTAGAGTTCTGTGTATATTCTGGATCAAGACCTTTATCAGATACATGATTCGCAAATATTTTCTCCAGTCTATGGCTTAATTTTTTTCTTTCACCAGTTGTGCCATTGAGGTGATATCTAAAAAATCTTCGCCTAACCCAAAGTCACAAAGATTTTTTCTGCATGCTTTATTCTAGAAGTTTTGTAGATTTAGGTATTATATTTATGTCTTGAATATTGTATATGGAATGAGGTATTGATTGAAGTTCATTTATTTTGGTAAGGATGTCAAATTGTTCTAGCACGTTTTTGTTGGAAACACTATCTTTTTTTACACTGACTGCCTCTGCACATTTGTAAAATATCCGTTATCACTATATATGTGGTTCTATTTCTATACTCTGTATTCTGCTTTATTATTTTTCTTCTTTATTGTGGAAATATATATATATAATATTTATCATTTTAATCACTTGTAAATGTATAACTCAGGAGCTTTAAATACATTTACAGTGTTGTGTAACCATCACCATTATTTATAGTGTACACAAACTTTTTCATCATCCTCAACATAAACCCATTAACTCACCCCCCATTTCCCTCCTCAGCCCCTGGTAACTTCTATTTTACTTTCTGTTTCTATGAATTTCCCTATTCTCAATATTTCATATAAGTAGAATCATACAATCTTTGTTATTCCATGTCTGGCTTATTTTAGTTAACATAATGTCCTCAAAGTCTATCCCTGTGTGGCATATAGTAAAATTTCTGATGTGAGAATTCACTGCTATAAATTTCCCTATAGGACTGCTTACATTGCATCCCATAAGTTCCAGTATGTTGTATTGGCATTATTGTTTAGTTGTAGATACTGTTTAATTTCTTCTTTAATTTCATCTGTGACCCTTTGGTTGTTCAGGAGGGTGTTGTTTAATTTCCATGTGTTTATTTAGTTTTGTGGTTTCTTTTGCTGTTGATTTCCAATTTCATTGCACTATGGTCAGATAATATGCATGGGATAATTTCAATTCCTCTGCATTTACTTAAGCATGTTCTATGGGCTAGTGTGTAGTCTATTCTGGAGAATGTCCCATGTGCAGGTGAGAAGAATGTGTATTCTGATGTTGTGGGGTGGAACACACTATAGATATCTACTAAGTCCATTTGTTCACAGGTTTGTTTTAATTCTGATATTTATTTGTTGAATTTTTGTCTAGTTGATCTAATTGTGGGAGTGGGGTATTAAAGTCCCCCATTACAGTTGTGTTAGTGCTTATTTGATCTTTCATGTCTGTTAGTATTTGTTTTATGTATTTGGGTGCACCAGTATTTGGTGCATATATATTTATGATTGTTATCTCTTCTTGGAGTTTTCCCTTAACAAGTATGTAGTGATCTTCTTTGTCTCTTTTGATCAGTCTTGGCTTGATGTTCACATTATCTGCAAATAGAATAGCTACTCCTGCTTTTTTCTAGGATCTTGTCACATGGAGTATTGTTTTCCATACTTTGACTTTCATTTTATGAATTTTTTGAGTTAAATATGTTTCTTGAATGCAGCGTATTGTTGGCTCTTGCTTCTTGATCCCTTCTGCCAGTCTGTTTGTTTTGATTGGTGAATTGAGGCCATTCACATTGATGGTTATAACAGAAATGTATTGGCTTATCTTTCTCATATTATTTTCCTGTTGTTGGTTTCCCGTCATTCCCCTTTATTTAATTGCTTGCCCTGCCTGGTGGCTTCTTTCATTGGTGTTCTCGTGCTTGTGGTCTTCATTTTCTCTTTGTAGTATATCCTTCAGAGCATTCTGAAGAGCTGGTCTGGTGGTCATGAATTTTTTCAGTTGTCCTTTGTCATGGAAGTATCTTATTTCTCTATTGATTTTGAAAGATAGTTTTTTAGGGTACATCAATCTGGGTTGGAGGTTGTTTTCTTTTAGAGCTTGAAATAGCTCACTCCAAGCTCTCCTTGATTTGAGGGTTTGTGTTGAGAAGTCTGCTGTGATTCTGATGGGCTTTCCTTTATAGGTGATTTGTTTCTTTTCTCTAACTCCTTTTCATATTCTGTAATAGCTAAATCTTGGAAACAACCCAAATGCCCATCAACTGAGGAATGGATAAAGATGATGTGGGTTTTTTTTATACAATGGAGTACTACTCTGCCATAAAAGAAGGATGCAATTTGAGACCATACTCTTAAGTGAAATAAATTGGACTCACATGTATAAATATTGCATTGGCTCCTTGGTGTGAGAAACTGAAAAAGCAAACAAGGACCAAAATGTACAATAGATATTATGAAATGGGAAGAAATTGTTCAAGAGGAAAGAGGAACTAGAGTGGGGGAAGGGGGAAAGGAAGGAAGGGAGAAGGGATAAAAACGATTAAGAAAAGGATAAAATGGAAATAAAGCTTTACAAGTAGGGAGGAGAACAGGAATTGAAGGGAGGAGAGGGGATTGGGAGAAAAAGAGGAATCAAAATATATCATGTACAGGTACAAATTCCCTATGATGAATATGATTATTATGTATATCTAAAATGTACCAGTAAACTTAATTTTAAAAAATTTTATTTTGTTTTTTTGTTTTTTTTTGGGTGGGGGGTCGACCTCAGGACCTCACGCACCAACAGGCACCCGTGCCGCTGAGCGATATCACCGGCCCCTTTTTTCGTATGTGGGATCCGGGAGTCGAACTCGGGCCCTTGCGCTTGCAAGGCAGGCACTTACGCCGCTGAGCCATCTCACCGGCCCTAAAAAATTTTAAAAATAAAAAGTAAAAAAAAAAATTAAATTTCATTTCTTTTTATGGCTAAATATTTGATTATATGCCTATATAATATTTTATTCATTTGTCTATTGGTGGTCATCACCTCTGTTGTTTCCACCTTTTGGCTATTGTGACAAATGCTGTTATTAACATTGGTGCGTGCATATTTGTTGAGTCCCTGCTTTGCTTTCATTTCCTTTGGGCGATAGATGGAGAAGTGAAATTGCTGGTTCATATGGTAGTTGTATATTTAGTTTTTTGAGGAACTATCAAACTCTTTCTCACAGTGGCTGCTCCATTTTACATTTCAACTAACAATACACAAAGATTCTAATTTCTCCACATACCCACCAACACCTGTTATTCCCCAGTTTTTAAAACTTACTGCACATGTAGTATGTGAGAAGTGGTATGGCATTATGGTGTGATTTGCATTTCTCCAATAACTAATGATGTTTAGCCTTGTTTCATGGGCTCATTAGCCATTCAGAGAGTTGCTTTGGAGAGATGTCTACTTAAATCTTTTGCCCATTTTTGAACTAGGTTCTTATTTCGAGTTGTAGGTGATCTTTGTATATTCTCAATATTAATCCCTTTATTAGATACATGATCTACAAATATTTTCTCCCATTCTGTAAGTTGTCTTTTTGTTTTCTTGATAGTACCCCATTGTGATACACAAACGTTCCTAATTTTGGTGAAGTTCAATTTTTCTACTTTGGTTTTTGTTGCCTGTGCATTTTTTCCCATAGCCATTAAATTGTTTTCAAACTCAATTTTATGAAGATTTCCTCAAGTATTTTCTTCTAAGAGTTTTATAGTTTAGCTCTAGAGTTTAGGTATTTGATCCATTTTAAGTTAATATTTGTATGTGGCATAAGATAAGGGTCTAAGTCCATTCTTTGTGGATATCCAGTTTTCCAGCACTGTATGTTGAAAAGGCTGTCTTTCCCTCCACTGAATGGCCTTGATATTCTTGTCAAAAGTATTTGGCCATGTCTGTAAAGGTTTATTTTTAAGCTCTCTATCCTGTTGGTCTATGTCATACTACTCTAATTACTATAATTTCATTAGTAATTTTCAAAGTTGGAAAGTGTGTTTTCCAACTTCATTTTTCTTTTTCAAGATTATTTTGGTTATTTGAGATCCTTTGTAATTCTATATGACTTTGAGGATTATGTTTTTCATTATTGTGAAAAACATTTTTATAATTTTGAGAGGATGGCATTTAGTTTATAGATTACTCTGGGCAGCACTGATATATCTTAACAATGTTAAGTCTTAATATATGCGAACCTGAGATATCTTTCTAAGACTTCTTCAGTTCTTTTAGCAATGCTGTGTAGTTTTCAGGGTACAGGTCTTTCTCCCTCAGGTTGGGTTTTTTCCTGAGTATTTAATTCTTTTAGATGATATTGTAAATAGAATTGCTTCCTTAATTTCATTTTTGGGTTGTTCATTGCCAGTTTATAGAAATACAGTTTATTTTTGTGTGTTGATCTTGTACGTACCCTAAAACCTAGTTGAATTTATTTATTAGCTCTTGTAAGTTTCTTGTGTATTCTTTGGGATTTTCTCTATATAGTATCATACAATTTGTAAATAGAGATAGCTTTATTTCTTCCTGTTCAATTTGGATGCTTTTCATTTCTTTTTGTGTAGTAGCTCTGGCAAGAAGTTACAACACCATGTTAAACAGCAGTGGTCAAAGAGGACATCCTTGTTTCTGATCTTAGGAGAAGCTTTTAGTCTTTCACCACTAAGCATGAAGTTATCTGTTGGTTTTATATAAATACGCTTCATGATGTTGAAGAATTTTCCCTCTGATACTAGTTTTCTGAGGGTTTGTTTTGTTGTGGTTGTTATGAAAGGGATCACCCTTTCAAGGGATTTTGTCAAATGCTACTTCAGCATTCAATTGAGATGATCATGTGGTTTTCTTCCTTCATTCTATTAATGTGGTATATTGCATTGGTCGACTTTCTTATGATGAACTACCCCTGCATTCATGGGATAAATCTCACCTGGCCATGGTGAATAATACTTTTTAATATGTAGTTGGGTTTGATATGCTAATATTTTGTTGAGGGTATTTTACATCTATATTCATAAGGCATACTGGCCTGTGATTTCCTTTTCTTGCAATGTTTTTATCTGGCTTTGGTATAAGGATAATCCTGGCCTTCTACAATGAATTAGGACATGTTCCCTCCTCTTAAAGTTTTTGGAAGCATTTGAAAAGGATTTCTGTCAATTGTTTAAAAGTTTTTTAGATTCACCATTAAAGTCATCTGATTCAGGACCTTTCTTTGTTGAGAATTTTTAAAAATTACTGTTCCAACCTCTTTTTTGTAGGTCTGTTGATATTTTCCATTTCTTCTTGAACCATGTAATTTTTGCGATTCAAGGAACCTGTCCATTTCTTCTAGATTTTTAAATTTGTATATAATTTTTCTTATTATCATGACCATACTTCTATCTCTGTAAGGTCAGTGGTAATGTCTCCACCTCCATTTTTAAAATTTTAGTTATTTGCCATTTCTGTTTTTCTCTATCAATCTAGCTAAGGTTTGCCAATTTTGTTCATCTCTTCAGAGGTCCAACTTTTGATTTCACTTATTTTCTCTGTTTTTTCTATTGTCTTTTTTTTTTTTTTTTTGGATACAGGGTCTTATTGTGTAGTTCAGGCTGGCCTTGAACTCACTATGTAGCCCAGGCTGTTCTCGAACTGACAGTGATCCTGCTGCCTCAACCTCCCAAGTGGTGGGATTACAGGCATGAGCCATCATGGCCAACTATTGTCTCTTATGTTAGTCTCTGCTGCTTAGTTCCTTCCTTCTACTAGCTTTGGGTTTAGTTTGCTCTTCTCTTTATAGTTCCTTAGGGTATAAACTATTGGTTTTATACCTTTTTTAATGTAGATATTTATACTATAAATCTCCTTTTGACACTGCTTTTACTGCATTAGGGTTAGGGTCTTGGCATATTATGATTTCATTTCATCTTTATGTATTTTATAATTTCTCTCGTGCTTTTTTTCTTTGACACATTGATTGTTTTATTGAATTTCAACATATTGGGCCAGTGAGACGGCTCAGTGGCATAAGTGCCTGCCCGGCAAGCGCGAGGTCCTGAGTTCAACTCCCGGAATCCACATAAAGGAAAAAAAGGGCCGATGATACTGCTCAGCAGCACAAGCGCTTGCTGGCAAGCGTGAGGTCCTGAGGTCGACTCCTGGTACCCACATTAAAAAAAAAAAATTCAACATATTAAATTTTCCAGTTTTACTTCTTTTGCTATTTCCTGTCTTCATCCTGTTATGGTTGGAGAAGATACTTTGAGTGATACATTTATATTTAAATCTACTGAGAATTGTTTTGTGGCCTAATAGATAGTCTATCTAAGCGCATGTCCTATCTGTGCTTGAGAAGAATGTGTATTCTGTTGTGTGGTAGAGTGTGCCATATATGTTTGTTAAGTCTAATTAGTTTATTGTACCACTCAAATTCTCTATTTCCTTATTTGTCTTCTGTCTTGTTCTATCCATTATTGAAAGTAGGCTATTGAAGTCTGCAACTATTAGAGAGCTAATTTTTTACTTCATATATTTTGAAGGTCTATTATTAAGTGTACAAAAGTTTATTATTGTTGTATCTTTTTCCTTTATTGAACCTTTTAAAAATATATAATGTCTGTTTCTCTTGTAAGCTTTTTCAATTTAAAACATATTTTGATTGCTATTAGTATTGCCGTTCCAGCTTTCTTTTGGTTACTATTTGCATGGAGTGTCTCTTTCCACCCTTTTGCTTTTGACTTATTTGTATCTTTGGATCTGAAGTGAGTCTCTTGAAGACAGGATGTAGTTGGATCACGATCACACCTGGCTTGGCCCTCAAGGTTTCTGTATGTGATGAGTTACTCTTCTCTTGCTGATTTTAGCTTCAATTATTGTCATCATCTTTCAACAGATTGGTTGTTGTGTCTTAATGTGGATGTCGTTAATTTTATTCTACTTGGAGTTCATTGAGCTTTTAGGATGTGTAGATTCATATCTATCATCCAATTTGGGAATTTTCAGCCATTATTTCTTCAAATTTTATTTTTTTCCCTTTCTCTCCTTTCCTTCAGAGACTCTCAAAATTCATGTTGATTTACTTAATGGTCTTTCATGGGGCCCTTAGGCTTCATTAACTCTTGTTCATTGTTTTTTTAGTTCCTGCGACTTAATCATTTTGTTGTCTTCAACTACCTTATTTTCACTGATTTTTTTCTTGTCTGCTCAAATCTGCTCTTGAATTTTTTTTTTTTTTTTTTTTTTTTTTTTGTGAGTACCGGGGGGTCAACCTCAGGACCTCGCGCGCCAGCAGGCGCCCGTGCCGCTGAGCGATATCGCCAGCCCCTTTTTTGTATGTGGGTTCCAGGAGTCGAACTCGGGCCCTCGCGCTTGCCAGGCAGGCGCCTACGCCGCTGAGCCACCTCACCGGCCCATGCTCTTGAATTTTTATCTGTGATTATATATGTATTTTTTGCTCCAGAATTTCCTTTGATTCCTTTTCATAATTGCGGTCTTTTTATTCATATTATCATTTTGTTCTGTATGTGTTCTCATAGTTCTTTGCACATCTTTAAGATATAGAGTCTTCGTCTAGTTACTCTAATGTTGGAGCTTCTTCAGGGATGATTTCTTGTGATTAATTTTGGTTTTCATTCCTTTCAGTGGGGCATACTTTGCTCCTTCCTTGTATGTCTTTTTTTTTTTTTTGTGGTGTTGGGGATTGAACCCAGGGCCTTGTACATGCAAGGCAAGAACTCTACCACAGGAGCCACATCCCCAGCCCCCACCCCCCTTGTATGTCTTGTGATTCTCTCATTCTCTCTCTCTCTCTCTCTCAACCTGGATGTTTGAATCTTACAAGATGGCAACAATTTTTGGATTGCTTGAACTTGTGCCACAGATTAGCCTCCGATGAGAGTTTACGGTCTTCTGGGGTCGTTCTGATTCTGTGACTTTCCCCTGGATGTGTATGGTAACTTCCTAAATGCCCCCGTGTATGTGGTTGCTTTTATGTGTCCTAATCTTTAAGTGGCTGGCCTCCCCAAAGGGAAAGAAATACAGGAGAAAAAAGGCACTATAGTTTTAGGTTTCCTGAAAATTTCTTCAGCTCATGAGGATTGAAACAGTGGTTACCAGCCTCTGTGCCAGCTAAGATTTCTCATGGAAGCTTTCAAGTTTTAAAGACTCCAAAAGAGTTCCAAAAGAGTTTCTTTAGACAGTTTCTGCCAGTGTAATTGTTCCCTAGGTACAGAGATGAATTCCTGGTGCTTCTACTCCTTCAACTTCTCTGACATCACTCTTTCATAAAGTTCTTTCTCCACTCTGGTAAGAGGAACCGAGGGAGGAAGTATTCATCCCTGAGCCAGTGTTTTAAAAGAACAGCAGAATGTTCCTTAGGTCTGAGTTTTGTGACACTGGACAAACTTTGAGACTACAGAAAATCAGGATAAATTTTAGGCTATCTTATCTGGGCAACCTTGTTGCCTCACCTGGAGGTACTCTTCAGAACTGAAATCCCTGTGCTCCTGTGGTTTGATTCACTAAAGGTAAGTCTTACCTTTGCAGGGGTTAGTCTCTCTTTTGGTTTGTCTTCAATTGCATGCAGACTGCAGTTTGGGGCTGGTGCACAGAAGGCAACCTTCTCCTGCTCCTTAGAGTGTTCCCTTGGCAAGGACACTCAAACTGACTACAAGATGAACCACAAGAGATGCTTATTCTCCAAGGGCTGTTAGTTAGGGCAGTGTGATGATTAAGCTTAACTGTCGACTTGACAAGGATTAACCCATTGCTGTTTGTTATGATTTGTGTCTAGATGTCCCCCCCACCCCAAGCCTCCTGCAGTCTTAGGCTTTTTCGGAGGTGGGTGAATCTAGAGTTTGTAATTGATTCAAGGTCCAGTGCTGGGATTAAGGGTGTGAGTGCTACACCCGCCCTAGAGTGGGTAGCCTGCATACAATATAAGGGACAGAAAGAGGCTTGTCTCCCTCTCTCTCTCTTTCTTTCTCTCTCTCCTTCCTTCCTCTCTCCCTCCCTGCCCTCTCATTGCTTTTTCTATTCTCCACTGTCATGAACTGTTGCCCCTCTGCCATGTGCCACCCTGCCTTGGAGCCAGCTGATTATGGACTGAAACTTCTACAAACTGTGAGCTAAAAAAACCTTTCATTTTCTCTCAGCAATAAGAGAAAAGTAACTAAGACACTGTCCATAGCTGAATGTGCCGTTAGGAAGTGGATCACTGGGGGAGTGCCTTTGGAGGGTTTCTCTCTCACTAGCACTGGTCCACTGGTTTGTTTCCTACCCATCATGAAGTGAGCAACTTGGCTCTACCATGCCCTTCTGCCATGAAGTTCCTTCACAGAGCCAGCCTACCATGAACTGAAATCTCTGAAACTGTAAACCATTTCCTTAAACACTTAAAGTAGTATATGTCAGACATATTGGTCATAGTGATTAAAAGTTGACCAATACAGGCAGCTGTCCACAGTAATAAACCTTAAAGTAGAATATGTGACCCTCTGTTATAGTGCCTAGAACCTTCTGCCTTATCCCAGATAGCAGTGATTTTCCACTCTTCATTTTTGCTTCTCTAGTACATCTATGCCCAATACATGTTTGCTGAACTAATGAATTGGATGGGATATTTGCACAGGTTTCCTACGGGAATTTATTGCTAGGAGCCTCGTCTGAACCTAGCGCATGTATATGCAAATATATGTATGAATGTTGCATAAGTAGTCCCTACACCGGTGATTCTCAAACCTTGCTGCTCATCAGAATCACCCAATAAACTTTTCCCAAATCTTGATTCCTATCTTCCAACCACAGGGATTGTTTTTGTAAGTCAACCTACATGCTTCAAAAGCTACCTGGGTAATTTCTGATATGCAGCTGGTGTGGAGAACCAAAGACCTTTGGCTATGCAAATTTAATAGTCAAAGTATTTGGGGCTGGAAATGTAGCTCAGTGGTAGAATGGTTGCCTAGCTTGCACACTCCCTGGCTTCATTCTCTAGCTTGGAAAGGAAGTCTACGAAGGGCTTCTACTTTCCAAGTAAGATGCAGTGTAACTAGTTTTGGAGCTTTAAGACTGTGTTCCAATTCCACGGCAGCTACTTCCTAGCTATCTTTAGACGAATTATCTAATCTTTCAGTTTCTTTGACTATAAATAGGAGTTATGGGGTGACTGTGAAGATTTATGTAAAGCCTTGGCATTTTAATACAATTAATGTTGCCCAGGTTTATTCTGGTGTGCAGACTTGCCACCAGATTCGTACAGATGCAGTTTACTGCAGTACACCTTCTCCAGCCAGCTTCTGGGAGACTAGGGTGGAGCTGAGGGTGTGTTCCTGGTCCGCCTGTCAAGTGAAGGATCCAAAAACCTTGGAACCAGGAGGGCACTACGCAGACGATCACACTCCGGCCCGGCGGCCGGGGCTGCACCGCACACGGGCACCAGGGGCCGCTCGCGCTCCCCAGGCTCCCGCGCTGATGGGCGGCGCCCCGCGCATGCGCACTCGGAGCTACGCGCCTCGGGAGCGGGGCGGCCTCTGCGGCCTTCTGCGTGGCTCCCCCTACCAAGCCTCCGTGGCTGGACACAGGACAGACTCCAGCCCCCTACACGCCTACGACCCGCGGGCAAATCTGGGGCGGCCAGTATTCGCGTCTCCACTGCGCTGCAGCCGGCGTGGTTGTCCGGCCAGCGGAGGCCGGGCCCCAGCGAGACGCCGCCGCTGCCCGCATGCTGCGCTGGCTGATCGGGGGAGGCCGCGAGCCCCAGGGCCTGGCCGAGGTAAGCGCCGGCCGCCGCGGCGCCCGCAGAGGGGCGGGGCGGGGCCCGGGCTGTGGGCGCGGCCCGGGCTGAGGTCTGCGGCCAGCGGCGGGGGCACCCGCAGGAGCTCGGGTCTGGGCTGCTCACCCCGCCTCAGTTTACCTGGAGGCGAAGGCGCCGAATGCAGCCTTACTCTTGCCTCGTTTGAACTGGTGCGTTTTCTCCTGATACTTGGTTACATATCCAGCAACCATAATACTTATAAGTCAGGAAAATGATTTTCTGATTAACTTATTTTTGGTTTCATAATCACACGTCACGGGCCTGATAATTGGATAGGCCGTTTAATTGTGTAATGAGATTCGCACGTGAAATAGGAATAATTTGCCAGCTTAAAAATATTGAGGTCTGAATTTATTTCACATGCCACACAAGAATAGAATTCCGTTTCTCATAGAAGTAGCTCTTTTGACTGAAATAAAAGACTGAATTGTAAGCAGCTTAACTTCTCAGTTTTGACTTCCTCATATCTTTGCAGTTGAGATTTATTGTCTGTTTTTTAAAAGTATTTTAGATGAGTCTGGAATCCTTCAGGTAATGGAAGAATTGTGGATCCTTAAACATATATATATACACACACACACAACGATTCGGTATTAACCTAGTTACTCATAAAATTTGATTAACTAGTTCTGCCATTCCTGGCAAGCTTTCATTTGGGGGAGCAATACTGTTTTCAGATCTCGGTTTTCTTTTTCTTATCCGAACCTTTGTTAGAAGGGAGACAGGATAAATACAGCATTACTGTTGAGGGTATATGTTTTAAGAAAACATTGATACATGTTAGCTTATATATTTTTTCATGTAAAAGTACTTCAGTTATTGTAATTTCTTTAAATTCGTACATTATCAGACCCCATGATTTTCTCTAATTTATGGAAGAACTTTGTATTCTAATTTAAGCAGTGGGTCTCAGTCTTGGGGTGATTTTGCTCTTCAGGGGCCATTTGCAACATCCGGAGAGTCCCCCACCCTGGTGAATCCAGGGCGTTTTCACGGGGTGTAGCTTACAGGGATGGGGTGAATAGGGGAGTGTTCTCTGTTGGCATCAGAAAAACCAGGGGTGTGGCTTAGTATGCTAAAACGTTCAGGACAGCCACAAAATGTCAGTAGCGTCAAGTTTGAGAAATCCCGGTTTAGAAAATGATACTGAGTTTGACCCAGAAATGGGGTTAATAGGTCCTGCCTTACAGAATTAAGTTGCATGGCATGTATGCTTAGCACAGTGTCTGACGTATGGCCTGCCACATCATACTGTGCTCTGTGCGTGTTAGCAGCCTTTATCAATATTACCCAGAGATGAATTCATGGGTCTCAACGGTTTGATTCCTTTTTTTTTTTTTTTTTTTAGAACACATGTATTGAATGCCTGTAATGGGCTATTTTAGTCTATATTTTACCGCTTTGACTGGCAATTTTATTTCCAACAAGTTTTAATTGAGAAACACTCATTCTAAAATAATTGAGTTGGATTGGCCCATTAATTTTTAAGGTCAGGTTTATGGAGATTGAATATATATAAAATAAATTCACTCTTTTTGTAAATTTATTGTGACTTGAAAATACTAAAATTTATGAATTCATGGTAAGAGAAATGTTTTATATAGAATTGCAGTTATTCAGTTGATATTAGGGGACCTAATACCTGGTACTAGGACATACAAGTCTTGTGGCTTTTGAAGTCTTGTATTCTTACATATGCAGTTGTGTATCATGTTATCCCTGTTTCTCTTTTGTTTTTGCTTGTTTTTTCCCCCCATTACAAGAAATCTCCATTACAGACAATAGGTGAAGAACAGTCCCGCAACCCCTACACGGAACTGCTCGTGCTGAAAGCACACCATGATATCGTGCGGTTTCTAGTACAGCTGGATGGCTACAGGTAAGAGACACTAGTGTCTAACTGACTGCTGTTTAGGAAGAGAGTTTTTAGGGAATTTTATATTTAAAACAAGTTCAAAACCCATTTCTAAAAATTTAAAAACTGATAGTAATTGGAGAAACTCAACCAGTTTTTAAAAAAATGTAACATTAGTAGAAATTGAATTTGACCTCTGCAACTTGATGAAATTATGCATCTAAAATCTTTTTTTTTTGCCCAGCACGTCATATCTGGAGATTTGTGTATTATATTTGTTATATGATTTATTTTTTTTTTATTTTTTTTTTTTTGTGGGTACCGGGGGGTCGACCTCAGGACCTCGCGCGCCAGCAGGCACCCGTGCCTCTGAGCGATATCACCGGCCCCTTTTTCGTATGTGGGATCCGGGAGTCGAACTCGGGCCCTCGCGCTTGCCGGGCAGGCGCTTAAGCCGCTGAGCCATCTCACCGGCCCTTGTTATATGATTTAGAAAGTCTTATTAGTTTGGAAGAAGCAAATAACTTTAAAATTTGGGTGGGAGTTGTAACTGTATATTAAGGTGAGCTTGAATTTGGGGAATGAATATGGTAAATATACCCACTAGGGATGTGCTATAGTGAGTAAAAATAAGGATTTAATCTGAGTTTTTTTTGTTACTGATGAAACCCCTTTATTTATTTATTTATTTTTTGTGGGTACCGGGGGGGTCGACCTCAGGACCTCGCGCGCCAACAGGCACCCATGCTGCTGAGCGATATCACCGGCCCCTTTTTCATATGTGGGTTCCGGGAGTCGAACTCGGGCTCTTGCGCTTGCAAGGCAGGCGCTTACGCCGCTGAGCCATCTCACCGGCCCGAAACCCCTTTAAAATGTACATTATTCTATACTTCTTTGGTAATGTGTATAATATTAAATTTAATACATTTGCAAATAGAGATGAAGGTGAATAGGTCTTAGGGATAATACTTAGCTTATTACTAATCTACAGTATATATCTGTTATCAAGCCCTTGTTCAGCTACAATGTAAGTACTGTAATGCTGAAACTTTTAATATTTGTCTTTCCTCCTAGAATGTAACTTTCATGAGTGTGGGACATGTTTTCTTATTTACCACAATATTAATACCTAGCACAGTGTCTTATGTTTAGCAGGCAGTTATTGTTGAGTGAGTTTTTTCTGTTGCCTTTGCTGCTTTTTTTTTTTTTTTTTCCTTTTTTGACTCCAGGAGTGACAGCTTCTGTGGCTAGTCATAACTCTGACTAGTACTTCTACTGTCTGTTGGCTTTGTTTTCTCTCTGCTTTTTTATGTCTTTGGCATTTAGTTGCTTTTGTGATGTGCTGTGCAGTTCTGACTGTGCAGTTAGGTCAGATTGCACACGTACAGGGCAGAGTCTTCCACTTTAGACTCCCTTCACCTTAGACTCTAGCCATAACTTGGGTTTCTGGGTCACTCACGCTTCTGACCAGCTAGCTGGAAGTTCCCACTGCCCCATCAGGTTTGATGACTCACTGGAATATAACTCACTGAACTCCGGAAAGCGCTCAACTGCTGATTACATTGGTATCATAAAGCACACATATCAGGACCAGCCAGATAAAGAGATGCATAGGGAGAGGTCTAGGAGGGTCTCACATGAAAGCCTCCTTGTCCTCAGGGTTCTTTGCCCTCTTGGCACATCAGTTGGGTGCCTCTTGGGTGTCCAGAGTTTGTACTGGGGCTTCCTTGTGTAGGCACGGTCATGTGAATCCCTGACTGCATAATCTGAACTCATTCTTAAATCCCTCCTCTCTCGTGCCGCAACCTGAGAGGTTGGGAGCTCAGTCTGATGTTCTGTAACAGTTGCGTAAAGCCCTCTAATCCCATGGGTCATCTTTCCAGCGTGGCCAGCTCCCCTTCTCAAATTATCTAGCAGCCTGGAGTGAGTCATCTGTTAGCATAAACTCAGGTGTGGTCCGGGGGACTCAGCATGAGTAATGAAGACACTATCACTTAGGAAGTTCCAGGGGCTAGAGCAGGGATGGCGAACCTAGGGCATGCGTGTTACTGTGTTTTTCTTTTAAGACAAAAGATGTTAACATGTGAGTTGTTTTTTCTAAACTAAAACCTCAGGATTCAGGTTTAATTGCAGTGTTGGCACTTTGCAATAAATAAGTGGGTTTTGGGTTGCAGTTTGGCACTGTCTCTAAAAGGTTCGCCATCACTGGGTTAAAGGTTCCCTTCTAGGTACCAGGGACAAAGGCCAACAAAATTATTAATCACTATGTTTCCCAACTTTTTCTTGAAAAGATTTATCCCCTATCATATATAATGTATATCGTATGATCTCATATGGTATTAAATGTAAGTAGCCTGTCAGCACTGTTACCCTGTTGTGCCAGCCAAACAAATCAAAGCACATTAAACATAGTGTGATAATCTTCAGGCTGACTTGATAATCCGTGGTTTGGTATGTCCTTTGAAACACTCCATTTATTTATTTAAACGGTCATTTCTGTGGGACGCTGAACATTTCTGCAAAGGTAGGATTTTGCATTGCTAAAGAGTTTTTGTAACATATTTAACCCTAGTAAGTTGCTGGATTAAAAATATCCAAATCATTTCTTACAATCACTAATATGTAGGCTTTAAGGAATCCTAAAATAATTTTCTCTAGGACAGGTAAGGAATAAATATATAGTATGCTCTCTGGACCTCAACTTTAAATTTCATATAGCTTGTGAAGGTTACATGTTCATTGCTGTTCTGTGTATGAAGTGAGCTTTCAGCTAGTCGTGCTGCATAGTCAGGAGAAAGGGCGCGCCTGTAGAATAGCTATCACTGAACAGGTGCTCACAGAGATGATTACATTTTTCCTGCAGTGATGGTCGTGTGTGTATCATTTGTTCAGTGATTAAGTCAATATTCTATGAACAGTAAAAAACTATAGAAGAGTATATCAGTTATCTACTGCTCAGCCAAATATCACCCTGAACTTAGTTTTTTAAAGCTCACACAGCCACTGTCTGTTTAGCTTATTATCCTGCAGGATGACAGATTAAGGTGGGCCTAACTGCATCTTTTCACCTGCGAGTTAAGCTCAGCTGGTCTTGGCTAGGTTCACTTACCCAGCTTTGGTCAGCTTGTAACCACAAGGGCTGGCTGGTTCATAGTGGTCTCGGCTGGGAAGATGCCTGCTCCTCTGTGTGGTTTCTCAGGTGCTTACTCATGTATGATTGGAGTTCTAATACTTGCAGAAGACCAAGCCCTGAAGCAAAGTCTTTTCAAGTGTCTGTCTGTACCACGTTAGCTGCCATGCCATTGCCAGAGGTAGTCAGGAGCTGGCACAGATTCACTGAGTAGGTGGAGAAATTCTACTTCTGGATGGGAGGAGAACTAAGTCCTATTGTAAGTGTGGGTATAGGAAGGGGAATAATTTGTGACCAGGTGTGCTATCTAACACAGTGAATTTAAATATCTAGAATAGATGAAAAACCCTGCTTTTTTGCTTTTGCAGTACAGTGATGATATAACTTCACGAATCACATTTAATTATTTGTACTCAAGTCATTACAGTTGCAGACTTGCAGAACTTTAATCCATGATTTGCTTTAAAAATTTAATTGTGTAGTAAAAAAATAAGGACCAAAAGAATCATTCTTGGACATAAGATATAAAATGGACATAAAAAATCTACAAACTATAATCTTATGAAGAGAACTAAACGCAGAATGTTTTCACTGTAAAATTTTTAATTAACACACAGCAATCATGCATACTGATGGAGTGTTTTTATTTTTAATAGTTGAGATAGTTTAGACTTATCTTTTCCATTATATATGTCACTATTAATCCATTGTCAAATTATAAAAACACCTTTACAGTTTTTAAATAAATTTTGTATCATTATACTTTCTGTGTTTTTATTTAGTTTTTGTAGACATTATATTCTGTTTTTTTGGAAGGCTGTTGTAATCCAGGTTTCACGCTTCAGGTCTTTAGATAATATCATCTTATTGAAAATTTTGCAGAAGGATTTTCTTGTTTTCTTGGTGGCTCAGCTAAAATCAGTGAGTGGAAAATTTTCTCAGATTGGTTTTTGAAGATACCAAATAAATCCTGTATAACCTAACAGACAGCTGCCTTTTCTTTTCTTCTTTAGTATTTCTTGAACATGAAGTGGGGTCATATTGATTGGGAGATCACTAAAGAAGGCTAAGCCTCAGCAAGAGTCTTCCAAAAAATGGGCTGTGCTAAAATTGCATGTAATACTCTAGCATTTGACACATTAAACTACACTGAGTTCATAACACATTTTAAGAACAGCTTTCTCTGTTGCTCATTTGACCATTCCTTGCTCCTCCAGGAAACAGACAAGGTTATATAGGATGGTGTTCATGACTGGAAAAGAATCAGATGACCCACGAAGTCATCTGGAGCCAGACTGGAGAAGAAAATGTGTCTCTAGGATGGCTGGTGAAGCAATGCATGTGCAAGAGAGTGAACAAACTCAGTATAGTTTGATAATCCACTGACAAACAGTGCTCCATCTTTTAAGAAGATATTCCAAAACTAAGAATATTCTTTCTCATTTACCTTCAGAGACTAGAGATCAGTAGTCAAGACAGCGTAAGTCCTCCTAATCCCTGGGTTCCTCTCTCTTAAGTTGGAGTTAAATGTGCAAGAGGTTTATTAGAGAGAAATATCTATGAAAGGAGCAGAGAGGAAGCAGGATTGGATGGGCGAGCTGTCTTAGACTGTGATGCAGATGTGACAATCTCTGCCAGTTTCATGGCGAGCTTTGGAGGAAGGATTGCCTCTTAAAGGAGTTCTGCTCTGGATAGAAATAATTAGGGCTTTGTACTGCCACCTTGTCTAATCATTTGTTGAGGGTCATCCAAGAAGAATGTGCCCCTGGCTTCTTTGTCCTGCTTAACTGCCAGTGACTGGGTACGAACTGAGAGTGTGACTGTGTGAAAAGCCGAAGTCAACAGCTGGAGGCATTTGAGTAGGTACATTCCTCATAGCTGGTCAGCTGGTCCCCTCTTGAAAGGGAGTCTGGAAGGCACACCTTTGGGTCTACCATACTTTCACAGTTGTAAGTTGGGCTATTTGCTTTTTAAATTGCATAAATATACTCATGTATTTCATACATACTTGTCAACTAAGATTAAAGAACTTAGTCTTCATTAACATTAGTAAGTCAAAATACTACTAATATGGTATTTCTTAATTAATCTTACCAATTAAATGTCAACAGTGACCGTTTTTTCTCTAACCAGATTTGCATCTGCTGGTGATGATGGAATTGTAATCATATGGAATGCTCAGGTTTGTATGGATTATATGTGGATTGGGTGATAAATACATGACCACATAGTTAGTATTCGTAAGTACTGTACGGGGATACTTGCTGATCATTATCATTGGAGACTAAATAATACCTGGAAAGGGTGACTTGGATAAATTTATTTAAAATGGGAACCAGTATATGGACAGGTTTCTTCATACATGTGTGCACATGTATGTATGTGTGTGTGCATGTGTGTGTGTGAGAGAGAGAAAGAGAGAGACTGGGGATTAAACACATAGGGCCTTTGCACTGAGCTACATCCCCACCTTTTTAAAAAATTTTTTAAAATTCAAGACAGGTCTTGTTGAGTTACTTAGGCTGAGTTCAAACCTGGGATCCTCCTGCCTCAGCCTCTCACAGTGCTAGTATTACAGGCATGGGCCACCACACCTGGATAATCTTTATTAAGATATTTTCCTGAGAAACAAATGTCATTTTATGAAACTAAAGATTTTATTCTTACTAAACAAAATTTAGGTCATAAGCAACTATGCACTGACTTTCAGAATGGATCAAGTGTCGATTTTTGTGAAAGGTACAATTCTTTCAGCATTCTACAATAGCATCATATGACATTCTTCTCATTTTTTTTCTCCTCCTTTGGCTAGTAATATAAGAGAAGGTCTGCTTTTTCAGAAATATTAAAGGCATCACCAAGTTTCTCCAGGACCTCTTCCTGATACTTTGTTTCTCAAATTACTCTCTCCTAAGGATTTTATTCTCGTTGTACCTTTATTTTGGATTGTTATCTGGTCTGTCAGATCTTCATTTCTCAGTTTGCCTGTGCCAAAGCCGTTTTTTAACATCCCAGTCTCTCTGGCCACAGAGGAGTGCCAGAACCTGTGAATATCTGCATGGAACCTCCCCATACCGCATGTACTTCAGACCCTCTCCAGATGACTTGTACGACCCAGTGAGATGTAAAGGCTATGCAAGTACTTGTTGCACAGTTCTGTACGCTTTTGGTGCAGACACAGTCTTTTTAAAAAACATTTTTGATCTGAGTTTGGTTGAGTACATAGGAACAGAACTGGTGGATGCAGAGGGCCAGGGTACTTCCACAATATTCATGTAATCCTGCAACCTTGAAAAGATTTGCAGTTTATGCTGTTTATATTTTATTTTTCTATGTTTACTGCTTGGTACATGAGTGAGAGACTGACAGGAATGCATTGAATGAGTGGGAATGCATGTTGGCATTACATGGCGATGGAGTGGAGACTAACTTTGTAAGCAGGTGATGGATCAGTATAACACACACATGCACACACCATTGTTTTTTTTTTTTGTACCGGGAATTGAACTCAGGACCTCACACTTGCCAGGCAGGTGTTGTGCCACTGAGCTATATCCCCAGCCCACAACACACACCATTGTTATGACTTATTTTCTTCTATATGTTAAAACTGTAGAGGTAGATAACAAATAATAAGAATTCTCTATAGATTGAATTGATAATGTTTTTATTGCTTAATTTATACAATTACTGCATATTCTTAAAATCATAGGAAAAATATTCCTTTAAATTAGATTTTCTGTTCAAAATAGTCAAAATTATTTATGGCTATTCTTTTTGCACTTGTTTAGATTCTATTTGATTGCTTAATTAAAGTTATAAGTCCCGAATAAGTAATTTTGAAATAGAATATATGTGTATTTTCTACACAGTCATTCTTAACATTGTCATTTAAGACTGTTTAAATTGGAAAGATGAGCCTATTAACATTTTTATTGGTATTTCAGACGGGAGAAAAACTTTTGGAACTCAGTGGACACACTCAAAAGATAACAGCTATTATTACATTTCCTTCCTTGGAATCTTCCGAAGAAAAAAGACAACTCATTTTGACAGCCTCTGCTGATCGAACAGTTATTATATCCTTAAATCTGAAGAAAGCGAAGCAGCCACAGTGACCCGGGGCCCTACATACATTATTAGTCTTTAGCCTCTAGGGGTTTGTCTGAACCTTCTTGTCACAGCAAAAATGATTTTTTTCTAGTCTTCCTAAGACACTTCTTAAAAGTTTTAGGCATCTGAAAGGTATTAGACTAGAAATAGCAGGTTAAGGGTTGTGCTGGTGGAAACCTCATGACCAAAGCTGTTCTTTCCAGAGTTACTGTTATATCAAGCTGTGCAAAACGGAGGAAATGGGGGATTGTGGCCTTAAAAATATTTAAGGTATTATCTCAATTTGCTTTTCAATTTAGGGAAACAAAAATGAGTTGGACTGGAGAATAATTCATGTTTTTAACCCCTTCTAGTTTTACAGCAAAAGCAACTTAATGGCTCCAACCCAGGAGCCTCTAAGCCTGCAAAAAAGTACATTACCACTGCACAGTTTTTAATATTGACATTCAGGGTTTAAAAGCAATTTTTATAAAGTTACTTTTCCTTTCCCCATACTTTTAATGAGAAGTGAAATGTAACAACAGTGGTAAAGTTTTACAAAAGGCTTAGTGTGCTATGTTGTGTTTTACATATGTTGACCCATTTGATCCTTGAAATAGCCCTTTGAAAGAGACGCTTTAGTTATCTGCATTTACAGATGAGAAAGTAGAGCACGGAGAATGTTAAGTATCCTCCCCAAGGTGCACAGCCAGTGTAGAGCAGAACTCACTAACAGTCTGCCCGCAAAACCAGACCTCTGACCCACTATCCAACACTGTCTTCATAAAGTATCTTCTTAAACAAATTCAGCCCTTTAATAACTTTATGAGGAACTGAGCTTGTGAAGCCCATGGCCAAGTGCTCTGGATAACTCTGTTCTTTCATTTTTTTTTTTTTTTTTTCAGGTGCCAGATTGGCTTTAAAAAATATCTTTGCTTATCTGAAAGTTCTGTTTAAACAATTTGGAGCATTAGTCATGTTAAGTTTTGGAGTAAACCCAAAAGACTTTTCTTAGGGTTCTATAGAACCAAGACGTACTCAATACCATACTTTAAATGAGCTCATCAGCTAACATATTTTGTGTGATTAATTGATGACATAAGGGTATAAAGTTTAGGCCAGAGTAGCATTTTTACTGCTGTTCTTTTGAAGCAAATATTATTTTATGGAATAAAACATTTTGTTTTTTTCTTTTTCAGTATAGTCTCTGCAAAAGAACTTAATATACTTTCTCTTTATTAGACCATTCCTAAGATACTATAATAGTATTTCAAGACAATTATTAAAATTACTGTTACAGTATAGAGGTAAGTAGCTGGGATAGTATCAGTACGAATTTTACCTATAAATGATAGAATAGAGTCATTTCCTTTGCTGAATGACTTTTCTTGTTAATATAAAAAAGTTCTAAGCTGCTTAGTTGGCAGTTTGTTTTACCCAAATGAATTCTAAATTTATTCTGCTTGAGCCTTCACTATTAATTAAATGCTTCTTTAAATGCTGAAGGTAGATTTAAAAAATTTTTGTCATGTAGTAGCCTTAAGAGCTCAAGTTATTGAGCGTTGAATGTTCAGCTTTGAAGTAATAACTGAAAAGAGCGAGAGATAATAGTAGAATTGTGGTAAATTAAGGCCAGCGAATATTGGTTACTGGGAGCACTTTCTGAGTGCCAGCAGTGTGTTTAGCATGAGAGATACATAGATGTATATATAGGTATCTGTATGTGTAATTCTCATAAGGAATGAAATAGGATATAATAAAAAATGCATTGGACACAATAAGGTTAATTTGTGAAATTGCTTTCCGTTTTTAAATATAAATACAAGCTTACATGTATGCAAGTCAGATGATGTAAATGTGTTTCTTACCTTAGGAAACAGTTTCAAAAATTAGAGAATCATCAGGCTCCAAACTCATCCTAACTCTGGACATTTTATGAAAGGCCTTCTGTTGTTTTAAATACACATACAGGTAATAATAAGACACTGTTAGTGTGTTGTTTGAATCAGAGTAATAGTAGTGAATCGTGCCAGTGGCATTGCAGGGAGCTTTCAGGAAATATTAATTAATGGACTTGACAGTTCTTAGTAGAAATACTTTATGTTCATGTTTATGGCACACTATTGTGGAGAATAAACGTGAAGCAGTGCAATATTTAATGCTTATAAAGATTGAGCATATCAGACCACTAATTCTGTTGGCATTTTCAAATAGTTTGATAGTAAAATTTACTTCAAGCTTATTTTAGATCGTAAGCCTGTTCTGGTAAGTTGATGCCTCACTATATGAATTAATATTCATAATAGTATAAATACTAAATATTTCATATTTCATTTAAAGATTTTCTAGCTGAATCTTTAGCATTTGTGATTTAATTGTGAATTAGAAAAGTTGTCTTATAATTACAGTTTTAAAATTCTATTTAGAAATTAATTTCTTAACATAAATTTAGGTGTGGGATTGTGATACTGGCAGACAAGTTCGGAGAGTATCATGCTTCCAGTCTACTGTGAAGGTAAAATCTCAAGCAAATAGGAGTTTTTATTGTGTCTGGTTGTGTCTTAGAAAAAAATGGTTTAATAAATTAGGTGAAATTACTTTTGTAGGTTTTAAAAATTATGTTTTTCACACACGCCTACACTGATTTGAGTTGAAGGCTAGATTTTTTGGAGTCTGTGTTTTAAATGTTAGAATGTTTCAGTTGGAAACTGGAACGGGAGCTAACTGCTATAGCAGAATAAAGAAAAAATAAGACCTGGCCTGTCTTTAGCCAGTAATTCCAGAATGCAGTGGCAAGCAGAAACACCAAAACGATACCCAGGATTTGGAGGCAGATTTATTTTACTTCGACAGGCACTGATCGGGATCATTTCCAAAATGTCAGGCCCTGATCTCTGGTGGTCTAAGGCTTATATGGGTTAAGCAAGCAGGAAGCACAGAGGCAGAGCTTGTCAACTGGGGACTGGATTATACAATGTGCATCATAGTGACCTGCTGCACATCGCGGTGACCAGTGGTTTTTGAGAGACAAAAGTAACATGAACTGCAACTGGAACTATTACCTGGGCAGCTAACAAGCTGAACTGTACCGGCTTGCGGGGGGCGGGGGCATCTTCTGCTGCAAGAAGAGATGCTACTTGCAGAGTGAACAGTTTTCTTTACACTCTGAACTACACATGTGGAGCTGTTGTCCCTTGGGCTCTGCCTTCTCTGAGGTGTCAGTTATGAGCTCCAAAACTCAACATCTGATGTGGCTAATTGTCTTCTACTATTAGGTTCACTCACTTTACAAATATTAGTTAGGGTTATACAGTGAGAACTCTGCTATGTGCTAAAGGACAAACATGGCTAAACCTTGGTTGCGATTTATAAGAAATAACCCTAAATGTTCTGGGACAGTAGCACTGCTTTTTAATGTTAGCCAGTTTGGGAAAAGACTACTAAAATGAGATGTTTCCTAATTTGTTTTAAAGATAGCCGATGTCTATACTGGAGCTAACACCTTTTTTTTTTTTTTAAGTAAAAAGAACTGCTGGGTGCCAGCAGTCAGGCTGCATCATTATTTTCCTAAAAGCAGCCCCTCTGGCAGCCACCTCAGGGCGCTGTGCTGTCATAAGTACCAGTTCAGCAAGGTCTCTGGGGAGGGGAGTACAGGTACTGACGCACGTCTAGCTGAGCAGTGGGCTTCCTCTGAAGAGGATGGGAACCTCTGTTACGTGATCGGGAAAGTGCTACTTCAATATTCCTTTAAAAATAATTCAGTGGCCGGTGAGGTGGCTCAACGGCGTACGCGCCTGCCCGGCAAGCGCGAGGGCCCGAGTTCGACTCCCGGAACCCACATATGGAAAAAGAAAATAAAAAGAAAATTCTCGCTATCTGAAAAATTAAGGTCAGTAGGTTTCAAATGAAAATACACGAATTGAAGGAACAGGGAAAGAGGAAAAAATGTAGTGTATTTCAGGGAAATTCCTTCGGGAGCTGTCCCATGAATTAGGTGTGGGAACCAGTCAGTAAAAAAAGTACCTTATTCCAGTATCCTGAAAATACTCTTTAAAGGGGGTTTTATTGTAATGCTAATTAACTAGATAATTGTATTTGTTTACTCCTGCTGTGATCCTGTTTCACATAAAAAATTGTTAAAAAGATTGCTTTAGTTCAGTGGTTCAGTGTGTTTGTTTCTGTTTTGTTTTTTAAGTCCTGGAGATTGAACATGCTTAAGCCTGGTAGGCCGGTGCTGTCCCACTGGGCTGTATCCCTAGCTCTTTCATTTTATTTTTGAGACAGAGTCTTGCTGAATTCCCTAGGCCATCCTCAAACTTGTGATCCTCCTGCCGCAGCCTCCTGAATAGCTGGGATTACAGGTGTGCGCCACCTCGTGTATGTCACCACTGGCTAGTTATTCCTTTATTTTTTGAGACAGGGTCTCACTATGTGGTTTAGATTGGCCTTGAACTCACTCTGTAGCCCACACTGGCCTTGAAATCGCAACAATTCTCCTGCCTCAGCCTCCTGAGTGCTGGGATTACAGGGGTGCACCACCACACCCATCATGGCTAGTGTTTCTTGAATCAAATAAGTCCAGATCCATAATGTAAGAAATGCTACAATTATTATTTTTTTTAACTAGAAATTATTTATTTATTTATTTATTTTAAAGACAAGTAAACATTCTTATGTGTTAACAAACTCAAGCATTAGAGAATGTACAAATACCTTTTGGAGAAAAATATTACTCAGTATAAGATTAAGCCATGTAAAAGCTAGGTAAAAATAGAAGACTAAGGAATGGAATAGTCACAGTGAAATTGCATTTTCATACTAGGGAGACAATACGATGTTTACAAATGTGCATCCGGTTTATTTCGCTTGTGAGTATTTTCTCGAGTTGCATCCATTTACCTATAAAAGTTTCCAGTTTATCTTTCTTTATGGCTGAGTAGTACTCCATTGTATAAAAATACCACATCTTTTTTATCCATTCCTCGGTTAATGGGCATTTGGGTTGTTTCCACGATCTAGCTATTACAAATTGTGTTGCTATAAACATGGGTGCACATATATCGCTGTGGTATGATGTTTTTAATTCTTCTGGGAAGATGCCCAGAAGGGGAATAGCTGGGTCAAATGGGACCTTCAGTCCTAGTTTTTTGAGGAGTCTCCACACGGATTTCCTTAGCGGTTGCACCAGTCGACACTCCCACCAACAGTGGAGAAGGGTTCCTTTTTCCCCACAGCCTCGCCAGCATTTGTTATTAGTTGACTTCTTGATGATAGCCATTCTTTCTGGGTTGAGATGGAATCTCAGTGTTGTTTTAATTTGCATCTCTCGAATGACTAGTGATGTTGAACATTTTTTCATATATTTATTTGCCGTTTGTATTTCTTCATCTGAGAAGTGTTTATTCATCTCAGATGCCCATTTTTGGATTGGGTCTTTAAATTTGGGAGGTCTGATTTTTTTGAGTTCTTTGTATGTTCTCAATAGTAATCCTTTGTCTGGCAAACATTTTTTCCCACGTTGTGGGTTGTCTCTTCACTCTGTTGGTGGTTTCTCGTGCTGTGCAAAAGCTTTTTAATAAGATGAGATCCCAGTTGTTGATTCTTTGTGATACTTCCTGTGCAATGGGGGTTTTATTCATAAAGTCTTTGCCTACACCAATATCTTCAAGAGTTTTACCTATTTTCCAGGAGATTTAATGTTTCTGTTTTAATATTTAGTTCTTTGATCCATTTTGAATTTAGTTTAGTGTACGGTGAAAGATATGGGTCTAATTTTAATCTTCGGCATGTGTAGAGCCAATTTTTCCAGCACCATTTATTAAAGAGGCTATCTTTCTTCCAGTGAATGTGTTTGGCACCTTTGTCAAAGATAAGGTGGCTTAGTATGTCTGGAGTTGTTTCTGCATCTTCTATTCTATTCCATTGATCTTCAGGTCTGTTTTTTTGCCAATACCACGCTGTTTTTATCACAGTAGCTTTATAGTATAATTTCAAATCAGGGATTGTGATGCCCCCTGCCTTGATTTTGTTGCCCAGAATTGCCTTTGCTATTCTGGTCTCTTCTGGTTCCAGATGAATTTTAGGATTGTTTTCTGTAATTCTGTGAGATATGTTGTTGGAATTTTGATCGGAATTGCATTAAATCTGTATAACAGTTTTGGAATTATGGCCATTTTCACTATGTTGGTTCTTCCGACCCAAGAGCAAGGGATATCTTTCCATTTTCTGATATCCTCTTCAATCTTCTTTTTCAGAGTACTGTATTTTTCAGTGTAGAGGTCTTTTACTTCCTTTGTGAGGTTGATTCCTAGGTATTTCATTTTTTTAGATGTGATTGTGAAAGGTGTTGTTTCCCTAATTTCTCTCTCAGTGAGTTTGTTATTGGTGTACAGGAAGGCTATTGATTTTTGAGTGTTGACTTTGTATCCAGCTACACTACTGAATTTGCTTATTAAATCGAGCAACTTTTTAGTGGAGTTTTTGGGGTCTTCTACGTAGAGTATCATGTCATCTGCAAATAATGATAATTTAACTTCTTCCTTTCCAATCATAATTCCTTTTATTTCTTTCTCTTGTCTAATTGCTCTGGCTAAAGTTTCCAGGACTATGTTGAATAAGAGTGGGGACAGTGGACATCCTTGTCTTGTTCCTGATTTTAGAAGGCTTTCAGTTTTTGTCCATTTAGTATGATATTGGCTGTTGGTTTGTCATAGATGGCATTTATCAGATTGAGATAAAGACCATCTATTCCAATTTTCTGTTGGGTTTTTATCATGAATGGGTGCTGGACTTTGTCAAAAGCTTTTTCTGCATCTATTGAGATGATCATATGATTTTTGTCCTTGGTTCTGTTAATCTGGTGTATTACATTTATTGATTTACGTATGTTGAACCATCCCTGCATCCCTGGGATGAATCCAACTTGGTCATAGTGTATAATCTTCTTGATGATTTGCTGCATTCTGTTTGCCAGTATCTTACTGAGGATTTTTGCATCTATGTTCATTAGGGAGATTGGTCTGTAGTTCTCTTTCTTAGTTGGGTCCTTCTCTGGTTTTGGTATCAGGGTAATGCTTGCTTACAGGAATGAATTTGGGAGTGTTGCTTCCCTTTCAATTTCATTAAAGAGTTTGAGAAGTAGTGGTGTTAGGTCTTCTCTAAATTTCTTGTAGAATTCGGCAGTGAATCCATCAGGGCCTGGGCTTTTCTTTGTTGGGAAGTTTTTAATTACATCTTCGATTTCATTGATTGTTATTGGTTTATTTAGGATTTTTATATCTTCTTGGTTGAGCTTTGGTAATTTATATGTATCTAGGAATCTGTCCATTTCTTCTGCATTTTCCATCTTATTAGAATACAAGTTTTTCAAAGTAGGTATAGATGGTCTTCTGGATTTCTGCAGGGTCCGTTGTGATATCACCCTTTTTGTTTTTAATTGCGTGGATTTGAGTACTTTCTTTCCTTTTTTTTAATAAGGTTGGATAAGGGTTTGTCGATTTTATTTAATCTTTCAAAGAACCAACTCTTTGATTCGTTGATTCTTTGTATTGTTTTTTTAGTCTCCAATACGTTAATTTCTGCTCTGATCTTTATAATTTCCTCCCTTGTACGAGCTTTTGGCTTAGCCTGCTCTTCTTTTTCTAGAAGTTTGAGGTTCACCATTAGGTTGTTTATTTGTGCTTGCTCTGTTTTCCTGATATAGGAATTTAATGCTATAAATTTCCCTCTTAGGACTGCTTTCATTGTATCCCATAAGTTCCGGTATATTGTACTGTTGTTATCATTCAGTTGCAGAAACTGTCTAATTTCTTCTTTAATTTCATCTGTGACCCATTGGTTGTTCAGTAGGGTGCTATTTAATTTCCATGTGTTTAGCAAATTCTTGTGGTTTCTTTTGCCATTGATTTCCAATTTCATTGCACTATGGTCTGATAATATACATGGGATAATTTCAATTCCTTTGCATTTACTTAGGCAGGTTCTATGAGCTAGTATGTGGTCTATTTTGGAGAATGTCCCATGTGCAGCTGAGAAGTATGTGTATTCTGATGTTGTGGGGTGGAACACTCTGTAGACATCTACTAAGTCCATTTGTTCCAAAGTTTGGTTCAGTTTTAATATTTCATTGTTGATTTTTTGTCTAGTTGATCTGTCTTTTTGTGACAGTGGAGTATTGAGATCCCCCAATACAATTGTATTAGTGGTTATTTGATTTTTCATGTCCATTAATATTTGTTTTATATAGTTGGGTGCACTGGTATTTGTTGCATATATATTTATGATTGTTATCTCTTCCTCTTGGATTGTTCCCTTTACAGGGATGTAGTGACCTTCTTTATCTCTCTGAATCATTCTTGGTTTGAAATTCACTTTGTCTGCGAAAAGAATAGCTACCCCTGCTTTTTTCTGGGTTCCTGTCGCATGGAGTATTGTTTTCCATCCTTTGACTTTCAGTCTATGAATTTCTTTTTGAATTAAATGTGTTTCTCGTATACAGCATATTGTTGGATCTTGCTTCTTGATCCAATTCGCCAGTCTGTGCCTTTTGATTGGTGAATTGAGACCATTAACATTAATGGTTAAAACTGATATGTATTGACTTATCCTTGTCATGTTATTTTCTTGTTGTTGGCTCCCCCTCTTTTAATTTTTGTTTTCCCTCCCTCTCTTTAATCATTTGCTCTGCCTGGTGGATTCCTTCTGTTGGGGTTTCTGGAGTTGTAGTCCTTGTTATCCCTTTCTAGAATGTCCTTCAAAACATTTTGGAGTGCTGGTTTGGTGGTTATAAATTTTCTCAGATGTTCTTTGTCATGGAAGTATTTTACTTCTCCATCAGTTTTGAAAGATAGTTTTGCGGAGTACATCAATCTAGGTTGAAGATTATTTTCCTTTAGAACTTGAAATACATGATTCCAAGCTCTTCTTGACTTGAGGGTTTGTGCTGAAAAGTCCGCTGTGATTCTGATGGGCTTTCCTTTATAGGTGATTTGTTTCTTTTCTCTAACACCTTTTAAGATTCTACTCTTATGTTGAATTTCTGGAATCTTGACTATGATATGCCTGGCTGAAGATTTTTTTTTGATCATGGTTAATTGGAGTTCTATAAGCCTCACTTATCTGAACGTCAAATTCTTTTTCTCTACCAGGGAAATTTTCTGTGATAATGTCTGTGAACAGTGTTCTGATATCATTTATGCTATCTCCTGCTTTTTCATTGACTCCAATCAATCTTAAGTTATTCTTCTTTGCATCCTCTAGCAGCTGCTGGATTGATTTTTCATTGTCCCTTGCTATTTTTAAGAATTCTTTCTTTTCATGTCACTAATTGCAAGCCTGTCTTCTATATCTGAGATCCTGTCCTCACATTGGCTTAATCTGCTACAAATACTTTCAATGGAATTTTTGTTCTCCTGGATATCTGCTTGAATCTGCTTTATGGAGTCCATTTCTTTCCTATGCTGAGCATTCATGGCTTCCATCATTTTCTTAAGCTCGTCTATTTTTCTGTCTGTGTCTGCTCTAGCGTCCTTAAGCATGGTCTTCATTGTGGACATTATCTCTGCAGTTATCTGAGAAATTATTTCTGATTTAAATTTTTCCAGAGCCTCATTCAACTGCTTTGTTGTTACCACTTCAGAGATGTCAGGTGGGTGGCTTTCGGTTTGTCCCACCTCATTGCCCCCTGGGTTTGCCTTTGGTGAACTGGATGTGTGGGGTTGCATCTTGTTTAAGTGTCGTCTCATTTTCTTTTCTTTCTTCAGTTTAATTCCTGGGGTGATGTTTGTAAATTGCCTATGGTAGGTTGCTTTATTGCTAGTATTTCAAACTCTTAGGAGATCCTTGTAATACCAGGAAGAAAAGCGTCAGTCAGTGTGTCCTTCATGGCCGGTGCTTCTCTGTACCGCGGCGTCTCGCGTTACTCTGCGGAGGTCCCCGCTGGAGCCGTGGGTGGAGTGGGGCCGCCCTGAGTTCTCAGCTCAGCTGCTGCCCCCACCACAGTGGCGCCCGGCTAGTGGCTCTCTTGCGCGCCTGACGGCTGGGTGTCAGCACTCACCGCCAGTCAGTGTGTCCTTCACGGCCGCTGCTTCTCTGTACCGTGGCGTCAAGTTCAGCTGCTGCCCCCCTCCCCACAATGGCGCCCGGCTAGTCGCTCTCTCGCACGGGACGGCCGGGTGTCAGCACTCACCGCCAGTCAGTGTGTCCTTCACGGCCGCTGCTTCTCTGCACCGCGGCTTCTCGCGTTCCTCCGCGGAGGCCCCCCGGGGCGCTGGCAGTCACCGCGTGTCTGCAGATTTGAACCGCTTCAGTCGCGTCGGGATTCCCGACACAGGGAAATGGCGCCGGAGGCCACCTCCTTCTTCTTTGTTGGAGTTTCTCTCTTCACTTTCTCCGTGGGCCCCAAACTGCGCTTCAGATCTTTCCTGGGTCCATGGGAGCCACTTCCCTCTTTCTTGTCCTCCTCCAGTCACTATATTCAAGTGTCCGGATGGCGACTTTTGGAGAGGTTCACTGCCTGCTTCTTACAGGTACAATTATTTTTTGAGCTAGTAAAAGTAAGGTTTTTAAAATAAAGGCTGGTGTTGGAAATAAAGGCTGGTGGTGAAATTGGCATGTGTATTGTTCCTTGAGAGTATAAATTGATATGCTCTTCCAGAAAGCCAGTTTGGTATTAAGAATGAATCTTAAAAAGTGATTGTATGCATTGACCCAGTAATTCTACTCCAAGGCATCTCTTTAAAGGAAGTAATAAAAACTGGGCAGAGATTTATAAGCAGAAAGGTATATTACAAATATATTTTTATAAATGGGTGATTGGATGTACCCTAATGTCTTACTGCAAGACAAAGTGTGTGTGTGTGTGCATGTGCGTGCACCTACATATACGTAAACATAAAGAGTTGTGAGTGAAGTATACAGTGAATATTTAAATTAAAACCAGTTACAGTAAAAGATGCATTGCTATCAAGCCCCCTCAGAACACCCTCCTCAGGTGGGGCCCATGTTTCCCATCATCCTTTCACTGCTTCCTAAAGTCAGTGTCTTCTTTCCTATCCTTTATGAGGTGTGATAAACATGGTGAGTGCTACCACCGAGTGCCACCCCACGGAAGACAGGTTTGTAAAAGCCCGGCGCTGTGTCCTCAGCTACTGCTCACCAAATCTGGCACTGTGCATCTCCTGCCTCTTCCCCAAAGTCAAAATGATCGTGAAAGGAAATGCTTTGAATCAATTCAGGATACTGAGGCAGCCATGGCAGTGCAACTGAAGTCAGTCATGAGAAAAGACTTCCAGAACTGCTTCAGAAAGTGGCAAGAACGATGGGACGAGTGTGTTCAAGGCAAGGGGGAACTATTTTGAGGGAAATTAATGGCAATGTGTCTTCTACTGTAATACATTTAAAATTTTTAAACATTCACTATTTTTTTTAATCACACCACATACACCCTCATACCCCATGTAATATGTATTTCAGAAGAACATAAAAAGAGTTTGGAAAATGCTAATGATACTATGTTAAATAATGAAACAGTATATTATCCTCATTAAAACATTAGCAAATCAAACCCAGCAACATAGAAAAAGAATTATACATCATATCCCAGGAGTATGAGCTTGCTTTAACATCTGAAAATCAACCAATGAGATGCCCCTTGGTAAGAATACAGGACAAAAGCAAAGATTCAGAGAAAGCATGTTCTTGCATGGTAAAAATACAGACTAGGAAGAGATGAGAACTTCCAAGTACCAGACTGTACATTAAAAACTTCAAAATGTTAATGAAATTAAGAAAGATAGAGGCAGGCATGGTGGTACATGTCTGTAATCCCAGCACTCGGGAGGCTGAGGCAGGAAGATCACTGCAAGTTTGAGGCCAGCCTGGAATACATAACAAGACCTTGCCTCAAAAGACCAAAAAATACAAACAAACAAAAAGCAGGATGATCTAAATAAATGAAAAGACAATCCTG
Source organism: Erethizon dorsatum (assembly GCA_028451465.1). NCBI lineage: Eukaryota > Metazoa > Chordata > Mammalia > Rodentia > Erethizontidae > Erethizon > Erethizon dorsatum. Next base: position 115,560,129 of record CM051833.1, read on the forward strand.
TGTTTGTGGATTAGAGTTAATATTGTCAAAACTGCAGCACTGCTTAAATAGATCTACAGATTGAACACTATCAGAATTATAGTTGGATTTCTATTCTAGAAATTGACAAGCTGATCTTAAAATTTACATGGGCCAGTGAGATGGCTCAGCGGTGTACGTGCCTGCCTGGCAAGCGCGAGGGCCTGAGTTCGACTCCCGGAACCCACATACGAAAAAAGGGCCGGTGATATCGCTCAGCGGCATGGGCGCCTGGTGGCGCGCGAGGTCCTGAGGTCGATCCCCAGTACCCACAAAAAAAAAAAAAATTTACATGGACGTACAAGGGACCCAGAATAGCCAAAACAATCCTGTAATACAAAGTTGTAATGCTCACACTTCCCTATTTCAAAATAGCTACAATAATCAAGACTGTGGTACTTGCATAGGGATGGACATGTAGATCAAAGGAATAGAATTGAGAGTCCAGAAATAAAACCTCATATAAATGAACAACCGATTTTGGCATGGATACCAATACCTTTCGATGGGGGAGAGAGTCTCTGCAGAACATGGCGCCGAGCCGGGTGCTGTGGTGCGTGCCCGCACACCCAGCCTCTGGGAGGGCTGAGGCAGGATTGCTCGACCCTCACGAGTACAAGCCCAGCCTGGCATCACAGAGAAACCTTGTCTCAAAAAGATAAAAAGGATAAAGATCAGTTGAGCCTCAATAAAATGAAAAGCTTTTGTGCTTCAAAGAATACCACAGAGAGTGAAAAGATAATCCATAGAATGCGAGACATATTTGCAAATCATATATCTAACAGGGCTTATCCAGAATATGCAAGAACTCTCAACAGTAAAAAGACATAGTCCAATTAAACATAGACAAAGGATTTGAAATTTCTCCAAACAATATATACAAATGGCCAATCAGCACATGTCAGAAGTGAAATTGAGACACCATTTCATACATACTAGCATGGCTAATATCTAAGACAGGTCTAATATGTGTTCATGAGGATATGGAAAAGTCTTCATACATTCCTGGCAGGTTATGGAATGGTAGTCACCCTGGATACTGGCATTTTTCATCAGATTGTTAAAAATAGAATTATTTCACTCAGCAATCCTATTGCTAACTACAGTCCTGAGAGAAATGAAAACATGGGCACTCTACAGTGTGTCCATGAGCAACATTGTTCATGACAGCTAAAATGTTCATCAGCTGACAAATGGATAAGCAAAATGTGTATGAAATATTTGGCAATAAAATGGAACCAAGTACTGATACTAAAAACCCAGAGGTTAGACAGGTTAGGACCTCTTGAGATAACGTAACCGGTATCGATTATTTTCAACTCTTCTTCCATCAGCTTTAAAGCAGCCCTACCGTCAGCCTAGGCAAGACCACTAAAACCACCAACTTCTCTTTTCAACTCCCTTGGTGTCACCCTTGTCCTGGGGTCTAATGGACCTTGGTGCCACTGAAGGTAAAGCACTTCCACAGCCCTCAGCACAAGTGTTTTCCCGAGTTCCCAACAGAATTATTGAGTGGAATCAGGAGACGGTTAATTTAAAACATAAAAACTAAGGTCATCCTTTCCATATTATTTAAAAAGGGGTTTAACCAGTATGTATTATCTATTACTGAGTTACAAATTACTTCAAAACTAAGTGGCTTAAAGCAGTGAAGGCTTATTATCTCATTATTTATAGTCAGTGGTTCTAGCCCAGGCTCTGTCATCTGAAGGCCCGTGTGGCCTGGAGGGGCCTTCTGCTGGGCTGTCCCTGCCGCTTGGCATGATAGTGCTAATGGTGCCCAGAGGCCTCGGCTCCTGGCTGGGTGGACCTCTCTCCTATGGCTGCTCCAGTATCCCCACCCTCCCGCAAGCGAGTGAGCTGAGGACTAGGAGGAACCCCTGTGTCTCTGTGACTTCCTCTTGGAAGTCCTGCACCATCCCTTCTGTCCTTCTAGTCCTGTGATACTAGTGTCAGGCATAGTAGACACTGTTACAGAGACACTCGACTTTCTGGTAGAGCCCAAGTTCATGGGGAGGAAAAATAGGCTCCACCTGTCCAAGGGAGGGGTTTCAGAGAACTTGCAGACATAATTCAAAACCTACCCAACAGCGCATGCTTGAGTTTCTAACCTCTTTAACTCAATTTTGCAGTGTTTAACTGTTCTTCAGAGACTGGAAGTTTGGCTGTCTGGTGGGAATGACTTATGTGTGTGGAACCGAAAATTAGAGCTCCTGTGTAAGACCAGCCACATTTCTGATACAGGTAAGAACAAATTGAGGTAATCGTGAACCATGAGCGACAGACTCCAGAAAGACAAGTGAGTTTTCAGAAACTTTTCATAAATACAGAGCTCCAAATTCGTTTGTTTTTTTTTTTCCGGTTCTGAAGATTGTCAGTAACCATATTCAGTAAGTACTTCCATTTCAGATAATTAAATGAACTTTTTTTGGCAGTACTAGGAAGTGAACCTAGGACGACCCCCCTCCACCCTTTTGAAATTTTGAGACAGGGTCTTGCCAAGTCATTAAGTTGTCCAGGGTAGGCTCAACCTTGCAGTCCTCCTGCCCCAGCCTCCCAGAATGCTGAGATTACAGGTGTGCACCACCATGCCCAGCTAATAAACATTTTTAAAATAAAACATTTTCTTTGTTTAAAATTGTGCCCGTCACCCATGCCCCTGTTCTCCTGTCTTCTCCACCTTCTCCTGCTGCACTCCTCTGCTTTCTCCTCTGCCACCACCTCCTCCTCCTCATACATGGAAGATACAAAACACAGTGGTAAAACAATCCCATGTGGAGGAGAAATTAGGCCAGAAATGCTGTTCAAATCACAGCAGCGCCACTAGTCTTTCTCAGGTGGGGTCAGCAGATGGGTAGAATATTTTCCAAATTTGAATATGTATTATAAATTAATATATATCATAATGGAAAAATTAATAGGTTTTTTTTTTGCCAACATATGTATTGGTTCTAATGTATCAACTCTTTAATTCTTGCTGACAAAATTTAATAATAGTAACATAGCTCACAAAAGTTACGGTTAGCCTCAAATCATGTCAATTCAGATGTGAAAAGACACTCAGAACTCTAAACCTATGGGTAGGCGTGGTGGTGCATTCCTCTAGTCCCAGCTCCTAAGGCAGAAGGATCACTTGAGACCAGGAGTTCGAGGCTTGCCTAGGCAATAGAGTGAGACTTTGTCTCGTAAACAAAACAAAGACAAAGCATTAGAAAAACTCTGTATTTTAAATAAATGAAACATGGTAGAATGTAAAATCTGAGTATGTCAGTAATACAGGAAATTTTGTAAATGTGTTAATTGACCATAAGCATGCTAATTGAAAGCCATTTTCTTAGCTGTGTCCAGCTGTTAGGTAGTTCTGTTGATACAGGTATGACACTCAGTCTCAGTTTCTCCTATGCTCTCATTTGACAACCGGCATAAAGCCTGCAGGGGCAGATACCCGCTGGATATCCTCTGGACTGTCCTACCTGGAGACAGTGTCACATGCCTCAGGTTGAGGGCTCGGTGCCAAACACTGCCCCACCCCACTTCAGGTGCTGTTTACAAGCTTTGGACCCACTAGCTGTGAATCGGGGTTCCCATGACCCCTCTTTGGGTTTGATTAATTTGCTAGAGCCTCGCAGAACTCAGGCCAACACTTGTTATAAAGGCTGCCAATGAAGAGATGCACAGGGCAAGGCACATGGGAGGGGCCTGGGCTCCACCCTGTCCAAATGTGTCACCCTCTAGGAGCCACCATGGACCAGACTATAGGGAATCTATCTGAACTCTGCCCTTGGGGTTTTTATGAGGCTTCATTACCTAGGTGTGGTTGCTTCAATCATTGGCCACTAATGACCAGTTTCATCTTCAGTTCCTCTCTCTCCCTGGAGGTTAGAGGTTGGAGGTGGGAAGTCCCAACCCTCTAATCCTGCCTTGGTCATTTCAGGGACTGGCAGCCATCAGTCATCCCATGAACATTTAAAAAGACACCATGTCTGGAAATCCAAAGGATTTTAGCAGTTGTGTGCCAAGAAGCAAGATACGGACCAAATATCTATTGCACAATATCACAGTGGCTCACTTAATGCCAGGGATGTGCTCAGCTTTCTTAGGTTTACATGGAGGAGAAGCTCCAATTTGACCTCGCCTTTTGAGCTTGCACCTTGTAAATGGGTGATGGTGATTGTTGTATGGGATCCTGGTCAGTAAGGTGGAATAGCTGCGTACACTACTTTATCATAACAGTAAAGATGTTTTGTGCCTTCCAAGGCTTCGGGAACCTTAGTGGACAAGCATTTTCCACACGTAAGCGAGCAGAGGAGGGCGTGCGTAGCAAAACGTGTGTGCTTTATTGTTGCCACCCCATTTATGACTGACATAAAACAATATTTTTGATGTAATCCATAAAAAAATGATTTGACTTTTGTTTCATGTGTCTCGGAAGGGATCAGTGCTTTGGTTGAAATACCTAATAACTGTGTTGCAGCTGCAGTTGGCAAGGAACTGAGTGAGTACGGTCTTGTCTTTTCTTTTTTTCTCTTTCTGTATTTTTTTTTAAATATGTATTTTAAAACTAGACTAGGATATACGTGCTGGAAAGACGAAGTAGTTCTTTATTTCAGGGATGTCGCCCCCTGCCCCAGCTTGACCTATTGGGATTGCCAGACATGATAGAGAGTGGAACGTTTTCAAGATGATAGGTCACATTTCTTTTTCCTGGTCAGCGTTTCAGGTTATTGTCCCTGTTAGTTTTATTAAACGGTATATTACTATTCTAAAATCCTAATCTCCAGATCGTTTGGCATCCTCTGCCCATAGTCACGCTTTCACATTCATTGCATAGTGTCAGCAAGTTCTTGTCTGTGTTGATTAAAAACCTTTCGGCAGCTAATGGCTGTCAGAATTTACTAAATTTGCTAGAGACTTGTCAGTTGGTGAAATATTGTCAAAGAGACCAGAAGAAATGTGTCACAGCCTGTTCTCCAGAAAGGAATGCGAGAGAGAGGAGAGACGTGGGTAATCACGTCCCAAGGACATGCCACATCTCAGATATTAGGCCTCCTGATCTTTGGGCCTCCACAGCGCTTGCTGTGGGAGCTTCTCCTAGCACTTAGTATACCGATGCTAACTAAGCCCATGCATAAGACTCACGCCCACATGGGCTGTGATCCTACCAGGGTGTGACTGAGCCTTATTCACATGGGACAGCACAGCTCCTGGAACATGTAGATGCTTGGTAAATGTTGGTTGACAGAATCCTGTTGGTTGATTTGGTTTTGTATTTTCTGTATTGATTAAAGCTAGGATTTATTCTAGTTTAAATAAAACGATATTTGTTAAAGTCAGACAGTGAGTCAAGCAACACATTGAACATCTACTGTAGTCAAAAGAACTGTATAGCATATAAAACTAACAAGCATATTCTTAGAGAATGTATAATTTAATGGTATATACCAAGGTATCAAAACATTTTTAAGGCTGCTGAAGTCTTCACTATGTTGAAGTTAAGCTTATTTTGTAGCAGAGCTTACTGGTCCAGCAGCATGAGTTGAAAAGCTGAAAGTAGAGATGACTGGGGGTGCGGGTCAGTTGCTGGCCAGGGGAGGAGTGGGTCCAGACAGCCAGGCATGAGGGGACGCCCCAGAGAGTGGAGGCGTCAGCGTGTGGTAGTATGAGGGGATGCCCCAGAGAGTGGAGGCGTCAGCGTGTGGTAGTAGGTTTGGAAGAGTCAGTGAAGAAAGTGAGCTGGGGCTTGGGGCTTAAGCAGACTGATTCGGACATCTCAAGAATCGGTTTGAATTGGTATGAATAAGGCTGTCTGTGCAGATGGGTTTTCCAATATGTTAGCTATTTTTCACTTAATGAAATACTTAACATTTTGAGCAGAAATGGGATTTTATTTTCTTTGAGCATTTTAATGAAATTAATGTCTTTTTCATTTAGTAATTTTCAGGTTAGTAGCATCCACTGAAGGATCACTGGAATGGGACATCATTGAAGTTAAACGGCTCCTCGATCACCAGGACAATATTCTCTCCTTGGTTAACGTCAACGGTAAGCTAGTTGTGCACATTTAGGTTATGTAACATTTTGTACTTGCTAACCTATTATGAACTTCAGTCTTGTTTATTTGAGGATTCCACAATTAGAGTTATTAAAATAGCAGTTTAGATTACGAGGGATTGTCATTCTCTTTACGCATTCAGCCAGTGCGTTTGAGCGTCTCAGATTAGCAGGTCGGAGAGTGAGGCACAAGGAGAGTGGAGGAAAGCAGAGAAAGAAGGCAGAGGAGAGCATGGCCGTCCAGGAAGACTTGGCGGCCGTGGGATGGTCAGTGTAGGCTATAAAGACCTAACACCTCGTGGCATTCCAGCATTCTTGGCAAATGGTTCTTGCCAGTCCCTCTTTGTAGAGAAGAGTGGAGATAATTATGCCAGTGGTGGCAAACCTATGGCACACATTTTTTTTTTGAAGATAAAAGATGTTAATGTATGAGTGTTTTCTAAACTAAAACCTCAGTATCCAGGTTTAATTGTAGTGTTGGCACTTTGTGATAAATAAGTGGGTTTTGGGTTGCAGTTTGGACACTCGTCTCTACACTTGGTCTTAGCCAAAAGGCCCAGAAGTGATGGGGCACTTGTCTGTAAAATGTTCGCCATCACTGAGTTATACCCTTTCATCTTGCTGACCATAGCAAGTCGTATCTTACAGTAGTATGAGCAGGATTTAAGCCAGTAGTAATCATGACTGAGGAAGAGAACAAAGGTTTGTAGAAATAGGTCGTGTCTGCCCTTCCTCATGGTTAAGGGCTTCGACTTGCCAGATACCCTGTGTGAACTCATAAATGGTTTTAGTGTCTGCTGTGAGCCGAACCTGACATCAGAAGGGAGATAAGCTCACAGACCTCAGATCCTGGCATTTAACTCGTTCACTTGCAGTTAAATAGAAGCTTACCTCATCAGAGCTCTATGGGTGACCTGAGCGGTGCAGATGAGAGGACTCATGGCTTCCCTTTGCAGTCTGTAGAGACAGCAAGTGGGTCCTGTAAGGCTGCTGTGAGTGAAGGAGTGAGAAGACAGAGCAGCAGCCCAGGTTTGGGCTGGCTCTCTTTGAGCAACATTTTATATAAACACAAAACAAAGAGAGGCACAAGGAACATCAAGTGTAGTCTCCTTTTGCGTGTGACGTGGTCACATTTTCAGGTACGTCAATGAGAACATCCTGCCTAGATCCAAACCCTCCCTCAACTGCCATCTTCTGGTGTAGCTCAGCTGCACATCATTCTAAGGATCCATTGTCTGTGGTGACAGAACTGACAGTGGTTGGTTGTGCCCCTGCTTTTTCTCTCTAGCTGTGGATGGCAGCACAGAAGGCAAGTTCTTATTTGGGAGACCCTTGGACACCTCCTTGGTAGCACTGGGCCATCAGTCCCAAGTCCCTGTAACTGCTGGGGAAAGCACAGCAGTACTGTGCCTGATACACGGGTCCTGCCTGTTGGTCTTGGGTTAGCGGTAAAGCACTGGCACTGTAGAACCAGCATGGGCACTTCAGTGACGATGCTGGGATATTCCTAAAATAGCCTTAAATTCATGGTCCACCGTTTTCAGTGTCCTGTACAAAGAGCCTTTAACATTGTAAGAAAGATTTCCTCAAGTATTTCTTGGCCAGATTCTGTAAGAGAAGGAAAACAGAAAGCTAAAGCCAAAAAAAAAAAAAAAAAGTTAATGAAAGTTACAGCAAACTCATAATACTTTCTACTTAAAAACTCTATGACTATAAAATTACACTGCAGATAATAAGGAAAAAGGATATTTAGAAATCATACATGCATGGCCACGTAGTCTGGCAAAATTCGAAAAAGATTTGCTAACAGTCTGATCTCATACGTGGGCACGTCAGCAGTTCTGCAGATTTGGGCAATCTTGAAATATCTTACACAATTCTTGTTCCACTTTCTGCCCTGCTTCTTTGTTGTCACCCATCACCCACGAGAAATGTGGCGAGTTACTGCATTTCTGCATGGAAGGAAGTGCTTTTTCAGCGAGGCCGTGCCAGGGCAACCTTAGCATGGCACGCTGGGACCGCCGTAAGTGTGGGTAATGTATAGCGGGCTCCTAAAGAGATCGAATGCCGGGCAGGAGGTTTCCTAGGACAGACAAACAAGATGACTTTGCTCATCTCTTTGGCAAAAAGCCCCTGGGTTCTTCCTTTTTATTTTATTCCCTTGTTTTGTGCTGACAGCGTGATATGGTAATCAGAAAGTGTTGTAACTTAAGAGATGTGGATGGACAGGTGCCAGGTGAAATTTTCATACCAAGTGGCTTTTGATCCTTACAGAATGAAAATTCCACCCACTAATAATACACCATTGGGGTTGTTTGGTGTGAAACATTCTGAAGGACCTGTCAGGGAATGTAAGTAATATACACAGTGCTATTCTGCACACTTAGAGAGCTGACTCAAGTGAATGCCGATATTTTGTTTTTAGTGAAGAATTCCAGGTGGTCATTAATACCGTGTTTCTGTTGTGTAGAGGAATCATAGAGGATTAGATCAGAGCAAGCACCTGCATGGCCTCTCTAGGCCGACTCTGTTATGACCAAACCCTGAGTGGGAGTCAAGAGGAATCTTCACTTCTTTATTTTCCTGCGTGTTAGGTACTTTCTCATTGCTGAGACAAAATACCCAGCACTCAAGTTAAAGGAGGAAAGATTTATTTGGCTCACAGTTTGTAGAGGTTTCAGTCCATAGTTGGCTCACGCCAAGACAGAATGGCATGGCAGACAGGCATCGCAGAGGAGAAATGGTTCATGGCAGGCAGAAGGCAGCAAAGCAAGCAAGGGACGACCACAGCTCTTTCTATCCCTTTCATCTTGTCCAGGCTACTTAGGGCGGGGAGCACTCACACCCTTGATCCTAGTGGCCTTGATCCTAGCACTGCACCATGAATCAATCCCAGCGTCACAGACTAGACCCAGCCACCTCTGAAAAAGCCTCACCTATGACTGCATGAGGCTTTGTGGGGACATCTAGACACAGCGATAACACTCTGGTTCTCTTGCAATTTGAGTGAAATTGGAAAGAGGAGAGAAAAGGGTAGGAGAGAAGGTCATGGAAAGATTACTACTAATTTAACTTTCACACTGTGAAAAACTAGAAGCTTGTTTCTCTCCTGAAATGAGAAGTGAACTTATTTCTTAACAGCAAATTCTCTAATGTGTTAGTAAACTATAAATATTCGACATTAATAAGCTACCTATTATGGCCTTGGGACCCAGAGAGAGATAATGCTTACATGTGTAATTGTTGGTAATTCTTTATTTCTAAGAGTTTGTTCATCTGGTTATCAGAGATTTCTGTCCTACTGGTTTGTTTGCTAAATGGAATAATCGAATCATAATTACTCGTCAGTGTATTACTAAATTGCAAGTCACTGGATGTTTTAGTGCCATTAGTGTGGAATAATACCAGGGTCTTAAAATAATACCAGACACTCAAAGATAACATTTGATGTCTTTTTACAGTGGGTAGACATTTATTATTTAACTTAATTTTTACAATTATCCCCATGTAGTGCATGAGGAATCCAAGATAAAGAAAGGTTAAATGATTTCCTAAAGACCACCAGGCTAATCACAGGCAAAGCCAGAATTAGAACCTGTCTCTGGACTCAGTGCATTGCTCTATTCTGTATTCCCTTATTATGTAAGAATTAAATTATAGTTTCTAAAGATAATGTTTAGTCTATCTAACAGTTACAAATTTTCTATTAAATGTATAATGTGTAGTGTCTTGGCCAATTAATTTCATTTTATTTAAAGATTTTAAAAACTGGTTATTATACGAGTTATTCATAGTCATGGTAGAAAAATGACAAAACTCAGAGACATAAAAAAGAAAATTTAAACCACCCATCATCAGTATTCAACACCAGTCCATATCCTTCTGGGTATTTTTCTGGGTAGGTTCTACTATTTTGTAACAGTATGTCATAAATATATTTCCATATCAATATAAATATACTTTTGCAAGTTAATTTTCAATAGTAGCATTACTATTTCATTCTGTGGATGTCTTTTTTTATTTATTTAATTCCCAATTAGATGTTTAGGTTATCTTTGGATTTTAAAGATTATGTTTAGCAGCCTTGTACATGTCTATGCATTTCCCTCAGAATGAATTTCTAGAAGCAAAATTTGTGGATCAATAGGTTTACTTTTTTTTAGGGTTTTGATACATATTTGCATAGTATGCCAATTTATACAATTTGCACTAAGACATCAACAGTGTGGTTCTTGCCAGTAGTATTTTCTTGGTTTATAACAGGAAATTTATGAATTTCAATTTATTAATCTATTAATTTCCCAATTTGAAAATCTATAAATTGTATCTCATTGCTTTTAGATTTCTTTGATTGTTAGGAGTTGAAAATCTTTCCACATATTTACTGCCTATTTGTACCTTTTGTTTAGTCTGTTCAGGTCCTTTGTGTATATTTTCTGTTGGGGTATTTATCTTGTTCGTAAAACTTCTTATGCATCAAATATAGCAAACCTATTTTGACATTTAAATTGTATATTCTCCCCAGCTTTTTGTCATTTAAGTGTAAGGGTTTTTTGTTGTGTTTTTGTGGTGCTGGGGATTAAATCCAAGGCTTCACACGTGCTTGGCAAGTGATCCACCACTGAGATAGATCCCCAGCCCTTTTTTTTTTTAAGACAAGGTCTCACTAAGTTGCCTAGGCTAACCTCAAACTCATAGTCCTCCTGCCTCAGCCTCCTGAGTAGCTGGATTACAGGTACGTGCTACTGTGCCTGGCGATTTTTTTCCCCACAAGCAAATATGTACTCGTATCTGTCCTTTCCGTGCTTCCTTTGGAGCCCTTTAAACACTCCATATTTACTCCACCTTAATTTTCTTCAGTCCTTTAAGTACTTGTAATATTTTCTTCTGTTATTCAAAAGTTATTTTGGTACATGATCTAAAGTAAAGTTCTCTTTTTATTCCCCTACAACTTGACCAAATACTTTAGCATGAGATGTTTCTTTACTAGAGCGAAACCTACTAAGTCATTAGTAAACTTGAGTCTATTTCTGGCCTTTTTGTTGTTGTAGAGTCTGTGTGCTTGTCTCGGTATCTCACCGTTGTGATCCCTCTGGTGTGTGGAGCATTGCTGTGAGCAGTCCATTCATTTCTACCATTAGCCTAGAGCAGTGATGGCGAACCTTTTAGAGATGAGTGCCCAAACTGCAATCCCTTATCGCACCATTCCAACACTGCAATTAAACCTGAATCCTGAAGTTTTAGTTTAGAAAAAGCAACACCTACATTAACATCTTCTGTCTCAAAAACAATAACACACGTGCCATAGCTGCATCACCCCTGGCCTAGAGGAACTGATCAGTAATGGAGGTCTTTGAACTCTGCCTAGATGTGAGTTTTGTCACTGGCTCCCACGTTGGGGAGCTGATCATCTGGGACATCCTGGACTGGACCGTGCAGGCCTATGAACGCAACTTCTGGGACCCATCTCCACAGCTGGACGTCCAGCAAGAAATCAAACTCTGTCAAAAACCAAATGACGTTTCTATTCATCATTTCACATGTGATGAAGAGGTAAAAAAAAAAATGTATAAATCTAATCTCTGACTTTTAAATTTTAATTCCATTATGGACATAAAAAATATTAATTCCTTTTGGTTTCAAATTTTGCTTTAAAATGGTCTGATAGTTTCCAAAGAGAGTGCTACTTACATTTTTTAAAAGGCACTTTAACCATTGCTTCCAATCTTTAGGCAAGGGAAAGGTGAGATGGCCACAGATTTTGGTACACTTTCTAGAGGTAAAGGAAACTTAACATTTCGGGCACGTCTCTCTTAGTCTGTTGGCACCCTGGGCAAGATAACTGGCTGAGAACTGCCCATCTCTGATCCCACCCTTCACAGTGATGCAGCACTTGTCCTATAAAAGACTGGTGTCAGCCGATCACTGAATCTTGGCTCGGATCTGAAAAAAAAAAATCACTTCTTATAGCCCGAGGGCCTCAGAAAATGTGTTTAAAGGAGTTATTTTTCTAAATATAATAAAAAATGTTTGTAACCTTTATGGAGAGGGAGTCGGGGAAGCATTACTGTCACTTTATGTTCTCTTCAGTGTAACCTTTCTAATTGCACGCGTGTTACTCTTTATATTAAAAAGTGTCAGTAGTAGTGTTCTGGAGAGGGAAGATATTTTAATTTTTTTCTTCACAACTCCCTTACTGAAAGAAAAGAAAAGAATAAGAGGAAGATTTTAAAAGTACATGTGTACTCAAAGATTGCTTTTTTGAGTCCCAAATTTGTTTTTTAAAAAAACCTAAATATATATAATAAAAACAGTATGGTCTCAGAAAAGATGGAGACCAGATTGCTTAGAGACCTAAAAATGACATGTGTGCTTAACTTTATCTTTTTCACTTTTGAAAAGAGTATTATTTAACAGGTTTTTCATTTTTTAATTCCTGTTAGTCTTAAAATTTTTTGATCTTAATTAACACTGCTATTCATGCTTGATAAAACATCACTCACTCCCCCCGATTTCCTTTCATTTGTTGCGAATTCTCACCATCTAGAGCTTCTTCTCCTCTCTCATTATCTTCGGTGACAGATGACTGACAGAGTATCTCTGTTGAGTAAATGCTGCTGCCTAAACCCGTGAATTCTAGTGTGTCTGTAATTTTCGTCATAGTCTTGGATAAATCGCTTGGGATTGTAGAGTAAGTGTCTTGGGGCTTTGCATTGAGTGCCGTCTGTAGGACTGTCGGTTTCAGCACTTCGGCGAGCTATTTTCTTTAGTGCACTTGGCACTGCTTCTCAGCTTGCACTGCTGAGTGCAGAGAACCGGTCCAGATCACTCCACATTTAGATTCTGGTAGGCCTGGGCTTGCTTTGGTTTGGCTGGTACAGGTCTGAGTTGTCTCTGTAGCCTGTCCGAAAGGTCAGAGGGTCCAGGTCTCTGGTTGCAAACAGGAGACAATTTGTAGAGGTTTTTGAAAGGTCTGCTCTTGGGGTACAGTACCTACCAAGAATGAGTGATTCCACGATGAGCGCTACCTGAAGTATAGTAACGCACAAAACAGTTTTAGAATCTAGCTGCTGTGGTGTGAGGAAAGAGCAAGGAACTAGAATAATATGACCTCGATTTTGACACTGACTCCATGGCTGGTTTCTTGTGACTTCAATCCTTTTACAGTTTTAACTTGCTCATCTGGAAAATGGCAATAATGCTTGGCTTTCCTGCCTTTACGAGATGGTATGCAGCAGAAGTGAGAGGGACATTTGTGAGCATGCTTTTAAAAGATTAAGGTGGTTTTAGTAAGAAGGTGTTTCTAATACTACATTTGGAAGAATGTTTTTGTGACTCCTCCATAGGCTCCTAGACGATGGTGCCTCTCTACAGCGTATGCTCTTTTCTGTCATTTATGGGTCTCTTATTAAGATGTGAGCACTGAGTAATTTTGCTCACTTTCTCCAGGCAAAAGCAGCTAAGTAATTTTCCTGAGGATGCAGTGTTAGTGGGTGAAACCCCGGGTGTCCCCCAGCACCTTCTGCCGCAGGCCACATCTCCTCGAGCGGTTGAATTTCAGTGAGGGGGAAAGGGGTGCCGAGGGGTGCGATGTGCAGGGCCTCCTCTGCACGAGTGCTGCGTGCTTCTGCCTGCTACGCACTGAGCTCTCTTGGGTGCTTTGACAGTTTTGGACTTCAGAGGGCAGTGTGGTAATTTGGGCTGAAGGTTGGGAACAGGGAAGGTAATAATGGCTTTCTGATATCACACAAGGCTGGAAATCTAGTTCACCAAGGAGTAAGCACTAGTTTTATGCCCATTTCTGAACTTTCCCCTCTAGAATGTATTTGCTGCAGTTGGAAGGGGTTTGTATGTGTATAACCTTCAAATGAAGCGTGTGATTGCCTGCCAGGAGACTGCACATGACTCAAATGTCCTGCACGTCGCCAAACTGCCAAACAGGTACAAGTGCCCATCTCTTCCACCACAGATGAAGGACAGTTACGATCCCCGGGGCCACCAGTGTAATTTCTCAAGTGGCCCAGTCACCTGGCTCTGAGGCTTGACCTGTTGTGTTCTTCTGGAAATGGAGAATCCCCATAGCTCTCTGTAGCAGAAGAGTTGGTAGCAGTATATGACAAAATTTACAAGAACAAGCTTCAAATGAATTACATTGAATTTTATGGTAAGAGATCGTTTAAAAATTGACATTTAATAGAAGTAAAAGGCTTTGGGACCTTTTGTACAAAGTCATTTTTCTTTTCATATTTCCCGTGAACCTACCTTTTTGGTGTTGTGTGTTCATGGCCAGACACAAAGGGTAGTATCGTGGCTAATGCTACTAAGGGGGTGTTTTCTTCTCAGAGTGGGTTTGGCTGTTTAATTTCTAGGGATGAAATTCCAGGAGGGCATAGCATTATTTTGTATATTATATATATTGTCTGTTTAGAGGGAGAGACATCTTGTAGATAAATAGTAAGAGGAGGGAGGGACTACAAGCTACTCAGGACATTGTGGGAATGTAATTTGTACCTTGTTTGCCTGAGTGCGCTTTTTAAAATGGAGATAGTACATTTGTAGTATTTCAGCCAGAGTTGCATAGTGTAGTGCGTGCCTTCTCTGAAGGAAGAATGCTTTCAGTTTGCACTCTACAGCCATGTTAAATTATGATTTTTCTCAGCTCCTGCCGAGAGCTGAATAAAAGCAGTTAAGGGTTCCCAGATTTCTCTCACTGCCCATTTAGCATCTGGGCATCCGTGGTGGGTCTCTGTGTCACCGACTTTCTGTGCTGACAGGCAGTTAACCTCCTGCTCAGAAGATGGCAGTGTTCGCATTTGGGAGCTACGAGAGAAGCAGCAGCTGGCGGCTGAGCCGGTGCCAACAGGTGTGTGTCTGTCCCAAAAAGGTAGTGCACCGCTTCCCCACTCTCCCTCTCTCCTGCCTTTGTCTCTCTGTCCCCCATTTTCTCATACAAAAGACAGAAGAGAGGTGATTCTGTGAAATCATAGGAATAATACAGAATATGCTCCAAACAGGCATCAGGTGTTTATAGGAGGCGTAAGTAATCGGGACCCAGGAATCACATCTTCATGCCGCCCTAATGTAGAACTGCCTCAGCTAGGATTTCACTGTTTTGAAGGAAATTATTTTCTAGTAATGGCCTAATGAAGTCATTGTTCATTTGTATTGTCTGATTTTGACCGATACACAAAATCTATACCATCAGGTGTCAAGTATTCTCTAGCCTTGAAGCATTATCATTAACATCAAACTCCATTTATGGAAAAAATCACTTTGCTTTGTGTTTGTGTCATAATTCATGAGCTTGTGACATCTGGGAGTTTGGCTTGGAAAGCAGACTGTTGACGTCTGATTAGTTACCAGCCCTTGACGAGGAACCAGATGCTGGCGCCTGTAGTTTCTTCTGGTTCTTTCGACTTCCATGAAGTCCTAGGGTACTTGTGTGGCACACACATAGCTTTTCTTCTGTTTTTGCTGGAATGTATTATTTTCTTTTGACAATTAGATACTGCCTTTCAGGCCTTTTTACTTCTCTTTTATTCTCAGTGTCTTTTTTTTTTTTTTTTGTCATGTCAATATGCCTTCACAATGGGTGTGAGCAGTAAAAAGAGATGAACACACCTGGTTAGAAATAACGTATTTCAAATATAACGTATTTCAAAGACTCTAGCATAGAACTTGTACCATCCATTTAGCCCTTTAGTAGTATAAATGCAGAACATCTTTGCATTTTCTGTTTTTCTGGTCTCATTTTATGATTCCCAGAGCACAGCAGTTTGGGGAATGATTGAAATGATTGTGTTTTCTAGGTTTTTTTAATATGTGGGGATTTGGAAGAGTGAACAAACAAGCCAGCCAACCTGTTAAAAAGCAGCAAGAAAAGGCCACTTCACGTTCACTGGAGCTCATTGGCGATCTCATTGGACACTCGTCCTCTGTGGAGGTACAGCTTGCAGGAGGCCTGCGCCACACGCTCTGTACAGCCAGCTGCTCTCAGAAAGGCCTGTGCTTTCTCAGCTGTAGGTTTGCATTGGATCTGCACATGGAATAGCATAGGTTGTAGTATGGGCAGCAAGGATCTCCCTTTACAGGGATAGGATCTGAGGAATCTGCTTTTGAGAATGGACATAGTGTTATTTTTGAGATGGGGACAGCAGACCGTAAGAGCAGTATGAGCAATGTGGAATATGTGTGTATACAGATGGGACATGGGAGGTATAGAGTTTAAGCTTTAATGAATTTAATTCCAAGGACCTTCATCAAACTCATGAACAGAGCATTGTTTTCACTTGTCTCTGATGGATAATTTGTTGTCTTTATAAAACCCTGTACTTGCTGGGTACAGGCCTGTAATCCCAGCACTGAGGGAGGCCGAGACAGGAGTATTGCAAGTTTGAGGCCAGTGTAAGCAACTTAGGGACACTGTCTCAAAATTTAAAAAAAAAATAAATAACAAAATGAAATGAAACGGGCTGCGAATGTAGCTCAGTGGTGGAGCACCTCTGGGTTCAACCACAGAAAGAAGAAAGCCCCTGTACCTTATCATTGCACATACATGAAAATTAGTAGACATTTATAGGGCGCATAAAATTCTGACTTGTGGAAATCCAGGTACAGTCATATTTACTACAAGCACCATTGCATGAAATGAATGAGATCAGTGAAGATGAAGAGGTGACTGGAACGAGTAACAGTGTAATGACAACGGTGTAAGCAGGGGCCTAAGTAATGCAGTTTTCAACTGTTCTTTGTCTCATAGCCAGCAAGTAGCAGGCTGCTTTTCATTTGAAAGGGCTTCTTGCTTACACTGGGTATTGAGCATTTCCCACATTCCAGGAATATGTTCTGGTTCCTGGGTTACAAAGACACTAGATGCTGGAGTTCACGAAGATACACACGGTGCAGTGCTGGGAATCGCGAATCTTGCACCTTTGTGGAGAGGAGGGAGACAAACCTAGGAAGCTGTTCTCCACTGCTGCTGCTGCGCCCAGATGAGTAGCACACAGTGCATACTCGGGGCTTAGAGAAGCAGTTCCTGCTGAAGCCTGTACATGTGGGTGGGAGATGCAGGACGAGACTGGAGCTGAAGCGGGAAGGTTGGTAGGATTAACTTTGTCACCACCCGCTCCCTGCTGTTGGGGACTGTCTGTCTCACTCATCTTTGCTCTCCTCTAACAGATAGCTCAGCCTTTTGGTTTTTGTTTTGCCTGATGGCTGTGTGTATAGGTCAGCATGGTGAGCAGGCAACGTGGGTGACAGCATTTATGTGGTGGCAAGGAGCAGATTGACTGGGCAGGAGCCAATTATATGTGACTTATCAACACTTGAAATTTTTCATGAAAAATTAAATAATTTTACATTGAAATTTAAAAAGTTTTCTGCATCTATCTTAAAGCCCATGTATTAAGCCAGTATTAGTATTTCTCTTGCTGAAGTTCCTATAATCAGTAATCTCAATTTTTCTTTGCAGATGTTTCTGTATTTTGAAGATCATGGACTAGTGACTTGCTCTGCTGATCATCTCATTATTTTGTGGAAAAATGGAGAGCGAGAATCTGGATTACGCAGTTTAAAATTATTCCAGAAATTAGAGGAGAATGGTGACTTGTACCATGTTGCCTAGTATAAGGAATCAGGAATAGACGTGGATATACCCTGAACATCAAGTACAGAGTTATACCCCGAGAACCACTCATGCACTGATCACTTAAATTTGCAATTTTTGACAAGCTATACAATTCTGCATGTTCTAGTTCTTTTGTGTGCGTCCTCAGGTGTTAGTACACCCACCAGGGAGCACACTGATTGGCTGCCGCTGGGCGTGTGCTACTGATGTGGTGAGTGCCAGGTGTTGAATTTCTTGATACGAACCTAGACCCTTTTGAGTGGTGGAAATAGAGGAAACAGGGTACTTAAGTTTTTTTTTGGGGGGGGGTTCCTTTAGAACCTGTTTAAGAATTCTTGTAATAAGTGTATCCTTTCTCCTGCAGATTTCCCTGGGAGCAAACTTGAGTCTTAGCCAAAAAACAAACTGTACTACTTAAGTGTAGTGATTTTTGGTACTAATTTTTTTAAATCATTAAAAAATTTTTTTAGTTTCAGCTATTAAAATCCTTTTGTACTTGAATCTATAGGCATCTGATGGGGGCATATTTCTTTTATGATGTGAATTCACCTGACCAGCCAGTGGCCAGATGAGTACTGGACCAGCAGCCACTGCACAGGTGTGCCAAGGACAGGCACTAGGTCAGTGCTAGGTCAGCGTGCTCCAGGGCCAGGGCCGCAGCCACAAGTGCCTGAGCCATCTGAGCCTGATGCAGTGTGAGACGCCCGAGAAAGGCTTCACTTATGTTGTCCCTCGTGTGTCCACTGTGACTGGCTCATCTTCATCAATCCACCAGCTTTGTGACAAAAACCTCTCTCACTTCCAATGCTGAAAAATAAAAGTTAAAAAGTATTCTGTGCGGGAAAAATTGGGTGGTTTTAATTATGGAATTATTCTTAAATTGCTGATTAAAGAATCCTACTGAAGATTAAAGAAAGGACAAGGTGACTGGTGTTAGGTGGCTGTGCTTCTCAAAGAAGCCTTCTGCAGATCTGTGTATCACACACACACGTCCTTCCTAACTGGAGTCTTCATAAATTCTTATTTTTACTAGTTTAAGTTTCACCACTCCCTGCAGTCAGACTAGCACAGTTAAGCTCGTTGGGTAGACTGGCGGCTTGATGTTATAAATGAGGACGCCAAGGTCTTGTGCTTAGTTAGCGGGGTGCGGTAGTGTGTTACCATCATCGTGCAGCTCACAGACAGACGAAGAGGACTGCAGAGAGGGAGGCTTCACCGGCCTGGTGGTGAGCTGTGAGAAGCAGCGCAATGCTCCCAGCCACTGTTGCTGCGGTAACTCGGTGGGAATAGCTTTATGGAAAAATATATTAAAACTGAAGCTAGCTTCATTACGGCACAGAAGAACATGAACATGACAACTGGTGGTGCCTTCAAGCCAGCAAAATGCGGCTAGCAAGGCCTGTCCGAGCCATCACCCCGAGGCAGCTTTCTGACATTTGATGGGGACACGAGAGTGCAGGTAGCATCCTTCTCCGGACGGACAGGCAGTGTGACCCACGGCTCAGGCCAAGTCACGGCAGACTCGTAAAGCTTTTTACTTCTCGTGGGCTTTTCTTTGCAAATTCCATATTAGGTCGTGAGTTAGTAAAGATGTTTTCTACAACTGTATAATAAATAAGGAATTCATAGATTTTTAAACTATTTTGTTTCCTAACTTGTTCTGGGTTAGTGTTTTACGAGTTTTAGGAACACATAGTGCCATAGCAAACCTGAGTCACTGCACGCTAGATGCCTGGTTGTCCCCCAGGAAGAACTGGTAAGCTCAGAGGGCTCCTCTCCCAGCTGGCAAAGCTGACGGCGTCTGTCTTCCCACGTGCCTTGAGTTAGTGCGAAGGAAGGCAGGTGCACGGCCCAACAGGAGAGTCTGGAAGGGGCCCAAGCCCAACCACTGCTCAGCAGTAACATGTAGACTTGCTAGAGTTGAACTTCCAATTTACAAGAAGTGATGAGTTCCATATAGGTTATGTGTGTTTCTATTTCCCTAGCTTGGTTTCCAGTACTTACTGATATTTACACCAGAACTAACACTAAGTACTGTGCCTTGTCATTGTATTTAAACAACTTGCACCTCCTCCTTGGCTATATTCGCGTGGCACCGTGAAAGGCAGTGGCTCGCCCTGTCCGGTTCCCTCGTGTTGAGCGCTGGCAAGGCTTTTCTTGGCCAGCAGGTAAACCAGTCCTGACTCGGGGCAAGCAAACTTCAAAATGTTTGTGTGCAGTGACGGTGCTTCACAGCTACCTTCTGGCCAAAGTAGCAGGTATTAGGAGACTAGGGTCATTTAGTAGTTTCCTAAATTAATATGTCTTCCCTCAACATGTGCTGTTTTAGTAAATAACTGCGTATAAGAGGTAATTATAGTCTTTTGTATTATGTAGAAACTATCTAATATACATACCACCTGAAAGACTGTATTTCTAGTAAATCGACTACCTGGAAAAATATAGAAGTTAAGCGCAGGGCTGTGCTGAAGCTGTAGTACTTGGCTGTCTTAAAGCATTTAACAGCTACATGTTAATAGCAGAGTTTGACGTTAACGTGAAATTGATTTCATGTAACTGAGTAAGCTAGACTGTTTCACACGGAAAATGTCACACAGCTGATCAATGTTACTTACCACATGGAACGAAAGCAAGATGGCAAGAAAAAAAGATTGTCCTTACCGCAAGCAAACTTCTGAAGCCTAGGCAAATTATTTTATGTTATAAATCCTTAATATGGGATTCTGGCATCCTTATTTTAATGTTATGAAAACAAAGTGTGTGACTCATGAAATAAAGGACACTAAACCCAAAATTTGAAATTATGAAAAATTTAGGCCAAAGAGGTAAAATAAAAACAGCTGTTGGGGGATGAAGAATGGCTGTAGGAATTTAGTTACAGGTACTTCACAAAAACACTTCATCACGTTTACACAGTGCAGCGTTACAACACAAAGCTGGCTGCTGTCCCAACCCAGCAAGCCCTCTTACCATCTAACAAAAATAATTTAGATACATTTCTTTGCATGGAATTGTCATTTATGTTTCCATTTTTGGTACAAAACATAGAAAAAAAAATTGGCACATTATGTAGTGATAAGTCATTTTTTTTTTTCTTTCCATGTACCAGTTTCATGTGCTCTGCATTCTGATTTTCACTTGGAAAAGTAACTACTGATTCAGTTATTGTCAGTCTCTGTTTATATCCCTTAGAAATGCAGCATGGAGCACAAAGAAAGAGAAACTAAGATATTTTGTTTACTAAGTTTCTAGTATTCACAATACATCGAGAAAAGCTGGCTGCTGGTAAAAGAAAGGAAAACCCCAGGTCCGACGATGTAGATCACAGAAAGCTGTGAAAAGAGCTGTATAAAAATATGCACTTGTGCTTCAGAAGCTTTTAGCATACAATTAATAGCTTAAAATAGTATTTACTCCCTCTCCATATTCTATTTTCTGATATATCTACACATCCTGCAATCCCTTTTATATGTCACTAGAGCAGATGGCATGATCTCAAATATAGGCAGGTTAAAAAATATCTGAACCCTGAAACTTCCCCATCCCTTCCCCAAATATATACGTATAGGTGGCGCATGGTACAACAGACTCCATGGGCTTAGACCCAGGAAATTTAGATTGTTCTAATAAAAATTTCAAACAGCAAATGTATATAAATTTTTTTCTTCTTTAAAAAAATGCTTGTCCAAGGGCATTCAGATTTGATGGCTTTTGTATAATACTCCATAGTGCCTCATGGCTGACTCTGTAAGCCAGAAGTAAGGGAATCGCATGGGCCCCCATGAGTGATGCCGCCCTGCCCCCTTCACGGATGACTTCAGTTTACACTGAAGAGGGCCACCCGGGCTGCTGGCACCCAGGCGGGGGTGCTCACCAGGCCAAGACTGCCCTCTAACGGGTGTCACACCACCAAACAAGACCGCCTTGCCATGGACGCTGTGAAGCTAACTAGTTTATCAATAACTTGGTCCTAGGTGTTTTGCTCATTTTATGTAATTTTTTTTAGGTAAATCTGTTCAGATAAGCTTCTTAGGAATCCCTCAGACCGATGCTCTTGACAACAGTCAAGCTAAACAGCAGTGGTGACTTTTATGACAAGAGATGAACCAAACACTAGCTAAGCTAGTGGGGACAGCCTCACCGGCACCAGGTACTGCTGTGTCCTGCTAGTTACAGTGACTCGGCTCCACGGTGTGACACAGGCACACAGGATGACGGCACGATACAAGATTTGCCAAGCGTGTGTTCTGCTCAGTGACTGTTCAAAAGAATGCGGATTTTTCTTCATGGTACTTAACTTGCTAAAACTGAAATTTGAGGGCTTGCATAATTCAAGCTCAAATATCAGCTATTAGCTCCTTAACCTACACGCGTCGTGTGTGTTACACAGGACAGCCTGCACGTACAGCCCTGTGGTTCACAGCACCCTGTAGGCGACGCTGCTGCTCTGCTGGCTTAGCTGTCAGACGGCAGCCTCAGACTTTTGCACTTCAGGTCATCTAATGTCTTCCAGTGTTTGTAGTTATCGGCCAGGTGCTGCATGAGGGCTGGCAGGTGTGCGAAGGCTGCAAGGACATGAAAGAAAGGGAACCTCAGATCACAGGGCTGTCCCGGCCAGGCGGAGGACAGGTACCAGGGGTAGGCCTTAGGTCGCAGTGGACACACAAGTGCAAGAAAGTCAAGTCATTAAATGCTGAAATACAGGTCCTTTCCATTAGCTGAAAAGGTGTTCACCTGTGACATTATCAAAAGAACCTGCGATTCAGAGCAGACACCATATTACTTCTCATTCTTTTCTTATTTCAGTGATAGGATAAAATTGCTATACACCTTGGACACATGTCACTTGCAGAAGTGAGTGCTTGTTACCACACATCCACCTGGCAGCGGGCCAGGTGCGGGGAAACACATAAATTACACAATACTTGCATGTGCCTTACCTGGCCACAAACAGCTGACAGCTAACTTTTTTTACTCTTTCATTTATCTTTAGGCCCAGCCTGTGTTATTACAGCAGTTTTCTCGAAGGATAATAGAACGCCATGTGTGGGTGGTGGAGCAGTAGCCAACTTACCGTCCCAAGCGTCGAACATGTCCGTGATGAAGTAGTCGATGAAGGAGATCTGGGACTTGGGGATGCTGCAGCTGGTGCGGTCAAACACGGGCATCACCACAGGCAGCCCCTGTCTCTTCTCCTCATCCGTCTGGAAGAAAAAACACCGCCGCACAGGGCTGTGGGGCACAGCGAAGCCCTCACGTAACAGCCTGCAGCTCAGAAGCACCTGTGAGCGCGCTCCCGGGCCGGTTTTAACTGCAAAGAAACAGGCTCAGCAAGGCCCTGAGACTTCGAGCAACTGCAGGACGAGCCGCGGTGACTACAGTCAGATCGCCTGACTCAGTCTCTCCCTTTCCGTGCTACGCCACCGCCCCTCCTGGAGCACCGACCTCGGGGTACTTAGCCTCCTTTCTGTGATCTGTTGTGTAGTCACAACTCTCAAAGTCTGGCATTCTGCGCCTCCTGCCGCTGCCATCACGGATGTTTACGCCAGGTGAGAAGCTGCAGTGGGTGAAGCTGCCGGCGCCAAACAGACCGGTAGCCACAGTCATTGTGGTTTTCACTGCCAGGTGCTTGTGGCTTTTCAAAAAATTTAAGAATGACCTCTTTGAAGTGTTAATAGCTACTAATCTTATGAAATTTCAACCTCTGAGTCCCCGTCTCACCTCCTGTGTGACAAAGAGGGCACGCACGCCCTTGTGCCAGATACCAGAGTCTGATGGTCATCTCCAGCAAGAGTACTCATGCAGTTGAGTTGTGGCCGAATTGCTGCTTTTCTCCAGGAAGCACTATTTTTACTCCAAACAATGGCAAATTGATTGTTCAGATTTGGGTATTTGCCAAGCAGCTCTCTCAAGGTGTGTGGAAATCTGAGTACTATGCATATGAACACCTATGTTAGTGTGTGTAAGGACCCTAAGCTCAGTGGCCACATAGCCAGAAGCAGCTGACCCAAGGCTTCCTTTGTGACTTTTTTGATCTTTACGTCACACTGGCTTGTTAGTGCATTCCTTTAAGAAGAGGATGCTTACATAGGAAGCTTCCATCAGAGAATTTAGCACTGGTTCTCTCCTACTCCCATTCATGTGCAGAGAGGAACTAGGAGTGGGACTTCACACCCTCGCTCTGGGTCCCAGGAAGCCCATCTGTGGCCTCCTACCAGCTTTTGGCTCTGCTTGCTCATTTCAGGTCAGTTGATAAAGCAACCTGAAAATCTCCACTGGTGTCGAGGAGTAGTCCCCTCCGCCCCCTCTGGCAAGTTTAGAGCGACCTACCCTACTTCTCTTCACTCCAGGGCCTCCTGTCCGGCCCGAAAGCTGCAACGCACTGACCGGGCTCTCCCCCCAGCTTGCTAGGCGTCACCAGCGTTCTTCACCTCCCTCAGCCGCACATCCCAGCCAGTCCCCCTCGGCCCAAGCACGTCACACGAGGCTGTGTGTTGTCCCACACATCAGGCCCTAGCGCCTGCTCTCTGAAAGTAAGGCTGTATTCCACAAGGCACCTGGCAGTACCGTATACTGCTTTCTGAATTTTTCTTGTTTAATTCCTCTTTTCGCTGCTGCAGCTAAAGTGATTTGCATATTGCTGCTGTTCTTATATAAAAATTCTATTTTCCCTCCTTATTTTGCTTAGGATATATTTTTTTTTTCCAGAAAGTGTTTTCCTATTTCCACATTTCTAAATTCTTAAAAAAAATCACTTCCATAAAGCTTCCTTTTTAAGAGGTGTGATTAAAAAATATGATGTGTATTTAAAATTTTAAAAATGTATTACTGTAAAAGACACATTGCCATTGATTCCCCCCAAAAATACTACCCCAGCCTGCTTTGAAAACACTTTTCCCATCATTCTTGCCACTTTCCGGAGCGGTGCTGGAAGTCCTCTCTCATGAGTGCCTAGCTGTGCTGCCGTGGCTGCCTAGATGTCCTGCGTCAATTAAAACGTTTACTTTCCATGGTCATTTTGACTTTAGGGAAGACCCAGAAGTCATACGGTGCCAGATTCAGGGCATAAGATGGATGAAGACACACAGTAATTTCCTTTACAAGCCTGCCTTTCACAGGATGGCACTCAGCAGTAGTATTCACTGTATTTTTTTTTCTGTCACACCTCATAAAGATACACACACAAGAGGACTTCAGAACTGCTTCCAAAAAGCTAAGAATGATGGGATAAGTGTGTTCAAAGTGGGATGGGGGGTGTTCTGAGGGGGATTAATAGCAATGTGTCTTAAGTAGTAGTTTAAAAAACATTTTAAACATTCACTGCATTTTTCCATCACCCGTTGTATCTAGAAAACAGTCTGAATTTCGGTACCCTTCACATACACTTCCTTCAGGCACACTTTGCACTTTTACTACTGTTCTCTCCCGGCCGGGCTGTGAGTGACCCTTGGGCAATGGTGTTACACCCACATCTGTCCCCACACTGTGCCCTGCGGACACTAGTAACTCAGAATTCATGGGGTTCCTAGTTCTTGTGCAAGTTGGGGTCTGAGAATTTGAGGGTGCGAATGCACTGCTAAAGGCTGGGTCCGTCCGCTTCCCTGGGGCTGCGTGCCCTGGAGTCTGCTAAGGACAGGCAGCTGCGCCGGTCCAGGGAGGAGGAGCGGGGATGCTCAGAAGCTGCTCAGCGGGCGGGAACCCGAGAGCTGCGACCAGGGCCAGAGGGTGCACCTGTGAAAAGTACTCCTCGGAGATCCTCCCGGCCCACTCGATGCACAGGTCCAGGGGGCGGCAGGGGTTGGCCACGTCAGCACACTTGATCATCATGCGCTTGATGAGGATCTGGTTTTCCAGGAAGCTCTTCCCCGCCGGGCCGCACTCACAGTCGCTGCTCTCAATCTGGAAGACAGAGGCTCGGCTCAGGGCTGGCTTCAGACCAAGGGCTGCCGTGAGCAATGACTCACCACGCTCCCGGGGGGAAGGCGAAGGCAAAGGCGGCATTTCCGTGCCTTAGTTCCAGTAAGGTAAGGATACAGTCTTTACAAAAGACACAAAACCTCAAACGACCTCCAGAGAGTCTGAAGATCCTCCCTGTCACACACTGCCCCACCACCTCCCCAAAGGCACGGCTGTAGGCAGTTTTGAGCAATCTGGCAAGTCATCTTAAGAAGCTAGGCTTTCTCCCAGTTCTTCAGAAAAAGTGTAACAGCACAGCTCTCAGCTTCTTCAATGCACTAAAGGTGAGGAAACCGCCATAGGTGTGACCCGTCAATTAATAATAGTTTTCCAGTTTTTATTTATTAGCCCATGTTTGCAGTACATAATGAGCACATTCCTTGTGCAGAGTCGGTGCATGTACGTAACACATCCCGGTTCTTTCTTCACCACCTTTCCCCCCAACCCCTCCCTCCATCTCTTGATCCCCTTCCCATCTAAAAAAGATCTATCTCCTTACTTCCTATTATCTTTTACTTTGCTCTTTATTTATATTTTGGATTTCTCTTAGAAACCATATAATATTTAAGTTTGTATGTCTGATTTATTTCACTTAGAATTATGGTCTCAAGGTCCACCCCCTTTCCTACACAGGACTCAAGTTTATAGCAGAGAGGTGCTCCATTGTGTATAAACACCACGTTTTCTTTATCCATTCATCTGCTGATGGACATACAGGCAGCTTCCAAGATTTAGCCATCATGGATTGTGCTGCTACAAACATATTATGCATGGATCACTGTAATGTGTACTGAACTCTTTAAGGAAGATACCAAAAGAGGCCAAATGGAATTTCTAGTTTTAGCTTTTTTAAGGAATCTCCATATTGATTTCAAAAGTGGTTGTGCCAGTTTACATCCCCATGTATAATGTAGAAGGGCTTCTTTTCCCCCTGCAGCCTCACCAGCTAGGCAGGACCAATATAGTACAATAGCGCTCCTTCCAAAACCAATCAAAATCCCAACCAAAATCCCAACAGCAGCCCTTGCGGAACTGGAGAAAATGGTGCAAAGCCCTGCCTTGGTCAAGGGACCCGGAGTCGCAGTCGCTCGTGTAGTTTTGCTTGAGCCCGCTCGCCGGCTCCCTTGCCCCGTGACATGGTGCCCCCGCCCCTGCACCTTCTTTCTCTCATGGCACACGCGCCTTCGTGGCGGATCTTCCGTCTCGCTGCTGGGGAGTGTGAGCCACGGAAGTGTGGGGCACTGGGAGCGGAAGGGGCGAGGCGCATGTTCAGCGACATTTGAGAGGCTGGTGGTACGCTGTGCACACCTGGTGGGGGCACCAGTGGTCCTGGGGCACGTGGCAAAGCCGCTACAGGGGACACACATAGTCACAGCTGGTCACGCAGAGCCCCAAGGTTACTCCCCTCCACTGTCACAGGCCCCACTGATGTGAGAGCCGCGTGGCATCTAGGGGGTGTTCTCTTTTGAGACTGGACCTACTTATTCAGTCCCTGACAGGCAAACTATGTTCCGAGGGTGGTGGTTTGGATTCCGTGCACCCGGAAGACACCGCCACAAGCCGTAAATCACGGTGGATAGCTGGGCACTTGCTCTAACAGAGGATCACCCCATTTCTAAGGTGCACAATTCTGCACAGCTGTCCCTCAGCACTCCCTGGATACTGGTGCCCACAAGGCCTCCGTGGGAAGCGAGGCGCTCTGTTGTGTGGCGGCTCCACACAGCTCCTCACCTTTCAGACCACCACGCCGCGCCCAGCCGCTGCCCCAGCTCTGCCGCACCCCGGGGTGAGCAGGGCTTTCCCACCTTGTGCTAAGGGCAGCCTCGCAGGGCCAGGGGACAGCTGACTCCATCTTAAACAACAGATGAGAGCCTTCGGTCCCAAGTTCCTAAAATCCCGATTTCTAAGGGCATTAAAAGCAGATCCAAGGTACGTCAGTAAGCTCAAAAGAGGAAAAGCGACTCCTGCTCTTTTTTCCCGGTCACACCAGTTTCACGGAGGTCTTCAGATCCCGCCATGCTCATTTTAATGAGAAACAGGAATATGTTCTTTAAAACAGTCTTCAACTTTGAGGTTTCCTAAGAGCTCAGAGAACAGATACTTATTATTTGCCTGTTTGTTTTATTTATTTATTTACTTATTTATTTGAGACAGGATCTCACCACATAGTCCAGGCTAGCCTCAAACTTGAGATCCTGCTGCCTTGGTCTCCCAAGTACAAGGATGGTGCGTACACACCCAGCTCAGAGGAAGGAGAATTAGAAAAGGCTTTAATCTCCTAAAATGCCACCTTCCAGGTAGTCCCTGCTCGGCTGTGGGCACCTCCCATGGTATTTTCTGGGCCCAGCTCCTCCTTCCCTGCTGGCTTCACCTCAGCGCCTTCTTTCACGGAGCTCAGCTCAGCCTTGCTGTGGCACTGTGAATCTATTTTCTTCCTCAGGGAAAATAAGCGGCCAGGACCCTTGGCCCTTTACCAGCTCCAAGCAAACAACCCCTTGCCCTCAAGAGGGGGAACGCGCTCCGCGTCCTGTGCAGGGAGGCTGCTCACCTCGGCGGCCATTGGCTTGTTGATGCTGTTCACAAATTTGTTCACGTGTTCAAAGTGTTTTGTCATCTCTGTGGCCAAAACCATGTCAATAATAGCTTGGCGCAGTGTTCGATAATGGTTCCTAAAATAACCAAAAGAGAAAGGGCCTTGTTCACACGGAGTCCTGAGTTAGAACTGCTCTGCTGCCATTTCACCAAACGTCCCCCAGCCTGGAGGACACGGGACCAGAGTCAAATGAATGCAGCTCACAAGAGAGGTCACCTGTTCGTCCTCCCGAAAGCCAGGGTCCTGGATGCTGTTCCCTGCTCCCCAGGGACAGCTGAGCCCTCCTCACGTGATGATGAGGACGAAGGCACCTGTCATGTGGCGTACACTTCTTACAAAACGTGAGTCTCTTCCCCCTCCCCAGAGACGGGGGCAAAGGAGCTGACAGGCTGGGCTGGCAACCTGAGGCACCTCCCACTGCAGCCGGCGGACAGACTCCGGAGAGAACCAGCGGGCCTGCTGACGCTGACGACCACTGAAGGGCCTCCTGTTAACAATTCTCAAGCTCCAAACTGACAGAAGTTGTAGTAGATGGAGCAAAAACCCATAATGACTTTCCAATTTCTATCATTTTCTAACTTCAAGAGCCAGAATGGGGAGCTGAATAAAACTGGCTGTTGGAAAGAACTCTTTCTTCAAAACTTTAAAAATTCATCCTTGATACATATGAAACATCAGTTGGAGCTAGAAGAACTGGTCTCTATTTTCTGGACTTCGGGAGACTGCACTGAAGGTAGACCAGCAGTCCGAGGCCCCGGGTGCGCTTTGCGTCCTCTCCCACAATCTGCCCTGCCTGGCTGGTGCTGCAGAGGGGACACCCACCGCCTGACCGCGGGTGCCTGACCGCGGGTGCTGCAGGCAAGAGAAGCTCTGCCTTTGTGGCCACATCTGGCCAGCCTTCAGCTGCTGGGTCGCTGCGGGAATCTCCTCATGGGATGGGGTTTTTAGTGGCCAAAAATTAAGCTGGGAAAAGATAGGGAAGGACGCGTTCTCTGAGTTACACGAAAGACAGGATGTCGTCCTGGGAGGGTAAAGATACCTGCCAGGCCTATTAGTAATACAATCAATATGTAAGTGGTACTTTGCAGTATACACAACGTTTTTATGACCTTACTGAAGACCAAATGAGATTTTAAAAACACAAAGCTAGGGCCGGTGAGATGGCTCAGCGGCTTAAGCGCCTGCCCGGCAAGCGCGAGGGCCCGAGTTCGACTCCCGGATCCCACATACGAAAAAGGGGACGGTGATATCGCTCAGAGGCACGGGCGCCTGCTGGCGCGCGAGGTCCTGAGGTCGTCCCCCCCGGTACCCACAAAAAAAAAAAAAAAAAAAAACACAAAGCTAGTCTGAAAAGTAAAATCAAGCTTACGAGGGCCAAGTTATTTTATCATCTGACACAATGGTACAAATATTATTTCCATCTCCCCTAAGCTGCAAACACAGAGAAATCAGGGAAAGCCGAGTTCCCCACATGAGCATCCCAGGAGCCCGAGCGCAACCAACCTGTCAATGTTCTTGAAAATGTTACACTTGGCATCCTTGACCGTGAGCTGGAAGGCCAGGGCCGTGTGGTGACTCTCCAGTACCGCGGTGTCGTTGTAGAGCACAGCGAGCTCGCTGCCTGCATTGCACAGGAAGGAGTTGGTCCTGCCGGGGTGATCCACGTCGTGGACTGTGGCAGCGATCAGCGCTGCCACCTCATCCAAATGATCGAGGCTTCCCTGGGACAAAGGGAAGTGACAGCAAGCATTACCCATGGGACCCCAGAGACCTCTTGAGGGGAGAGAGCCGAGGGAAGCGGGGTTCCACACACAGCATTCTTTTAGCCTTCTAGCCTTAGTTAAGGGGTGGCCCTTGCACACACTGTGCCTTCCTGGACGTCATCTGGAGGGAATGGAAGTGTGAGCTGCAGCCACAGCAGATGCCCACATTCTCTCCAGAGCCCATGCGCCCATTCCTGCAGCGCCGCGGCCAGATCCGACACGTCCCCTGCAGTCCCGGGTGTGGAGGGAAGGTGACCGGGTCAGGGGTGCTACACTCGTCAGTGATTCGTCCTCTGAGCAGTTCAGTGGCTGAATGTGCTGTTGGGAGTGGGGCTGGAGGCGGTCACTGGGGACACGACCTGGAAGGGTGAGTTCTTGTCCCTGGCTCCTTCCTGCTCTCTCTGCTCCCTGGCCGCCATGACAGGAGCGTCTTTCCCCCTCCATGCCCCTCCGCCATCCTGCTTCTGCCTTGCAGCCAGCTGACTGTGGACCGAAACTGAGAGCCAAAATAAACCTGTCCTTTAAGTTGGGGGGTGGGATTTCGTCCAACAACAGGAAGTGACTAAGACAGCAGGGAGAAGCCAGACGCCTTTCAACTGCCTGCTGGGTGGCACTGCTGTGACTCTCACTTCATTTGCCCACTTCTGAAAAGACTTTGAAGGCACTCGTAGTAAAGAGCACAGATACAACAGCACTAGCCACACGATGGCAGAAAGAGGGCCCAGCGCAAAAGAAGATCAAGGGGGAGATTAACTTTACCAGGAGCCCAAGGCTAAGGTGGCTCCTGCAGCTCAGAACAAAATAAGCGCTGGGCTAGCAGGCGGCAAAGGCAAAAAGGGCAACTCTCTAAAGCTTTCATTATGCAAATAAATACAAACGCGACCATCGGGGATGCGTGCTCTCGGCTTGTAGCTATCAAAGGGATACTGCGACATGAGACACACTGTCCTGTGAGTCCATCCATGCAGTAATTATTTATTAGGTGCAGACTGGGTGCTAGTTACCAGGCATAATGCCCACAGTGATTTATATGCACACAGTCTCCGAACTAATGGAGCTTATACTCTAGAGGAAAAGCAAATACATTTAAAAACATGGTGGGAGGTATTAAGAAGGAAAAGTACAAGTTTTGAGTATAACCACGGGGCCTGTGCTAGCTTAGAGCAACAGGCCCAACACTGTGATGACAGAAATGTTCTTTGTGCTACCACAGGTAGGCGCAATGCAGGAACTATGTTACTGATTTTCTTAATATTAGTAGCCACATGAGGCTATAAAGACCATCACAGGGCCAGAGGGTGGCCAGGGACGGCTTCTGGAATGCAGGGAGTGACCTCGCGGCGAAGCAGGTCTTAGCCAGGCCACGCATGGCATGGGAGGGCACCCAGGCGGAAGGAAGGGGCTCAGCCCAGCTCCTGCAAACAGCCACGCCCACAGAGGACTTACTCAGAGCCTAGAGAGTGTACCTGTGGCAGGGGCCTGGAGTGAGGGGACGGTCCCCTGGATGAGGCCTAGGATGGGCATAAGCTGGGTGTCCCTGCTTGCCGCACAGGCTTGTGGGAGGCACAGCCTCTTCTCCGATGAGGACGCTGCACCTGCAGCGCGGCCCGTCCTGCGTGCCCACTGGCCCCGGCTGCAGTGCTGCTATCGGTTTAGGGTGCAGTGGGCTTGTCTGGAAAGCTCTGTCCCCCCAAAGGCAGCCAGTTGGAATCCTGGCCTCCCAGACTTGGGGAGCAGCCCTGCATTGGCCCCAGTACGCTTGACCAGGTCTCTTGAGCACAGCAGATGTGGCTCTTTCCAGCTATTCAAGGGCTCAGGGGAAACCACTGCAGCCTCCAAGCTCAGGACCCAGGTCTGCCCCTGCCCAGGCGCCACCTTCTGTGGCTCTTCCTGCCCCAGGCCTCCAGCTGCTGCTCCCCAGTCTGTCCCATGCTGCTGGGAGTCTCAGGCCCATTTACTTTTAAATGATTCAGGGAGATAGATTCAGGTAAAGGGTAGAAAGCACAGCAGAACTGCACGGGAACTGCCTTTCCTTCCAGCTTACCCCGATTTACCCAAACTCCATGGCCACAGCACTTGCGCAAAGGTACCGATAATGGGCAGGTCCTATAGTGGTAAGAAATGGTGAGGAGGTGGGAGAAGACGGGCAAGCTCACCAGCAAGGAGAGAAGAGGAGCCAGCCGTCCTGTGGGGGGGGGGGTGAGAGGCTGGCTGCAAGAAACCCCCAAACCTGCACTGGCAGAACTCTAAACCCTTGGAGCACAGATGACCCTGCATCATTTTCCCCTTCTTTAGCCAGGAGGAAAACTCTGGATCACGCTGAGGGAGCTGGCCAGTGTGGGCTGCATTCTGGGGCAGCCTGTCCCTCCAGAGTCACTTAGGCCCAGGGAATGTGAGGGACGCTAGCTCCCAGGCCATTCCACCCGAAGTGGGTCCTGGGAACGCGGAGGGCGAGGCTGGGACACACGGAAGGTCACCAGCTCCCAGGGGCACTGTTTCTGCGGCAGGCCCAGGAGGTTGTACAAGAGTGACTTTGAGATCGGCTTCTTGAGCTGGGAGTGCAGTGTGCATTCAGCGTGCACAAGGCTCTGGGTTCCAGACCAGCACACACACAACGGGCCTGCCTCCCTCAGGAGGAGCCCGCCAGCCCCGCGCCCAAGGTTCCTTGCTCCTGAGCCCCTGGCGGACTGGGAATGGTGAGCACATTATCTCCAGTCCTTAACCTGCTTCTAGGACTGTGCTCGAGCAATTCAGTGAGACTCAGAGCGCAGCAGCAGATGGAGGCGGCAAGGCTGGGAGAGCAGGGAGGGAGACGAATCCCCCTGTCCCGTCTGTGTCCCTCTGTGTAGGAACAGGGGAGGCTCACTCTTAAGACTGCGGCAGGGGACCTCTGGCCTTGGCGCCAATGACCTGGGTGCTCACCACCACCTGTTCAAGAAAACGTCTTCCCACGTACTGAGGTCTGAAACCAGGTCTTCACACTGAGTTATGTCCCCAGCCCACTTTTTACTTTTTCTCTTGAGTCAGGGTCCTGCTGATTGCCCAGGCTGGGCTTGAACTTGTGATCCTCAGCCTTCCAGAGTGCTGGGATGACAGGTGGGTGCCGCCATGCCCGGCTCCCAGAAAATAATCTAAAATTAGGCATTCAGACTGATGTGAACTCCCCAAGGGCGGCTGAAGTTTAAGATTTACTTCTGTGTGCAGCAAAGGAGTTGTGAAGTGCTTGCACAAGTGACAGTCCTTGAGAGAGAGGGGCAGTGGGGTCTCCTGCCTGATTTCCAACAGCTCTCATATGAGAGAAACAGCACTGAACTCCGCATAACACAAGGTATGCGGGACCGTCACAGTTAGGGTCACCGGCACAGACACACACGCTCACGTCCACAGGAAGCACCACACGCGTCAGTCAGCAGGACGCAGAGTGGCTCATTACCTGGATTGTAACACACCAGTGGCCAAATCCTGCTACTGAAACTTAACCTTGAGACCTAGTAACCATGTGCCAGAATAATGAACCCTTACCTGCCTAGTGATCCATTTTTGGAATGCCCATGACAGAACATAATAAAATTTTTTCTTTTCAAATTCTTGTTCCTTTAAGTTTTCTAGGTAACATACATCAATTTCATGTGAAAATTCAAAAAATTGCAGTTTTCAGCATAAATGGGTTGAGTTCTGTCATGCAACCCAATTTCACAAAGCTCCTGGCAGAGATTTGGAGCCAGGCTCATGGATCAGCTATGCATAAAAGGAGACTCAATGGTGGCATAAATTAGTATTTTAAGCATTTGAAGGAGGGGAGAAAGACCATGTCTTTATAACACTGAAATGACCAATTTGGTAGCCAAAGAACCACTTTTAAATTAGTTGCAAAACAGCTGTCGGCCTAATGTACTCGACAACGCTGAGTTCCCGATCTCCAATCCAGGCGGGCAGCTGGATCGCAGTATCGAAACCCTACCTTGACTCTTTCCTTTCCGAGGAAGAAAGCCGTGGCATGCAGGACGTCGGCAGCGTGGGTGGAGTTGTGGTAGGCGTTGGAGGAGTGGTAGTTGGCTTCAATCACTTGGAGCCAGGCCCGAAGAGTGGCTTCAGAACAGTTTAAAAATGCACATACTCCAAACCGCGAGAAGACCTTTAAGCCCAAGTAAACCAGTGGCCTGCAAAAGAGGAAAACCAACCCAGGCTTGTTGAATTCATGGGCCAGAAACTCTCTTCTTGGCTGACGATGGGGAGCGGAGGCATTTTCCTGATTGTGTCACCTGCACAGGGCCTGAGAGTGCCTCTCCCCCACAGCAGGAGGACGTAGCTCATCTTCTCCCCGTGACCTCTTGGCATAAGGGCCACATTATTTCTGGGTTATCTGTAAGTCACAGACCATGGTGGCCCTGTGGCAGTGCCTCTACCTCCACCTCCACGCAGGCCCTGAGACTGCTTCTCGCCTCCTGAGTTGGAGGACACAAAGGACAGTGTGCGTGGCCTCAGCGAAGTCACAGCGTTTAGAGTCATGTTACTTGTTGACGGTGAGAGTGACTCGTATCCAACACAGAGCAACGCCCCCGGGGTGTGGAAGAGAACCCCTGCTTCCCTAACCTTTCGCCCACAAAAGGGAGTCAAGAAAAGGCTGTCATGTTCTCAAGTCCTTCTTTCTTTTTCTTTTTCTTTCTTTCCTCCTCCCTCCCTCCCTCCCTCCCTCTCTCCTTCTCTTTTTTTTTAATTTGGACAGGGTCTTGCTATGTTGCCCAGGCTGGCCCCGAATTCCTGGGCTCCAGTGATCCTGCTGCCTCGGCCTTTCAAGTAGCTGGGACAACAGGTGGGGCCAGCGCACCCTGCTTCGGGTTCATTTTGCAGGATGGAGCTTCAGCAAGTGCAGGGATGAGCAAACGTAGCACTCTTGTCTCACCAGCATGAGGCAGGGAGCCGGGCAAATGTGAGGACATCCGGGCCGCCCCACCACTCCTCACCCACGCGTACTCCTCTCCATAG
The DNA here is from genome assembly GCA_028451465.1 of Erethizon dorsatum. NCBI lineage: Eukaryota > Metazoa > Chordata > Mammalia > Rodentia > Erethizontidae > Erethizon > Erethizon dorsatum. The sequence continues at coordinate 115,595,122 of CM051833.1, forward strand.
AGGAGCTCGCACAGGACACACATCTCCCTCAGTCTCCAGGTGGGAAGGCCTTGAATGCAGCCACCAGTCCCCCCAGTCCATGGCCAGCAATGTCTCGTACCTTTTATGCGTGACTGCTTCCAGCTCGAAGATGTTGAAGTCCCAGCTTTCCTCGTTATCGAGCAGCTGGGCGATACACGGGGGGACATCATTGATGGTGACAGGCATGGCAAGGTGACTGTGACTCTGGTGTACATCTGAGCAAACACATGGGGTGGGAGGCTGGTTACCTATGGGGTCACGGTGTCCCTGGGTACCTGTCGCCATCCTTATGGCTGCCACTAGGAAAACAAGTCTCAAACTTCCGCAGGAAGGAAGTTTTCACGTCAAGGGTCTTCTCTTACATTATGAAACCTCAAGATGCCGGAAGAGAAGAACAATCCAGCTTAGCCGTGTGTGTATGTGTACCGAGATTTACAAGCCTTATTCTAACTGCTCAGAGAAGTAATTTAAATTAGGAGCCCTAGTTTCAAATACAGACCATAGAGCCACACACAGCTGAATACAGTCGAGTAGGAACAACACGAAGGCCTCCCTGGAGCAATAATCACCACACCGGGGTGGCCGGGCTGGAGACGGGCCATCGGTAACAGGGACAGATGAACACTTACTCTTCGTGAATACATACTCGTTTCCCGACAATCTTCTCAAGCCATCCTGGAACAAAGAGAGACACGGTTAAGAGCACGCTTCATGTCCCATCCTCCTGCGCTCAGCCTCTTCGCTGGCCGCAGTTCGGAACCCCAAACGCCCACTCCGTGCCGCTCCGAGCCGCGGCAGAGCTCAGCATTAGCTTTGCACCACAGCTGTGACCCAGGGCCCCGCTCCCCGCCACGGCTCCTGTCCCGGGAGGTGGAGAACTGGGAACGCGGTGGATGTGACCGCGCTCACGTCTCCCACCCGTGGGGCTTGGTTTTCATGGCACCTTTCTCTTCTGGCATTTTGGACCCATGTGAGCGAAGTCGCAGAAGCGATCCTGCACTGGATCCACGTAATTCTGATGTACCCGAGGGCCTGGTTAGGGACCCTGTTACTCTTATGTTCTCACGGATCACATTTGGGAGACAGTCTTTAAAAAGATGGGCTCATTTTTCACTTGTATCTAAATGAGTGTTTTCTAACTACCTTTTGCGGTTGTTGTTGTTGTTTGTTTTGAAGCATGAGCACTGCTGCTAACTTTTCAGAGAAAAGTTCCTGGATCTGAGGCCTCTGGAGGGGCCGAGTGAGGGTGAACAGAACCTGGTGTTCCACTTCCCGGCTCTTGGACTTGAGCCGGTCCGCAAACATTCTCGACTGTTTCCTTGCCTCTTCTATCCCTGACCTCATTATTTAGGTCTTTGTTTAAAAGTCACCTGGGTTTGCCTGCCAGCCCCAGAAGGCGTGCGCTAGGGTTTAAAGCAGTGTCAACCAGGGAGGGACTCCCCTCAAGTCTTGGATCTTTAGGCCAAGAGTTTAGTCTTTGAAGAGTAACCACAGCCACAGCCGTCCTGCTCTAAGGCAAGCATGGGAACGTCCCTGTTTTTTCCTTGCTTTTATCCCTCTACTTCCCAAAGCCAAACATGAATGAAAGGGAAGCCTGTGTCGGCTCCTCCCAGCATCATCCAGACAGGAAACTCAAGCAGGTGTGGCGGTGGACAGCTTGTCCCCGGGCCACATTTATGAATGTGCGCTGGCCGCCTGCATGCTAGTGCCTTCCCGGTTCTCTCCTGAGGCTGAGGTCTACACCGTGGTGGCTTGCGGCAACCAAGGCTAGCCCAGGGGCAGGGAAGGGACAGAAAGCCCTTAAGGCAGGGCTAGATGGAAACTGTCAACTAAAACTCCTGGAGATAATTCTTGGGCTTGCTGCTCTCCTAAAGAATCCCTGCAGTTTCAGCTTCCGCTGAGAAGCCCAAATGAATCATGCAAATTTTCTTCCTTTGCCTCCCTCACTGCTAGATGATGACTAAAGCCGAGCAGACCTCAGCCAAACAAGACAGCAGGGTGAGTCCTCGGCGGCCACATGGCGCACCCTGGAGTGCTGGAGGGGGTGGTCCCTCCCTCCTCCCTCACAGAGCCAGCACCACTCCACTCTGCGCGATCTGAGGACAGATGTAAAGATTTAAAGACAAGATTCCCTAGCTAAGATTTTGGGAGCTGCTGTGGTGTAAGCACGGACCCTTTCATCACACAGGCATTCCTCGGTCTCCTCGTGGAGTCATTCCGGGGCCGCCCTTGGATGCTAAAATCTGAGGGTGCTCAGCTCCTGTATCCCCAGATCGCATCCTTCTGGATACTTTAGATCAGACTGAGTTACTCAGAATACCAGATAGATTGTACGTGCTGTGGAAGCTGCTGCCGTGTCGTCTAGGGAATGACAGGAAAAGCCTGCACGTGCTCAGTACAGACGCAGGAGTTTATTTTTTCAGTGTTCTCAATCTGTGGTCAGCTGAATTCACAGATGAGGAACCTGGGAACACAGAGGCCAACTGAAGCCCCAGGAAGCACAGCTGTGACCCTCAGCCCAGTGCTATCATCCGGATCAAGGGGAAGCAGCAGGAGACAGGGGCTGCGTAGCCCCGTCCCGCATCCGTGGCCCTCAGTTGCCTGCTGATTTTCTCCTTACTGTAAGGGGATGCGGACAGCCTGCTTTGTGGACACCGTCCACAGCGTACAGGAATCGAGGCAGCTGCACCTGGTTATCAGTACCGCTGCTCGCCCACACAGCTGTGTCTGTGCAGCCGCAGGTAAGCACCAGCACATTAGAGGGACTCTAGGGACCCTGAACTCGGTCCCCTGCGCTTCCGGGTCACCTCCGCACTCACAGTCATCAGGCCTCCAACCAGATCACTGGTGTGCGGGTCTTCATCTTTAGTTCCCAGCTGAGGAGAGTAGAGTTCTGTGGTCCGCAGGATTTCCAGTACTCTGTCCAAGGCTTCTGCGACTGTGACTGGGCTGTTTTCCTGGGCTGCGTTGATTATATTGATAACCTAAGGAAGAAGAAAAAGTAAAGCGGAGGGCAGCAGGCTGCTCCTTCCCAAAGTCACATGTGCCTAGGGTCCAGAAGAAAGCAGGTGACAACATTGTACTGTCCGAAGGGCAGCACCCCTGCTGAAGCACATGGCGCACCTGTGCTGTCGCACATCCTCCCCATCAGGACCGAGCTGTTGACTCTCCTAGGGGTCAGAGCTCCTCAGAGGTCGGTTCGGGCCTCTCTCTCACTCCATGGCCCTTCAGAAGTGGCCTTCCCTTCCCATGTCTGGATGCTCACTGCCCCCCTCAGCCCCTGCCCTGGGCCCCAGGCTGCAGCCTTGCAGATTCGCCCGCCTGCCTGACACAGCTACTGAACATCCTGCACGACTGAAACGAAACTCGCAGTTCTTGTTCCTCTTCCCTCCAAGCAAGTAGATAGACAGTTTTTAAAACCAAACACAAAGGCTTTCTCCTCTGGCTCCTACACTGCGGAGAGCGACTCCACCTGCCTCACGCTCCACCCGGAGCCCCGGAAGCCCTGCGCGGCACGGGGCCTTCTCACCGTCCCCTACCTACCCCAACGACTCCTCCAGGTCCAGCTGACGTTGGCCCTAACAATTCTTATCCATTTCTCTCCACTCCCACAGCCTGGGGTCTAGGCTCAGCTGCCAGATTCTTGCCAGGAATTCAAGCAAAGCCCCAAACCAGCCTGTTCACTTCTCTTTTGCTATCCCCATCTGTCCCCTGCATGGCGGCTAGGAATCCCTGCCAGTCACACGCCTGATCACTTCCACCCTGCCATGAACTCCTGCATGCCTTCTGTTGCACGCAACCATCCCAGCCCCATTACAGCTTGATGGACAGAGTATCCCGAGCCAGCGGCCTCGTCTCCACCTTGTACACTCACTTGCTGCCAAGCTCCAGCTTGCTGACTTCCTTCCAGGCATCTGGGAACCGCTTTTGCACTTTCTCCCTGCTGTCCCTGCCCTCTGCAGGGACTTTTGCACGTCAAGTGGTCTTCAAAGACTTCCTCCACAGAGCAGCCTCCCCTGGGCCTCACCCTCCTCTCATCTGCGCATAGAGCCCTGAGGTGCTCCTTTCCGACACTTGCTCTCATTTATAACTACACACTTACATGTTGCATCTTTGTTTGTTTAACACCTGTTTCTCCCACTGGTGGGCTCCAGATATCAACTGACTCCATCTCTAGCTCAGAGCCCGGAGCTTGGGGCCCTGACTGCGGAGTGGGGTGGCAGCTGCCACTGACCTTCGTGATGGGCGCCTCGATGGTCATGGAGTGGATCCTTGCCATGGATGGGTAGCGACGGTTCTGCAGGCTCGGGGCTGGAGAGAAGGCAAGAAAGACGTGTCCTGTTCTGGTGGCTCGGCCTAATGCTGCTAGGAAGTATCTGTGTGGAGCTGGGGACAGGATTCTCCCAGGACTAACACCCCCCTCCAAAAAAACCCCAAGGAATTCACCTGCCTTTCATTCCTAGAAAGTGGACAGCTCAGCCGCGACCTGCCCATGTGTGGAAAGGCGGTCTGGCCGGGGACTCTGGTGACCAGAGGACTGGGAACTTCAGAGGCTGATGGGACCCGGGTCCCCTTTCCCACAGGTCCTTAAAGCCCATGGGACAGTTCCAGCCCTTCCACTCTGATGCTGGGGCATGGGACGGGTTAACGGAGCAGTGTGGCAGGGAGGTGAGGTTCATGGTCACAGTGGGGGGCAGGAGGGGAGCCACTCTCTGTGTGGAGTGGGGCAGTGTCACCTCTAGGTTTGTAACACCAGAGCCCACGGTGGGTCTAGCTCTAATCTGCAGAAACTTTCACTTAAAAATAACTACATTTCTGAAAAAGTAATCCTATGGATGTTTAAAATGGAGAAGGTAGAGGCTTTCATTGAAAAGCACTGTTCCCGTCTTCTCACCCTCTGGGCAGGCAGGAGGAGTGGCAGCCGCATCTTAGAGACGGCAGCAGAATGACCTGCTCCTGCCAGCGTGGCTGCCACCACAGCCTGGCCTGTATGCTGCCCGTCACTGGGACCCGGCTCAAGCCGTCCTCTCAAATGGAGCTGCCCCAGCTCCAATGCCCGCACGCGTCTGCTCGCCATCTGTGCTCCGTCTGAGTGTGCCCTCAGCCTAGCCCAAGAGGCTGCGCCCGCAGTGTCCCCTCACCCTCGGGCCGTGCCAGCCCACCCACTGCACTCTCTGAGCTCTGTCCCTGTCCTTGTGATTCCAGCTCCTTCCCTCGTCCTCAGGCTTCCCGCTGTGACTGGTAAGCCAGGAAGTCCTCCACTAGACCTTCCTGTTCATTCCTGTAAGATACCACCCTGTGCCTCCTTTCCGTCACAGACCCTAACTGTCCCCTCCTGTGCTTGCACAGCCTGGCCTTCCAGTTGCCAGACGCAAACCCAATGCGGGTCGCAGAGCCCTTGCCTAACACGGCAAGGCCCTGGATTCCACTCCAGCGCTGCAAAATGAAACAAAGCCCCAAATGCACGAGTGCAGTCCAGCAGGCCCTCTCAGCTCTGGGGCTCTGCTCCTCAGCCCCCTTTCTCCCGACACCTCCCGCTCTCGAAGCTCAGCAGCCTTCTGTCCTCAGCAAGGCCCGTCTCCTCGGCCTCCCCCAGGCGGGGTCAGGTGAGGGCACCCACAACTGCCCTGGCTTCATCTCCACCTCCAGACCCCCAAGCCCACATCTCCCGCCCCTTCAGCTTCCCAGGCATCACCAATAAAATAAAACTCACCATCTTCCCTGGGCCCCACCCCAGCCATGCCTGGAGACTCTCTTATTTCTGTAAATATCACAGCTGCCCAGGCACTGCGGAGCACCATTTCAGAATCGCCTTCGACTTTTCCAGCTGCCCACAAATCTGACTTAGGCCTGATTCACTGAACTCAAGGCATGTTTTGCTAAATTCTGCCTTGCGGGGCTGAAATGTTTTGCTAAATTCTGACTCACCGTTTTTATGACTTTTTGTTAAGGGAAATTAAGTGGATGTAGCAGGTACAGAAACAAATGGCTGTGTGCTAGCTTGGGACACGGACGCCCAGCACTGAGCGTGCTATGCTGAGAGTGCTCGGGGGGCTTCGGAGCCCAGCGCAGCTCGGCCACGAAGCAAAGGCCTGCAGGCCCTTCAGAGAGAAGCTGAGGACTGCAGAAGGCACAGAACCTTGTGACAATTAAAACCTTTCAGTTTACGGGGGGGGGGGGGCAGCGTAGCTGAAATCTTTCTCCTTGGAGTTTCTATGCTGACCAAGTCTTGAACAAATTCCTCTGTCATTTTCCACATTTTCAAAAGGTCAAAGAAATCAGAAGCGCTCCTCACCGTCGCTGCCCCGGGACGATACGGACTTCACGTCGATGGACTCTTTCCTCCTGTTCCTGTGCCGGACGGAATGCAGCTCTGGGGTTTCGGATCAGAAACGGGGCCGGGTGGTTAGTTGGCAGCATATTACATACTTTGTCCTTATTCTTCGAAGAAAACAAGGTTACTTTTTAAGCATTAGAGAATAATTTTAAGAAGTACTAAACCCCTTTCTCTTCAAACCATTAAGACACAGAATTATAGTCATATTAGTAGGAAAACAACGCCTTTTTGTATTTCTGCTGCCGCACTGCATCAGGGGAATGGAGTTTATCAGCCAGGGTTATTTAGTTCCAGGAGTCAAATATCGTCATGAAAATAAACACTAATATTTGTGGGGGTTCTTCGTAACATGAAGAACACATTCCACTGGATGGGGAAGACTCATGGGAATATCTGAGGCAACCAAATATTAATGAAACCCACAGATATTTTGCAGCATTTGAGAAACATTTAGACCAGTTTGGGGCGGCTCTGAAAAGTCAGACTCTAGACGGTCTCTAGGTTCCCTAAGGATGCGTTTCACCAAACGGGGCCCAGAGAGGGGAGCAGTTTTATATTACCCACAATTTCCAAAGGCTAAGCTCTCACCCTCGTCCTTATTTTCTGAGGAGGGACAGGAAAGCATTTTAAAATGCCGCCGAAGTGTTTGAGGACTTTGAACTTAACACTGCAGAAACTTAGTCACCAGGGAGCACCCAGGTATAAACCTGCTGAGGCAGCAGGCGTGGCTTTCGGGACATGCATTTCCTCGGCCTCGGGTGGGTAACTGGTGAGCAAGGGCCTCAGAACAGCATCTGCCACCCAATAAGCAGGTAGTGCACGCAGTGCCACTCAGCGTGGTCACATCCGCGGCACCTGTGGCAGATTAAGCACACCCACGCACATGCGTGATTATCTTACACACACACACTGGGTGCTATCCTATGGTTTCACTCTTTGCCGTTTCCACTTCATAGTGTGTCTTAGACACTTTTCTAGAACGCTTTTAAAAACCATGTTAGTATCTTAAGAAGTCCGACTCAATAAGAAAATGGTTAAGTCAATAACTAAACCTGAATTATGTTTATATAGCAGGAAAATAAAGGAAGAACTATAATAAAGTTAATCTGAACACCACAGCCACATAGCCTTGTCTTAATATCAAACTATTTACTATTCCTGGGCCTAATATTCATGTCCCAGGCCTCACCTTCATTTTCCTACCCCTGGATACAAGTTTCCATATTTCTTTATCAAGACCTCTAGAGATAACGGTGATTGAAGGGATGTTACCGGGCTCCTTGTTAGCTTTCAAACCCTGAAAAGTTGATTTGCTTCTCATAAGAAACTTGTTTTTAGCCTATGCAGGGACTTAAAAATCATATATGTTCCCAACATTTATTTGTCTACCAAATAATAAACTAGATTTAACTTTAGTCTTGAATGGTTAAAAGTCAAAAATTCTTCAAAATGTAGGTCCTAAATAAAACTAAAAGTAGAGAGCTTAGTTTCAAGGCTGTGATCCAGGCTGGCTGGTCGAATTCTAAATCATTCATTGGAATTTGTTCAACGATGGAGAAGACTTATTCTTCGTGATTTTATCTCAGCATTAAGAGAACCTACAGCAATTGAAATTATTGAAATTTAGGAGGAGGTATTCTTCAATAAGGGCTAAAGCAAGGGCATTTAAATCAAAGAATTCATTATTTGTTCTTAACAGATGCCTGCAGAGTGAATTAAAAATTTTAAATCAGAAAAACAAGGAGAAAGGAGATTTAAATAGCTGTATTTTGTATCAAAAAAAGGGATGTGTCAATAAAAAATACAGGTACCACTACCTGGGCATCTACTATGTGCTAGGCACTGTGGGCTTCATTTTCCCCATTGCTACATACTTTAAGTGTAATAATCACCTCATTTAATAATTACAGCGGTTCTGAAAGCTACAAAGTGCTGCCTACATTTTACTGATAAGGAATCTAAACTTGGAGAGATTATATAAGTAACCCAGAGTCAAAGAGCTAAAAAATGGTAGATTCTTCCCGAAACAGAAGTGTCAATGCTCAGCGCTCTGTGCTTACCGGCAGGCAACACTGGGTACTACCAAGGGTATGAAAGGCTCGCTGTACTTTTCGGTACACAAAAGCTTGTAAGTTTGTTAAAATAATAGCCTTATTCTAAGTATTTAAGAAACTAAAACATTTGTGGGAGAGAATGTGCACCTGTATGGGTAGGGCTAGCGTGTCACTCAAGGCTGTTCTGACCTAGAACGTTTTCAGAAAAAGTGAAGAAAGATACCACACGGGCAAATGCCCGCTACTGCCAGATATTACATACACTGTCTTCTTTAGTCCTCATTAACAACAAGATGAGCACTGTTAATTCATTTTATAAATGAAGACAATGAAGGCCAGAAAGAATGAATGAACTCTTTCTGCGTAGGCTAAACATGGTCATTCTAGACCCAAGGAGAGGGACTAAACAGCCCAGGCTTTGACTTCAGGCACCAACAGGGCACAGAATGGCTGGCTGCAACCCTTACAAGATGGAGAATAGTAAATCTTTAGTACTAGACTGATTTCTTTCCTTTAACAGTCAGATAATTCTTGGACTTTCCACGTGTTGAAGTCAACATGTCTAACCCTTCATTTATGGATGAGGAATCCAAGGGTCAGAAAGCCCCACCCAAGGTCTGAGACGAGTGAGTGGGAGCTGAACTGGAACTCAGTGCTCTGCCTCCCAGAGAGACGCAACATGGCTAAGCTACCACCATATTCGCACCCTGATCCAGTCCGCCAGCATCTGCCCTAGACTTTTGAGCCATTCTCTGTTGGGTTTATCTGCTCCGCCTGATCTCCAGCCAAGAAAAGAAACGAAGATGGGGGAGGCATTCAATAAACAAGGTTGTCATGGATGTAAGGAATTTTTTAGGGAGTCCTGCTTTTTCTCTGGTCCTCTGACCTTCTGATATTAGCAGTTAGATTTTGGCAATCCAGATACTGAGTGAAAGTCAACCTGAACTCCTTTTGAGCCATTGGCAGACCTGAACCCACAACCTCCCCCTCTGCACATCAGAGTTTGGTTGAAGTGTTCTCACCTGTCTGAGAATTGTCTCCGGAATCACGATGAATCTTGTGCATCTAAAGTTGTTCAGAGATTTGGTGAAAAAAGAGAGAGATTTTAAATATGACATTTGCTAAATTTCTCAAACGATTTAGTTAAAAAGCTTTGAGGACTTTGAGAAAGCAAGAAGTTGCACAGAGAGCAGAGCAGATGAGAGATGAACAGGAAGTGACAGGATGCAAATGCTCTATTACTCTCAGACCTCCAAGCCGCTGAGCTTAAGCACAGGAAGCACCCCAGGGACACGCTTTCTAAGCAGCACGTCTACCTCTCCTGCAGAAATGCAGAAAGACAAAAGCTGTAACTAAATTTAAAATTGTATAAGGCAGATCTATAGCCTGTTTTAGACACGTTATAAAATTTTGCTGTAATATAAGATAACCTGAATTGAAATCTAGGACTTTTAAATACCTTCCTAAAAAGTTCTTTAAGTGCGCCTTGAATTATAGTCAATTTATAAAATGTCGTTCAAAATAAGATCCAAACTTAAGATGCCGTTTTGCACCTAGTTCTTTCTTATTAGCAGATATTTTTGTGTGTGTGTTAATGACTTTTTGCTAATGTACAAAATGAAGTCATCAACAAAAAGCAATGTTTTCCTGGGGTTCTGCATTTCTTACTTTTATTTTGTTCTATCACACTTATGATCGTGATGCTTCCTGTCCAGTCCACCAGCTTCCTTCCGTCCATGGTTCAGATCATTCAACCTCTGCAACCACTCGATGAGGGGCTGGGATTAACTTGGAAACTGAGACAGGCGAGTACGGGACTGTCATGAAGGGAGACAGGTACGGCTCAGCGACAGCATCGCTGATGGGCAGAAACCTCACACGTAGCAGACCCAGGCAGGATGTCCCAGCTTGGTGGAACCACTCAGAGAGTCTTGGAGAACAGAAGGGCTAAAATGAGGTTTCCTATGAACTCTGCTGCGCAGCCACTTTCTCATAATTACAGGAAGTTACAGGACCCGCCGGTGTGACGCCTTGGTCAGAATGTCATTACAGGGTGCTGACTCTGTTGTCCCATAATTATGGCACTTTTTGCTACAAAGCAACTAAGCTCAGTGTGAATTTTTACACTGTTCCCAAGGAATGAGTTTTGTTTTGTGTTTGCAATCGGCTCTAGCTCAAAAGCAAGTGATCGTTTACATGTTTAGCTTTGCTTTCTGAATGAAAATACACCTCTCCTCCAGGAGGCCCACAGCTTCCCACACTACACAAGAACAAAAGGCCCCTTTTCTCATCTTTCCCAGCCCATGGGGACAGCGCAGCCCTGCAGAGGAGGAAGGAGCGCCATTGCCCTGGAGGGACAGGGGGCTGAGGCCTGCACAGGTTCGGTAACTTGCCTACGTCACACAGCAGAACCCAGGACCAACTGCAGCCCCTCCAGCTCTACAACCAACTGCTCCTTGTCACACTGCGCTCCGGAGAGGCCCGGGGCTGTCACAGGCCCTTGTTTATTTGTTAAGCTGGAGTCTGGAACTAGCGTCTGGATCACTACAAGGCATCCATTCACGCGACAGCACTTCCCTTGAAACTCTGGGGTTGAATTTTTCTTATCAAATGGTTTTGTCACAGGCGTGGTAAAGAGATCAGAATTCACTGTGCTTGCGGCACTTGCCCTCTGTAGTGCGATATTTGCTTTTCCTTTTTAAAAGCTCAGGATGCGTGTGGCAGTGACTAGGAGTGCGACACTGGTCCCGTTCGTGCCACAGTTTCTGCGGTGTCGACCCTGTCGTCAGGCTACACGGAACTCAAAGCTGGCTTTCTCAGCAAGTCCTCAGCGGCTTACAACTTGGTTTTTTGGAGGGAAAAGAAATAATTTTAAGCCTTTAATTATTTAAAACACTGTAGGCTGCCACACATTTTGCTATCCTTGTGTTAAACATTTTATTTACAAAACCTGATTGCGCTTAACTCTTAACAAGTGCTACAGAATCCACATTTGTGTGTATTTACAGCCGTGTACATCACTTTGGGATCATTCATTTCTTTAAAAATAATCACTTAAAATTATATTTCCTCTCCATGCTCACCAGAATGTCTAATGCTAAAGAAACCGTGTCAAGCATGAAGGGCATGTGGAACTCTCACACGCTGTTGACGGAAATATATATTTGTGCAACCTCTTTGGAAAAAGGTCTGGTGGTCTCTTAGCAATTTAAATGTACACCTACCTCATGGCCCAACAGTTCTACCCTAAGTGTTTATCCAAGGTAAACAAAAGCCTTCGTTCATAGAAAGACTTGCAGAAGAATATTCAAGGCAGCCGAGAGCTGGGAACAGCCCAGGGGTCCTTTACCAGAAAAAGCTCGAGGGTTCGGGGGTGCCGGTGGATGTGATAAAGATGACTAATACGACACAGATGCATCTCAAAAAAGACTAAATGAGTAAAAGCAACAACGAAGCTCTGCCAGCCTGTGGTTACATAGCTCAGAGCAGTGGCTCCTCCTGTGGACCGGGGATAGGGTGGGGGCAGGGCGGGCTGCGCTGGGCCGGAGGGGACTCGCGGAGGGGAAGGTTTGCCATCCAGATGGCAGCAGAATATGGAGTGAGATGCACTTGTCAGAACTCAACGGAGACAATCGTTAAGACTTGCACATTAGCATGTTTTGCTTCTACCTTAAAAATCCCCAAACAAATATTAAGCTCCAGTTAACAATATGGATGCTGATACAGCAAGGGGTGCAATGTACTGATGTAAGCAACTTTTGACAGTTGGAAATCTATCAAAAAATAGGAGGGATGATGCAGACGCAGGTGGAAACCAGATCAAGTAAAATACTAATTGGAGGGCCGGTGAGATGGCTCAGCGGTTTAAGCGCCTGCCTTGCAAGCGTGAGGGCCCGAGTTCGACTCCCGGAACCCACATACAAAAAAAAAAAAAGGGGCCGGTGATATCGCTCAGCGGCACGGGCGCCTGCTGGCGCGCGAGGTCCTGAGGTCGACCCCCCGGTACCCACAAAAAAAAAAAAAAAAAAAAAAAATACTAATTGGAGAACCACGGAGGTGGGTACATGGGTATCCACTTACATTCCTCCAGCTCTCCTACATATTACAACTTTTCATAAAAAAGTGTATGTGTTCAGCTGAGTCTACGGATTGATGGTTAAAACTGGAAGTCTGAGGTGCCACTTCGAGACCTGTAAAGTCAACAAGATGGAGGAAATCGAGACCAGCCTGAAACCTGTGAGGTGAGGCCCTGTCACGTCCCTGGACACCCTGCCTCGAGCCTGGGCACAGCGGGTCACTGCTCCACGTCAGACAAGAGCTTCGGAACTGAGTGCGGCAGCTGCCGAGCTAAAACATGTAATCGTCACCATGGTAACTGCTCAAAACACCGATTTGTATTCATTTGATTGATTTTTATGAATTGTGCAGTTGTCAGTGAACTTACATGCTTGGAGAAAAACCTGAGACATAATGACATGAAAATATCTCTCTTGATGTTTTTAAATCAACCTTTTAAAAATATATCATCAGACATTTTGGCAATTAAAACGAGGCCGGGATCAGTACAATAGCAAGCAAGGAAACAAACAACGTTGGCCGGCTCCCTCAGTACGCAGCCCGGTCACCTCGGAAGGTAAACGGCACTTGGCAGCAACGTCTCAGTATTTTTGTCTTTAGTGAATGACAAATATCACCTCCACACACACACAACACGTCCCATCCATCATCCAACCCTGTCGCATGCCCTTCTGAACTCCTATAGGATGCCCTGCACCTCACTGCCAGGATGCAGGTGACCGTCAACTCGCATCTGCACTTGGTAAAACTTCGCTTCCCTTTGCTCTTAGGGTCAACTCCATATGGCAATGTGGCCATGAGACACTGGCCTGGGCTCTTAGCTGCAGGCCACACTGGCCTCCTTTCCATCCCTCTAACTCTCTTGTGCTCTTTGTGACCTCAGGGCCTTTGCACATGCAGTTCCTCTGCTCTGGAAACTCCCCAATCCTCTCTCTTTCCTTATTTGTCCTCCACAAGTGATTTCCACAAGGAAGGCTTCCCGGGTTTTCCTATTTCAGCTCCTTCTGAAGCCAAACCCTTCTTATCACGTGTGCTCAATGTACTTTTATGGCATTTACCACAGTTCATAACTCTGTACTTACTTGACTGATACCCATTCCCCTGCCGAACTGTACATCCCACCCGGGGAGAGGTTACGTCTACTCTGATTACCTTTGTACACTGACAGTGCCTGACACAGAGAAGCCAAGATGCAGACATCGAATCCACAGGAGACGGACAGCCAGGCTCTGCCTTACAGCTGCGGCGGAGACACAGCTATCATTGACTTGGCCATCCCGTCGGTCTTCCATTATACTTATATTTCTAAGCACATTAATTCTAAGCTAAAATATAGATAAACTTTCATAAAATGTGATTTTTAAAACAGCAATAAAGAATTGACTAAAAAACACATCCTGATGCTCAGACAGTGCCCAACACGATAGGCAAAGAGTTGTGCTGAGGAGAAATTGAGGCCATGAAATATCTTAATGTACCCTGGTCCCCAACTTGGTTCCCCGAACCCCTGACTCTTTCCAGTGGTTCCCATTGTGTTCAGTGGAAGGGTAAAAATGGTTGACATTATTTAAACAAAAACTCTGTTCATCTCTATCCACATGTTTGCAATGCAACAGGAAGATATTAAAATACATCTTGATCCTATAGCAGAAAGCCGGCTCTGAAGATTTTGGTCAATATTTTCAAGCTTGGATTGACACTGTTTTATTGTTTTTTATGCCCCCGCCCCATGTTATGAAAAGGGATAAACAGCTGATTAAGATAAACAAAGGACTATTTATTAAATAATCTGGGTATCTTACAAAGTTGACTTGTTAAGCAATTTGTTTTCAAGACCAAACATTCTTGATCTACAACTGCACGACAAAACCAAATGATCCCGTGTGCGCCCAGATTCCTCTGACGCCGCAAAGCTCGAGCGCTGGACAAAGAGATCGGATCACAGGACTGAGTCCTCTGAGACCCCCTTCATTTACATGGAATGAAAGCGACAGCAACAGCGTGCGCGCTAGGACCCGGGCGTCTTTGATCATCTTTCTTCACTGACAATGCTTTGATTCGCATCTTCTCGAAAAGTAAAAGGATCCAATGCATACATCAAAGACCTTTTCTGTCTTTTGTTTTCAAAAACCACTTGAAGACACATCTCAAAACTCACACCCACATTCCCAAGCACGGGAAAAGCACCTCACATGGTATTCTGGGTCCCTGTCTTCGACCATCCCCTTGGCCTGGCTCCTAAAGCACAGGGAGCTGTGGCCACCTCATGCTGGGCCTGGGGTCTCGCTGCAGTGCCCCCAGGAGAGAGGGGCACAGGTGCTGACCTGGCTCAGTCTCTTCACGTCAGTAAACTGTCTCTCACAGACTCGCCACCATCGCTTCTCTCTGCTTTCATCTCATGGTAATTAAAACATTTATATCAAAGTGACATGCACTGGTTTGATATAGATGAAAGGGCACATGAATTTTTTAAGGTTACACGAGATTAAAAAGAAAAATCCCAAGTTGTTTTCCAAGATCATTCTCTGTATGTTAGACAAGCAGAGGTTTCCTTTGCTGTTAGATGCATTCATGGAAAAGTTTAAGCATCACTCTCGTGTGCAAAGCCAGGTCTACGTATTCAAACATCCGTGGTGTCCCTCGGTCAGAACGGCCCTTACCTCCCAAGGCTTGGACCACTGGCTCCACCTTCAACAGGCATCTGCAAGCACTGTCGTGCTTCAGCGTCATGATGCCATTTCTGCACCCTTACTGAATGGAAAAACACTCATGCAATCTACCATTCAGGCTTAAATGTTTTATCTTTTTTTCCCTACATCCAATTTCTATTTTAATGACTTTCAAGTACTTATAAGAACCACTTTGTTTCAAAACCTGACAAATACTAACACTAACACTAATATGGAAATAGATGTGTGGTTCTCAGACTTAAGCATGAATCAGAATCACCTACAGGTTCGGTAAAACCCACACCAGGAACTGCTGAGTCGGCAGGTCTGGAAGGACCCAGCATCTGAATCTGTAGGAGTTTCCAGGTGAGGCTGGGCGTCTTCGTGACTCCCCTGTTCCTGAACAAAATACCCAACACCTAAAGTTAAAGGAGGAAAAGTTTATTTAGCTCACAGTTTGCAGAGGTTTTAGTTCATAGTCGGCTGGCTCCAAGGCAGGGTGGCACATGGCAGAGGGGCATTGCAGAGGAGAAACAGTTCATGGTGGGCAGAAGGCAGCAAGCAAGAAACAACAAGTGAGGACACTAGCCTTCTTTCTGTCCTTTATTTATTTATTTTGTGGGTACCGGGGGTTGAACTCAGGACCTCGCGCTTGCCAGCAGGCACTTGTGCTGCTGAGCCATATCACCAGCCCTTTTTTTCCTTCTTATGTTGGTACCAGGAGTCAAACTCAGGACCTCGCGCTTGCAAGACAGGAGCTTATGCCGCTGAGCTATCTCACCGGCCCCCTGTCCTCTTTATTTTAGCACTCACGCCCAGGGTGGGGCACCCATGATCCTATCCAGAACTATGCCAAACCAAACAGTGGGCTGATTTAGTAACCACACATCTTTGATCCCAGCATCACACACTCCAGACCCAGCCACCTCTGATAGGTCCCACCTATGAGGCTCTGGGGGACATCTAGACATAAGCCGTAACACTGGGTGTCAGGTTCAGGCACCATGCAGTGAGCCTGATGTGTGCGTGGTGGTCCAGAGCACGGCTGACACCTAGGAACTTGTTAAAACTACTGATTCCAGCTGATGTGGTGGGACACGGCTGTAATTCCAGCACTCTGGCAGGAGGAGGAGGATCATGAGTTCAAGCCCAACCTGGGCAACTTAGCAAGACACCATCTCAAAAAAGGGCTGAGATATAGTACAGTTCCAAGGCCCTGGGTCCAATCCTGGATAACAAACAAACAGACACTATCACAGTACTGACTCTCAGCCTCTCTCCAGGCTCATGGAACCAGAATCTACATTATAACACTCGGTCCCCAGGTGATCCAATTACATATTAGCTTGAGAAACACATAAAGTGGGAAGATCACAGGTTTTGTCAACAGCCCTTTCGAAACCTCCATTTCCAGCTGTATAAATGTGAGGACTCAGGAGCTTCGCTGACTCTCACCTTCCTTCCTGGGTAATCAGTGACATCCTACTATATTAGACTTCTTCAGAGAACCAAAACCAACAGGAGAGAGCGGGAAACATACAGGGGTGGGGATTTACTACGTGAATAGGCTGGGGAGTCCCACAGTGGGCTCTCTGCAAGCTGGAAAACCAGGGAGCCGGTGGGGAAGTCCGGAGTCCCGACAGCCCAGCTCATCTGGCGGGCCTGGCCTCTGTCTTCTTACTCCTCCACCCTCAGCGATAGGAGGGTGCCCACCACCCCGGTGAGGACAGATCCTCCTTCCTCCTCCACCCAGTCAGCTGCCCATCTCCTCGGGAAACACCCTCCCAGACACACCCAGGAAGAGCACTTCCCGGCTACTTGGATGTTCTTTAATACAGGCCAGCGGACACCTAAAATTAACTGTCATGCCTACTTTGAGGACCTAAGTCAACAATGATGGCAAACCTTTTAGGGCTTTCAATGATAACAAACAGTCCGCTTCGGCACGCGTGCTGTAGGTTTGCCACCGCTGATCTAAAAGATCAGAAAGACAACGTGTGGGATGTGCCTAGCCCGGGAGTGTCAAGCTGGTCTTCACACTGGAATCGCGGGGAAGACCTGCCAACCCATGCGGTTCCAGAGCCGCGTGGAGGCTGACACTTCGTTTCTAATAAGTCCCCGGGAGATACTGAGCCTGTAGGTCCAGCGGCCACGCTTTGAGACCCGCTGGCCTGGCCCACGGGCGCACAGCTGAACCAGCTCCGCTGCTTTCTCTTCTGCTCATTGAGAAGCTGGACGCAGTGATGTTTCTACTGCTTGCGTTTCAGGAAGATCTCAGCTTAGTCTCCTCTGAAGCTCCAAGCTGAGCACGCATGGTGTGTGGTGCTGAGCGCCTGACAGGCACAGAACACTGGTGTCCCTCGCTCACGGCTGTCATCCCTCCAGTCTGTGTCCTCGCACTGCTCAGTGACAGAGAGACTTCCAGGTAAGCGGCTTCGGGAAGAAATTCCACTTTGCTCAAACATTCTGGTTCTTAAAATATTGTCAAGGATGGATGGCATCTTTGCTGAAGTGTAAGTCACAGAGCTGCTAGATTTTGTCAAAAGAAGGAAGGAATTACAAAAACCTAACATTTGCCACTCCTGTTACACTGGCCCCCAACAGAGTCACTAAACCACGCAGGAAGTCAGTGCTTCGTGTGCACCCTGATCATCATGAGACGGAAGTGACGCTCAGGACCAGGGCTCCACACATCGGGTCTCCCAACAGTTGCTGCAGAGGCCGGGACAACACAAAGGACAGATTAGTAATGATGAGAGGGACAGCGAGGTAAAATAGTTTTATCATCCCAGTTTCTGAAATTCTGAAAATGCTGCTGCTTAGAACCTGTCTTTGCATTTTGCGATCAATCATCCCAGCAGTTACCACTAACTGATTCCTCCTCTTCTGATTCAACTCAAGAAATATTCACTGGGCCAAAGATGGTTATGCCCCAGTCCCTGCCCTCAGCGCATTTACTGCCTGACGGGACAGAATGAGATGCCGTCACAGCGAGCGCGCTCCTTCAGTGTTTAGAGCAGATCCTGTGTGCAGGGGATCAGCCAGGCCCTGGGTGTGGGCATGGAAAAGACAGAGGTCCCCCTCATGGAGCTAGGTCACATGTGCCTCAGGGTGGTGTTTCCCAGAGTGGGGAAGCCAAGGTGCTAAAAGGTAAGCTGAGGCATTCGCAAACTGCAGCCTAAATAGCCTTAAGTCACACCTTCTTGGGCAGCTGCCATCACTCCCTGTCCCGGCTGCTGGTCTGAGGGCTGATGTGAGAAATCCTGGGATACAAGACCACCCCGTGCCCAGGAAAAGGGTAACAAAATGTACGAACCAAGCGGCATCCCTAATTTTTAAGAAGTGCACACATCTCATGTGGTGTGACCATGTGTCGTGACTGTGACTGGATTGAGAAACACCCAGCAGGTCAGCGAAGCCCGCTTCTGGGTGTGTCTGTGGGTGTCTCCGGAGACGACTGGCACCAAGGCCAGCATGCTGAGGGGGAGACCTGCGCTGACCGTGAGCAGCCCGTTCTGGAGGCTGATGGGATGGAAGGGAAGGAGGAGGAAGTCAGCCTGCACTTTGACAAGCTCCACTCTCCTTGAGTAGCTGTGTCGTTTGCTATCGCCAACGCCTGTGGACATCAGACTCCAGCTCCGTCAGCCCCTCAGCACAGACGCACATCAGCGACTCTCCAGGGAGCTTCCAGGCCTTTGGTCTTACACTGTTGCTGCACTCTTAACTGCTCTTGCTCTGTGGACTGAAGCACCTCCTGGGTCCCCAGGCTCTCGAGCATGCAGACAGCCACCATGGACTATCCAGCCTCCAATTCTGTAAGCTACCTAAGGAAACCTCCTGCACAATTTTATCTTTATCTATCTCTGTATCTTTTTTCCTTTTGATTTTGTTCTCTAGAGAACTCTAACCAATACGTGTGACATGGGCAGATTTTTCTTTACTTGCTAGACACAGTGAAGAACGCCACCCAAGCCCACGCGAACGGAGTGACATTCCTAGAACGCTGCGCCTAACTTCTCCTGGGAGTCAGACACACCGCTATGTGTCATGGCGACAAGCTGGCTGCAGGAAGACATGACAGGAAGATTTAATTTTCTGGAGCAGCCTGGCTGATGGTAGGGAGACAGACAGGAAGTCAGGAGCCATTCTCATTTTAAACAGAGACGAAGTTTTCTTTCCTTTATCCTGGATTTCACTTTCAAAGACACTGGTAGTATTATGTTGAAGATATACCAGAAAAATCCTCCTGAAATTCACGTCCAAGAGCAGAAATTTGAATGCTTTTTTGCTGAAGTTCCGGTCCTGTCCAGGTAACAGTGTCAGGGGCCATTCAGACAGGCCCACCTGTCTACCCTGGGCCTCCCTGCTGGGCTGCGTGTGATGAGCCTTCGTCCCTAGAGGTCTCCAGAGCACACCTCCCAGGCCACTACAGGCAGCTCCATTTCAGGACAGAAGCCAGGGCGGTAAGAACCTAGGCTATTAGCCACCACCCTTCAAAACAGCTGCCTATAGAAGGCTGTAGGGACGCAGCTGGGCACTGGGCACGGCCACCTCTGTGCTACACACACAGCAACTATCCTGCCCCGGTCCTCATACAAACAGCCGCATCCTCTGGGGACCGCTCCAGGTCTGAAAATCCAAATTAACAGTGCAATTTCAAAAGCCGGAGAGCCGAGGGCTGAGGCGGGTACGTGGCTCTGGCTGTCACCCCCAGGCAGCAACAGCCTCCACGGACGTCACAGAAGGTGGCAGCCAAGGCCAAGGGGTTGGGGTTTTTTCTGGAAGGCCCCGAACCCAGCCGGAGGGAGGGGAAAGGACAGAACGAACACGCACGCTGCCTTTTCACCAATCTTCAGTGCTCAGGAATGGCAAATGCACAAGAAAATGTCTCTCTTTTTTTTTTTTTTTGTGGGTACCGGGGGTCGACCTCAGGACCTCACACGCCAGCAGGTGCCTGTGCCGCTGAGCGATATCACCGGCCCTCTTAATTTTTGTAAAGCACATACATGTTAAAGGGAAAAATCATACCTTTATATCGTCAGGTTCGCCAAGTATTGAGATGAAAACTACAGCATAAATGACAGGCGGTAAATGGACCTTATGATTGCAATGGTTTCCATGTTTCACACAAATTGACACAAGAGTAGGGTAGGTAGATGGTGTTAGGTTAAATATTATGGCAATCCTTAGGGCAAACATTAAGAAATGCAGAGATTTGGGGCCGGTGAGATGGCTCAGCGGCATAAGCGCCTGCCTTGCAAGTGCAAGGGCCCGAGTTCAACTCCCGGATCCCACATATGAAAAAGGGGCCAGTGATATCGCTCAGTGGCACGGGTGCCTGTTGGCGCGCAAGGTCCTGAGGTCGACCCCCCGGTACCCACACAAAAAAAAATAAAAGAAATGCAGAGATTTAACTAAAAAGCCAACGGATAAATAAAGCAACGTTTTTTAAAAGATTGTTCATATAATGGAAAAGATGGTCTGTATAAAGAAAGAGACACACACATAAAAAAATGATAACATGTTAAGCCTGTGTCCAACTTTATCAATAACTACATTAAATGTTAATGAGCCAAAGACTCCAGCTAAAAAGCAGAGATGGTCACATTAAACAGCCCAGCATGGCCACACACGCCTAGAATCCCAGCACTCTCGCAGGCTGAGGTAGGAAAAGAGAAAATCAGAGCCCATCCTGGGCAACTGGATCACTTGGACAGACCCTATCTCAAAAATAAAAAAAGGGCTGAGGATGTAGCTCAGTACAAAGGCCAGGGTTCAATCCCCTGCACTGCTAAGGAAATAAATAAACTCAGTATGTCCTCCTCAAGAAATGCACCTTAAAAGACATAGACCAAATGTATACAGATGGGAAAAGACGCAACACATAAACTAATAAGTGTAAGAAAACTGGATTGGCTGTATCAATATCAAATGAAAGACTGTAAGGATATCACCAGGTACTAAAGAGGCACATTTCATAATGATGAGTTAATTAATCATAAAGACATAATAATCATAAACACACACATTACTTGTAACAGAGCTTCAAAATATAGGAAGCAAAAATTAACAGAATTAAAGTGAAAATAAACAAGTCTACAATCATCATTGTGGATCTTACCATTCCTCTTCAGCACTTGTTAGAACTAGAAAAACATTGGGAAAACACAGATAAGATAAAGCGTGTGATCAGTCGCT
Source organism: Erethizon dorsatum (assembly GCA_028451465.1). Lineage (NCBI taxonomy): Eukaryota > Metazoa > Chordata > Mammalia > Rodentia > Erethizontidae > Erethizon > Erethizon dorsatum. The sequence goes on from CM051833.1 coordinate 115,616,478, forward strand.
TGGTTCTACGTGATATTTATAGAATATTCCACCCAAGGAGAGGAGAACAAACACTCTTGAAATGAACTGGAAAATGCACTGAAACAGACCTGGAGCCCATACGCTACGTTTCAATAAATTTAAATGCTTTCAAATCAGAGTGTGTTCTCTGACCACATGGAATTAAATTAGAAGCAGTTAACAGAAAAATTTCTGTAAACTCTCCAAATATTTAGAAAGAACAGCAGCAATAACAACAAATTTGTAACTATGCCATGGACCAAAGAAATCAAAAGGGAAATTGAAAAGTATTTTGAACTGAATGAAAATAAAAATCATGGACTCTGAGTCCCTAGATCAGTGACGGCAAACTTTTAGAGGTGAGTGCCCCGAATGCAACCCAAGACCCACTTATTTATCGCAGAGCACCAATTAAACCTGAATATCCAACGCTTGGCGGCTGGACTCCGCGTGCCCGCTGCGGCACACGTGCCATGGGCTTCCCGCCACGGCCTTAGATGAAAATGCTGCACACGCTGCCTTCGGAAGGACGGTGGAAGCCCAGGCATGGCCGCCTCCGGACTCTGCCCAACCCGCCTCTTCCTCTTCCTGACGCGGGGATAAACCGCAGCCACGGGTACAGCTGCCTGTGGATCCCCAAATGTTTCCAGGGAGTCACCGAACAGATGGGTGACTGTGGGACCTCAACAACTCAGTGAGCTTCCTGGGCTGCACACAAAGGCTTCTGTACTGAAAACTACACAACGCACTGCCGAGACACATTAAAGATCTAAACAAATAAGGAGTTACACCATGTCTGTGGATTGGAAGACTCGCGATCATTAGCTATAGATTCTCTCCAGCGGGTCTGTAGCTGCAGTGTAATCCTAAAAGTACACTTTGCAGGCTCTTGGGTAAATACTATCAAGCTAACGCCAAAACTGATACAGAAATCCAAAGAAAACAGAGATCCAAACCAGCTGAAGGACTTATATTACCTGACTCTGAGACTCACTAGAAAGTAAGAGAGTATGCAATTGGCATATAGGTAGACAAACAGATGCAACGAAGTCCAGAAACAGACCTGTGAGTGAGCTTATAATCCCTTGGCTCTTGGTAAAGATGCCAAAGCAATCCAATGAGGAGAAGAAAGTTATTTCAATAAATGACTGAATTTCAATAACTGGATATCCATATGGACAAGTATTAAGCTTAATCCTATTTGATACCATAACCAAAAAATAATTATAGATCTAAATGTAAAAGGTAAGGCCACAAAGCCTTAAAAGAAAATATATTTTTAGGATTTGAGGACAGGCAAAATTTTCCTATGCAGGTCACAGAAAGCAGTAACTCTAACATACTGATAAATTAAACTTACCGAGTTAAAAATTTCTGTTCATCAGAACACTGTTAAATGAACAGGAAAGTCACAGAGTGGAAGCAAACAGCACCAAACATACATCTGGCAACAGATCTACGTATAAAGTACTTCTACAACTCGATAACAATCCAATTAAAACAGCTTTCAATAGACACTTCGTAAAAATGATATACAAGGAGCCAATAACACATGAAAAATTGTTCAGCTTCATCAGTCACCAGAGAAGTGCAAATTAAAACTTACACACCTGACAGAACTGCTAACGTCGTGAAGGCCTGAGGGCGGGTGCGCCTTCTCATGCGTTGTTTTTGGGAGTGTCGAATGATAAAACTACTCTGAGAAAAGAACTGGTAGTTTCTTACAAAAGTGATCATGTATTTAACCTATGACTTAGCAAGTCTTCCTCCTAGGTGTTTTCCCAAGAGAAATAAAAATATATATTTACAAAAAAGTTTGTATAAGAATCTTCACAGCAGCTTTATTCATAAGATCCTGAGGCTGAAACTAACACAAGTGTCCACCAACAGGGGAAACAATAAAACCACTCTGCCCAACAGAGTGCTACTCAGCAATAAAAAGTACCAAATTGGGCCGGTGAGATGGCTCAGCAGCGTAAGCGCCTGCCTTGCAAGCGCGAGGGCCCGAGTTCGACTCCCGGATCCCACATACAAAAAAGGGGCCGGTGATATCGCTCAGCGCCTCGGGTGCCTGTTGGCGCGCGAGGTCCTGAGGTCGACCCCGGGTACCCACAAAAAAAAAAAAAAAAAAAAAAAGTACCAAATTGATACACTGCAAAACACAAGTCTCGAAAACATTGCACTGGGCTGGTGAGATGGCTCAGTGGCATAAGCGCCTGCATCACAAGCGCGAGGTCCTGAGGTCGACTCCCGGTACCCACATAAAAAAAAAAAAAAATCGCACTGACTAAAGGAAGCCTTCCATATTGTGTACATATTGTAGGGCTCCACTTAGATCAAACCCTTTAGCAGGCAAAACTAATCAATGGTGGAAAAAATCAGATCAGTGGTTACTTCTGGAGATGGGAAAGGGAAGACCAACTGGAAAGAGGAAGGAACAAGCCTCTGGAGTGGTGTTGATGCTGTCTCGGATGGGATTTAGGTCTCTATGCATTTGCCAAAGGTCACGCAAAGGCACAATTAGCATTTGTACATTTCTTTATATGTTAATCGTGCTTAAAATGGAAGCAACCATAGAACTACGGTTAATGAACAACATGCATTCTAAAGCATTTAGGGGAAAAGTACTAACAATGCATGCAACTTATTTTGAAAAGCAAGATGGATTGAAGGATGCATAGAGGGATGTACATTTGGAGGGATGTGTGACAATGTAAACACAGTAAAATGTTAAAGGTAGAATCCAGATGGTAGGGATTCAGGTGTATACTATCAACATCTCAACTCTGCTGGGATGCGTGACAATTTTCACCAAAAAACGGGGAGGAGTTGGCTGGAACACGGGCTGAGGATGGGCTCTGGGCATCTCACGACGTCTGCTCCCTTTACGTTGTATGGGAAGTGGCTGGGACACTTCACACCAGGCCTGCCTGGTACCCATGAAAACATTGTTATTTGTTCAAAAGCACTGCTGGGCAGGGCGGGCAGTGGCCACAGGTATGACGCCACGCTGGGACCCGGAGGAGCTGTAAGGCTGGGTGTCGGCTTCTTCATCTGCTGGATAAGATAAACTATTTTATTAGGGCTTGGTGAGTAATTGAGATGACACCTTTAAAAAGCCCAGCACCTGTCCCAAAACAAACACTCAATACATTATGAGTATTATTGTATTACAAATCATCATCATTTTCAGATACAGGCATCACTTTGGAATCTCCTTGGCTTCCTGTGTTCTCTGCACACCTAAGTGGCCACTAGATCCTGTGTCACCTCGGCCCAGCACACAGAGCCCAGCACTTTGACCTTCTTGCTCCCCACCCAGGGGAGCCCTCCACTGGCGCCCACAAGACTCTGCCCGCCAGGGACCCAGGGACAGTCATGCCCAGAGTGCTCCTTTGGTCCTTTGCTCCCCTTTCTGTCTTACCTCACTCAGCAGAAAACCTGGCTCGTTATCCGGTGAAAACATCTCATATCCTTCTCTTCCTTTCCGCTTGTGTTGAGGATGGGGTCAACCGTGACCCTGCTTTTCTGTTTCCCCATAGCTGAGTGCTGTCCACGCAAGAACACAGGCTCATCCCTTCTGTGTGGTTTCAAGTACCTTTCAGGGGACTGACTTGTAAGAAACAACATTGGTACCCCAATTCTGACAACTGTAGATCATCTAATTTTATCAGAATGTGTTAGTCACCTGCGTAGCACTGGGAAAGGCTCTGGTTGGGCCTAGAGAGGACAGCCCGGGAAAGACACCAAAAGCCGCGTATGATGACCTTTGTGATGGGACAAAACCTGAACCATTGCTGAACAACAACAGGCGGCCACTGTGAAGTGGACACTCCGTGGAGGAACTGGATTTCTACACCTTGAGAAAATATGGATGGGGATTCAGGCCAGGATGAGTCTGCTGTGTTGCAGGAGAGGGTGGGGCTACACGCTCACACTAAGTCACCTGGAGTGACCTGACAGGCAGCAGGAACCAGAGCAGGTCTGAAGGACAGAAATAAACGGCCCAAGTATCAAGTTGCAGACACAGATCCGATGGGGGATGGAGGGTGCGGATGCAGGACGAGAGGAAGTCTTAGCTCAAGGTTTTGAAGAAAGTGAACGTTCTTTTAGAGGAGAGAGTTGGAAGACCAAACAGGAAATCATGCTTCATTCTCTAAAAGCCGTTACTGAAAATGGAATGCTGAAGGTCAAGGTTTCTCACACCCGAGCACCTGAGTTTCGCACCCGAGAACCCGTGTTCCCCGGACGGAAGCAGGAGCTGCGCGGCCAGCCCAGCCTTGCCGGCTCTTGCAGGCGCACTGGGGCTGACAGCCGCACTCTGGAGGGGCCGGGGCCGGCTCAGAACAAGAACATTCTCGGGCTTTCCGTGACTCACACCAGCTCCGTTCAGAGCCTCAGGCAAATGTAGAACTCCCCAGGCCACCAGCTGGTGTTTCCAGAATCAAGGTCAAGGGCACAGCCGGAAAGATGGCTGGGAAAAGGAGAGCTCAGCAGCGAGAGTCCACAACACGGCCCGGGACGCGGCGGGGCCGCGCGATTCATCAGAGCGCTGGTGCCCGCAGCAGCCGAGGGAGAGGACGGTGACGCTGCGCAACACAAAGCAGGCTTCCTCCTCATCAGTTTATGTAAAGAACCTTGTTTTGTGTTTTCTCAAGAAACCAGTGTTTAAACATTCCCTGTGCTTTTTAAGTTTACAAATAACAGCCTATGTTGTCTAAAAAGAATTTCTGAAAAGTCTTTTTCCCTCCCAGTTCTACCCTCCTGCTCCAGTAGAGGGTGAGGAGCAGGGGAGCCCCACGGTACCTGGACGCCCTCAGTCCTGTCGGCTTCAGCCCGGGAGGCTGCTCCTGTGCCGCTGTCCGCTGTCCCCTCGCGGCCGTCCTGTGAGGCCCAGAGCCCCCGAAACCTTTGGATAGATGCTGTAAAGACGTTTTGGCTTTAATGCCCCTTTAATCTCCTCATGTGGATCACGGCTCTGGAGCCACTGCTCCCACAATGCCCTCTGCGTGCAGGTTCATGGGAAGACGAAGGAACACACAGTGCCTCCGGCCCCACGAGCTGCCGCGGTGAGCTCCCCAGGCACAGACGGATGCTGGGCTCGCAGGTGCCAGGGAGCTGCCACCGTGTGGAGGGTGGCGATCCGCCTTCTGGCCTCCCTGGGGCACACAGCTGCCCTGGGCCATGGACCAGCCCCGTCATGTGAGGGTGCGAGGTGAAATTTAAAACACAGTAAACAGAAAACCAAATGAATCCCGTCTATGCCATTACTTCCCCTACCAGATCTCAAAGCCATGAAATATTAATGTGGAAGAAAAAGAAAAAAGAAAAAAAACAAAAACAAAAAAAACCCAGAACAAAACCAGAAGCCAACGGTCTGCCGAGTCTGATGCCGACGCCTGGGAGGAGACTGAGGGATGGGCTGCGGCCGTCTGTGTCTCCAGCCCCACTGCGACCAGGCAGGACAGTCCCACCAGCTCAGGCGACGCGGACATGGAAGCTGCGGTGCAGTCACCAAGCCTGAGGAGGGGAGAAGCCAATGGCCCGGGGGTCACCTGAGCATTTGGGAGTACTCCGCTGAGCCAGGCCCTGTGCTGGAACTGGAGAGACGGGGCACAGGCGGGGCTGTGCTCAGATGGACAGCAGTGTGTCCGGCTGTGGCTCTGCCCCGTGCTCCCTGATGCACGGGGCTCCCGGCTGCCCAGCACACCCCCGCCACCGACAGCACGGCCTTGCTTCCGGACACAGACATTCACCCAGCCGGGTGCAGCAGGGCAGGATGATGATGAAGATGTGGTCTCTTCCCCCAGCGCCACCGTGCCTGCTCCTCCCCGACAAAAGACGCAAGGGCCACCTTCTACCAGCCTGCCCTCCAAATGGGTTTTGGTCAAACCATGTTTTTGCCCCCTTCAGCCTGGCGGATTTCCACCTTGGCAGGACACTGGAGTCCTGGGGGGCATCTCAGAAGCCCCCGGTGTGGGCCTTTTCCCTGGAGACAAGTACATGGGCCCAAGAGGCCCAGCGCTCCTTAGGATTACGACCCGCCTCCTAGGAATCTGCCTTCACCTCCCCTCACAGCTTATGGGCCAGTGCCCTGCACATCAACACACAGCCTTGTTAACCCTTCTGCGATGGGCACCTCCTCAGCCTCCTCCAGGAGACTCAGAGCAGTGTGAGCCCAGGCTCTGCAGGGGCCCCGTCTCAGTTCCTTTCTTGTTGTGGAGACAAAACATCCAACTCCCAAGTGAAAGGAGGAAAGGGGGAGACGTGGCTGAGGCCATTGCGAGGGAACTCCCCGGGGGCAGGTGACAAGATCTCTGGGATGAGAGGAGGGAAGAGCAGGCTGGACGAGAAGCCGCAAGCAGAAGACAAGGGGGCAGAGCGAGCCCAGGTGTGAGACCCCTGCAAGTGGCAGGGAGGAGGGGGAGGCAGGTGTGCCCCCTTCAGAATGCCTGGTGACTGTTCCTGGATGACGGGGAGAGCCACGGGAGCCCTTCAGAACAAGGATTGGGGACAGTGTGGGGTGGGGCAAGGTGCACACATACCTGCGTCTCAGGCTACCATGGATGCTCTGTTGCAGGCTGGCCCTGAACTCCAGGACTCAAACCACCCTCCTGCCTCAGGATTTTGGGTAGCTGGGACTACAGGCATGTGCTACTGTACCTAGCTCTGCAATTTAATTTTTTAATAATGACAGCATTGATCAGCTTTTCATTGTTATGACCAAATACCTAAGAAAATCCTCTAAAGAAGGAAAGGTTTATTTTGGGTCATGATTTCAGAGGGTTCAGTTCAAGGTTGGCTGACTCCATTGCTTTTAGGCCTGTGGTGAGGCAGAATTATCCTGGTGGTGGAGGAAGGCTGCTCATCTCATGGTAGCCAGGAACAGTGGCACAGGACTGAGAGCCAGCCAAGGACAAGATACACCCTTCAAAGTCACACCCCCAGTGACCTACTTCCTCCAACGGGTCCGACCTCCTAGTAGTCCATTAAGCCATGAAGTTATAGCCTTCACCATCTAATCATCTCTCCACCTCTGCATGCAGCAGCACTGCAGATCAAGCTCTCAGTATGTGAGTCTTTGGGGGATGCTTCATACTCAAACCATAATAGGCTGATTTAACAACCAACCCACAAAGTTACAAAAATTAATCCACCTTCAGCAGCTGGTATGAGCTGGCTCTAGCATACACTATGGAAGCAGGGAGTAGGCCCAAGGCTGGGGTGGGACAACAGGAGTCCTAGTGGGCAGACTGCAGTGCCAGCCACAGAGTCAGAGCTGAGATGAGGACACAATCTTCAGAACAAAGGAGCTTTGAGGGGAGCCAGGGATAGAGCTCAGCGGCACTGTGCCTGCCTGGCAAGTGCAAGGTCCTGAGTTCGATTTCCGGTACCAAAAAAAAAAAAAAGAAAACCTTGCACAAAGTAGCTTTGAGAACACTGGGGGCCCAGGAAAGTGGGGATGCCAAGGGGGTTCCCCGGTTTGGAGTGTGGGAGGCTGAGTGAGTGGGTCCTATCTGTCACTCCAGGGATGACAGGGCAGCAGAGAAGTGGAGACACAGTGACCTCAGTCTCTTCTGCCCCTGTGTCATTGCACTGCTGCTGCTCGCTGAATGAGTGAAGGGCTGCTTGGCCCAGGTGGAGCCAAAACCTCAGCAGGGAAGGGGATGAATTCCTTCTGAGGCATAGCTACGAGCTGGTACTTAGGAAAAGGATTTTCCAGAGATCACTCACACCCATGAATTGCATGAAAAATTGGTAAATATATAAAACTTTAACAAAAGTCAGGTTTAAGGTAACATAAAATTTCTTGAGCTCTCTTAGCAAAACTCTCCAGAGTAGCAGAATCTTGCAATAGTCCAAATAACACAAATCATATTAAAGTGCAGCCTTTAAAATTCAAATTAAATTTAGGGGCAAAACGTCTTCTCCCCAAAGACCAACACAGTATCAACTCTTTAAATTCTAGGCTTCACTGCATTGGAGGTGAATAGATAACATTAACCTTTAAGTGGCAGCTCAGCTATGTTTCCCATTCATTACCATTATGGTTTATATCTAGATGTCCTCCAAAGCTCATGTGCTCAAAGGTGGGGTTTTTGGGAGGTGATCTGATCATGGGGGCATGACACTAATTAGTGGATCAGTCCACTGATGAATCTATATCTAAATGAGATGTTCGGAGGTGAAGCCTAGTCGGAGGAGGTGGGTCACTGGGGGCGTGGCCTGGAAGGATGAATCTCCCTCCTCTTCCCTTGATCTCTTGCTCTACTTCCTGTCTGCCCCGCCATGAGCAATTCTTCTCTGCCTTAGAGCCAGCCAGCTATGGGCTGGAACCTCTACAAACTGTAAACCAAAATAAACCTTCCTCCTTAGAGTCGTAGGCATTGCATAGTAACTAAAATATTACCAAACCTACCTGATTTTTCTTAAGTCATGCTAATTTTTTTTCTGCTAGGCCTCTGGTACAGAGGCCCTGCAGCCCTGTTGGAGTAAGCTATTACAAGAAAGGGAGCATCAATAGTTTCATGACGTATTAGTTAACTTTCCTGTTCCTGGACAAAATATTCAACACTTGAAACTTAAAGGAGGAATGGTTTATTTGGCTCATGGTTTCAGAGGATTCGGTCCATGGTCAGCTGGCCCCAAGGCAGAAGCATCATGCCGGATTGGCTTGGCAGAGCAAAGCTACTTAGTTCATGGCAGCCAGGAAGCAGAGGAAGGAAAAAGTGCCAGAGAGGAAGGGATGAAGGACCAGATATAGATCTCAAGGTCATGACTTTATCACCTCCTCAGACACACCCAGAAGTGTGCTTTACTAATCCTCTGATCTGCTCCCAAGCCAGTCATGTTGACACTCCTACTGCCACACACACGGAAACTATTTCCAGTTCAGACTCACAGTTCTCTCCTTTCCCATCCTCCCAACGTTTAGTGACTTGACAGAGAAGACAAGGTGAGAGAGAAGACAGAGAAACTTCCTCACTGGTGCAGAGCACTGTGCTGGCCATGAGGCGCTGAGTTGCTCTGCCAAAGTGAAGAACACCTATGTCTCCCTCAGAGTGCCCTTGGTTTACCCGCCCTTGGTCAGCCAAGTGACCACCTCTCAGCTTTGGGCCTCCAGAACCCTGGAGTCCCATGCAGCTGTCATAACCAGACCAGCAGACACCACCACACCATCGTGGAACTGTCTCTCCATCCTCCAAGCCCAGGCACACATCAGCCATGCCCACAATCCTGCCACTGGGTTCTCAGCGTCCCTATTCCCTTGTGGCAACACAGCCTCCCACGGCCCCTGACATGCAGCAGGTACTCCATTCATGCCTGCTCAGGGTTCAGCTGTTCCAAATACAGTTTCTCAGGGAAAAATGTGGTCTTGCAACATCAAAGGCCTTTCTTTAAATAGCTTCTTGTAAGTATGTTCTGAAGCTAAGTGGAAAAATTTGGATAATTTTGTTTACTTGGTGGCATTACCAAATATATCCACAAATATTTTGGGACACCTGCTGTGAGCAGGGTACATGTGTACAAACTCCATGCTGAAGCGATACATCAAAGACATGAAATGTGCCTCCAAATGTGAACAGCCACTTTCTGAGGCAAGTGAGGTCATGTTTCCCATTATAGTAGCCTCTCCTTCAATTCTGTTTTAAGGAGTCATACCTGGATGCTTGCCTTAATGAATAAGCAAATATTCTTGGCAACACCACATGAACTGTATATTGGTTACACACAGATCAAAACTCTACATGGAACAGTAGTTTGGGAAGAGAGGCCTGGAGGGCCAGAGAGACAATGAAAACAATCTTTTCTGACTATTTTTAACTCAGAACAAGACCCTGTTCATGGACTAATGATCAGAGTTTACATCATCTGAGTCTTTTATTTTGGTACCAGGAATCGAACTCAGGACCTTGCGCTTGCCAGGCAGGCACTTGTGCCACTGAGCTATAACCCTGGCCCCTATCATCTGAGTCTTGAAGCCATTCTTCTTGACCAACAGCTCTCAAACTCTGGCACTTTTGAAGCCTTGTAAAAATGGTGCTGAAGCCACCCCCAGAGTTTCCGATTCTGAAGATCTGATTTCACAGTTCTATCAAATTCTCAGGAATACTTCTATTGTTGATTTAGGGAACCATGCTTTGGGAACCGCTGATCAAGTCTACCCTTCAGTGAATTCCTCAGATAGCTTTTCCCACTGAATGCTGTCTACTTCTACTTGATTACCTCCATGGTGGAGAGTACACTATCCACTAAGGTTACCAAATTTGGTCAGGTGTATTGAATGACAGTCCCCTCGATGTTGAGCCTGATATGATCCCTTAAACTTTCCCGTTTTTTTGTTTTGTTTTGTTTTGTTTTGTTTTGTTTTTTGCCTTCAGGGCCTAAATACCCATGAAACCTTCACAAAACTTAGGGATTCATTCTCTGTCCTGCCCACTGTCTGACACTTTGCACCCTTCATAGCTTGTTTTAGACACTTCTGACTGGCTTAGTCTTGTGCATCACTATTATAGTAAACTTCTATTGTTTTCCTAATCTGTACAATTTCAAGATTACAGTCTTGGGCAAGATGAGCAAAGCAGGAGACATCACAATCCTACACTTTAAGTTATATTACAAAGTGACAGCAATAAAAACAGCATGGTACTGGTACAAAACCAGACATGTGGATCGATGGAACAGAACTCAGGATACAGAAAAAACCCATTCAGCTATTTGAACTTTGACAAACATGCATTGGAGGAAAGACAGCCTCTTTAATAAATGGTGCTGGGAAAACTGGCTTTCCTATGCAGAAGATTGAATCTGGATCCATACATCTAAAAATGGATCAGAGATTCTAGTGTCAAAACAGAAACAATCTCCTCGAAGAAAAAAACAGGTGAAACTCTTGAAGACATAGGCGTAGGCAAGAACTTTTTGAACAGAATCGCAATTGCACAAGAAAAAACATCAAGAATTGAGAAGTGGGATCACAGCAAATAAAAAAGCTTCCGCACAGCAAAGGAAACAATCAGCAGAGCAAAGAGACAGCCCACAGAACGGGAAAAAAATTTTTGCCAGCTAGGCCTCAGAAAGAGGACTAACATCTAGAATACAGAAAGAACTCAAAAAAACTTACACTGCCAAAATAAAAAACCCAATCAAAAATGGGCAACAGAAAGGAATAGACACTTTTCAGAAGAAGTACAAATGTCTGATAAATACGTGAAAAATGTTCAACATCTCTGGCCATTAAAGAAATGCAAATTAATACTGAGATTCCATCTTCCAGAAAGAACAGCCATCATCAAGAAATCAAACAACAAATCCTGGCAGGGCCGCGTGGAAAAACAAAACCTTTTCTGTTGTTGGCGGGAATGTAAACCACTGTGGAAATCAGTATGGAGACTCCTCAGTAAACTAAAACTAGAAACTCCATTTGACCCAGCTATTCCCCTTCTAGGAATCTTCCCCGAAGAGTTAAAGACATCATATTACAGTGATCCATGCATACCCATGTACAGCAGCATGATTTATAATAGCTAAATCTTGGAAGCAGTTCCTATGTCCATCAGCAGACAAATAGATAAAGAAAATGTATTTATACACAATTAAGGACTACTATGCCATAAAACAGGATAAAGTCATTTGTAGGAAAATGGATGCACCTTGAGACCATAATGTTAAGTGAAATAAATCAGCCACACAAGATTAAATATCACATTGTTTCTCTTATATGAAAAACCACAATATAATTAAAGAGCAATCAAAAAAGATAGCTGATAGCAAGCAGGGAGATAGATCTTTTGCAAAAGGGAAGGGGACCAAGAGATGGAAGAATGTGGGGAGAGAGGAGCAGGGGATGAAGAAAGATTAAGATGTGTTATGTACATGTACCGATTCCTCACGAGGAGTGCAATATGTACAGAAAACATGTAGTAACAAATAAAAACAGAAAAAAACTGAACAGCTTACTATAAACTAAGATATACCCTCCCTGAACCCTCAAAAGTAGTATCCCAAGTGAGATTTCATCATTGCGAACTCGGCCAATTCAGCCCCACTTCCGCCCTGACTGCTCTTGCGTAGTTACACACGCGGAAATGCTCTCCAAGGTGTGTCCTGCGTCAGCCCCAGGCTGGTGTGAGGCTGTGATAACGCTCACATCAATCTGCAGAGGAAGAAACAAGGCTTTCCATGAAGGCTGATTTCCCCACACTAAGCCATTGCTCTTCCTTTCAAGGTTATGCCCTTGCTACTTTTCTCAGCTGGAACAACCTTCCTGTGGGAAATGAGGGAGGGCGGAGCCGATGGAGTCCCCAGGTCAGGGCCACTCTCCTGCCCTGCAGAGCCCTATGCGACAGCAGGGCAGCCTGGCCTTGTTCTGCGTGGTCGGCTGGTGTCCTAGATCCTCGATAGGCTTCCTCTGACTCCGGCCATGTCCCTCCTGTACGTACAGCCCCACTGTGAACAACAGACTTTCTCCAGAGCTGCTCATGCATGGGATGGGTCTGATTTTGCAATAAAACCACTTCCTCTCATGGGACAGGAGACATCTGCATTCCCCTAAAGGCTTCTCCACAGCCCCCAGGGTCATCCCTACACAAGAGGGGGACCAGGCCATCTGACGGATGCTGCCAACTGCATCACTGACTTCCCACGCTCTCTCCCAGGGGCTCCGTGCCTGTCACCAGCACATGGGCTTTCTGGGCTGCCACGCACTCACATTCTCACGGCCAAGGCTGGGAGGAGGAAGTGAGCACGGGGACACCTGTGTGATAAGGCTGGGGTGGCAGTTAGGAGGCCCCTCTGGTGACCAGGTTCCCTTTCCCCAGACCTGGCTCTGGGCTGGCTTGGGAGGAGCTGGTATAACACTGGGGTCCTGGACGCCTCCTTGTCCCTATGCAAATCTGACTCTCGGACTACGGCCACAGATCCCTGAAATTCCACAGTCCATGTCATGCATTTGGGTTCTGACCTTGTGCAAAGGCAAAAGCTTCAGGGGACTCAGGTCCTCACATCCTCAGAGTGGCAGCATGAAGGGGTCCAGACAAGGCTGGGACAGCATGCGGGCTTGGATGCAAAGGGCGTGTGCACTGGGGTGGGGACGTCTAGGGGCCTAAGAAAGCAGGAAATTCGAGGAAAATTATCTTCTAGAAGTAGGGCCGGCACCCTCTGCAGAGAGCCGGACAGCGTATGACACGGTTGGCTCAGGCCCCATGGCCTCTGTGGGAGGTCACGCCCCGGGAGTGCTCCACGGACAGAGCAGCCCACCTCTGGCCTGTGGTCCAAGGGTCACCCCCCTCCCCGGGCTCCTGTAGCAGCCCCTCGGCAGCCTCGGCAGCTCACTCCGCCCTGGGCTCTGCTCTGTTTTACCTGCTCACCAGTCTGTGGGACCCTGGCCTCTGGGGCGCAGACTCCACACTCCCAGAGCCAGCCTAAAGCAGCTGTTTGCTTCATATCTGGGAGGAAGCGTGTGGGGAGGGGCTGACGTTTACAGCAGACAAACCTCTCCAAGCATTTCCAGCCCTTTGGCAAAGAGCTACCGGGCTTGCAGAGGAAAAGAAATCCTGGCTCATGACAGACGCAGCCAGAAGTCGGCTGCCTGGCTTATAATTCCACCCTTGTTAAAATGCAAACCCACGAGTCGATTCTGACGTCAAAGCTGAACCCCAGAAAACAGAGCTACCGAACGGCCACAGACAGCGCCCAGCCATGCACTTCGGCCTCTTTGCAGAGGAGCAACAGCACTGGAGCCAGCCGAGGGAGAAAATGCTTTATTATTAGAAAACCCAAGAGTCTCTCTAGGCCTGAGCAGCACTGTTAGGTGACGTCAATGGCTCAGGGCCTCTGAGCACTGCGTTTCCCCCTGCTCAGAATGGCGCTGATTCACAGTAGCGAAGGCGGCTCTATTTAGAGCTGCAGACATCGAGAGGTGGCGCTCGCTTCTGAGGTCCCATGCTAATGGCTTGTCTGCTTTCCTGGGGCAGGAAGAGTTCACAGCTGGCAGGGGCCAAGACTGAGCCTATTTCATTCAAGCTAATGGCCCATGGACCTTCTATGTGCCAGGCAGCTGGGCACTGAGACCCTAGAGAGGGCAGGGCGTTGAGCACAAAAATAGCTATGACAGCGGGTAGGGGGTGATGCAAGGCAGAGAAGGTAACTTGGAGGCCTGGGGAGGGAGGCTGCACCTAAGGACTGATAGGATTTGGGCATGTGGAGTTGCAGGGAGACTGGTGACAAGATGACTGGCAGTCCCATGCGGGGGGGGGGGTGAGGCTGAATTGGTGGGGAAGGGGCATCTCATCTGGGACAGAGCCGTACCCATGGGAGAACGAATGAGCCCGATGGGCCTACGCCCAGCCTGTGGCTCCACAGCCCCCAAACGGTGGTTGGCATTGCTTGTGTTCAGCAGCTGTCACTAACGAGACGCCAGGATCCTGTCCTGCTCCCACTGCTTGCATCGCCTCTTCCGCAGACCTTGTTTTCCCTCTGCCTATGTCTCAACGTGACTACTGGGAGAATCTTTTTTCCCGTAAAATCCATTCTCTTCCTTTCCCAGAGGTCTCCAAGGAATTGCCTCCCTGCGTGACCTTCTGGTATTAACTGAACATTTCCTGATTCCAGATTAAATTCTCAGTGCTGAAGGAAGCATTCTAGGTTGGACCGAATCTGATACATGAGCACACAGCCCTGGATACCACTAGCATCCTGGGTGCCAGCCACAGGCTCCCTGCAGTCAGTCCTGTTGTCCCTTCAGAGCTGCTCGTCCCTGGGAGGAGCCGGTGGCTCTGGTCCTGCCAGCTCAGCACAGCCCCCACCGGGCCAGGCCTCCCCTCACCCTGCACTTCACGGGACCCCCTCCACACGCAACATCCCGGAAACCCTGCAGTCCCTTAGAGACACTTCCTCGTCTTCTAAAATCTTCACCAAAGTCAAGGGCCACATTTTATAAGTTTCCAAAACTAGATTGTTGCTAATTATGTTTGTTGCATACTTTTAAACCAACAAATTACAAAGTCTGAGTTGAAAATCCACACGATCAAGTAGTGAAAGTATAAATTAAAAAGAAAAAATACCTTTACTAATGTTGCATGCTATTTTAAAACTACCGTTAAAAGTTCCTAAGTATGGCAACTTACTAAAATTCTGTTACTTTAGAAGACAGCATTCAAAAGAATTGCTCTACATTAGGGATCCCCAGCCCCTGGGCCACAGAGCAGTATTGTTAGGACCTGGGCCAAGTAGCAGGGGAGGAGTAGCCAGAAAAGCTTCTCCAGCTGGGCCTGTCCCCAGCATCACCCGAAGAACTCAGGTCCTGTCACAGGCATTCAATTCTCACAGGAGCTGGGAGCGTGAACCCCACTGTGAACCGTGCACATGAGAGGGACCTGAGTTGTGAGCTCCTCTGAATCATCCTGAGACCATCCCTCCCCACCGAAAATCGTCTTGTGAGAAACTGGTCCCTGGAGCCAAAAAGGTTGGGGACCCCTTCTTGCCATGAAGTGACAAATGGTTAAAAAAAAAGTTATCACAGTACTAATTTGGAACAACTCTTACTTTTGACGTGAATTTGTAGGGTTGAAATGCTCAAATGCGTATAAGAAATGAAGATAGGAAATCGAGTTTGTTGTTGTTGTGGTTGTTGCTGTTGTTGCTTGGAGGAAGAATTTCATGCTGTCATAAAATGCACTGGCCTGGAGAGTGAGCCACAAAGCCCAGAACCACCAGTGAGAGAGGCCCGTGGGGAGCTGTGCAGCCATCTGCGGGAGCTGTCTGATTTTCCCAGCAACCTTCTTAACTGGTGATGCCAGTGAGCTATGGAGGACACGCAGAGAGCAGCAGAGAGCGGGGAACAGGCCACGCGGACAGCGCCGGGAGAGCGGGATACTGTACCTGCTTGTTATTGTCAGTGGTGCAACACAGCTTCTTGAGCGAGACAAAATGCCTAATTTTCCTAATAACATAAATAATCAGTGATTAGTGAGTCAGATAGGAGACCATTCGACAAGTCAGCAAATGAAAACATTAGCAGAGCCTTCTTAAAGCAACACTCGCAGGTTTCTCCTAGGGTAGATTTAGAACTGAAGCAAAACCCAACCCACAGAAACACATTTCCCACACGCGCGCCCCGCGCACCCACAGGACGTGCATCCCTGCTGCGCCTCACCGGCCCCCAAACCTTTCCCTTCATACCTGCCCCCTGAAATTTGGGGCCTGGGTATCATCCGCGATAGGATGAAATGCTACTGCCGATAAACTGGTTTTAATTCTGCTGACATGAATAATTTTACTGCTTATACAAAAAGCAAAAGACTCATTTGGACAACGTCCAAATTTCAGGGTTGCTTTTTTTCATATTAAATATTTCATATTATTTCACACTATGGTTGTCCTAATGGAAGTTTTTTTTTTTTTTTTTTTCAGGCTAAGAGAAATCCTCTTATTTCAGGGTCATGGACAGCATCCTAAAACGCAGCCTGTGGTCTCGCTCACTGTTAGCAAAACACAGCCCGTGCTACTACTGCTCTAGACAAAAATCAACTCAGGGTGGATTTTCCAGTGAGAGCAAAGGCATCAAATCCAGAGATTATGCTGGACTCTTCATCCCAGAAGGATCTGGGACACCCTCTTTCTTTTTTTTTTTTTTTTGGTGGGTACTGGGGTGTCGACCTCAGGACCTCGCGCGCCAGCAGGCGCCCGTGCCGCTGAGCGATATCACCGGCCCCTTTTTCGTATGTGGGTTCCGGGAGTCGAACTCGGGCCCTCGCGCTTGCTGGGCAGGCGCTTAAGCCGCTGAGCCATCTCACCGGCCGACACCCTCTTTCTTTATCTCTCTCTGGCTCACTCTTCTCTGGATGATGCTAAAAAGAGCATAGAAAGTACGGGTTATTCCGTAATGAGCTACGCACCAACAGGAAGGGCTAAAATTTCCCTACTTTTAATCAGACTTCCCTCTGCTAGCTCACTGCCTACAATTAGGGGAAATAACGCTGACATTGTGTCTGGATGAAAGAATTTCTTTCTCTCACCTGTCACATCAGAAAAACTCATTCTGACAGAAATTACCAGGTAATAGGATGTCTCCCCTGCTTGGGCTACCCAAAGATTCTGGTCACGCACGCGCGCGCGCGCACACACACGCACAGACGAAGTGAATCTTAGCTTCCATTTCCTGAGAAGATGGCCTAAGGATGATGATAAAAACAACATGGCCGCCAAGGGCATGATCTTCTTCCCGGGGCTCTGGGCACTGATCACTGGTGGGGGTGGCCATGCTGAGGCCGTGCCTGGCAGGATGAGGGCCCGGGCAGCCTCTGCTGTGGTGGGTGACCCTCAGCTGGGGGCCTATCCGCGCCCTTGACCTCTAGCCCAAGGGGAGACGCAAACTACAAAACAGCATGACGTAGCAGTCAGTGGTCTCTGAATTTACGAGAGGGTGATTCTCAGACTAACTGAACAAGTAAAACTGAAGGCAGAACAATCTACCAATAGTTTGTGATTTTATGGAATGTTGAATTTTCTGATCATACAAGTTTCAAGGGACTCGGATAGACCTGAGAGTCACAGGTAAGACTCTCCTGGTTCCAGTTATTGGCATGAAAACCACTATCTTGCTTTTTTCAAAATGCCCCACATTATGTGTTCCTTATAGATGCAAACTCTCATGCTGTGTTGAGCTTTGGACTCATTGACAAGGGCCCATTGGCGAGGTGATCTCGGGGATCCTGCTTGGCTTTGGGAACCTTCCCACACAATTGAACTGGAGACGCAAGAGCAACTGCATATTTTCCTTATCTCTCCACAAATAAACGGGTCTCTCTTCCCACCAGCTGAGATCCCCGGAGTCAACACTCTCAGTTCCTTCCCTCCCTGCTCCCAGGTCTTGGGAACAGAAGGACCACACGTGATCACTTGGGGGTGGGGAGCTGGGGTGTGGGTGAGGCTTGTGAGAGACCTGGGCAGGAGCATGGGGAGGGAGACCACACTAGGGGCTGCAGCTGACCGGGCAGAGGTGCCCTTGGTACCCACCACAGATGGCATGGCCCCAGCCCAGTGTGGACCTCGGCGCACACTAGCATTCCAGTGCACCAAGCCAACGCCCACCCGGGCCCCGTGCACCCAGCGGCAGTGGAAGAGCGGAAGGAGTTTGCTCTCACCCTCCTTGGCCAATCACTGGGGTGATCTTCACGTGCTGTTGGATGCTGTCCCCGGACTTCCGTCGGGCATAGTAAACCCCCTGCCACTCCTACATGGACAAAGATAGCTCTTAAAATCCTTCCATCAAGGCGCATGGCTGCTTCTACAGAAGGCCTTCACGGGCCGAGTGAGAAAGTACCCACGAGCTTTTGTGACATTTCTATAAATTCTGCTAGATCGCCACACCCATGCAACACTGACATTGTCACAATGCATAGACAAGACGGAGACCAACCTGTCCACTGCCAGGCTGCCAGTTCTGGGAGCCAGGACACCTAACCGGGGTGGAATTCCTGCCCTCAGCCCTAGCGGTGCCACAGTGCCAGGCCTGAGCAGTCTTCCCTGAGGCCTTCACAACCTGTGAGCTTGCTAGCGTCACCCTTAATCTATGGATGGGTAAACTGACGCTCAGAGACGCCAGGTGACTGCCCACATTAGGAAGCACAGGGTTTGATTATAAATTTGCATCTCTTCACCTCGCTCCGAGCTGCCCCAGCTCCCTGACACTCTAGGGGCCTCCCAGCTCAGGCTCCTCCAGGGTTACTCTGGCTCCTCATGGTTTATGGTCTCTGGACCCTGGGGATTCAGTGGGGAGGAAGAGCAGGTGACCTCAGGGGAGCCCCAGCACTGCACTGCTTCCGGGTCAGAATGGTGAAGCCAGAACTCGAGGTTCTCTGTGGCCATTTCTTCCCCCTCCCCCAGGATGTAGCTAACAAGCATGCGCCTTGCTGCGGCCAGCCATGTGGCTGAATTCTTTGGGCAAAATTTTTGAGGGTAGTTTACAAATGTCCTGTTTCCTTTTCAAGTCTTACTGCTCCACTTGTTAATAAAACTAATTTCAGCCATCATCTATAATCCAAACTTTCCCTATAAAACGGCCCCTATTCAGTCAAGACAGTGATCAACAAACTGTTGTCCGACGGATAAAGGAAGGGAGAAGAAACAGCGCAAGGAGGCATCCGGAATGCTCAAGGGCCACGCTCCTCAGGACTGGGCTGGAGGAGAAGCCCCTCCTGCATTTCCACCATGGGGACGAAATGCAAGCCACTGAGGGAACAGGTGGGGCGGGGCAGAGCTCCCCAGGAAGACTGAACAGCGATGAGTACAGAGAACAGAAAAGGACACCTAGTAAGAAACCGAGACCACCCGTCAGTACTGACACTAAGTTCTCCTAGTCCCTCGCACACCGCTGAACTGAAAACGCACGGCAGCTCTCAGGTGGACCATGCTCAGAGGCAGGTGGGACATTCCAGCAATGACAGGGGACGCATTCATCGGGGGCGGGGGAGGGAAGGGTCCCTTCCCAGAACAGTACCCCGTGTCATCACAACAAGCACCAGACTAACCTGAGATCCCAAACTGACTCACTCGTTAGCTCCTTCTGCAGACATCGGAGATCTTCCACCTAACCGCGCTGTTGTTAAAGAAGCCAATCTTAAGGACACAAATGCCCCCTGGGTGTGGTGCGTGGACTGGTCCCATCAGTGCACCCACCTTTCCCTTCTTGATGCACGTATTGATGGTGTCGAGGAGGTCTGCCCGGTTCTTGTCGCTCTTGGGCAGCTCGGCGAGTTCCTTCCCCAGGAGCTCCCCTTTGTGGTAGCCCATCATCCTCTCGAAGGCTGGGTTGACATACTGTCGGGGGAGGAGGCTACACGTCAGCATCCACGGGGACACTTGCTGGGACACAGGAGCACCAAGCAAGAAGTCCCCAGACAGCTGCTTTCTAATGCAGGTGTCCCCGACCCCCCAGAGTACAGGCCTCGCTCTGGGTGGCGATTTACTCATTCAGCTGCCGACCCTGTTTCCTGCAGGAAACTGGAAGAAGCTCTTCAGAGGGAAAGGGCAGGCAGTCCTCATGGAGCAGCCCCAGGCTCTTGGGCCTCATTTGCCATCTAACGCCCCATGAAATCAGGAAAATCTCAGAAGAAAACAGAAATACAAAGGCAGCTTCATAGTACAACACTTGCCCAGCACTACAAAATAAATAAATAAGTACACGAGAGCTCAGTTCACACTTCTGTGCAAGGCAAAAATCTGACCCCACATCTCCTTGCCATTGTTCCTTGCCAATCTGTTAGTGCCGTGGTTGGGACCACTTCCGGGCTAATCTGAACAACACACACAGGTAAACAGGGCGGCAGGAGGCAGCCCTCCGGCGCTGGGCAGGCAGTCTGGAAGAGAAGAACCCTGCTGGTGCGCTGGGCAGCCTCCTGGGGCGCTGGGATTTGGAGCTGAGGCCTTGGCTGACTCCTGGTTCCGGCCCCACCCACCGTTCTCCGTCCCAGGGCCGTGCTCACCAGGTGAGAACGGGTGTCAGGGACAGTGGGTATAGAGTGTGGGAACGTGAGCCCCTGCACCTGGGTCACAGTTTTCTTTGGGCTCCGTTTCCAGGCATCTGCAGCTTCAGAGCTGTTCGTGCCGCAATTATAATCACTCCTGTCCTCTACCGGGAGGACAGTGGTCACGAACTGGGCAAGGGGGGACACTCGGGGAGCTGCTGCCTGGGGAGCTCCTCCTCACACGACTCACTCCAGCGCCGAGGGCTCAGGAGGACACCCCAGCCAGCGCCGGGGAGGCGGCTGAAGAGGCGGAGTCGTGACATTGTCTTCACAGAGTCCCAGACCCCTCTGGGCTTGTCCCTGAGCAGGGCAGGTCGTGACTGCAGCCCGCCCCCGCTCACCAGGCCAGCCCTGCGACCCCTGCCTAACCCTGTGGGCTTCGAGGTCCCTGCTCGTCTCGCTCCTCTCTGGGCCTCCCACATGTGCTATCTGCCTCGAGTGCCTTTCTTGGTCTCTGCCTCACCAACTCGGTGCCAAAATGCCGCTCTCCTCCTCCAGGAAGCCCTCCTTGACCTCTGCCCAGTCTGAGTTGGCGCCACTCCCACGAGCTTCCCATGAGTCCTGCACAGACTTCAGTGACTTAATTACAGCGGAGGAACTCTTCATATCTCCCCCATTAAATGCGACACAAAAATCCTCCAGGGCCAAGGCCATTGTGGCGTTATCTTTGGGTAATCAGGGCTGGTTAGTACACATTTGATGAGTGAACAGAGGATGCGCTGTTTTCCTTATTTGTTGGCTACGGTCTTGTACCTTTTCCCACGTGTGGCTGTAAATATGGGGAGCAGTCATGGCCCTTTTCTGTCACGGGGTCCTGAGCCTCGGAACACAGCAGATTCACCAGGAAATGGCCAGAGTCCAGGTTCCCACACTCGAACCCGGGCTCTGTCCACGACAGGCAACAGAACCACGGGGAAATTACTTAACTTCTCAGGTCCTAGGCTTCCTCAATTGTACAATGGGTGCAACAGTAGTATCTGACTCACGGGACTGTCTCAAGGAATAAGTGAATATATACATCTATATCTACACATACATCTATATAGACATTGCTCAGAACTGCGCCTGGTACAAGCTAAGTATCATGGAAATGTTTAAAGCAGGCTGGTGAGATGGCTCAGCGGCATAAGCGCCTGCCTGGCAAGTGCAAGGTCCTGAGTTCGACTCCCGGTACCCGCATATTAAAAAAAAAAGAAATGTTTAAAGCAAATATAGTTTAGATTAATGGAAGGAGGGAGACAGGGAGAGGCAGCTAACAGATACTCTTCTTTTAAGTGCTATGACTTGGCCTCTGAAGAGCTGTACTCACCAAGAGGCATCAACTATTCAGCTGCTGTGCTCTGAGAAGGACAACGATATCGAGCAGGAGCATACACAAAACACACTGTCCAACAGGACTTGTCCTCGAGACCTACAGTGCAAGGTCATTTTAGTGTCCCCTTCCATGTCACACCCTCTGTTCAGCTTTTCCCTGCTTTCATTTGCTTTGAGTTTTACATTTCCGCTTGCTAGTGCATCTTTTAAAGTAGCACAAAGCGAGTCGCTGAGGGAAAAACTGCACACTATCTTATTCACAATCCCTTCAGTGCAGGGATGTCCCTCCGTCTCCCCTTTACAGGCACTGGCTGTCGAGTCCCTGGTTCTTTCTGCTAGTGTAGAGGCCAAGGGGTGCTTTACGTCACAATGTGGCACCGTCACCACGTTACCTCTCCTCAGGGTAAGGGTTTGCTGACTACCAGTTGCTAGTTGTAGGATGAAGGACTTGGTTCCCTGTTCAAGCAGAGAAGGCAGGTAGAGTGCAGGAAGCCCTGACTCCTCATCACTGACGTCACAATCTAGCTGCCCACTGCAGAGTAGGGCGATGCAAAACACACCTGTTTCCTGAACAGAACTGACACGAGTGCGTGGTCTGTAACAGGGACGTGCCTGGCCACCTCTGTGGTCCAAGGGGCAGTGCTGTTCAGTAGGTCAGTAACAGAGGCCAGAATAGCCAGCATCGAAGACGCCGCAGATCCATTTCGAGGGGTAGCAAGGAAAACAGTCTAAAAACACAGACAAATGGGAACCAGGCAGGAAGGCTCTGGAGTCAGAGACCAGCTATGTGTTCTGGTTTCAGTGCTTATTACTAGGGCTTCCCTTGGACAATTCCTTGACCTTGCTGGGTCACAGTCCTCACCTGGACTCTCGGCCAGTTATGTCTCCTTCCTAGTGTCACCGAATGGGTCCACTCGGGGTTTAGACGAGACCAAGTGTGTGTGTGTGGGGGGATTCCTGACCGACTCTACAAACCTGATGCAGGCAGGCCAGTACCAAATAGTGCAACGTCTATATTTCAGAGTATTTTTAAGTGTAGATGTTTTGTTCTCCAACAGTTAAAATAAGAACACCTCGTTTCAACAAAGGTTTGTCTACTATACAGATTTCTTTAGGGAGATGACATTAGTATAAGAGTGCTTTATAATTAGATACCAACCATAGGCAAATGAATGTGTGTCTTTGAAAACATTCTGTTCCTATAGACATTTATTTATTTTCTTACTTACTTATTTATTTATTTATTTATTTTTTATGTGGGTTCCGGGAGTCGACCTCAGGACCTCACGCTTGCCGGGCAGGCACTTATGCTGCTGAGCTATCTCACCGGCCCCCTATAGACATTTATAAGCATTTGTTCCACAGATCTGATTTACTTCTGTGTAGATACTGTCTTGACCAATGGCCCAAAGAATTTACCACATTTCTGTCAACAAAATCTGTCAACGAAATCTGTTCCAATCTGAATTAATAATTTTTATTCTTTATTGAATATCTTACTTTAACTTAAGTCTATCAGTATACTTTGCATACTTTGATTTTCCTTTCTTCAAAGAAAATGTGCTTATATATGAGGATTATGGGACAGTACTTGATAAAAGACAGCTCAAACGTGAAAGGTTCTACTTTGCTATCTAATGATATAAAGTGTTTCTTTCCATACCTGAATCACGTGGTCATCACTTGTTATTTCTATGGCTTCATGACAGTGGTCTAATGCTGTAAACACTGAATTACAGGCCCTGAAAGATGCAAAAGCCTACTGTTAGTTCTTCTATGTAAACCATTTGTATTTTATCTGTTAGTTTAACAAAATAAACAGAGCCCTGATTCATTATGCCCATGTACTTTTGTTACTGTTATGGTCTGAATATTGGTGCCCCTTCAGAATCCCTGTGCCAGAGTCTAACGATGCGATGGCATTAAGAGGCGGGGCTTCGGGAAGTGATGACGTCATGAGGGCTCCATGCTCATGAATGGGATCCTTACAGAAGAGGCCAAGCGAGCTCCCTGGCTCCTCTGCCACGTGAGAACACAGAAAGCGCCACCTGCGAATAACTGGCCCTCACAAGTCAATGAACCTGCTGGTGCCTTGACCTTGGACTTCACAGCCTCTAGAACTGTGAGCAGTAACTTTCATTATTTATAAATTACCCACCTCAAGGTGCATTGTTATATCAGTACTATGTTTTGGGAGAAAAGTAGTCTTTCAAGGTAAATGCATAAACAGTGCATATTTATCTGTATATGATTCAGAAAGAACTGTATTCAGCAAAAGCTGAATGGATGAGGTGTGCGTCGAATGAAACTTCAATACTGACACAGAGAACAAAGACGCAGATGAGACTGTCTTCTAAGTCCCACTTGTTCTATGTCCATGATGTTCCATTCCCTTTGCAGTTGTGGTCATGGAGGAGTCAAGCCCTGTCAATCAGGCAAATCTCATTAGGCCCAAACTGAACCTGAGATTTTCTAGCCTTTTGCAACAGGCACAGAAAGTCTTTTTCTCCTCTTACTTTTGTGATGTTACTTTGCTTTGGGCCATGCCCACTGGCAGGATGAAAGGCAAACGTGGCAGAACTCCCCTCACCCAGTTCATGTACCTATGTAGTCTCCAGGGTGGTTCTTTTCTTCTGGGATACTTGAAATCAGGCTGTCAATTTGTGGCTATAATTTTAACTAACTTCTAAATCTAGAGCAACTCCAAATACAGTAAGTTCTTTCCTGTCCAACCCAGTAAGTACATAGCTAGAGCTGTTATTTATATTGTCAAAAGAATCCCAGCAAATGCTTTCTTATCCATTACAAAAAGAAAAAAAAAGCTGATTTACTGGATTGATATTCCTTCTTATAAAACGAACTCTTACGACGTAATTTTTCCACTCATCAAGGCAGTCTAACTTTGCTGCCCTGTTTTGATCAATTTGTAAGGAAGCAGGCAGAAAGCACTGAGTGAAATCTGGCTCTGTTTGCAGTTACAGGACCTTGGGCGATGTTTTATTTCTGCTTACTCTTGATTTCCTCATCTATAAAATGAGGAGTGATAATGCGCACTTCACAGGGTTTTGTCTGGATCAAAACTGATGGTTTATGTGAGACATTTCTCAAAGTGCTTGGGGCCACACTAAAGAAGAACTCAGCACATGGTAGCTGTTATTTGAAAGATCACACAATAATATTTCTTTATTCTCTAAGGCTTTCAAAAACCTTGGGCAAGAAGACAAAAATGAATCATAACCCATCTTTACTCATGAGTGTACCTGAAATGTCAAATCAAGAACTACTACATCCAGCAATAGCAAGGTACCCCGCACACGGAGTGAAGGGTTTCAGCCCATGACGGGCTACATTTCTACGGCTGCAGAGATGAGGACAGCAGTCTGCGAGGAAGTAAAACCAGCCACCAGGCTATGGGTGAGCAGGGCAGCGAAGGGGACCAGCCTAACCCGACTGATGTCCCTGAGCCATTCAGACCACTTCCTTATTTCAGTTGGCCACCTAATCTGAACAGTATACTGTCCAAACACCACCACTGCTCTTGTAAACATAGTCATTTAAAATAAGACAAAAAAAGTAGGAGAGGATACTGAGGCGGTGCCCAACATCCTTCTTACACGGCACCCTGAGAGGCAGGGAGGACCCAGCACAGCGAAGCGCTTTCCCGGCCTGTGGATGGCTGCGCAGGAAGGCGTTTTCAGGCAACAGCCTTTCAGACGTTAAACGCGGAGCAGCACACTCTGTGTGGGCTAATCTGTCAATTTGGAGAGCTGGATAATTAAATTCTAACTAACACATTTTATCAAATGATACATTCCTCTCTTGCTTAAGTATCTTCTCTAAGGTATCTGTATGTCTCAACTAATTGTGTAAACAGGTACTTCAGGCGATTATCATTTTATCAATTCAAGAAGCAGCCTTTACACAAGATCTCACATCCAACCTGCGGAGCCGCTCATAAACATTCGCTTTATGCTCATCCACAAGGCATAAGCTCTTTCACAGCACCAGGCCAACGGGACACAGGCAGCTCTTACGCTGACAGTTGATGCGGTGGGAGCAGCGTGCTCTTTTCCCTCCCGCCCGCACCGTGACAAACATGACAAGACGACAATGTTTATTTGGGCTTTCAACCTCTTTTGGCTGATGGCTCTATTTAAATAAACCTGCAGCGAAATAGGGTAATCAATTTGAGTCATGTTCCTGGAGTTTGAGAACTTAATTGCCTTTATTAATTATTCATACTCTTCAAGCAGAAGAGCCTTAGCTTTATTAATTTTCTGTTCTTGGGAACCATATAACTGCGTCTCAAATGTCTTTATTTTTTACCCTTCAGGTTAAGAAGTTGGAAAATGGAAAAAGAAACATAAGAGAAAGAAAGGCACCCTAGGTGTGGAAACCCAGGAAGCGTGGGCAGTGTAGCCATTTCCCCCGTACTTTCCTCAGAGCCTTGAAGGTTCAGAGAGAAAAGGCAGGAATCACAGGGGTCCAGGCAGAAAGTCCGAAAACAGCGCAGTGCTACAACGGGGTGCAGGGCACCACACTGAAAGGCAGGTGCCTGATTCTGCTCCTGCACTGCCACCCGCACGTTGGGTGGCTGCTGTCATGCCAAGCGCCACCCTGGCTCTCAGGGTTTTTCTCTGTCCATTGTGGCTGGGGTAGAAATGTGATTACCAGTGTTGCTTGGCAAGGCACTCTATCTGGGGACATCCCCCCGCCCCGTGAAACCACCTAGAACAAGGTATGTCTGGGCAAGGTGGTGGCTTTAAGGGAGAAGATTCTGACCACAAGTCCCCCCTGACCAGGGGTGTAGAGTAGGTGTGTGCGCGGGGTGGACAATGGGTTTGCTGCTTGTTGGTGCTCATTCGTGGCAACGATGCAGAAGAGGCGATACCAGGCATTTACAGTTCCGCTCTGCCTGCAACAGCTGTCACACAGAGCCCCATCAAGATACAGCACGCTATAGTCGTCACCTGCCAGTACTGAGAAATGGGCTGTCCCACAGAATTCAGAGCTTTGCCCACCAGAAATTTCAATTCTTTCTAAAACTGAGGACTGCTACTGTTTTAAGTTTTGAAACAAAATAAACAATTGTTAGGATGTAACCGCCCAACTAGGTAATGAGGGGAAGAAGAGCTGGAACTGCCACGAGTGTAAACCAATCCACTGAAACTCCGGGTACATGCTAAACTATTACCTTTATTTTAGATAAAATAGGTCTTTTTATGATAAAGAGGCATAAGAACTTTAAAAGAGATAAAGGGCCATCATTTAACTTGGGTTATCCTAGACACTGCATTTCCTGAATTCTGTTTATCAGAGTAATCCATCAAATGAACACAGGAATGTGATTTAGATCTATCTCTAAAAAGCTATTCTATATAAAGGAGTCTTAAAATTAGATACATCTTTTGTTTGATCATATCGGACTTGTTCTTTTTCTTTCCCTGGTAAAATAAATTCGGTCACAAACATGAAGTCCGGGACAGAAGTGGCCACCTTCAACATTCAACATTATCCTGCAGTACAGACCGCGTCCTTGCAGAATTACGGTTGTGTTACATATTTAGCTGCAGCTGGGGGTGGAATTGTAGGGGAAAGTATTACATAATTAGACTATAATTATTCTGGCATTGTATAATAAGGAGCTCATTTCCCAGTCTGTAGCAAACGACAGCCATTTGCCCGCCTGGGGGTGCGGTGGATGCTCTAAATGTCCTTGAACACCCTAAAGAGCTGGAGGTGCGCAGGGTCTGGGCCACTATCTCCCCTTCTGCTGGGCCCATATTTGGTAGACCTGGGGAGCTTCAAACCCCGAGCAAGGACGTGCACACACGCGAGTGGGAAGGGAGGGAACTTAGGGTTGAGGCGGAATCAGCTAACAGCAGCAGCAGAAGCTGGTGTGGAAGGTAAGAGGATCCGAGCACAAGGCAAGCCTGCCTTCCTGGGCCACTGCCTCCTTGGGTCAGTCACCAGCTTCACACCAGTTTGTATGGAGCACGTGAGCCTCTGCATCATGACCTCAACAACGGGTCCAGCTCCTTCGGCTGTTTCCAGGCTTTGAGAGATACTTAGAAACTTGCAGAATTCTCCACCTTGGGATGTTCTCAGTGCTCTGGGTCTAAGCAGGGTTTGTCAGCACAATCACCTGAAGCCTCTTCCTTACGCCCTGTGTCGGGTGCAATGTTTATTTTCGACTGCCAGAACTGCCTGTACCCGGTCACTGTGGACAAGGTGCCCCGAGGCCTCCAAGGCAGCCCCCAAGGCCTGGTCAGGGATCCTCCCAACATCTACTGCAGGCCATCACACTGAATGCTGCCTAAGAAAGCAGCAGCACTTATTTAAAATGAAACAAGGGAATTGCCTGTTAAACCACAAAACGTTGGTTTATTCCTTTTTTCTTTTAGATACCATAGAGTTAAAGAATTAAGCCACACTGTAATCTTTTTGTTGTACTTATTATAAAAACATCGAAAATAAAATTAGTAAACATTTTTACCCTCAATTAAAAGCAGCAGAGACGTTCAGAAATAAGAACAATTAATGCACATTATTAAAAAGCACAAATTACTGAAGTAAGATAATGCAGTTTTCTAGAAAAATTCTATGAAGTTCTCTGATAGTAATAAACATACGGATTAAAAAGAAATCAAGGGCCGGTGAGATGGCTCAGCAGCACAAGCACCTGCTCGCAGGCGCAAGGTCCTGAGTTTGACCGCCGGTACCCACAAAAAAGAAATCAAGGAATTTAACTTACTTAAACATTCATGACAGCTTTGGTGCTATTCCTCATCAAAGGCCTTGATAATCAGAACTCCCCAAATATCTGAATTCCCACCGGTTTGAGATTCTCTTTTAATCTTTTCCATCTAAGAAAAGTATTTGTTCTAACAGTTTACTTTTTAGAGCTCTCTATTTAACAAAAAGCAACTTCCTGGACAGGGTACACCCAGGGAAAACCTGATTCTGTAGCTTTTTGCCAAACCATTTTGCTTCCCAAGGACAGAACAGAATTAGGTTCATCTTGGAAGCAAAACAAAAACTTAAGCTGAGAAGTATAATTATGAAAAGGGCTGGGATGTGGCTCAGTAGTACAGCACTTGTCTGGCATATGTGAGGCCCTGGGTTCAATCTCCAGCACTGCATAAAGGATGTCATCAGTACAGGGAGATGTTATCTCGCTTATCTTCTTTTGGGCATGAAGCTACCAGTGACCTCTCTGCTAACCGGAAACAGAAGCCATGCAGGGACTGTCCTGCAGGCTGCCAGGCAGTGCTGGGACCTGGCCCTCCCAGCGGTCAAAGGTAGACAAGAAGCTCCTCTTGGCCCTGCTCTCTGGCTTAAGGAGGGCAGATTGAAGGGATCAGGGTCCTCAGAGCAAGCCAGAGCAGGGCTGAGCCAACACAGGGAGATGCCAGGACCCCAACGGTGCAAGAGAATCTGGAAGTAGGACTTGCCCTGCTGCCTCTGGGCTTCAGCAGACACTAAGGATCCCACTCGGGGCTCAGCCAGTGAGAAGCCTGCTCTTGAAGAGCAACACACCTGTAAAGAAGCCGAGCATCCATTCCTTGAAGATGCTTCATGCACGCAGAGGCCACAGACCCCATGAAAACACTACTTGTGGCCACATAGCAATTATGACAGTCAGCATAATAAACACACCCGCAGGCGCCCCCCGTAACAGTCCAAGTAGGAGTTTATAAATGTTCAAAGGAGGAGTAGAAAGTAGTCCTCAAAGAATATTTTTAATCCTGATC
Source organism: Erethizon dorsatum (assembly GCA_028451465.1). Classification (NCBI taxonomy): domain Eukaryota; kingdom Metazoa; phylum Chordata; class Mammalia; order Rodentia; family Erethizontidae; genus Erethizon; species Erethizon dorsatum. Next base: position 115,646,074 of record CM051833.1, read on the forward strand.
TACTTATACAAAATTAAACAGGGTTTAATTAAACAGACTTTTCCTGGGTTATGATTTTAAAACTGCTATAAATAGTGGAAACACTGTCAAAAGAAATGCTTCCAAATTATTTCATTATACCAAGGGGTTTAGCTACTGCTGTTGACCAGCTGCCATTACCTGTTCAATGGCTTCAAAATCCCTGGAATTCAGCTACAAACCTGTGAACATCAGCCTGCTGACAGGTAAGATTTTCTAAAGAATTGTTAACCTCATGGTACCAACTTATTTTGCTACATACCGTAACTTGAACTGTGAGAGAACTTCCCCATGTTCTATTTGAATAAGCTCATTATAGCAAGCAATTATGCTGCTGTTCTCCATAAATCTCTGAAAAGAAAGCAGAGATAATACATAAGACATTTCCAATTATTTCTTAGAGAGTCAAATAGAGAAACTTAACAATTGTTCCTACCCCTAAGTAACTGTTACATAAGACATCTAGTAGGTAGAATGAAATGAAATAGAAAAGTTGTCAAGGAGTTTGAAATGCTTGTTTAAATGTATGAGGAAAATAGAGCAGGTAATACTTACACTTAGCTCCCTTTATAATAAAGGTGGGACAAACATCATTATGAGTACAGTACAGGAAAATAAGCACAAGGCCACAGAATGGCTCTCCGAACATGCTAATTACTAAAACAGTTTTGCTTCATATTGCACTAATTAAAATCATCAAATTCCAATAATCAACACATGCAGCTCGCACCACACCACCAGTGATCTCTTTTGAAGGGAGAGGATATTCTTTCTTAATCTTCTGAGTGTATAACACAGAGCTCATTTAAAAATCAGTGAGCTCAACGAGAAGACAAATGACCCAATGAAAAGTTGGGCAAAAGACTTGAGCAGACAGTTCTCCAAAGCAAATATGCAAATGGCCAATAGGCACGAGAAAAGATGCTCAAGACCATGAGTCATTAGTGAAATGCAAATCGAAGCATAGAGGGTGGGTCACTTCACACCCGCCAGGATGAACATAACATTTTTTTAAAAAAGAAAAGTAGCGTTGGTGAGGATGTAAAGAAATGAAACCCTTGTACATTGCTGGTGGGGATGTAAAGTGGTTTTGTCACTGTGGAAAATGGTTTGGGAGTTCCTCAGAAAATTAAACAGAATTACCAAATAATCCAGCAATTCCACTCCTAGGTAAATATCCAAAGGAACTGAAAATAGATATTCAAACAAATACTTGTACAAACAGGTCCACAGTAGCATTATTCACAACAGTCACAAAAAGAAGAAGCCATAAACACATACAAAGGTTAGAAACAGCCCAATGTCCATCAACAGATGAATAGATAAAGAAATTGTGGTAAGCACATACAATGGAATATTAGTCAGCCATAAACAGTAGTAAAATACTGATACATGCTATAAGATGCATGAACTTCAAAAAATATAAGCAAAAAAAGATACCAAAAGTCACATACTGTATGATTTGATTTACATGAAATATCTAGGATAGATCAGTCTCTAGAGATAGAATGCAGACTGGTGGTTGCCAGGGCATGGGGGTAAAGGGAGGAGTTCTGGGAGTAACTGCTTAAAGGGAACAGAGTTTCTGTCTGGGGCTGATAAAAATGTTTTTAGAACTAGGTAGAAGTGCTGGTTGTACGCAACCACTCCTACCAGGCATGCGCCGCAGCAGCCCAACGCTCCACAAAGAAGAGGAGACTTTCACACAACTATCTGCTGTTGTTGTTCACTTTCCTATCCAGGTCCACCAAAAAATGCGTGCACACTTCAGCAGTTTGCCATACTAACACATGTCTGGAAGCGAATGGCCACCGCTTTGAGCACCTCTTGCAATTGTCGAGGCCAAAGGTAACTTGTGTTAATCTCATGATGTCTCAATAAATTTAGTATTAAAATATTTAGGGCCGGTGAGATGGCTCAGCGGCGTAAGTGCCTGCCTGGCAAGTGCGAGGGCCCGAGTTCGACTCCCGGAACCCACATATGAGAAAAGGGCCGGTGATATCGCTCAGCGGCACGGGTGCCTGTTGGTGCGCGAGGTCCTGAGGTCGTTCCCCCGGTACCCACAAAAAAAAAAAAAAAAATATATATATATATATATATATTTATTTATTTATTTATTTATACAAGTTTTTCTTTTCCTGATGTGTACTTTTTCTGATGGACTCTGTATATACCACAATACTTGGTGTAAGAAAGACAAGAAATTAAGCACTTCTCTTGCATGCACCCATCAATAGCTAATGAGAAATGATGAAATGAGAAAAAATGGCAAGTAAAAAATAGGAAGGGAACAGATTTAAGGACAATTCTACTTGGGAATGAGGAAAATGCCTTCCATTTTAACTTATAAAAATATAGACCATGCCCAACTTTCTAAGCATATGGCTAGCAAACTATTAAGTAAAAAAAAAAACTAGAATTCCAAAGTATTGCGAACTCCCCAGTCACCTCTCTGCCTTAGCGGGGGAGGACACAGGGCCCCCCAGAAAGACACATTTCTTAGATTTCCTTCAAACAAGTTGGCCAGAGAAGGAATCACTTTCTCCCTCCTTCCCGTCTTACACACACACACACCCCAGGACCGAATGGCTTCTCCCTGGCAAATACCGTCAAAGCCCCCCAATTCTGCTGAGCCTCTGATTCCCCAGCTATTCCCTGGGGAAGTGGAAAGGACTAAGGGAAGAGAAGAAGTCACAAACATATACCAAAGCAACATACTTCCTTTTTTATTTACAAAGCTAAGTTAAACATGGGCAGGTCCAACTTGAACTTTTAGAGGGGTGAAAACTGTGTGGCCTGTGACGGAGCTCCAAGGGCTCTTAGCTGGTGTTTTGTTTTGTTTTGGTACTGGGAATTGAACTCACGACCTCACGCTTGTCAGGCAGGCACTGTGCCTCTGAGCTATATCCCCGGCCCTTAGCTGGTGTTTTGTAGAACCCTCCCAACCAGACACGTTCGCCTCTATTCCACACGGCGAATCACAGCATTGCCTTAACGCTCTCCTGCAACACTGCTGCCCTCACACTGACGCACACCGAAGGGCACACCAACTGCTCCACAAAGCGGTTTCTGCTTCTCTGTGGTCTACAACCAAGAGTGAACTGTTTTGAAGTCCAGGATAGCAAAACACCATCACTTAAGCACCCAAAGGAATTTCCATGATCCACAGGCACAGGCCATACTGTTTTTAAAAGGATACATTGTACTATCTGATTCACATTATTCGTACCAAAAGACCTCGGCATGTATGGCAAGCCTAATTACTATGTTGGCAAGTCTACTTGAAGTAGTCAATCTTGATGTTAAAATGGAATATCAGCGTTATTCAAATAGTTGTCACTCAAAGAATTTCCCTTTCCCTTTAACTGGGAATTCACAAGATGACACAGGTCATGTACTCCCAGTTTAGATTACCAGTGAAACTTGCATGGGCCAACTACAGATCTCTATCCTGTTTTTATCCAAAAGGAAACCTTTCATATTTTTAATAGGAGTAATAAATATGCTTGCTATGAAAAAACTCAAGAATACAAAAGCCCCCCATAACTTCTCTATGAGAACTTGTTTTCTCTTAATATTATGAAATATACGTCTATAAAATTCAGGTTTCCATTATCCTTTTCTACTCCCTTTTCTCTTCTTCCTTTATTTTATTTATTTTATTTTTTCAGTACCAGGAATCGAACTCATGACCTCGTGCTTGCCAGGCAGGCGCTGTGCCGCTGCGCTATATCTCCAGCCCCTCTTCCTTTATTTTAAATCAACTCCATCATCTTCTTTCCATGTTCATGATCACAATTTTGCCTCCAACCAAACTTTCACCTTGAGATGCCTGGTGAGCCAGTTTGTGAATTAGTCTCCTTGAAATAATCAACCTTCATCTTCAAGTTGAATATCAGTGTTTTTTGTGTAGTTGTCAAAGGACTTTTCTTTGACTGATGCTAATGACATAAACCAGGAGTTCACAGACGCTGTAGCCAGCATGCCTGTCCCCAGGGTATAAACACTGGCCGGGTTCAGGTCAACAGAGCCCCGAGTGCCATTTTGGTGAACTCATCTTCATACAGCCACACACACATGTTGAACCTGATTGACTAGACTGATTTTCACAGGCTTACTTTGGAACTACAGAATTTTGATCTGATATAGTAAGATGTATTTCTACGTTATTCCATATCTATTGCTAAGATACATGAAGTAGTAAGACAAAAAAACCTAGCCATCCCACAAAGCACCGTTACTCACTTGCCCTGCAGACCTGGAGCTCATTTCCCTTACCAGTTCTCTCGCTGCTCACTTTGCTGTGCGGGGAGACCCGGGGTAAAGTGGCTACCCGCGAGAGGTGCTGGTTCACTGTTACGTACCCGGTTGAAGCCTGCATGGAGAAGAGGAAGGACTGAGGCCTCTTCATGGTCATCAGATCTGCAGCAAAGCAGAAAATGTTGGTCACTCGGCAGATACAAACCAGGATTCCTCACGCTGAGACACGGCATTAGCTCTGAGAGTGGCTTCCTGACCAGTACGTGCCCACAGCATGCCCCTGCCTTGAGGGACACAGACCCCCATCTGTCTTCCAGCTGCAAACAGAACACATACAGTGGGGGACACACCAGCAGTGTGCCTGAAGGTGACATTGCCACACACGAGCGAGCCGCCTGCCTCACCCCTGCGCAGCCCTCTGGGCACGGAGCACATGTGTGGGAGCGGCTGCACCCTGAGACCACTGTCCCCAGACCTCCCGGAAGCACCCCTGCCACCCCAGGGCCTTGCTTGGTCCAGCTCTCAATGTGAGGAAGCCACCTGTCAGCACCGGCTGCAGGACTCCATGCCCAAACAGGAAACAAGCGTCAGCAGGAACACAAAGTTAGAAGGGAGGGAAACAAAAACTGACCACTGTCATTCATTTTATGAGACGGTGTCCCACACTGAGCCTACAGTTGGGTCTTGAGTACAAGGTAAAGGGGTGGGGGCTGGCTTGTCACAAGGGCTTCCCACAGCTGGGCTGTCACCATCGAGAGAGAAATGTGTCCCTAGACAGCCAGCAAGCAGCATGGGGTACACACCCTGAAAGTCAGGGATGAAAAGTGGAATAATAGGGTCAGGTGAAAATGCCAATAGAAAATAGGAAGAGAAGCTGGGTGTGGTGACTCACGCCTGTGATCCCAGTACCTGGGAGGCTGAGACGGGAGAATCACAAGTTTGAGGCCAGCCTGAGACATGGAACAAGGAAGGAAGAGAGAGAGAGAGGGAGGGAGGGAAGGAGGACAGGAAGTGAAATTCCAGTGTTTATTTATGGCATTGCCCATAGCTGATCCCACCCAGAAGGAAATTCTGTCTTCCTTATTCCCTCCTTCCCTCAGGAACTCAAATGACATGTCAGAGGGGTAGGAAAGGGTTCCAAAGGTGTTAATATTCTATTTCTTAAACTGGATGGCACTGACACAGACATTCATTTTATTATTACTCTGTCTATATGAAATGTTTGATAATAAAAAGCAGAAAAATAGATGAAAATCATAAACAAGCCATAGTAAGCCACTACTTGTCAAGGACTAGGAATCCTTGTGCTCTAAGAAGGAAAAAGTGTTTCACTGCAGGGCCCACAGAACAGGCGAGGCATGGGGAAATGTCGCGTGGCCTGGCACAGTCCTGGCACCCATGTCCGAGGCTCTCAGACACTGTTACGATCTCAGAGTGGGCAGGATAAAGGCAATAAACAGGGCTGCCAGAGGCTGACTCTCATCTCAGTTCCACCAACTCCCTCCCCTCCCGATCTCGCCTCCCACCAGGATGATCCTTCCCCTTCTTTGGGCCACAGTACCAGGGAGGTAACAAGAGAAGGGGCTCAAGGAGTAGCACGTGAGTAGGAGACCATGGTCAGAGCAGGACTTCACAGCCACACTTTGCTGCAGGCCGATATGGCTTGGAAGCACAGGGGCCAACTCTCCCCTGGGCCAGCTTGCTGGGGAGCCCTACACTTTCTCCAGGGAGTTGCTAGCTTATTAGTTCCTTTGTTGCAGACTTTGTGTCAAACACCACAGTAGAGCCAAGTCATGAAGGCCCTACTCTTTCTGAAGCTAAGGACAGCCATAAACCGACTACGACAACTTACGTTACTCATAAAACTTGTATCCCCGTAGCTTTCACAAACAACTTTCTTCTCCTGCTGCGTCCTTCAGGTTAAGAGTTGGCCCTTCCGGACTGGACACCCAGCAGAGCTGCCTCTCGTCTGTTGGCCTCACTGTCCCCACAGCCCAGTGGCTCTTCTCTGCTGTCCATTATCAACACGAACCATACTGCCCTGCTCTAGCCACACAAGAGCCCCCCACCCACACCCCACAATCCTCTCCGGGTGCAGCTAGTGCCTCTGTGTTCCTGCGCTACAATTTGTTTCTTCTTAAGTAAAAACTGAGCACTTTTCCCATCTCTTTTCTTCCGAGAAAAAAGATAAACTGGAACAATGTTCTCTCCAGGCCTCCTCCTCGGCATTTTTTAGCCATTTCTGGCATAGCGGGATGATGAGTAAACTTTATTTTTCCTGAGGTGCATGGGAATTGTGCTAACCACAATTATATAAGATAGGAAGAAAAACCTAAACATTTCCAGAAACTTGTCAAACAAACAAACAAACAAAAAAGCCCAAAGCAAAATTTGAAACTGGTATTTTAGGGCCCACACATGCCCACTGCGCAGCTAGCTCAAAACCTGGGTGACGTGAGACAAATGCTTTGGTGTGAACAGTGCTGGCTCCAACCGGGCTGGAGGTGCTTACGCGGGTGACACCACCGCAAGGATCACCGTGTGCTCCGAGGGATTCGTGGCCCGGATTGACCTGCAAAGACAAAGCTCCAAGTCAGACAAGGTGAGCTGCGTTGCATTAAACAAACAGGACTTGTGCTCATCGAAAGTGGCCCTCGACCAGATCTCCCTCTGGAGAAAATGTCTTAGAACACATAAAACACAACAAAAAAAAGATGCCCTTGTGGATTAGAACAATCTCTTCATTTTTTAAAATTGTGTTAACTCCCAGGCAATTATCCAACAGGTCGGACTGCCAATTCTCCACTTCAAAAACCGGCAAATTCCACTTATATTTTATGTTTTTTGATGGAACTTGCGCTCTGAGAAAATGGGCAGTCTTATAATTCCTTAGTTATCAGTCTGTACCTGGGGAAGCTAATTGGGTTAGATCTTTTTCCTTTTAAAATAATAGCTCAGAAAGCTGACCTTATAATAAAATTTACAGCACTTGCTGGCAGACAGACGCGCACGTGACAGTTACAGCCTGTTGAAGACAGTTCAAGGGGCTGCCCCAAATTTTCAGTTGTTCTGTTGTTTGTGCTTCAACACTTTAAGCGACTTGGTCATCGGCTGGAGCTGAGAGATGCCATGATACAGTAACCGTCATCACAGAAGGGTACTTGCTGACCAAGACCCCCTGTGCATAGTTTACTCCCCAGGAATTTAACAGGATCAAAACGCAGAAGGACACAGAACTCTGAGGCCCTGAGCCTTCTTAGCAGATGTGCTCTGCTGCAGCTCGCAGTCTGGATGTTCTGGTCAGGGGAATCACGACTTAGAGATCTTCTTGTGAAGATCCGTAGTGCAAAGCAGCATGCTTGTTTGGACCTGCTCCCTCGGTCCGGACTCTGTGTATCTTGAGATTCCTCCGTCATCGCTGAGGCCAAAACTACACCTGAGTAATTTGCGAAGCCACATATGCTTGTTTCTCCCCAGCTGCGGGCGTTTCTGCTCCTCTCCACGTCAATGTATCTGTGCTATTCGTGCACCACGACTGCCACCACCACAGCGGCTCCTACTGCTTCAGCCTCTTCAATTCCCAAGCTCCTTGGCCTTTCTCAAAATATGTATCTTCCTCTGTCCTGATCCTTCAGAGCCCATTCTGTGTGTGCAGCAGGCACAGGAAAATAAACGATCAGCTGCCGCCTTGCTGGAAAGCAGTCTGCCTCGCGGGGTCAAAGGTGCTGGACGAGCTCTTCGGAGAGCAGCCTGAGCTCACAGAGGGCCAGGTCAGCATCCTCCAGGGCTGCGCAGATAACTTCCCACCCAGCTGCCCTGCAGAGCAGCTCCTGGCAAGCCAAAGCTACACTTGTCTCATCCTTAGGAGCCTACAGATGCCTAGCAGAACCAGCGCACACCAAATGAGAGACACACACGGCGACTCAGACGCACGCTCTGATCTCTAGGGAAGCACCATGCCCTCGTCACCTCCCCTGGCCCCTCCCGTCCCCGGGAAGCGGTGTAGGCACTGCCAGGTGGCGCTCGGGTCGGCTTAGAGAAGGAGCCGAAACACGTAAAGCACACAGCTGGGCTGGAGCGCATCCTCTCTTGGCTTCCGCCCTCAGGTTTCTTGCTACTGCCCAGCTCTTCTCTCTCACCACTCCAGAGGAGCTTGTGCGCTGAGAGAGAACTGGAGCTCACCCTGGGGAAGAGGACTAGAGCAGGCCTGGCAGGGCATACGATGAGGGGGCAGGGATGCCAGAGTCCAAGCATGTTTGCCTGGCCAAGGCCGAGGCCCAGGCCGGCTCTGAGCCAGGGATCCGGGGTCACAGATGACAGTAAAGAATGCCTGTCCACCAGGAGCGTGTCCCCTGCCCGTCTCCTTAGGGAACATTTGCTGATGCGCACTCAGGAATCTGACGCCCTCAACATGAGTAGCAAGGGTCACCAAGTGCTCGCTCAGGTACGGACACCTGGCTCCTGAACCACGTGGGCACGGCTTCCCCCTCTGTTCACCCGAGCAGCTACGACAGAGGCACGCTAGTTAGACCGCAAAACCGTCTCTTCACATTCAAGGGAGAATGTAAAGCTTAGTTACTAAGTGAGGCCTTGGCTTGAATTAAAAGATTTCTTCCTATATTTTTTCCTGTTCAATGAAAGCATGTCTTAAATCATTCTACACACGCCTAAGGACTGTGGTATTTCTACTATGAAACCATGAAAGAAACACAAATGAAGGCCAGGAAAAAGTTGATACAGTACTTAGATATAAAGGGCCCGATTCTATTCTGAGACTTTTTTTTTTAGAAAGAAAATACTTCTTAATACTAAAATAGCATCCAAACATTTTATATGTATATATATCATATTAAAGAGGAAAATATTTCTACACAGAGAGGTAGGATTTGAAACCATTAAAAGTGGTTACTTGAGAAAATTCTCCTTTGAGAAAATGACACTCATCAACGAGTAGCAAGGCACTGCTTGCGATAAGAAACTTCTCTTAACCCATTAATTTCTTGTCTGTACCAAAGGTTCTAAGAAGCCATTTCTCACCTTTCTTTGCACTTACTAGCACTCAAGAAAATTCCAGCTCCATGTGTAACTGGACTCTGTCCTGGCCCAGCATTTCATTAGTGACCTCTTTCCGTCTAGCCACACGGCATTCCACTCCTGCTAGGTGGCTCAGTGCACCCCGGGCTACCCCTGTGACTGTGCGTTCGTATATGAACAGGCACGTGTTTGTGCCCCCGTGTGCGGCATTTCTGTGAATGCAGGGGACACGGGCTCCTCGAAGCCGCACTGCTGCCGCGGAGTGGCCGCCTTCCCGCTGTTTCTGGGAGCCCACTTCAGGATAGGCCCATCTGTGCCAGGCACGGAAATTTTTATATTTCACACATTTCTGATGTTCATTTGGGGACAGAATAATGAAGCTTAAAATATCTCCTTTAGAGCCAAACTGCATCTGTGTAATGAGAACTGTATGAATTCTGGTATTTTTCATGAGCAATCCTTGTGGTAGGAAGAGGAGTAACCTGAAGTTTTTAGGGGGGCCAAGCTCAGACCTCAGATTTCAGTACAGGAGGGAAAGACAAGTGCACAGAGAGGAACTACCGCCTTCGTCACAGAACCCCGGGTACGCTGCTCAGGGAGGCTGACAAGGTTATAGCAATACTTGGGATGGGACCAAAGACATCTATAAATGAAGCTCGCTGTGAGCTGTTCAGTGCCACAAGCACTGCGGAGGGAGAAGGTACCTGCACACTGCTTCCGCGTTGAAGTTCCAAGTGTGCCTGTGATCGATCACAATGATTTCATGGTGCTTATCCAGAAAGCACTCGAGGGCCGATTCCGGAGTCCGAGCGATGTTGCATCTGTAGCCGGCTCTGTCGCAGGCCCACCAGAAGCCATCACTCTGACTGTCTTCCTTTGCAAAAATCAGCAAAACCTGAAACACAGAGAACAGAGTGACTTGGCAGATGTCACAGTTCCCAGGGACCGCATCCCGAAGAGGCCTGGAATAGCCTGGGTAGACACGGGCTCTGAGCCGGGGGTGGGGTGCACATCTGTAATTCCAGTACTCTGGGAGGCAGGAGGAGTGCGAGTCTTAGCTCAGGTGGGCAACTTAGCAACTTAGTGAGACCCTGTCTCAAGAAATAAAAAAGGGGCTGGGGACGTAGCTCAGTGTGAAGGCCCTGGGTTCAATCCCTGGTACCACAAACACAAGGCTCTGCCTGGAAGCCACCTGGTTCGACTGGCTGCAGGGTCATTGAACAAGTAATTCCATCTCCGTGGCCTACATCTTGGCGGTGAGATGTGATCAGAACAGCAACTCACAAGCTAGTGTAAGAATTGGGTGATTAGACACAGGTGTTCAGTCGCGCTGGTGGGAACTGCTGTTTGCTGCAACTTCAAGTATTTTTAATTCCCTAATTAGCTTTATTTTCTAATAAGACAAGCTGTGAAATTATTAACAGCATAATGAATGCAGGCAGAGTGATGATTTGCACATGCATCTGTTTAGCTCCAGTGCAAACGGCATTTGCCTCCAAGTCTAAGGCCCTCTCCAAACGCAGTACTCAAATACCTACACAGGAACGCAAGGAAATTCAGAACCTCAGAAACTCCTTCAAACACTCAAGCCTTGCCGAAGTACGAAAAGAATGATCACGCAGGGTGAAGCCGACAGAAATAAAATGGGGAAAGTTTGCCTCTATTTGCTCACTGAAAAGCCCAACCTACGGAACCGAAGGGAGTGATGCTTACAGCGCTCCCCATCATCCCGATTCCGTGCTAGCCAGAAGGCCAGCGACAGCCTCGCCACCATCGAACCTACTCATTTATTTACGCTCTGCCTCCCACGCTGGGGAATGAAGCTTCAGGGGAGCACGGACTTGCAGCCTTCCTCCCTGCTGCCCCACCGCCCCCACGCCCAGCCCCAGCCTGGCCCTGGGGAGCTGCTCAGGAAATATTTGATGCCTGATTAACTACTTGTAGGATTTTTTGAGAAATACAAGAGGCTTCACTATTTTTTGTTTTTGTGTTTGAGACAGGGTTGTTGGTGAACAAAATAAAGACTCCTTGACTGTCATGGAAGAGGGACAAAGGAGACGCTGTGGAATGTTAATAAGATAAGTGCTGCAAGAAATGAAGCAGAGCGGAGTGACGAGCGGTCATGGTGCCGGCAGAGGCGTGGAGGTAGTCAGGGAAGGAGTGGAAGGCTAACGGAGAAACCCTCTGGGAAGCGCTCCAGAGGCCCTGGAGGCCACGACTATGTCTGAGGTGTTCCAGGGACACACCGGGGCCTGTGTGGTAGAGGGATGGCGCGGGGAGGCCAAGCTTACGGCTGAGGGCCAGGTCATGGTTAGGCACGAACCCTTACAAAGATGAAGTTGTATTAATTATGCTGCTTTACTTCTGTGTTCCTGAGGCTTTGACATCTGGGCCTTGCTGACAGCCTCTCCCAGGAGTCACCGATTCCTAGAGCCACAGACCATTCTGCCAGGAACTCAGCTTTTCTGTGCAGACCAATCCAGAACCCACACCCCAAACACCTCTCCCAGGATTCTTGGGCTCTGGGCCACTATCCCAGTGCCCTGACCCCTCGGGGCCAGGTACCAGACAATCCGGAACAACCTCTCTCACCCAGACCGCCTGAAACATCCCGACTGGCTAACCCTGAGTCTGTCCGCCCACCACGTCCCACAGACACTGCAGCGAAGCCCTGACCTTGTCCTCCTCCTGCCCCTGGGCCCGACTGACCTCACTGCGGTCCCAGGCAGCCCTGTGTGGCATGGCATGGCTCCTCCTCTTGAAAAATTTTTCCAATGGCAATTGTCCCCTGAGCTGTTGGCCTTACTATCCCTGAATAATAATAAAGTCTACATTTTAAAACAGGACTATCTATAATATACAGACATGCACCAGATAATTTCTTAGGGTATTATTTAAAATTCTTTCCATTTATAAAACATTGATTTAAAGAAACTGCTTTTTGAATTATTCAACTCCTAAGCAAAGTGAAAATCAATAGGGAGGAAATACATAGTTTAGAGTAAAACACCATGGTAGTCAGACTGCCTCCATCAATGCTTGCCCGGCTCTGGACAATCACGCCTTCTGCAGGAAAGGTGGGGTGGGATCCAACCAACCAAGATCGGATTCTTGGTCTCCATCTCCTAGATGATAGCCAACCTAATGATATTGTTCCTGGGAATTTGGAATTTGAGCAGAGGGACCCAGAGGCTGACGATTAGGACCCATGGCCCATTAGTAGTAGACATATTAATGGAAGAATCTTAAATTTCCACTGTCAGGGTGTTCAGAGGTGACCCACTGCCACCATTCCCAAGCCATGGCTTTGCCTTGGACTCTTCCTTGGATTCTGCAAAGAAACCTTGTACTATTTCTTATCCATTTATTTACATTTTTCATAAAGCAGCTGTTACTCGCCACCAAAACCCAAAATCCATAAAAACTTAAGCCATGCAGTCTCCCTTTAGCTTTAACATTTTACTTATCAGTATTTAGAGTTTCATTGTTAGACTCAGCCATTCATTAATATTTGCTGGCCATTCCCTAAGGCAAATCTCATAAAATGATTTGCAAAATGTATTTCCAAAAACTCATCGTTAAAGGCAAACAGCTGAACTTGATTTGTAAAAAGGAAAAGCAAACTGACCCCTGTGCTTGCTCCAAATAATATGCTCAACATTCATTCAAAAATATTTACTGATGACGTACTGCACAGGAGGTTAAGAACTGGGACTAAACAGAGGACAGGGACAGCCAGGGGCCAGAGGCCAGTTTCTGTCCCTCAGACCACAGCAGGGGTCAGGGAAGCAGATAATGATAGTAAACGCACTAACAAGCGGTGGCCGCGGACAGGAGTCCGGCCACAAGCAGGAGGGGGCAGTTTGCCTGCAGCGATCCGTCCTCACCTAGGACAATAACCCAGCAGAAGAGTACAAGACAAAGAACAGATCCGGGCAGAAGCCTGAAGCCATGAGGAAACATTTTCCTTCTAGAGCAGACCTTGGCCAACTTGGGCTCTGTCCAGGGTCAGGATACAACTGTTGGCAGCTTCCCTTTGCATGATAGAACCAGATCAAAAAAACAATCAGGCACAGCATTATCTACAAAAAAAGGTAAAATGATGACTGTTCTGTGACCTTGGAAGATTTTTGTCGAATCATTGCGAGCTCTTTTATTGTTATTCATGTAAAAAGAAATGAAAATAAAATGTAAAACAAGTATATATGCAGCACCCTGTAAAACAGTCTCACAACTGAGATTTCATTGCTTTTCCAAAAGATTATTTATCAGGAGTAATTTGAACAGTGCTTGCCACCACCTTCCAGCCGCACAGATTAGAACGGGAAGGAGGCATCCTTTCTACACCTTGGTGAACTGCCATTCTCCTCCGCTTGGATCTGCTTCTGGCCTCTCACCTTCTTTACCTCCAGAGTCGTCACCACCCCTGAGCTCCTTTAATGGATATGATATATTTTGTTGGCCTCATTTCCTCTGGGTCACCTTCATCCTTCTCATCACAACAGTGTCCTCACTTAGGACACTAAGCCTGACTTTCGATGGTTCCATGGCCTGCACCTCAAAGGCAGCCACGTGAGCATTCCCACAGCTAGCTGGGTCTCCTCTTACTCCATGGATGTTCCATTCAAGTTCACTCATGGCATCAGCTCTTTTCATTTCTTTGTTGCACTGTGGGCTCTGTTGGATCACTCTCTCTCTCAGTGATCTATCCTTGCATAAAATCATGCGGTTTATCACTGGGAGACAGGAAGCAACACAACTACACACTTTGCTGCCAGAATTTAAGCTAAATAACAGATGGGCAGGGACCAATTGCAGAGCCTTTGAAAAAAGTGGCATGGAAGGTCACTAATCACACTGTGTATCTGTTGCTTATATGGTGATCTGTAAGAGTGAGCAGCAAAGTTTGTGCTCTACATAATTATTCACAGTTAATACACAAAATAACGGCAATCTAAAACACATGGGGGGTTGGTATTATCTATTTCATGAAATTTGGACGTGCACATTGGACCTGTGCAAAACTACCTGCACTGCTTTTCCGAGTGTAACTATGAAAACCTCAAACCACCAGGCAGAGCCTCTATTTCTAAAAAAAACTTCTCTTACATCTTCCAGGAACCACAAAGTTTAATTCATCTCTCATCACAAGCTCGAGTCTAAGGTCTGACCCAGGGCTGGGCGAGAGTATGAGAAGCACGGGCCCGTGTGGAAAGGCAGTGCCAGAGCCAGAGGCTGCGACTCTCAGGCATCGTCAGAGAGCCACCCAACCTCCACCCCACAGATGAGGACAGTGCCTCCTGGGCAAAGCAGCAAGGCTGGAGCCCACATCTCCCTGTTCCTCCTCCAGCAATCTTTCCCAGCTCTGGCCCGTGTCACCTTCTTCTGCTGGAAACTCTTGCAACCATTTCTTTTACAAGTTTTATCAAGAAAAAGCTGAGAACTATTTTTTGAGGATAACAATAATCTGCCCTGACAGCTATATTAGTCAGCTTTCCTGTCACTGGTACAAAATGCTCTACACCCACAATTTGAAGGCAGAGCGGTTTGACTCATGGCTTCAGGGAATTCAGTCCATGGTTGGCTGGCTCCAAGGCAGAAGCGGCACTGTGAAAGGGGATCTTGGAGGAAAGCTGCTCAACCCACGGTATCCAGGGGGCAGAGAAAAAGGGGGAAGAGTTGGGGACAAGAATACAACCTTCCAGGTCACACCCACAGTGACCCTCTTCTTCCATCCAGGCCCCACCTGTGACCAGCACACTCGGCTGTGAGCTCACCAATGGACGCATCACTGATCCCCACTTCCAGAAGCCCCACCTCTGAATGTGAGACTTTTGGAGGACATTCTAGATCTAAACCATAACAACAGTGAAATTATTTTCTCTAGTGAAGGCTAATTATAAAA
Organism: Erethizon dorsatum; assembly: GCA_028451465.1. Taxonomy (NCBI): domain Eukaryota; kingdom Metazoa; phylum Chordata; class Mammalia; order Rodentia; family Erethizontidae; genus Erethizon; species Erethizon dorsatum. The sequence goes on from CM051833.1 coordinate 115,661,291, forward strand.
GAAGATGAGAACAAAACTTTTCCTTAACTTGAAAATGACAGTATGTGTTCATTATTACTAGTGTTCTTTCTCAATCAACATCACCAGATGGATTCCAACGTCTACTAGTCAACACCCAATTTCAGAATACTGTTTGCCCTTAAGCCTGACCCTGGCAGCAAGGAGCTTCTAGACTAGACCATACTTACACATCTAGTATACACCCACATCACACGAAGGAACCAGCCAGTGTGATCGGAAGAGCAGCTAATTCAGCTAATAAACCGGTCTGTGAACTTCCTTTAAATGTTCTTAGGAAAGTGATGCTAGTAAGAGCTATAGTTTAGCAAGAACTTTCTATTGACCAGCCATTACACCCAGAGCTCCTGAAATTAACTTCCTCGGTAATAACCCTTTACCAACTCTTTGGAGATGAGCACAATGCCCATTTTACAGACAGAAACCAAAGCTTAGAGGGTTAAGAGGCTTGTCCACTGCCATCCAGCTGGCAGGATGTGAACTGAGGCTGGCTCGCCCTTGGAGCCTTCAAAAGCATTAGGTTAAGTAACTTCCTCTCCTTTGGTTTTATTTTCATCCTCTAACATATTGGGTCCAAAATTCCTAACAGCTCCGTGGTTCCATGATTCTGGCTGGTCCATCTCGGCAGCAGCAGTGACAGGGTGGGAAGGGATGTGAGCCTGCAGCAGGCTGCTCGGTCTGTTCCTGTCACTTCACTGTGCATCTCCATCACAAGTTTCACTTGATGTACGATAGTCAGCTCCCCATGAGGCCATGTGTTCACCAATATGTAAAACCCCAACACACAATGGTTCCAGAAAAGTTCACGCCCATACGACATGGAATAAGGATTGTTTGTTTGTGGTTTTGTTTGTTTTGCAGTGGTAGGGATCAAACCCAGGGCCTTGGCACACTAGGAAAGTGCTCTACCACTTAGCTGCACCAGCAGCCTCTGAAGAAGGTTAGGAGGGAGAAACCTTCTTTTTCTGCCTGCTAGGAAGAAGTCTGGACCACAGCTGTGGGGATCTGGTTCCAAGTTCACTGGAAAGCCCAGTGCCAGGGAATCGGGTCAGGATTCTCTAAGCAGAGACGCATCGTTCTACACGCTGGGGAAATAAATGTGCCCCAGGCATTGATGAGGAAAAGGCCACTCGGTTTTGAGACAGTATCATGTTGATATGAATTTACTGCCTCATAATATTTTCCTTACTTTTTATTTTCTTGCCAAGATTGGAAAATATGACTTTCTGTGAGGCACATCCACTCGCCCGGGAGAGATGTGCTGTTGAGCTCCCGCTGCCCTGCCAGCCCCATTCCACTCCCGCCCATGTGCTGCCCCACGCTGCCGCCCCGGTTTCCCCAGTCGCAGTGAACTCCGCAGCGCACCGTCCACAGCAACCGCATCCTGAAATATTATCCAGCACTTCCTCCCAAGCCTTAAGGGTTCTTGGCTGATGTTGCTAATTAATAATTTTGGCATTCCAGTGAAGTAACAGAACAGATACTTTTCTTCAAAGGAAAACAAAACAAAACAAAAATGAAAGCACTAGGACACAGCTTGATTTTTCTAAGACATCTGCAAAGTAAGTAGCAGAAACACAATATGTGACCAGCTATCCATGCCTCTAAAGTCAGAATGTTACGCACATAAAACCCACTTGCCAGGCTCCTGTGTGTGGGCAGGGAGCACCACGCCATTTCTCCACCCCGTCGCTCCGAGCAGGGGGACTTGCACACAGGAGGTGCTCAGAAGATGCTGAGCGGGTGGATCAAGGAACCAAACCATGTTTCAAGAGCCCAAGTAGTATTATGCTTGGTCCTAAGCTGCACTTCTCATCTTTTTTCAGAATCTCTTAATTGTTTTTCCAAACTCAGACAGAGACTCTTGGCCAGCTGCATTGCTGTCGTCTGGGGCCAAATTCATGCAGCGGGAACGGGCAAGGTACCCAGCACCACACTCCAGCTCTTGCTTAGGGTGGCAGATTTGCAGAGTTCATTTTATTTATTACATTTCAAAGATTGAGTATAAATCAAAACTATTCCTGTACACTTTGATATCAAATGTAATAAATTCAAAATTATATACAACTGTTTTTCAGTTATGCGGGAGTGACATTATTAAGGGATATTTAAGTCCTTCAAAGGATTATATGTTTGAAAGGATAGAAATATAGTATTACTTGAGACTGTGTTATAAAATGTGACTGTTTAGCATGTATAGTATATGCATGTATGTATTATGTAATATAAAAATCAAATCAAAATGAAATTCATTCATCATCAAAAGCTAGAATTATGGAAATGAATAAAAGAGCTATAGATTAGGAGAAAATATTCTCAAAGTCTGACAAAGGATATGTAAAGAACTGCTTCAATTCAATAACTTTGAAAAATTAACTCACTTAAAAAGAGAACGAAGATCACATTACAAAAGGTAATAGAGAAACGGCCAATAAGCAAACAAAAACATGTTCATCATTAGTCATGAAGAAAGGCAAATTGACATCACAGTAAGAGTACTACAGTACTCATCCAATAGCTAAATTAAGACTGACAACATCAAATATTACCAAGGAATTGAAGTAACTGGATGTTTCATGTTGCTTATAAAAGTATAAAATGATATAACCATTGTGGGAAAAGTTCTGGAAGTCTCTTAAAAAAACTAAACACATCATTGTTTTTGAAATATTCTTAGGCAAGGGGAAAAAAGAATCCACATTTGGGAAGGAAAAAATAATCTTGCACATAGAAAATGCTAAGGAACACCACACACAACTGTAAGAGCTAATAAATGAATTCAGCAAGGTTATAGGAATTCCAGATGGCTAAAACGATCTTAAAAAATAAGAATAAAGTTGGGGGACTCACACTTCACAGCTGCACTAAAGCTTTACTTTAAACCTGCAGTAATCAAAAGTATGTACTGGCATAAAGACAGACATATAAATCAATGGAATAAAACGGAGAATCCAGAAATAAACCCTTATATTTATGACTGACAGCTTTTTAGCAAAGGTGTCAAGGCAATTCAAGTGGAAAGAAGAGTATTTTTCACAAATGCTGTTAGGACAACTAGATATCCTATGCAAAAGAATGAAGATGGATTCCCTACCTCACACCGTATATAAAAATTAACTCAAAATGGACCATAATGCTAAATGTCAAGGCTAAAACTATAAAGCTCTTGGAAGAAAACAAAGAAGTAAATCTTAGATTAGGCAATGGGTTCTTAGATATGACATCAAATGATATTAAATGAGGAAAACAAATCTAGAATGATGATTACAATGTGACATCTTTCAAATAAACCTTAAAAACATGCAGAACGAGGTAAATATAATTAATGGACACATGCACACAAAGAGTAAGTTTCCCAATATGTATCATACTGGTTACTTTTAGAAAAGAAAGGAAGGAGGCAAAAGAAATAAAGGACTTAAATAGTGTCTGCATTATTTTGTTGCTAAAGAAAAGTTCTCTAAAACAAATAGGGCATAACGTTAATATAAGATAGAAGTAGGTGTGAGTGCACACATGTACCTTTATGAATATTTGAAATACCCTGCAATTTGGCAAATTACATTTTTAAAAGAGTGAGGCCTCCTCATCATGAGCACTCACTGCCAGTGCAGCATAAGGCAAAATGAAAGTAAGATTGATCTGAAACCACATGAGTCACCCCTCCAAGCAGCAGTCTGGAAACTGCTTTGGAAATAAATTCCTGATACCAGCTCCTGTGTCATTTTTTTTTTTTAAACTGTAGTACAAAGTACGTGCCTTCAAGATGATTACTGGAATTTTCCACTTGTTTGTGTTCTATACAAATAGTTGTGGTTTATGTTTATTTCTGTCTCTGTCTCTCTCTCTGTCTCTCTGTCTCTCTGTTCCTAAATTTGCTTTCATTAAATTATCCCAAGCTAAACCTCTTCCTTTTGCTTTTTTCCTTTCCCTAGATTTGCTCTTCCTTTTCCAAGTATCTATAAAGCATTGTTTTCTTTTTCCATTTGCTCATAACTCACACAGTGCATTTCCTTAGTTTGTCTTTCACTGTCATCTGTACATCGGCTGCTTTGTCTACATCTTGTAGGCATTTCATGTATCTAAGCATAGGATAGGCTTCTAAGGTACTAGCAAAATACAGTTATTATAAGGATAAGCCTCACCTATTTAGGCTGCCAAGCTGATTTACATGCCGGTGAGCATTTTAAAATTATTTCAACTACTACAAATCCCTTCGGTACGTGTTTCACTGATGGGGGCACAGAAAGCTGGATGGGCTGCCAGGGAGACACAGTTGTTGTCATTGTTAGGATCAGCTCATTCTACAGGTAGCTGAGTCTTTTGTCCTGGGACTCTGGTCACAGAGCCCAGGAGGCTGCCTGGCTTAGGTCACGTGGAGCATGAAAAGGGAGCCTTTCATGGATCTCAGCTTCCACAGAGTAACAGCCCTTTCCACTGCCAGGCCGTTCCAGGTCCTTGGTGCTGTCTTGTGTAACGCACAGATCCCTTTGAGAAAGGCACTGTCATCTCCACTCTGCAAACAGGGCACTGGGACGCAGGAGTGGAACTGTACACGCAAGCTAACCCAGCCGATGACAGGCCCAGCCCAGCCACAGCACTTCCTCCTTTCCTGGCTGCAGCAGGATGTAGGATAGACTATAGTTTTTCTGGTGGACGAATTGTTCTTCCTCACAATCCACCATACGATTTACTGATCAGACATGCACTCAAAATGGAGCGATATTTAAGTCTCCATCCCAAATACGATGTTGATAAAAGCAAACATTTACAAATACGTGTACATATGCACTATGTATGGAGGGGCACGGACGGCCACCTGCCGTTATAGTTGTATTAGAGCATCCCCTCCGACTGCTCTTGTACCATGTGCCCCTACTGCAGAACGAGGCGTACCTGAATAGGGTCCTGCGTCAGTCTCATGGGCCCAATGCGCACCTCTGCAGAAGACACCTGCTAAATAGAGGACAGCACGTGAGAAATGTCAGGTCATAAACCACGCAAACTGGCAAATCCTTCCCCACACAGCTCTTACGCTATATCACATTCAGACTCTAAATGGGAGGATCCAATCTACTGACCTGGAGACAAGTTACAAAATATCATGTACAGTACAATCCTTACTTTGTAAAAAAAAAAAAAAAAAAATATATATATATATATATATATATATATATATAACACACATATATACACACATATATATTATATGCATTGGAAATATCTGGAAGGAGCTAAGTGGGAGAACTTAGGTTATTTTTACTTGAGAGTCTAGATTTTTATAATAAGCATATATTGTTTTATGGGAGAAAACAATGCAATTCAATAATTATTTATTGAGCACCTATGATACGCTGGGCACTATTATCATTATAGCTATTGTTAATCTAAAATCTCAGAAGGGAGCAAAAATTTGTAGCTCTCAATCTTGGATGCTAAACCACATAATGGCTTAAGAGCTGTGCCTATTTTTAGATCTTAGTTTTCTTGTGTTCATATTTTAGTATAAGGCACAAACAGCTCACTCTCACCTACATTTACCATGAAAGCCTGTTCGTGTCCGATGCATTTCCTGAACTAAAGGTAGTAACAACACACCAGGAACCCAAAAGGCTGACCTCTGTCCCACGGCTCCTGGAGCGAGCCTGGGCTCTTTCATGGCCGCTGGTCCACACCACCTAACTGCCTTTGGCTGTAGGCAGAGCAAATACTTCTCTTCAATTTTAATTATTTTACCTGGATTTCTAACAGTGACCGGGGGAGGCCTTGGCCTCACCTCCAGGGATCCAGTTTTGTTTTTCCCAAGAGGCTGCGGTTGGGAGCCACTACTTGGACGCTTATCCCATGCTCACACACTGCAGCGGCCCCCGGTCAGCCGGGAGCCAGGGGTCTACACGCATCAGAATTACCCAGGGCCAGAGCAGGCCTTAGCCGTTAAAAAGAAAAAAAACAAAACAGGGAGGCGAAGCTTTCCATCAATTACATTTTGGAGGATGCTAACAACTTCCTCCTTTCTCCTCCTTCCCCCACGCTGAACTCCAGTGCTCAGCTGAGAAACTTCGCACATCCCGCCATCCCTTTCCTCTGCTGAATGGCTCTTCCACTGGTGACCCCGACATCGTGGCGGGAAGAACTGAGGCTGAGGCTTGGGCCCCTCACCAACGGGCCCGCAGCAAACTCCAAGAGCTCTCTGCCTACAGCTTCTGTCCTGCACACTGGGGAAGGCAGCCTCCCTGACCACAGTCTGTCCTGTCGTCTGGCCCAGGGAGTCCTGAGCCTAAGTCAGTGACACCTCCTTCAGCATCTCACTGCTGTGCTCAGCCTCTCTGGCTGAGTGTGCCTCTCTTGCTCTTCCTTTCCCCGAGCACACCCGTGTCCCGCAAGGTGAGCGTGCTGACACCAGCAGCCTCGCGTACCGGTTCCAGGACGATGGTACCAAGAGCATGGGGCACATCTGCCCACCCAACTGCACTCCCAGGCTGAGCTGGTGTTCAGAAACTTGCTAAAGAAATCCCTGATGATTAAAGAGTAAAGCTAGCCTAATTCAGGTGAGAGTAACTGGCAGTTGCAGCTGTCTATCGCTGTCCCTGGCATCCGTCCTCTGCACTTGGAAGACTCCAACAAGGCCACCTGCTCATGGCTCCTACAGCAACACTGGTTCCTTAAGGAGTTGTCCCGGGGCAGCAAATGAATGGATGAAACACTAAATCAATAGAAAAGGAATAAGATGAAAACTGACTTGCTCTGGAAGGCTAAGAGCCTGGGGGCAGACGCCTGTAAGACAGGCACAAGCTGTCCCAAAATTAAGGAGAAATTACCCCGACTGGTGTGCTCTCCGTGTCGCTTTGTAAGTGAGTGCTAGGCACAGGACAGAGTGAGGACAGACGGCCCCCAGGAGAGCATCTGAAAAGAGGTCAAGTATCCCAGCAGATCCCCGGCCCCATCCTGTGCTTGCTGGCTCTGGGGCTGTTTCAGAGGAAGCCTGCACCAGGCAGACTCACACACGGCAGTTTGCAGGGCACCATTTCTGACAGAGGGGCCCCACTGCCTGCACTTCAATTCCACACAATGCCTGCATGGCCAGGCCACGACTCCACTTCAAAGAATGGATTTTGAGCAACTGCAGATGCACAGATCCACAGTTAGCACCCTGGCTCTGCCTCCAGGAAGTGATCACGCCTGCCAGGGAGAGAGCAACAACCCCGGGGTGGGGCCATAGGCAACAGAATTCCATCATGGGGGAGGAGAGAGGATGGGACCTGAGTCTGGAGCCATGTGCCTTCCAGCCACTCTGACCACACACGGGCTTCCCCAGAAGCCTAAGAGGAAGGACGGCCAAAAGACAGTGCTGTTTTAACCATAACACACCCACACACATGGGCACATAAGCAGGATCATCAGTTCCCCTCTGGAAGAGCTGGCTCTCTGTGGGAAGAAAGAGTCCTATTTTGTAGCACTTGCTCATTTCCCTGGTGTAAATACTTTCACCATGGCTGATCTCAAGATAGCAACACATGTTGAAATCAAAAAGATATATTGTCAACTGCACAATTGGGAATATGTCTTTTCACCTAGAGAAGGTCTATGAGAGGCAAACTCCCTCAGGCTTTACTGATCTGCAAATGTCTGTCATTCACTTTTATTGGATAGTTTAGCTGGATATAGCATTCTGAAAGCCATTCTCCCTCGGCCTCTGACGTTCAGAAAGAGGAGATAATTCTAGCTTGAGAAGTGGGGAGAGCAAGGAAGGCTTCATGAGGGGAGGCAGGAAGTAAAGAATAGGAAGATGCAGAGACTGGGTTGGGGGAGGAGATTCTGGGCATATGGAAAGCAAAGGTGCCCACAGGGAGAAAAGAAGTCTGCAGAAGCTCCATTACAGTGCACGAGAGGGAAGAGTGGGGAGGCTGAGGTCAGGTCCTTGGAGGGTGCTGGGGAGAGCTCCCCTTCCAATCATTACACAGTAGGGTTTTGAGCAAAGGATTAACATGATCAGATCTGTGACTTGAGAAATCAAACATTTGGTTTTACTGCTTTCAGAATAAACAAGATCAGAGATTTAGCAAAAACAGAGCAAACATAAAAACTCCTGTGAGTAGGAATCACAACAGTGAAAAGCAAGTGGGGAATACATTGCTATGATCAAGAAAAAAAAAATCACAGAACAAAAAGCCCAGGTCTTCAACAGACAGGGAGCCCCAAGAGGTGGCCCAGCAGGGACAGCCAGGCAGAGGAGAGAGACAAAAGCAGCAGAGGAAGCAAGGTAGTGCAGGCTGGTCAATTCGCCTGCCACAGTACTGCATTCTCTACAGCTGACGGCCACAGCTCTTGGCAGTTTCCACTTTGGGAATCTTGTTAAGACTGAGTTTCTTGAGGACATTGATCCTTTTTTCTTCTTTTTCAGTACAGGGGATGATTGAACCTACAGTCTTGGCACTGAGCCTCATCCTCAGTCCTTTAAAAAAAAATTTTTTTTGCAATATAGTCTCTTTAAGTCACTAAGTTGCCCAGACTGGGGCTTGAACTTGTGATCCTCCTGCCTCAGCCTTCCAGAGCACAGGAGGTGCCACCATGCCCAGCTCAACTCTGTCTTTTTCACAGTCTTATCTGCAGTCTCTAGAATGTGCTCAGGAAATACTTTGTGAAATTGGGTTAAGCTGCCTAAGAGGACACAGATTTTCAGTAACAGAGTTATGACTGAGACATCATCCTTCCTAACTCACAAGGCCCTGCTCTTTCATTATGCTCCAAAATTTGGAGCATTACAGTGATACTTCGGTTCACGAACTTAATTCCTTCCACAATTCTGGTCACAAACCAAAGTGGATGCCAAATCAAACTTCCCCAACAGTGTTAAGATCAACATTGACCTTAACCACTGAATTTGATTCAGGTCTTGTCCAATTCAGTTTGCGACCAGATTCGTGGAAAGAATTGTGAACCGCGGTACCACTGTAATTCTAACGACACCACACACCTTCCCATTAAGGCTTTCTGGACTCCATTCTGATTCTGCAGAACAGATGCTCCAGGACCTGGCGATCCCCGCTCAGGCCTCTGCAGAGTCAACAGGGCTGCCAGCAGCACCGAGAAGGACAAGTGTGCACGTGGGAGGCACGTGCATATGTGTGTGCATGCGTGCACATGTGTGCGTGTCTCAGGGTGGGGCTGGGGTTTCCATAACTTCCACTTTCCCAAAACCGGCTCAGAGCCTGAATCCCCCCACTTCAGCAACTTCTCCTTTGGCAATCTCTTCCTCCTGCCGCCTGCAGTACTGAGTGTGCACATAGGCACACACAGGTGCATGCGCATGTGCACACTCACATGGCTTAGAACAAACCTGTCCATCTCATGAGAGGCTCCACGGTGAAGATCATTTGTCACTCTGAAAAGGGACCAGCTTGGGCATGGGAACAGGCATTTAAATGCCTCTTATCCACTCTGCCTGCTGCCCCTTTGCCTCTGGTTTTAAAATAGCATTACCTCACATGTCCCCTGTCCACCCTCCACTCTCAGGCCGACTTGGTTCTGTATTCTTCCGAGCTCTAAAACAAAGGCTACATTTGGCATCTTCCTTCGGAATGGACCATTTGGCATCTTCCTTTGGAATGGACCCCATCTGCCCCGGCGTCCATCCAGAAAGGCTGGCACCGCAGCCCGTGGCAGCCCCCTCTCGAGGCTCACAGCCTGGCCCAGGTGCCGAACCCTGTGTCGCAGTGGACAGCAGCTGTGCTTAGCTCTGAGGACGCTCTCCACTGCCTCCTGTCCCCTGGGCCATGGCCCAGCTTTAACCCAACCGCTCCCCAGGACCTCCCAGCAACTCTGCACCCCGGACCCTTCGGAGCCAAAGAGGGCACTGGGCGCTCACGCTCCCCCCTCACTTCCCACTTCCACCTCTGCTCCAGACGTCTCCACCTGGGCATCCTTCAAAATACCTGGAGGACTTTCAAAATTCATCAGTGCCGGGTCTGACTCTCCAACAAGAGAATGGGGATCTCCAAGGATGGGACCCGCCTGCCTCAGCTTTCCAGCATGCTGGTATTGTCCCAGCTCCAGGCCATCAATCGGTTAAAATCAGGGACTGAGCTGGGGAAACAGCTCAGCAGCACAGTGCCTACCTGGCAAGTGCGAGGTCCTGAGTTTGATTTCCGGTTCCCCCCCCCAAAAAAAAACCAGGGACTGAGAGCATCGCTCTGTGCGTGAGCGGATGTGTCTGTGGTCCTCGTCAGTCCCCGCCCCGCACGGCCCCTCCCACGGCCTCTGTAACTCGGGTTCCTCAGCAGTGCTGATGAGGTGCACTGCGGGGAAGGCACCAAAGCCCGCCCCAGACTCAGCTGCCACACCCGCACCGGCACATGCACGGGCGCCCAGAAGCCCCGCTGAAGACAGAAGATTAGCGCCTGGACTGCGGGAAGAGAGAGTATTTCACGTTGGGCGAATCATTCTGCAAAACAATATGCGTAAGTTATCGCCAAAATCAAAAAAGAGCTTCTCTTGCAGTCCACTTTTGGTTACACGCACACAGGTGGAAGACAGTCACAGCCAGCGAGAGTCCGTTTCCAGCCCTATTTCTGAATACTGTATTACATTAATTTGGCAGCATGATATTTTGTCACATAAACATAAATATACAAATATCTGGTCATTAAAAGATAAGATTAATCCATTGGACTTTAAAACTATGACTTCTGGGCCGGTGAGATGGCTCAGCGGCTTAAGCGCCTGCCCGGCAAGCGCGAGGGCCCGAGTTCGACTCCCGGAACCCACATACGAAAAAGGGGCTGGTGATTTCGCTCAGTGGCACGGGCGCCTGCTGGCGCACGAGGTCCTGAGGTCGACCCCCCGGTACCCACCAAAAAAAAAAAAAAAAAAAACTATGACTTCTTTTCATCAAAACCAAAAACATATAACAGTTCAATAAGAGAAACAAAAGATATTACAATCAGAGAGATATAACCTAAAATATAGAAAATCTACATATTTTAGTAACCAGAACATATACTAATAAAATTTAAAACATCAATAAAAAAAAACCAAGAAGAAAGTTAGGCAAAAGGTGTGAAATTTACGAGGGAGGAAGTATAAAGAGGTGCTAGTACTCCCAGAACTCTGGGAGGCTGAAGCAGGAGGATCACCAGTTTAACCCAGCCTGGGTAACTTAGTGATTTAGCAAGACCAGGCCTGACTCGAAATAAACAAATAAAAGGCTTGGGACGTAGCACAGTGTGAAGGCTCTGGGTTCAATTAAAAATAAAAACAGGTGCTGTTAGCAGTCAAGAAGAAGAAAATTTTAAATTACAACATGATGCTATGTGACACTCAAACATTTTCAAAATCAACAGGAGGGCAGAGTTATGAAGGCAAACTCTACCTAGCATGAACAGGAAGGCAGACCCACGGTGGGAGGGGAATGTCTATCTATCCACCTACCTATCTATCATCCTCGTATCTATCATCTGTCTATCTGCCATCTATGTAGATCATCTATCATCTATCAATCTCACAATCCAGGCTTCTACATGAGTATGTGAATGATCTCTAGGGGCTACAAAGAGCCATTCATAAGAATCAACATTACTCATATATTATTTATCATAACGAAATTTTAGACGTCCTAACTCACGATTCACTAGCATCTACCACCACGTAAAGCTGCTAACGTACTAAGGAGCACCCATACAAATGAAATACCACACAGTTGTGAAAATGAACCAATGTAGAGCCCCCGATTCAAAATGTATGAATCTTACAAACACCGAGTTAAAAAACAACAAAAATTCAAGTTCTAGAAGAATACATAATTAGAGTATCACTGAGATAAATATTTTAAACACTTAAAACAATCCCAGACACAGGTTAGGAGTATTCTGTAACGGCACAAGGAAATGCTGACGACCTCCCAGTTGAGGCGGCGGTGCTGTGTGTGCAGCGGAGGCGTTGCGGGGGGAGGGACATACCAGGGCATCGGCCATATCATTAATGATCTATTTTTTGAAGGAGTAGTGAATACTCCAACTAGGAGTAGTTGTTTATTGAATTATAGTTTATCTTAATTACTGAAAAATAAACTTAAAATATATTGAATTTTATTGGAAAAGTCTATTTTCTTTTTTGGGATTAATATCAATTTAACAATTAAGACTATATATTATCTTGTTTTCTAGTAAAGCCTCTATTTGATAAAATAAGATACTGTATTTAAACATATACAAATAGAATTTCCCTGAAACTTGGTAAAATAAAACCCTTGAAAACTGGGCTGAAGCTATGGTGTTGGGCTTGTAATCCCCACACTCTGGGAGGCTGAGGCAGGAAGACAAGCACAAGTTCAAGTCCAACCTGGACAATTTAGCAACTTAGTGAGACCCTGCCGCAAAATAAAAAACCAAACAAAGGTCTGGGGATGTTGTTCAGTGTGAAGGTTCGGGGTTCAATCCCCAGACTCCCCCGCAAAAAAATGGGCCCTTGCTCAAAATCAGCGACTGCTCCATGCCTCCGTAAGACAAGAGGGCCGATGCATTTCCCAGAGGCGTCACCTCCCAAAAAGGTGCTGTCAACCCACTCCAGCACCGGGGCCCCCTCCCGGCTGAAGGATTTCCAGCTGCAGAAAGGGCGAGCAGCTTCCCGGAGGACGGGGCCAAAGGCGCAGCCCAGGCCGCCGCACGGGGAAGGCCTTGCCTTCGTCCATGTGTTCACTCAGACCTCAGCGTGCTCCAAAGAGGCCTGCAGACAGGGCGCGAAGAGACCTGAAACAAAGCAGGGGTTTGGAGTGACTTGCACGTGGGCTGTGAAAGATCCGGCTGAGAAACGGCAGGCGGGAAAGGTAGAGCGAGCTGGAGGTCAGCACCACGTCTGCCACAGAGCAGCACTTCGAACAGACCGGCGCCCGTCCACCCAGGAGGTGAGGGCCGGCAGAGGAGGGAGGGGACCCCGGGAGGGGACCCCACCCCAGCCCAGCCCAGCCCAGCCACACCAGACACAGACCAGCCTGCCGCCTGCGCCTCGCACTGGCCCCCGCGCCCCCTCCGTCCCCTCACTGCGGGGACAAGGCCGCCCTTCCTCTGAAGAAGGGCATGGGGAGCAGGGGGGCTGCGTCTCGCCCCACCTGGAAACCGTGGCCATGAGGAAATAAAGAGGCCATCCTCTTGTTAGCTCTGAAGTGGGAACTACGAAAAATAAACACAGAAGCCTCGCAGCTGGCCATCGGATCCAAACAGAAAACGTGGCTTGGGGTAACCTGAAGAACCATCCCCTGTCAACGTCAGGTGAGGGAGAGAAATTATTTACGCAGCATGGTCATGTCGTCTACAGCCACGAGAAGATAGTTCAGTCTGTAATCAATTACGCATTACAATGAAAGGAAACAATGGTCTGCACCAGTGGTGGGTGGAAACCCTACGACACGCGTGCTGCAGCGGGCACACAGAGCCCTCTCTGTCGGCATGCGAGCCGGTCGCCCCAGCAGCCGAGCATCAGATACTCAGGTTTACTCGCAGTGCCGGCACTTTGCGTAAATAAGCGGGTTCTGGGTTGTAGTTTGGGCACGCGGTCTCTAAAAGGTCTGGCATCGCTGCTCTAAACACTAACCTACGAGATGCCAGTGTCCAAAGGAGCCGGGTCAAGGCTGCCTTAGGGAGTTCACTGCAGACGAGAAAAGGCCCAGGGGCACTCTGCCCTGAGATTCTGTCAAGGCTTTCCTCCACACGCGCAGCGCAAGACCGAGACATCGAGCTTTTGTAAATGTAACAATTCCACCCAGCATCACTAGCCTGAGTGTGTAAACACAGCACAGTTCCCAGATGCAGAGATCAAACCCAGGGCCTGACCGGGAGAGCAGAGGAATCTGAAGGCAATGGCAAAGACGTGACATCTCTCAGCTGACTTTTTTCCTTTGATTAGGGACACTACTGCTAACAGACACTGCTGGATGACTTCACGCATGTAAAATTACATTGTGGAACAGAGAGCAGGCAAAACAGTCCACCTCTGACATTCAGGAGCAGTAACCCAGGCAGTGGAAAAATCCGGGCATTCATTTCTGATCCTCTTTCAACCTGCTACGCTCCTGCTTATGCCTCCCTTTCCTCCTGAACATTAAATAGGACGGGAGAAGATGGGGAAGGTGCTTTCCAACCAGTCAATTCTGCTCTGTGGTCAGTGGTTCTGGTAAACAGATTTGATGGGCAAGGAAACGAACCATGTGCTAAAAATGAGTTTTAGAGTTTTCCTGTGGATTTCAATTAGCCATGTTGCCCCCATCCTCAATTTTATCACTGATAAACCAGGGCTGCCTTAGAGTGAAAGGTTTTCCCTGCTAGGGTCCTCCTGTGACCCACCCCTAGTGGACTCTCAGCCATACCTGATGCCACACCAGAATTCCACCATGCTCGTTCCTGACTCGGGTGTCCCTCAGCCTCTGTCGCGGCTGTGTCTAGATGTCTCCCCAAAGCCTCATGCAGTCATAGGTGGGGCTTTCAGAGGTGGCTGGACCTAGAGCATGTGATGCTGGGATTAAGTCCATATTGGTTTGGCATAGCTCTGGCTAGGATTAAGGGTGCCTCACCCTGGATAAAATATAAGGGGCAGAAGGAGGGTCCTCGCAGGTTGCTTGTTGCTTGTTTGCTGTCTGCTGCCTTCTGCCTGCCCTGCTTTGCCACAGGCTGTTTCTCTTCTGCAATGCCCCTCTGCCACGCCACCCTGCCCTGGAGCCAGCCGACTATGGACTGAAACCTCCACAAACTGTGAGCTAAATAAACCTTTCCTCCCTTAACTTGTGGCTATTGGGTATTTTATCACAGCAACGAGAAAAGTAACAAGACCCGCTTGCACTGGGATGAACTGTGACCTTCAGTCACCATGCCCACAGGTCACACGGTCCTCAAGGCAGTGTGTTGGACACTGACCCCCTCTGAAAAACTTATCTTACTGAAATGAATCCCATTAAAAAGTTACCCATGTGACATCAGCCACAAAAGGTAAATGCCCCTTCTTTTGAAAACAAATTTTAGCCGGGCGTGGTGGTGCATGCCTGTAATCCCAGCACTTGGGAGGCTGAGGCAGGAGGATTGCTGCGAGTTCAAGGCCAGCCTGGGCTACAAAGTGAGTTCAAGAACTATATAGCAAGACCCTGTCTCAAAAAGACCAAATAAATAAATAATTAAATAAAATTAAAATTAAAAATTAAAAATTAAAATTAAAAAAAGAAAACAAATTTTACTTACTTGGCAAAAACATTATTTCTGATAGTTAATCATAAAAAGCACCGTTCAATCTTAAAAACGTAAAACCTGAGCAAAATGCTATACAGTTAACACCTGAACATTTTTAGGAGTGTAGGAAGGCTTCTCCTGCAAAGGTCCCCGAGGATTCAGGCCCAGCCTGCTGCCCCCCCTTGAGCTGATGTGTGTAGAAGAGGAGCCCCCAGCGCACCTTGACTCTCTGAGGCCAGTGAGGCCACATCCTCATTCTCACATTTCCTTAACACCTTTTTTAAGATGTGGGAGGAGGCGCGGGACGGTGGGAAGCACGTGGTTTCTGGTCGGGGCACCCACTGAGGAAGGGTTCCCAGGGCGATGTGTGAAGGTAAACAGAATAAACGTGTTCACCGGTGGAAAAAAATACCCAACACTCCCAAAGCACAGGGACGAGTTAAGTCAGTCTCATCTCAAAAGACCGTTACATGTTCAACCAAAGTACGTTTGAAAAGTGGTTCAAGTTCACAGCCCGTCACGCTTGGATCCACTGACACCTCTCCGGAAACCAGGCTGGCTACCGCGCTTCTGACTGAGAGGAAGGAGGACCAGTGGGTCCCTTTTGTCCCCGCTCCAAAGCTCTGCCCACTTCTCATTCTGATAGCTTGGCTTCTCACTTTTTTCTACTCATGGGATTAAAATGCCTTCTCAGAGGGGGCAGAGCTGTGAGCTGGTGCCAGGCCTCAGTCCTGCTCAAGCACCAAGGAACCCAGCTTCTCACCTCTCCATCAGGTGCTGAGGGGATGTGGGGCTCCTCCCCCGGGCATGTGGCTGCCCCTGACCGAAGGAGGCCACCTCTCTATTCACGTGCAACTCTCGTGCCCCAACATCCCCACAATACTGTAGGAAGGTCAGATGGTCGCTGTGCTGAGAAACCTTGGCTTCTCTAGGCAGATGAAGGCGAAGCACTGTGGGTTTGTGGTCAGCTGGGTGACCACTTCTGGTGGAAGCGTGGACAGACTAAAGGAGCCAGGGCTGGGGGCAGAGATCAGAAAGGAGCTGCTGTCGTGACACACGCTGTGCTCCTCAGAGTGGGACCTGCAGCGTCTGTACCACCTGGACCCTAGCGGTGGAAACCCTCAGGCCCCACTCCAGATGTGCAGAATGAGAGACCCTGGCGGTGGGCCCGGCAATGTGCACTGAGCGGCGTTTCAGGTGACAGTGACACTCACTGGAGCTTGAGAACCACAGGAGTAGGGAAGAGATGCCCCACATCTGCACTAGTAGCAGGGGGCTGAGCAGAAAGAAGGGGATGAGTTAGAAAAGAGGAGACAGAAAGCAACGTTCAAGGATTTCAGCTGCAGTGACTGTGCAGAGGTAAAGCAGGTTACAGGAACTGAGGAGCTGGGTGCTGGGTGTGCTGAGTCTGAGACACCCCTGGGCCATCCAGGAAGCAACGCATGTGACGTTCAGGAAGAACAACACCAGCGTGCAGAAGAGGCAGGTCCAAGCCTGCCCTCACTCAGAGAAGACCAGTAACAGAGTACTGAGGCCGGGCAGAGAAGCCCACCAGAGAGCTGGAAGAAGGAAAATAAGAGGAAAAGGAAAACAAGCTATCTTAGTCACTTTCCCATTGCTAGGACAAAATACCGACTCCCACGACCCCAAGGAGGAGAGGTTTGTTTTGGCTCACGGCTCCAGTCCTGGGTCTGCTGGCTCCAAGGCAGCAAGGGCGCGGAAGAAGGGCGCGGTTAAGGAAAGCTGTTCAAGCTCTGGAGCCCAGGAAGCAGAGAGAGAAAGGAAGAGCCAGGGACAAGAATCCTCCCTTCCAGGTCCCACCTGGTGACCTCCGACCAGGCCCCACCACCTTACAGCACGTTCGGCTACTGAGCTCATTGGAGGGTGAACGCACCAGAGTACAGCGGTGCTGACCCCGTGATCCAGTCACCTTTCAACACATGGGGTGCGGGCACGTTAGATCTAAACTGTGACAGGTTCTTCCAGAACCTGTTACTCTCACAGCGTAGCTACGTAGACTGTGTCCCCTGCTCAGAGTATCTATTTCTGTAACTTGTCACAATCAGTGAGTCAATATATGACCATCTCGAGAGGTGTTGAGATGGCATTTTCATAAGTCCCGCACAAACTAATGAATGGCTTGATCTGCTGCTGAACCCAGACCCCCACCCCCAGACCCTGTGACTTTACATGTTGTTTTGCTCCCCCAGACTACCTGGGGACCAGCAGGGCAGACAGAAAGAAAATGGAATGAGGCTTTCTCCCTGGTGGGGAACCAACACTGAAAAGATGCCAAGTCTCCCCTTGGAGATCTGTGTACTCCAACTGTGTTTTCTACTTTTTAATTTTTTTTTTTTTTTTTTTTTTTGTGGGTACCGGGGGGACGACCTCAGGACCTCACGCGCCAACAGGCACCCGTGCCGCTGAGCGATATCACCGGTCCCTTTTTCGTATGTGGGTTCCGGGAGTCGAACTCGGGCCTTCGCGCTTGCAAGGCAGGCGCTTACGCCGCTGAGCCATCTCACCGGCCCTACTTTTTAATTTTTAACAGACACATAGTTGTCCATGTCTATGGGGTATAGTGTAACATTTCAACACATGTACACAAGGTATGACGATCAGATCAGAGTAACGGGCATATCCATCACCTCGATATTTATCATTTCTTTATGCTGGGAATATTCAATATCCTCCCTATTATCTATTTTGAAATATACAAATAATTGTCAACCACAGTTATTCATCTGTGCTACAGAACGTTAGACGTTATTCCTCCTGGCGGATACTCCAGCAGCTGCTAGCCATACTCCACTCTGCCTCACACCCTTCCCAGCACCACTGCACTCTGTTTCTAGGAGGCCACGTTTTTAGCTTCCACATACAAGTGAGAACATGCAATATTTGTCTTTCCGTGTCGGACTTATTCCATTTAATATAATGTCCACTCGGTCCACTGCACAACTTTTTGAACTTATGAAATGATTCTGAAATCCTTGTTGAAGAATAAATGCCGACAACTAGGAGGAAGAATAATGAGTATTTTGCTCTGCCAGATGTAACAGTGCAAAGATAAAATATCAAAACAATGTGGTCCTGGCAAAGCAATCAGTGAAGGATAACAGAAACTTAAGTTATCCAATTCATACACATAGGATATATTATCATATATAGGACTTTAGTAAACAATGAAAGTGGCATTTCCTGTAAGTGGGGAAGAAGAATATAATTCAATGATAATGTTGAGATAATTGATTAACTACATGGAGAAAAATTAAGTCAGCTTCATGTACAATGACATATGCCCAAAATATTTTCAGATAGATTAAAATTTTTAATGGAAAAAATTCATGAGAATATTGAAGTAACAGATAAATACTTGTACCCTTCAAGCTTTTGCTAAAAGTAACATCAAAAACATAAACTTTGAAAGAGAAGATAACTAGATGTTTACCATTAAAAACATTAAAAGCACAGTAAATATTAAAATACAAAATAATCTGAGAAAAATATTAATAAAATATGATAGAAAAAGTATTGGCATAGTTATTAGAATGTTTTAAAGCTCTAAGAAGACAATTAAAAAAGACAAGCACCCCAATTAAAAATAGGTCAAGAAAAGGACAGACAATTCAGAAACAAACACACAAACAGGCTGCAAAAATTATGCAACAACGCTCGGCTTCTCTGGCAGAGCAAATATGCAAATCAAAACAACTAGATTCTACTCTCTGCTCATCAACTTCTAAAGACTTTTACACTGCTGATCACTGGTGCTGGTGCACAACCGGGGCCATCAGTGTTTGCCCTTAGCACACCCTACAGGCCTTCCTGTAGGTTACTGAAATAGCCAGAATACTAAAATGCACCTGCAACTCTTTGAATTGCTGCCCCCTTTCTCCTATTTATATGTTTGTCATGGTATTTATCATGCAGTAATTTGGTCACCATAACCACAAACTATTGGGGAGCAGGAGGACCCTAGTAGATGCCTGTCCACCCAACCACAATCAATAAATGATCCAATAGTGGGAACCAATAAATGATCAGCTGTGACAAGATGCATTCCTGCACCACTCGCCCAGATCCATCTGCTACAGGCAACACTCACAGATATTTGGTGAGTGGGTGTTTAATTTAATACATCATTAAAAAGCTGAAAAAGCCCTTGGTAAACGTAAGATTATTTTGCTCCTTGGCATAAAATGCAGGCTGCTGGAGAACTAAAGCTGCCAATGTTGCTATTTGGTAAAAGGTTTTTAATATAGGACCAGACTGGAATGCTTTTCCCATGTGGGGCTAAGGCACAACAACACTTGCCCCTTGGAGAAGCAGATGTCGAATGTGGATTACTCAGAGATGTACCCTGGCATAACAGGCAGCTGATAAATTAGAGACATTAGTACGATGATCTCTCACTCGTTCATTTAGAAAATCCTCCTGAACCCCATGGAGAGCCAGAAATGAAATAGGCACCTCACATTTTGTTATCTCATCTAATAAGCCGGGTCATCACAGCATAAGCTCTTTCTTTAGTCTGCGGCAAAATGTACTCTCAGAACATTTGACTTGCTCACCAGAACACAAATGGCAACTTCTAGGTTAGCTGACTTTACCCCTCTCCCCCAATATCAGCAAATCGTCATTCTATGCCCTCGCTTTACTACAAAATGCCCTGGTAGACACTAACCTCATGGCAAAGGATGGTTTGCAGTAATTTGAGAATTGGAAGGTTCCCAAGTGGTCCTCTTGTCCAAACTTTCATTTTACTGACTGTCAAGTAAGGCCTAAGAAAGTACAAGCAGCGGGGTATACCTGAAGTTGCTGGAAGCTGGGTCAGGGAGTCTTCCACCCTCCCCCACTCTTTCCTTCTGGTAGCTACCAAAATGCTTTCCCTCCAAAAACAGAAGCACAGGATTGCACATCTTCAAGCCTTGCAAAGAGTGTGGCTTTTGGTGTCCCTTTCTCCTTCAAGGCCACTGACTATTCTTAAAGCAGCAGCCAAGAGGTTGAGCAGAGCCCCCGACCCCCTCACAGAGATGGAAAGATGAAGCTGGGGCCTGTGGCTCATCACAGGTGAGAGACAGGGAAAATGTGTACAAGCAACAGTAAGACGTCCAGAGAAATACGTCATCATCTTGAGTATGACATTCTTTTTCTAAAATCGCTCAAATTTAATACCCAACACTCGGTTAAAACATATGGATAAGAAAAAAGTGACCAAAAGCCAAGAGTAAAAAATTTAAGTAGAAGATTTAATAATGGGTAATCGTACACAGACTTTAAGTTAACTGCGGTTAACATATTCAAAGAATTAACAGAAGATACGAAATGTCTGTAGAAAAAAAACAGACCTAAAACTATTAAAAGTTCAAGTGGAAATATTAGTATTAAAAATATCATAGCTAAAATCAATAACTAAATAGGTAGGTTTATAAGGATATTACACACAGCAGAGAATTGGGGAACTGGAATTGCTGTCAGCAAAAAAGATCCACAAAAACAAAAGGATGGTATCTTAGTTACTTTTCTTGTTGCTGAGATGAAATACCCACCACCCACAAGTTAAGGGAAAACAGGTTTATTTAGCTCACAGTTTGTTTTAGTCCGTAATTGGCTGGCTCCAAGGCAGGGTGGCTTCACAGAGGGGTATTCACAGAGAAGAAACAGTTCATGGCAGGCAGAAGACAGCACAAGCAAGCAAGCAATAGACTTTAGCAGCATTTTTCTGCCCCTTTTATATTCTATCTAGGCTACTGAGATTAGGGTGATGCCAAACCTATCAGTGGACTGATTTAGTAATCACCCACCCTTAATCCTAGCACCCTTAATCCTAGCATTGCATCATGAATCAATCACACACTCCACCTGTGACTGCATGAAGCTTTGGGGGGACATCTAAACATAAGACATAACAGATGGGAAATATAAGAAGAAAGACAAGAGACATTTGGGACACAGAAAAAAGATGTCATACACATGTAATTTCACTCCTTGGGAAATTACAGTCAGAAGGGCGGAAAAAATATTTGAAGAGGAAATGGCAAGGCATATTCCAATACTGAAGAAATAAACCAAGCCATAAAGTCAGGAAGCACTATGAACTCTAAGAAGAAAGAATACAAAGGAAACAGTACCTAAGTGCATTATAGAAAAACCACTGAAAGCAAAACACAAGCAAAGATGCTTAAAAATAGCCAAGGACAAAGCCATGTTATTTCAAAGGAGCAATACAGTGGTACCTCACTTCACAAACTTAATTATTTCCATGATTCTGGTCACAGAAACCAGAATTGTGGAATGAATTCTGCAACCAAAAACTTTGGGAACTGAAGTATAGTGTAGTAAGACTGACTGCTAACTTTTTAACAAAAATAATGGGAGGCAGGACACAATGAAATGTCATTTTCAAAGTGCCAAAATAAAGGCCAACCTGGAACTCTACATTTAATGAAAATATACTTAAAAGATAATAAAATTTAAAATTTCACACAAACAAAAACTGAATTTGTCACTAGGAAATTATCCCTAAAGAGAATACTAAAAGGAGAACTTTACTTAGAAAGCAAGTGATCTCAGCTAGAGGCTCACAGATGAGAAAATCATGAAGGTCCCTGGAAAAAGGTTAATTTGTGAGTAAACTTACATGATATTGAATGTAGAAAACAATATTAATATCTTCTAGAACTTAAAAATACATAAAATTAAAATGCATGACAAAGAGAACATAAAACCAGGAGGAGAATAATTTGAATTTAAGTATTCTAAGGTCCTTCTATTGTCTGGGAGTAGGGTAGAAATGTTAACATTAGGTTATAATTAAGCTAATAGAGGGGGAAAATAAAATATTTAAACTAATGAAACCAAGGTAAGGAAAAATACAGTATCTAGAATAAGTGCAGAAAACAGAAAACAAACAGCAGCAAAATACCATTAAATACAAATATATATACAATATTGGAAGCAAATATTCCCTGGATAGGATTAACAGCAAGACAGAGATGACAGAGGAAAAAGACCATGAACACGAGGTAGAACAACAGAAATCACTCTATCTGAAGAACAGAGAAATGAGAAAAAGATAAATAGAAACCCGGACATTTGCGGACGATATCAAAAGGTCTAGCTGATTGGTCATTAAGTCCCTGAGGGAAAGAAGAAGAGAATGGGAGACACAGACTGAGGATTTCCAAATTCCCTTTAAGGTGTATGCTTACCAGTTTAGGAAGGCAACAAATCACTAGCAAAACAAATACAAGGAAAACTACACCCACGCACATTATAATCAACATCTAAAAGACAAAGATATAGCAGCCAGAGGAAAACTATACACTACTTACAGTAAGACAATAACTCAAATGACCGCTAAACTTTCATGAGGGACTGCAGAGCCAGAAAACAGAAGACCAACAACTTAAACTGCTGGACAAAGGAAAACCAATACAGTTCATTGTCCACAGATCTATAGTACAAGAAATGTTAAAATAATTATTTCAGGTTTAAGGAAATGATACCAGAAAGAAATGTGAGTGTTGAGTAAAAAGGAACATCAGAAGTGGTAAATAAGGAAGTTTATATAAAAGAATAAATGTAGAAGATAAAATACTACTACTTCTAAAAGATAACAGAAACTATCTTCATGGCTATGGGATAAGGAAAGATTTCTTAGACTATATTAAACTTGTATTCATCAAAAAGGCATATTTTTTAGTGTCAAAACCGGGACACTTTTGAGTATGAAAGGGAGCACAATTAATTATTACTCTGGAAAATGAGTTATAAACTGGGACAGGTAGTAACAAACTGGAACTATGGTGACACTGCCTATTCCTTGATCAGTGCCCAACAGGAACGTGTGCACGTGCACAGCAAAGTAAATGTGCAAGAATGTTCAAGCAGCATGGTTCTTAACAGACCCCAATGGAGACATTTCAAACGCCTACTAACATTAGAATAAACAAGTGGCGCTATAAACACCCAATGTAATACAATATAGCCATGAAAACATTAAATACTGCAACACACAATATGAATTAAGCTCTGAAATGTAACATTAAGCAGAAAAAGCTAGACATAAAATAATACATGCTGTATGAGCTCACTTAAACAAGGTTGAAAAACAGGCAACGCTACTCTTTGGAGGAGCTCAAAAGATTCAGAAGCACTAGTTCCATTTTTTGACTCAAGTGACAATCATGGACCTGTCCACTTAGTGATAGCTCATCAAGTGGTGTATTTATGATTTTCTAACTTTATGTTTGAATATTATTCTTTAGTTAAAAGGTTTAAAGGAAAACTAGACCTAAATATAGTACACCAAGCTATAAAACTCCTAGAAGATAACACAGTGAAAATCTAGATGATGTTGGATTTAGGGAAAACTTCTTAGATACAACATCAAAGGCATGATCTTCGGGAGAATTATGAAGCTGACTTAAAATTAAAAACTTCAGCTCTGTAACAGCTATTGTCAAAAGAATGAGAAGACATGTCACAGACTGAGAGAAAATATTTGCAAAATACATATTGATAAAGATTGCTATCTAAAATATACAAAAACATCTTAAGGCCCAATGATAAGAAAATGAACAACCTAATTTAAAAATGGACAAAAACGGGCTGGTGAGATAGCTCAGCGGCATAAGCGCCTGCCTGGCAAGTGCGAGGTCCTGAGTTCGACTCCCGGTACTCACATACGAAAAAAGGGCCGGTGATATCGCTCAGTGGCACAGGCGCCTGCTGGGGTGCGGGGTCCTGAGGTCGAACCCTGGTACCCACAAAAAAAAAATGGACAAAAACAACCTCACCAAAGACAATATACAGATGGCAGACATGCTTAGGAAAATATGCTCAAAATCATGTGTTCAGAGAAATTCAAATTAAAACAAGAGCAGGATACCACTACGCATCTATTAGAATGGCAGAAGTCCCAAACACAGCGCTGCGAGTACTGGCAAGGACAGGAGCAGAAGTCTCGCTCATCACTCATGGGACTGCAAAATGGTACAGCCACTCTGGAAGGTAGCTTAGCAGTTTCTTCAAATGACACATATTGTTAGCACATGACCCAGCAATTGCACTCCTTGATGCTTATCCAAGTGAGCTGCTTACAATGGCTTTATTCATAACTGCAAAAACTTGGAAGCAACCAAGATATCCTTCAAGAGGCAAGTGGATAAACTGTGGTACATCCAGACAATGAATATTATTCAGTGCTAAGAGGAAAAGAGCTATGAAGCCATAAAAAGACATGGAAACACCTTAAATGCACATTACTAAATGAGAGAAGCACTGTTAAAAAAAAAAGTTACATGTATAGATTCCAACTATGTAACAATCTGGGAGAGACAGTAGGAAGATCAGTGGTTACCAGGGATTAGGGAAGGGGAGAAATGAAAAGGCGGAACACAGAGGGGCAGTAAACTGTTGTATGTGATACTCTAACACTGGATACATGTCATTATACATTTGTCAAAACTCAGGAACGTGCAGCGCCAAGAGTGAACTTTACCGTGGCCTGCAGACTCTGGGTGATAACGTGTCAGTGCGTGTTCATCAGCTGTGACGAATGGACCTACCACTCTGGAGGGGATGCTGGTAGTGGGAAACTGCGTGTGTGGAGGGAAGGGGTCTGTGAGAACTCTATACTTTCTGCACAGTTCTGCTGCAAATCTAAGACTGCTCTAAAATAGTTCATTAAAAAAAGAAGCCATGGGCCGGTGATATCGCTCAGTGGCATAAGTGCCTGCCTGGCAAGCATGAAGTCCTGAGTTTGACTCCCGGTACCCACATATACAAAAAAAAAAAGAAGCCACTTCAGTGCTTACTTACCTAACTTAAAGTCATGCAAAAATTTGTATTCTCATCAATAATACTGTATATCCATACTTTTTTATTAAAAAGTATTTAAATTACATGGAATTTAATGAGATTCCTACTCCAAGGAAATGTTCCTGTGCTATGGGCCTGGGTTGGACGGCTCTGGACCATGACCTTGCTGGCATAGGAATCCCCAGGGAGGGCTCCCAAAGGTCAGCGTAGGGTTTAAGTCCTCAGCCTCACCACACTTCCTTTTGCTTGGCATTTTATGGTTCTACCAACAGACTCCAAGCAGCCTCAGCCAAGAAGCCTTCTGAAGCAGCTCGACTCTACGAGCTACATCTGGCTGCTACCGGGGGCCACCAGGCAGAGCTCCAGATTCCCAACTTCCCCGAGTGAGCTGAACATTGCTCCACCAGGACTCTACCCTCACTGTCAGGGAGGATGATTCACGCACTAACGGCCTTTCCCAGAACGCCAGCTGCTGCTACATCTACTGCATCCACTGCCAGCACTGCCTCCTGAACACAAACACAGGGTTCTAGAGCAGGGGGTCCCAACCCTTCTGGCAGCAGGGGCCAGTTTTGTGGAAGGCAATTTTTCCACGGAGCAGGTGGGAGTGTGCATGGGACCGCAGTTTCGGGATGATTCACAAGAGCAGCGCACAACACAGATTCCTGGAATGCACCGTTCACAGCAGGGTTCATGCTCCTGTGAGAATCTAACCGCTGAACTGACAGGAAGTAAGCTCAGGCAGGAATGCGTATGGCAGGGAGCAGCTGAAATTATGGGCAGTTTCACTCGCTCACCTGCCGCTCATCTCCTGCTGTGCAGCCCCGTTCCTAACAGGCCACAACCCACATGGTCTATGTCCCAGGGGTTGGGGACCCCTGCTCTAGAGGGTCCCACAGCATCCAGAAAGAAGGGAAGGTCTCCCCGCAGCATTCGGTGTGAATGCCCTTCTGAGAGCTCTAACGTCTGACTTCCAGCCAGGAACAATTCACGACAAGTTACAAGCTTAGGCTACTGAGCTCCGTGGGTCCTGTGGGGCAGAGCCAAGCAGCTCATCCTGGCTGACCCTTCCTGGGACGGTGCATCCTGCAGGTTGGCAGAGAAGGGAAAAAGGCTGGGCTCACACGTACACGCTGGCACATGAGCCCTCCCACGTGGCTGGTCCTTTGGGAGAGGGACATGCTGTTGCCCGAATCTCAGGGCCTGCTTCTGTCCATGGGACAGTCCGGTACAGAGGGTCAGAACTCTGGCTCTGGAGCCAGACTGCCCAGGACTGCCTGTGGCTCCCTCTTCTATTTGCCATGGGACCATGGGCCATTAGTTATCTGACCTCCTTTAGGTTTACTTTTGTCATCTTTATATTGAAAGCCATAGCACCTAGGTTGTTGTATTAAATGCAGTAATCTGTAGAGTCCCCAGCAAACACGAGTGCCCCTAGAGTCTGACAACCTCAGATCACCCCATAGATGAGTCCACCTCCCAGGTAGTCTAGTGGGAAAGGGCTGGGGGTTCGTTACATAAGCAAAACTTACAGTGGGTCAGGCTGACAATGACATGGACTTCCAAACCTGATGGTGGTAAGGCTGAAAATGTTTTCCAAAGGGTTTTAGATCTTAATCCCTGGAAACTGGGCTGTGAATGTCTCCTAAAGGCTTGGTTCCTAGCTGGTGGCACTATCGGATAGTTGAAATTTCAGGAGGCGGGGCCTACTTGGAGGACATATCTATTTCCATTGAGGGTATGCTCTTGAAAGGGTATATTGGGACCCTTCCTCTCTCCTTCCTGGCCACCATGAGATAAGCAGCTCTGTACTACCATGTCCTCTCTACCACGATGCACTGTATAGGCACAGGCCCAGAAACATCAAAGCCAGGAGACTATGGACTGAACCCTCTGAAACCAGGAGCCAAAAATAAATATTTCCTCCTTTAAGTTGATTTTCTCAGGAGCTTTGTCACAATAACAGGAAAGTGACTAACACAAGGGCAAAAGGAACTTTGCAGATGTGCTTAAGGATCTTGAGATAGAAAAATTATTTTTGTTTATTGGGGGCCCTACATGTAATAAGAATTATTCTCAGAAGATCGTGGTAGAGGAAGACTTGACAACAGCAGGGAAAAAGGCAGTGTGACAATGGCAGCAGAGGCTGGTGTAATGTGGCCGCAAGGTAAAGAATGCTGGCAGCCACCAGAAGCTGGAAGAGGCAAGAAGAATTCTCCCCAGAGCCTCTAGAAGGAATTAACTCTGCCAACTTCTGGATTTTACCCATTGAGACTCACCTTGAACTTCTGGCCTACAGAAACTGTAAGGAAATTAAACTGTGTTGCTGTAAGCCACTTAAAATGTAATTTTTTACAGCAGCAGCTAGCATCTAACACACTGGACTAGAAGGCCAACAACCAGACTCGAGGAGAGCAGACTCTAAGGTGAAGGACGCTGGTAAGAGCATCTCAGAGCCACAGCCTCACCAGACAGGGCTCCGGGGCAGGAACTAAGTCAGAACGCAGCTGGGAAATGAGGTGGAGGTGTTGTGGGGGCCAGCAGGGAAGTGGAGCCTGGGGCTTGCCAAGCCACCTGCACGCCTAGCTCCCAGCAGCAAGCACAAGTGCAGACCACCACAGGTGGCCCCGAGGCCACCCTCGAAGCCCACCATCAGGGCCCCTCTCCAAGTGTACTCCATGGTTGGGGCTGGGAGGGAACAGTGGCCCAACAGCAAGGAGACTGGACAGAAACTGAAAATGAGTACTTAGAAACTTCCAGCAATTCTGCTGCTGTGACATCGCTGGAAATGTGATTTGATTGCTGTTAAATCTTCTCATAATATACCATGGCTTACATTTTGTATTCCTGTTTTAAGAAGTCATTTATCCTAGTAAGTCGTTTTCATCATATTTTACAAGTATTGATCTGCAGTAAGTTGGAAATTTAACACACACATGCATAATGCTGGCCTCGTTTGCACAGAACTCTCGGCGGTCACTGAGTAGGCACGTGCAGGTGAACACAGATGAGCCGGCAGTGGTGGCACAAATACGCATAACCAAGACAGGAAGGGCAGGGGATGGCGAGGGCAACATAGCCCAAGGCTCCCTGAGTGCCTCAGTGTCCTCGTAAACACCCCGTCACCCACACTCACTCGGCCTGGGGACCGACCCCAGCTACCCGATGATAAAGAGCTGCACAAGGGCAGCTCTCACGTGCATGCCTTTCTTGGGCCACCATTCCTGCTCAATGAGCATATTCCAGCTGCTTGCCCTTCCTCGGTACACACCCACCTGGGTGATAGGATAAAGCTTCCCCCAGTGGGAGGCATTTCTGCCTGTAATCTGGAAAGGAAAATGCTGCAGAGGAAAAACAACGACCCTCCATGCTGTGGCACCAATGTCGCTTGCACACAGGACAGCACGAGTGCGGTCTGCTTCCCTGTTCCTATCGTGCCTCTATCTAGATGGCTGCAGGAGACTCAGTCGTCATGCTCACTGCACAGAAATCCAAAGTTGGCTCAGAGGGGCACGGAAGTGGTTCAGGGCAACAAGGCAAGAGCAGGCTTTGGAAGAAAGACCTGAGTTTAAATTCTACCTTTGTCATCAACCCACTGGATAAACTGCAAGTTATTTAACCTGGCCGGCCCTGAGTTCACAGACGTGTAAAATATGGAGATGCACATCTGCAACATGGGGTCTGTTGACAGCGAAGAAAAGAAGTGTCTGCAAAACACTTGACAGCTGTTCTTGGCCCAGAGCACACAGCTAAGTAACAAGGACGCGGGCCTTCTGGTCTGAAGGCAGCGCCTCTCTCCGTAGGAGCCACAGCAGCGTTAAACTCCAGCAGATCTAAGGGAACAGAACTTCTGGAATGTCACAAAGGCAAAATTTAGCATAAAATAAAAGTAGCTGACTCAAGAACAGCAACTCTTGTTCAAGTCACATTCCATATTTTGTGATGTAACAAAAAATCCTGTTTACAACACAAATCATCAAAGAATTGGGAATTTGGAATTAAGTAAGGTCCTTTTTAGGTGGTGTCTCCAACGAATCTAAATTCCTTCTTCTTAGTTTTATTACATATGCACACTCATCATAATTCCACATAATCACCAATATTTAGTGAGATGTGACATAAAAATTTAATTATGGGGCCGGTGAGATGGCTCAGCGGCATAAATGCCTGCCTAGCAAGCGCGAGGTCCTGAGTTCGACTCCTGGTACCCACATACGAGAAAAGGGCCAGTGATATCGCTCAGCATTATGGGTGCCTGCTGGTGTGTGAGGTCCTGAGGTCGACCGCCGGTACCCACCAAAAAAAAAAAAAAATTTAATTATGGATGGAACAAGAGTTTTAGAAAGCAATTAAAGTTGTTTTACGAGGTGGTGTATATGCCCTTTATTTCAGAAGTTGATAGCAATTAAAGTAGTAAGCCAACTACTGTAACAATAAGGAGTAACGCATGCCTCAGTGCTTCCACACTGTATATCATTATCCTGGATGGATGAAGCTGCAACTTTTTTTGAGCTACCAACTTAAACTAGTGTTTATTAGAAAAAGAGAATGAAAGTGTTGGCATTAATAATATGCAAAAACTGTCCACTCAAAAATTTGGAAATATATCCCCCTTTAAAAATAATAACATGGAGTCTTGATATGATCACAAGTAAAATTTCTCAGAGATACCTGGCTCTATGTCATCCATCTCAAGGGATACAGGAGTTGAAGAACTACAGTGGGTAGTCCTGAGCAGGGCCACCATTCAAGGCTAAGAGATTTGTCAGGACAAAGCGGGGTGACTTCCCCTCTGCCTTTAGCCAGAGGTCAGTTCTTAACTACCACAGCCCGAGCACAGCGTGAATGTGCAAGGCTGTGGCCCAAGATTCCTGGGCCCTTAGCAGGGGTGGAGGTAAAGCTGAGCCTTAACTCCGCCAAGCGTGTTTACAATTAGGAAACCATCGGAAGCCACAAAGACCCAGTGATGGTCCCAGGACATGGCGGCTGCGAGAGGTAAGCAGTGACAGCAAAACAGGAGCATCTGGTGTCCGAGCCAACAGCTCCCGTGAGCTCAGCAGTCTCAGGTTCATCCATGGCCAGCCTCGGCCAAGGCAGAAGGGTCGCTAGGCTGGCCTTGATCCAATCTGGATAGTCCATGCTCTGTGGAAACTACTCAAGACACAGAGAACTGTGGGGCGGATTTGCAACGTGATTAAGATGGTAATTCCGGGCCGGTGAGATGGCTCAGCGGCGTAAGCGCCTGCCTTGCAAGCGCGAGGGCCCGAGTTCGACTCCCGGAACCCACATACGAAAAAGGGGCCGGTGATATCGCTCAGTGGCACGGGTGCCTGTTGGCGCGCGAGGTCCTGAGGTCGTCCCCCTGGTACCCACCAAAAAAAAAAAAAAAAAAAAAAAGATGGTAATTCCTTCCAAGTTGGCGGCTAATGGAGTAAATCCTGCCTATGTGGAAAATGTACCCCTGGGAAGTCTGAAGTATCTACACATGATGAGTAAAGAGGCAGGAGAAAGCCTCGATGGGCAGTGGGGGTGGGAGGCAACAATGCACTGGTAAGAGTCAGCCTCTCTGATCTTCCATTTCCTGTGAAATGGATGACAAAGGACAAAGAGAAACAGCAGGTTAAAACACAAGATATAAGGAAAACTAGATCAAAAACGACACAGCTTTCAAATACATAGCTACTTAAAACTAAGCCTATATTTGGGGTATGAAACAGAGAATACTACTTTCCAAGTCAAGAGGAACAAATATAGAAGTAAAATCCCCACCAAACAAGCACATAAAAATTTTGCAGTTTGCTGTCACCACCATGAAAAGATGCCGTCTGCTGGAGTTTGGATGTGGTTTGTCTCCCAAAGGTTCACAACTGGAAGCTTGGTCCCCAGGGTGGCGGGGGAGGGTGTGTCTAGCAGGGGGTAATGAGGTCAAGGGGGGCAGTGAAGAGAGTGGGTTGTTATAAAGGGTGAGCCTGGCCCTAACCCTACCCTGACACCACCTGTCCTCACCTGACGCACCCAATGGGGCCTCATCGGAGGCTGCAGGATGGCACCACTGCAGTTGGGCTCTCAGCCTCCAAAACCATGAGCTAAACAAACATCTTCTAAAGTTCCCAGCCTCAGCTGTTCTGTCATAGCAATAGAAAACAAACTAATATGGCTTCTGAAGAATGTTAAAATGGGAACATAAAATAATAAACACAAACCCAGAATAATAAACAGAACCCAGAAAAGGACTTCCTGTGTGGAAGAGTTTAAATCTTTGCATTCTGGCAAACCCTAGTCCCAGCTGACGCGGTGTTTCCTACAAATCCTTCGTTAAAGGCCATCAGTGCACTAACATGTTTAATATAAATCTCATCTTACAAAAGTAACTTTAGGGCTGATGATATAGCTCAGCGGCATAAGCGCCTGCCTGGCAAGCACAAGGTCCTGAGTTCGGTCCCGGGTACCCACATAAAAGAAAAAAAAAAAAAGTAATTTTATAGGAGTGGGGATTTATAATGAGATTAAAATGTTCATATATTTAACTATATCAGTACAATTTTCTACAGGCTCCTTCTGTTTTCTACTGTATCATCTTGGAAAATCAGGGTCATATCCAATAGCTTTAGACCATCACACAGTACAGGAAACCTTGGATGACAAGGGACATGGTGGCAACCACTGCCCTGGAGCTCATTTGTTAGTGCTGGGAGGTCAGTGACTAGGACTCCTGGGTCTACAGACAGGTATGTGTTATGCCAGGGAAGGTGGCATCCCTGTGGGTGCAGAGGAAACCCAAAATGCTGACAAAGCTAACTCCCCAAGATGCATGTAATCATCATGTACTGCAAATATATACCAATAAAAACAAACCAAACCTGAATGTGGGCCAAGACCACACTATACGGGCAATTCACAATGAGGGCCATGCCATACAAAGCCCGGATCTTCCTATTTAAGACAGATGTGTATATGCTTCTAAGGAAAATTCATGCCCGATATTTTACTAATGTATTCTTTATGTCTTTATTTACATCCGGTATTTACTTTCAAATGAATCTGGGTATCTGAAGGGCTAAGCATTACTTATGTGAAAACTTCCCTGAGGTCACTGTTGCTCAGCAGTGCCCAGCACAGTGGCTTACAGCGGGTGTGACCAGAGCTGAGTGGACAACTGACGGAGGGAGTGGGGGTCACAATGACCAGGGAAGCCCTTTATTCACTGGCCAGGTGCTTGTTTAGGAGTCCACCGTGTGCTGGGAGAAGGAATAAACAAACAAGCGTGATGATGACAGACTGTGACAAGTGACACGAAAGCAATGAATCAGATAAAATAATAGGCAGTAATTAGAGGGAGAACACTCTAGATAAGGAGGCTGTCTGAGGTCAGCAGCCCAGC
This sequence comes from Erethizon dorsatum, assembly GCA_028451465.1. Taxonomy (NCBI): domain Eukaryota; kingdom Metazoa; phylum Chordata; class Mammalia; order Rodentia; family Erethizontidae; genus Erethizon; species Erethizon dorsatum. Next base: position 115,693,724 of record CM051833.1, read on the forward strand.
AGAAGGACAGCAGCTGTGAAGTCCCCAAGGACTCTAAGGAACAGAACGGACACCAGCATAATGTCATGTTTGACACGCTAAGTGGAACAGAGCACACAGAAATGTCCCATAGAGACAACATTCAGATTTTACTCAGCTCTACGGGATTCTTCAAATAAATGTCGCGATGACAAATGACGATCGCTGGACTATTTCAGGCTATTTATCACACAAGGACTCCACTTGTATTTTTGAACTTTATTTTTTACATAATTAATTCAGCATAAAAGATAACAAATATGCACCACTTGCTTCCATTCAGAGGACAACAGTATAGGTACTATATCCCACTTTATATCATTTGGGGCGTTCATAGAGTAAGATAATAGTTACTCGTAAGCTTTCCAGTCTCACGTGGTTGGATTTTTTTCCTTGTTGAAATATTTAAATGAAATTCAACATTTGAAGAAATATCTTAGAGGCACTTTGCACTGGGAAACAAAGAATTGTAACCTTCACACTGATTTCTCAGAGCTCGTCAAGTCTGACTCACTGTGGGTGGGTTCTCGCAGGCTCACAGAGTGACGAGGGAGAATTGTGCAGCAAGCACAGCAACCAAGAGCAAATGCGCAACTTCTCTGGAGTCTCCGGGCGTACCGCAGGGGGATCATCAGACTTTTCTCTCCTTGGTCCAGGATTCACGTATTGAAGAACGCTGCCCCCGGCTGAGCAGGACACGGCGGTCACAGCCTCTCCTTCAGCTGCTGGTAACCCCGCTGGTGTCTGAGCCCAGTGGGCAACGCAAAGGCCAAGTGCGGATAAATTAAGTAACACGACCAAGGCTATATTGTGTTTAGAAAGGGAAAATGGCAGGAAAATGGTCCTTTATTTAAAAAAGAAAATAAAGATTGTACATGCAAACTTAAGTAAATGTATCTGTCAATGCGAGTATTAAATTCAAGAGGTGAACGCCACATGGTTGCCAGTGGTTACCTCTGCGGTGGGGTGCTGGGGAGGGAGGGATATATATATATTCAAGGGAGCTATTATGGTTGCTTTTTGTATGTTTTTGTTGTTGTTGTTGTTGTTTTTGATGTGGGTTCTGGGAGTCGAACTCAGGACCTCACGCTTGCCAGCAGGCGCTTATGCCGCTGAGCCATCTCACCGGCCCTGCATGTTTTTATACATTTCTAAACATTCTATTTTTCACCTATGATTTCTCAGTGAGAACTGTGCCTTTTCTAACTATTTGATGAGGATAATCAATTAAGTCACTTTTATACTTAACTGGAAACCTTTATGCCCCAGAAGAATGGAGGCGTCCTCTGCACCTCCGTTTGCCCCGCACACTTAGCAGGGCCCACGGCACAGCTTGGCAGTGCTGCTGAGGAGCCCACCACCATGGTCGCTGCTGTACCCAGGACCCGGCACGGCTGTGACACGTCAGACATGCAGTAAATACCTGCAGACTGAGTGAATGAGTGACCGTTGGTCTTCTGAAAGGGCCCACAGGAAAGCAACAAGAAGTGCCGGGAAACCGTGAGCGTCGGGTTCGGACCTGTGTTGGGACTCCAGCCCTGCCAAGTGCTGGCTATGTGACCCTAAGCAAAACGACTGACCTTTCTGAGCCTCAGGATTTTTATCTGTACAATGAGTGCAGCACTACTTTCTTACCTCATAGGGGTTTGGGGAGGATTAACTGAGATAAAATATATACGTATACTTAAACATCTGCACTCATTACGTGATAGCTCCTCCTTCTTGAGGACACTTATGCTTCAGTATAAATACAGAACCACCAGACAGTTCTCTCTTTTCACCACAATGTGGTCATGAAAGTAAAAGCTTATTTTTATATACTGTTTTATCCACCTAGAATGCCCTTCACTCTACTTCTCCTCCTGTGAAACCTCCACCCAACCTCAAGGTCACGATAAATGATCACCTTTACCTAAAAGCGTCCCCCCATTCCCGCTCCTTGGCCCAAAGCAAGCTGCCCCCCGTCAGGACACTCTCCTGCCTCTCCTCTAGCATGCCTCACTCTACTGGGTCCACCATCAGCTCGACTTGTGGTCGCTCCTTCCCTAGGTGGCAGCTTCCTGAAGGACAAAGGTAACTTCTGGTTTCTGACTGCATCCCTCAGAAGCATTTCTCATTGCACTCTCCAGCTAATAGATATGCAGGGAATTTTTAAAAAACAAATTAATCAACCTGACCACATTTTCCCACATGGAAAATAACATAATAGATTATTCTATGTCTTTTTTTTTTTTTTAATATATGGGTACCAGGAGTCAAACTCAGGACCTCACACTTGCCAGACAGGTGCTTATGCCACTGAGCGATATCACCAGCCCTCCATGCCTTTTTAAGAAATTGATTTGAACTAAAATGTAGAAAGAATTGACAGGATAGAAACAGAGACTCAAAACTATTAACATAACTACACGAGTGGTAAAATCGTAATTTCAAATTCTATAAAATGTACATAAGTGACATCTATATACAGTGCATTGATCACAAGGGTGTTAACAAGGCACAAAGACTGACTTATAACCCAAAAGGAAAACAAATTCACATCATCAGTTTGTTCTACCCTTACAATCAAGGACAAAGCTTTCTTAAAAGTGGAATGATCTGGATGAGCTACTTTCCTTAAATGGATGCCTCTTCCCATTCCATTTGAGAACTGACCCTGTAGCAAGCATGGCCGTTCAAAACCTCTACACATGTGTGTATCAAAATACCATGTTGCACACTTCAAACATACACGATATATAAATAAATGAAACCCAACATTCTCCTGCCTCTCTCTCATCTTTGCACCCTCCCTTCCCAGCACAGAAAATCCTCAGTCAACCGCTCCCATGTGGCTTCTCCTGAGACATCTGGTTATTTGCATCCCCTTATACTGTGCTGCTCCGCTCCACCCTGCACTCTCTCTCAGCTGTATTCAGTCCCATTCCCAGGTGAATCACAGAAGCTAGTACTCACTGCTGTGCACTTACTGGGAGACAGGCACCATGCCAAGGCCTTCGAAGATCACATACCAACCACAGCCTTGCAGGGTGGCAAGTGGAGACACAGAGAGGGTGGCCCAAACCAGACTGGGACTGGGGGCAGTAAAGGATGGCTTTCCAAAAGAGAGAGCTTTCAAAGGGAAGCCATAAAGGTCAAGTCAGATGAAGAAAGAGAAGGAACCACACGTATGAAGGGCACTGAGCTGTGAAATAACAGCACATGCTCATGGCCCTGTCAGTCCTCTGACAACAGATCAGCCAACTGTGGTCTGACACTCCCAGGAGAGTCAACAGCTCAGAAAATCAGAAAAACCAGAGTCAACTGAGGCTGCCTGGGCATTTGCTCGGGAAGCTGATCTGAAGTCATGACCCAGAGTAGCCATAACCTATGAATTAGCGGGTACAACAACCTCCTAGGAGCTTTCTCTTAATGCGTCTCATTCTACTTCTATGACTGCCGTGCAACGCGCCCCCAGCCTCTGCCCTCATCCCGACCTCACCTGTGCAGGAGCCCAGCCAGCATCCTCAGCTTCAGGGAGAGCAGCGGCAGAGGGCAGACCCCAGTTCTCGACATCAGCGTGGGCGCCTGCCCTGGGATCTCATCATAAGCAGTCTGGCTCCACGTGTCTGAGCATGGGGCCAAGACTCTGTGTTTCTAACAGGCTCCCAGGCGCCTGCAAGCAGCAAGGTGCTAGTGCAGCCAACCCTGCCAGTCTCCTGACTGTACCCTCGTCCCTCCTCCCCGTGCCCCAGGAATGATCTGCCTAGGCCCCAGTTTTCTCACCTGTAGATCATGAAGGAACAAATCAGGAGAAATTATGTAAGAACTGCCGGGCACCTGGGTGCCCACCTGGGTGGGCACCACGAATGGTGGCTGTCACTGGTAACAGTGAACACCTCTGAGATGTCCAGCCAGAGTGGCCCTGTGTCCATCCTTTCACTTCATTCTACCTGTTCTTGACTTGGCTCCCTCTGGCCGGACCCTGGACCATAACCTGCTCATTACTCCCTAGTTTACTAATATTTCCTAGGCCCCTCTTCTCTGCCTTCGAAAGCGTTCTCCCTTCGCATCCTAAGAAGCGAACTCTCTGTGACCTTCAGTCACAGTTCAACCTGAGATTTGGAAGACACACATCTTTGACACCACCACACCCAACTCCTTGAACCTCTATCACCTTGATTCCACTTGCACCCATCTAGGAAACCACACTGAGCCATCCTCCACTGACCCTGGACTAGGGAAAGCCTGTGACTCTTGTGAACTGCTTTCTCCTTTACTTCTTGGTATTGGTGACTCATGGCCAGAGTGACCTGGGAAGCGGCATGACAGGTAGGTCCTGGCTATTTAAATGCAGTTGTAGTGCGTATCCCTTGCCGCATGGACTCCCTTCACCTAGGAGCTTGGCCAGTGTCACCCGTGATGCATCACTTCACAGACTCCAGCCCAGGTCACGCCCTGGGGCTGACTTACTGCCGGAGCACACACTGTCTCCAGATGTCCGGCTTCCTCTGGGACCTCGAGCACTCCTAACTCTCACCTGGCTGTTCAGGGAAGCCTGCCCAGGAGCTGGAGTGGCTTCTAGAGAAAGCTGGGCCAGAATCCCACCAGCTCTGACACAGGCCTCAGAGAGAAGAGGTGCCTCTGGCTGGCTCCTCCTCCTGCCAGCGGAGTCCTGCATTTAGAGTGTGAGGCCACATCTAACAACAAGAGCCATGAAAACTCACCATCTTCTGTGCACAGATTTCCCCTAGGTACCTCGTCAAGCAGGCTGGCCATCTATTAAGAGTGATTCGGAAGGCTCAGGGTCCCTCATCCAAATACCCGCAGCACGTCACCCTGTCACGTAGGAGGTAGCCACCCCAGTGCTGGGAGCACAAAGTAGAGGTGGGAGTGAAGGGTTAAGAGGTAACATGGGAGGAAAGGAGATGCTGAAAATACAAAAGCAAATGAAACTATTCAATGGCCAGGGGCAGTCGCTATCCCTTTGCCAAACCACTTCTACCATTGCTAATAACCAACCACCCTTCCACTGGGTTTTCTGCTTTATAAACCTGGTAAATAAAGATAATTATGAAGCGAATGCCACATATAGATACACATTGTTCTATAAGGAAATCTCTCCAAGGGACCTGCTCACTGGTTATATGTTTGGGAAAACATCTTATTCTAATCTCTAACTAAACAATTTCCCAATTAGCCTACAGACAACTCACTGGTTCACTAGAGACACTGGCCTTGCCTGAACACTTCCTCCTGACCGCTCATGAAAGTGATCTCTTTGTGGTCACTTTACACAATGTCAACAAAAGTTGACTTAGTCGCTACCCCTGGGTCAGCATGCTGACTGATCAGGCTTGCTAGACACACGCAGATGAGGATCAGGAGTCCATGAGTAATGCAGGAAAGGGAGGGCTTCAAAGCTGGTGGCACGGCCCAGCTTCAGCCTCCAGAAGAGAAAATGGGGGTGGGCACTCCCGGCAGCCCGCTGCAGCTCAAGGAAGGAGACGCTCACTCAGAAAGGAGGCGAACTTGTACTGGAACCCACTGCACCAGGGTTTTTTGCTCTTTTTAACAGCAGTGCTGAGCCTCCAAGAAGTGGGAAGCAGTGAACGAATAACTCAAAGTGATCGCCAAGTAAATCTGAATGCAGGGAAAGGCATCAGGTGGGCTTAAAGGATGTAGAATGAATCAAACCCATTGTCAACTTTTTTTTTTTTTTTTTTTTTTTTTGGTGGGTACCGGGGAGTCAACCTCAGGACCTCACGCGCCAGCAGGCGCCCGTGCCACTGAGCGATATCACCGGCCCCTTTTTTGTATGTGGGTTCCGGGAGTCGAACTCGGGCCCTCGCGCTTGCCGGGCAGGCGCTTAAGCCGCTGAGCCATCTCACCGGCCCCTGTCAACTTTCAAACACTCATGATGAGTACGAAATTCTGATGTTTGGAACAAAAATCTTAGAGGTGATGCTGACTGTTTTTTTCAAAAGCTCAATTCAATACTACATAATATTCACAATTTGTCATGGGAAAGTCTTCAGAGAAAAGAGATCCAAGAAATAGAAAACCCCGTGCTTCATCTGGAAGGCATGCTTTCCACAAACATGAAGGCTAATAAGGGCAGGAAGAGAAACACAGTCAATTCTCATTATTTAAGGTGGCTGCTGTCTTTTATAAAGTCATTGGGTCAGAAGGGAGAGTTCAGGTGGGGCAGTGTCTGTAGCACCTTGTATATAAGTCAACAGGGAAACTGTTCGGTTTGAGGTTAGATTAAGAAGTTTCCTGAAACATAACCAATGAATGGATGTCTTAAAGAGATTTCCTTATAGACACTGTGTATTTACATGTGGAATTAGCTTAGTGATTATCCCTAAAGTTACCTTAAATACTAAATTAATAAATACTGAGTCATTGTTCCTAGGGAAAATATAGGATTATGTTCTTGCAAGCCTCTGGTCACATTCAATCAATACATAGCTTCGTTTTTATGTTTGTTTCTGTCTAAAGCCACTTCACTGAATACATATTGGTGATTTATTAACACTGAGCTCATAGCTAACCATGTAACTCAGCCCTGGACAAAGCTGGTCTAACATGTGTATTTTCTCCATAATGCATGTCACAGCCTTCTCACATTTGGGAACAAGAGACAGCACTTGAATGCGGTGCTTGGGTGCCATTTAAACAGTGAAATCACCAATGAAAATCACAAAAATGTGACAAACACGGCACCAGGTGGACTGTGAGAAAAGGTCAGGTACTGAGAGCACCAGTGCTGAGGAAAGAAGCAGAATGTCTCCTGCTGGCCTCTTCTGGGCTCCTGCGCATCAGGTGACTAATTTTTCACCGCCATGCGCATGTCCACAAGCGACCCCAAAAGTACCGGGAGGGTTGGTGTTGGGGTCACAAACAAATCTTGGTGAGCAGGAAAATTCTCAAGTACAGAAAGGGCACACAATGAAGCCGCGATGCATGCCCCTCCCATCTTCGGGCAACGCTGCTGCGAAGCAGAGTCCTCCGAGGCCACCGGCCACGCTGGGCGGGCGCTGCGTTCCCCGAGGAGCGGGGGCTGGCGGAGCACCGAGCTCCACAGCTCCGAGGAAGGACGAGGACACAGCCCACGCCACGGCTGCACACCTCAGCTGAGGGCTACGCCAGCGACCTCACGACAGCCTGCAGCTGGGACGCGAGGCCGTTTTCCTGCAGATGATTGAACATAAATGACTCTTCACAAGCACTTTACATGTTCTAATTAAATTCCAGAAGATCACCCAAGGATATCCTTAGACTTTCTTGGCATTACCTAGGATGACCCCAGATGTCGTGAGCCCGGAGAATGAAGGCACGGGGGAGGGGAAACTAACTCATCAAATCACGAGGTTTTTGAAGAGGCCTTTACCATTCTGGAGAGAGAAGACAGTTACATTTTATGGGTGGGAGTTTTGATAAATTATTTAAACTCAAACTTTCAAAACAAATTCAAAGGCAGCTAACAATGTTTTTAAAATCCATATGATTAGGCTAATTAAAATACAATTAAAAATTGGAAGGAGTTCAGAAATTGTTACATCCAGAACACTGATGAATTAGTTCTTCTGGTTGAATGAAAACTTCATCTGAGTTTTCTGGCAGCAAATAGGAGAGGGAAACTTCTAGATACAGTTTTCACCAATAGGTAAAAGCTAAAGCGCCAGATCTGCTAATGGAGAAAGAATACATTTCCTGGGTGTGAAGGGCCAGCAGGAATTTGTTGTGCTAGCACCACTGATTATTTATGATTGTCTTGGCCTCTGGATCAGCTGACGTCTACCACATTCTCTGTCACCTAGCAACCCCACAGCAGCACTGGGAGCCAGTTCTAGCCCCATGGGGCTAAGTGCTGCAGTGAGGGGCAGAGGGCTGGAGAGCCCCACACAAGACATCCTCCAAGAACAGCACCGGTCAGTCACTGACAGTATAAAAAAGGACAATATTAAAAAAGACAAATATTTGCAAGCCTAAAAGTCCAGTAAGCTGCAAAAACAGCCAGGAGAGAAATGTACCTCAGTGTCAAAAGCTGTCCCTGGGAACATATGAGAAAAAGAGTAGTTAAAAGTTTGACAGCATCACCTGCTACAATTTTGGAGCCAATTTTGGACAAAATGGCTATGGTTCACTGGGGTAAAGTTGTTTTACCTACTGAACTAGCTGATCTACTGTTGCATCTTCTTATTAAGAATAGTAATGATTATCCTTGTAAAAATGATGTTAAAGGGCTTGATTTCTTTCAAAAATAAATGTATGCTTGACCCTGAGAAACCGTAACAGCTACCCAGCAAATATTTTGATAAGTCTAGGCATGTGCTCCTTATTGAATATACTTATGTGCTAGTACTTCCTGGGGCTCAGCTTCGTTTCTCCCTAAATCACCCCCATTTGCCCCATTTGCTACTTCGAGAGGCCCCACTCCCCAGAGTTCCAGGGTAATCAAATGTCGGGGTTAGCGCAGGATGTTCACACCCAGTTCATGCCTGGTGTAAGTAATAAGCGCTCACTTTCACTCGCAAAGTTGTCTCCACCATAACAAAAAAGACATAGATATTAACAAGTGTTGGCAAAAATGTAAAGATATTGGAACCCTCACATACTGCTGATAGGAATACAGAATGGTTCTGCTGCTTTGCAAAACAGTCCAGTATTTCCTTAAAAGGCTGCGTACGACCCAGCAATTCCACTCCTAGGAATATACCTAAGAGAAATGAAGATGTGTTCACATAAGCTTGTGTATCAATGTTCGTATCTATTATTCATAATAGTCAAAGCACAGAAATATCCCAAATATCTATTAACCAATGGATGGACAAATAAAATGTTGTATAGCCTTGCAACAGAATATAGCAGTAAGAAAGAATGAAGTACTAATATATGCTACAACAGGACCTTGAGAACATTACGCTAAGTGAAAGAAGTGAGTCAATTCACAATAAATGTCCAGAATAGGCAAATTATAAAGACAAAAAGTAGACTTGTGTTTTTCTGGGGCTGGAAGGTGAGAGAAAATGGATAATGATTGCTAATGTATAAGGGGATTTCTGTTGGGAAGATTAAAATGTTCTAAAACATTATGGTGATGGTTGAACAACCCTGAGAATATACTAAAAACCATCAAATTGTGCATTTTAAATGGATGAATCATATGGTTAGGTGAGTTAGACCTCAAAAAAGCTTTTAGAAAAATAACAATAAACTAATAATAATAATAATAATAATAATAATAATAATCTTCATCAGGAAATTTGTTATATGGTCACTCTACATAACACCAACGATCAGGTACTTGGAACAACTGGAAACCTTTGGCAATGATCTGATGAGATCTCAACTTTAATAAATCAAATCACATAAGCTAATAACCATATTTTCAAATCATCCTATGTTGATGGGTAGGGAGGGAAGCAAGACGATGAGTTCCTGTAATTTAGTCCTTCAGTAGAGGAAAATCAAATTTGTTCTCTGTGAAACATTACTCACCAGAACCTATAAGAACATATCAGAAACACAGTTCTAACATAAAACTCTTAGTGCTAAAGAGTGAAAACCTGTATTCACTTAAATATGTCCAAGAAATAAAGGTTTTTGTTTACTGAGCCATGTTCCAAGAAGGCACAGTGAGACATCAGAATATATTATTTTACCTACCACAAGATCAGCACTGAACAGAATTTCACATTGATTAAGAAAAAACTTGCGCTACTCCGTCAAAAAAGTATTCTGCCCTGCACAGCACCAAGTATTCCGCCCACTGTTCTAGCTGCTGTGACTGCTCAGATACCCGCCCTGCTGGCCTCTGCACGGTCCACTCGGTCGTCTCCATCTTGCTCCTATTTCAGCAAATGCCTGCAACGACATCAATAAGCTACTTGTTTCAGAGTCAACTCAGCCCGCTTCTGTGAAGTGGCAATCACGCACATTTCAATCAGCCTCCAGAGGAGCCTTTAAAAACAGTTACTACATCAGACAAAAGAAGGAAGTCTTCAGTTGAGGACATTACAGCCCGGGTCAAGTGAAATGAAAACCAGTGTATACTTAGCCCTGCAAAATTAGTAGTGTGCCCAGGCAGAAGGGACAGACTCCCAGTCCTAAAGAAAGCAGGTCCTGCGATCAGGTGGGTAACAGAGCAGACTTCGGGAGAGAAACCAAGTTGCCCCCTGACCCCAGCTGGCCTCCTTGGGACACTGTCCTGATGGGCTCGTGGTACCAGGGCAGGAAGGTTGGACTAAAACAGTTCCACAGATGCAACAGGAAAGGAAATCAAAGCACCAAGTTACAGACTCAAATGTGCTTTGTGCACAAATATTAGTTAAGCATTGGTACACACCTGATAAAAAGGTAGTATACAAAAAGTAATCAAAAAATACAAAGAATGTTTAAATTTTTAAAAATTTCTGACAGTAAAAAGACGCCTCGCCATTAATCCCTTTCAAAATATGCACCCTCGCTTGGAACACACTTATCCCATCAATCTTGCCACTTTCTGAAGCAGTTCTGGAAGTTCTCTTTTGTGAATGTCTTTATGAGGTGTGATCAAAAACATGGTGAATGCCACTACTGAGAACCTTTCAACAAAAAAGCAGGTTCATAAATACATTATGGTGTATCCTCATCCATCTTATTCACTGGATCCAGATGGAGGGTTTTCCATCTTAATGGCCACAAAGTAGATGTGAATTATATTGTTACTATTTATACTTTACACAGTGAGTAAAGACTGGTGTTTCCTGCTACTATTTTGAAGTATTCTCATTAAAAAAAATTTTTTATGTACGAGGGGTACTTTAAAAATATGATGAATGTTTAAATTTTAAAAAAACTTAGGGGACAGTAGAAGACACACTGCCAGGCACAATGGGATAAATGTGTTCAAAGCTAGAGGGGGTGTCCTGAGGGTGATTAATAGCAATGTGTCTTTTACTGCCATAAGTTTTTTTTTTTTTTCGTAATTTCAACATTCACCATATATTTTGATCATACCTCACTGATCAAGTGTTTGTGGCAATTTCAAAAAAGCTTTTAGAAAAATAACAATAAACTAATAATAATAATAATAATAATAATCTTCATCAGGAAATTTGTTATATGGTCACCCTACATAACACCAACGATCAGGTACTCGGAACAACTGGAAACCTTTGGCAATGATCGATGACACACATTATGGTGCGTCCTCATCCACTTTATTCACATCTGGCACTGTGTGACTTCTGGCTCTTTCCTAAGGTCAAAATGACCATGAAAGGTTAACGTTTTTAATCCATTCAGGACATCAAGGCAGCCACGACAGTGCAGCCAATAAAACTGCTCATGAAAGAGGACTTCCAGAACTGCTTCAGACAGCAGTGAGAACGATGGGATAAGTGTGTTAGAAGCAAGAGGGGCATTCAGAGTGTGATTCATGGCACTGTCTTTTATTGTAATAAATTTTTAAAAATTTAAACATTCACTATATATTTATCACACTTTATACAAAAAAGTATAGCCCCACTTATTTTATCCTGAACAAAGCTGTGGAGAGGAAAACAAAACAAGTTGTCTGCAACCTACAGAGGGACCTCAAATGTTTCACAGGGATAAAGACAGCATCCTGTGAACTCAGGCAAGGCACTTTTCAGAAAGGGCCTTGCTGCTGGAGGGCTGGCCAAGGCTGGACCTCTAGGAGCTGGCCACCGGAACCAGCCAATGTCTACATTCAGGACCCCTTCAGAGGCAGGCCACTGAGGGCACGTTAGTATCTACTAACACTGTCCAGTTCTAGGTGTGGAGAGCAAGCCCTGGGCCAACCATGCGGGCACCTGTCCCAAGGCGGGGGTATCCGGCAATGGATGGAGCCGCGGACGTCGGGAGGACGCATACCAGGCTGACAGCTAACAGTCGCGCTACTCTGCTAAAGTGCTGCTGATCAATTAGAAACAAAACCGCACACCTGGAGCAAAATGTAAAGACCCGGTGTGGGTCCAGGCATCTTGCCAATCTTCAAGTATTATCAATCAAGTATTATCAATGTTAATTTTGTCTTAGTTGACATTACATCTTCGTCTACATTTAAAAGAAATATTTAGCAATCCTTTCACTTCCACCTGTTAAAAGGCTTGGGCTCTAAGGGATTATCGCTGCCCCTTCCTGTATCTCCGTGAGGTGACATTACTCACAATCACATCTGTATGCAGAGTCCTTTAAGGACGACTGAGGGGGGGCAGAGTTTGTGTGTTTTTTTTTCTTTTTTTTCTGCCCATGAGAGAATTCTAACAGGATGGCTGCTAACATTTGGAAGCCACTGAACTTTTTTCCCAAACATTATTTAAAGATTAGCATTTTTTATTTCTGGACATTGAAAAGCAACAGCTTTCAAATGAGCTTTATGCCAATGGTCCGTCCACACACCCCAGAACTGAAAGCTGGTCTTGTTCAATAGTTCCTGACTTGTTTCTCCATCTTCAGTATCAGAATAGTCATGATTCTTAATCACTTTTCTAATAAAAACACAGGGTACTTGGAGAATATGGCCCAACAATTGATTTGTAAGTGAGCTTCAGTAAAAATCATTAATACAATGCCTGAAGATATATTTTATTATGAAATTTTCAATTTCTACAAAACTTATGTCTACAAATGTACTATTTCCTAATTTACCAAATCATTAAACTTTATACATAAACCTTCCAGAAATACTTACATAAATGGTGGTTAATTTTAAATGTCCCTTCATGAAAATCTCCTTACATGAAGAGGCTCCTTCCTTTCCAAGCCAAACAGTAAACTGATGAGCTGATTTCAGAGAAATATTTCTGACTGAGCAAGATCTTAAATTTCTATTGCCAGAATTGGAGCTTTTCAAAAAGCTCCCAAACAACCACATTAGTTGGACCTTTACATTTCATGAGTACAATAAAGGGTGAGTGATCACTATATTTCTACATGCAAACTTTTCCCACACAAAACAAGATATGAAATGGCTGATGGCTGAAAGTGGATCCCACACTACAGAGATCTGCCTGCGAAGCCTCGGCAGGATGCAGGGTACACACTGCCTCCAGCCTGAGTTCATGCCCACCTCCAGGTTACTTCTGAGGAGGCTGGGATTTGCTGGATGAGGAGCGTTCTTAAAGGGCTGCTGGCTTGATGGGGGATTACTGGGGAGCTCCCCCTCCTCCACAGAGTAGGGAATCATTATCCTCTGTTAGAGGAGGTATTCAGTAATCTCCAAGGAGAGCTGAAAGACTTGACTTCCCCTTGCCCAGGTTCTCAGGGACCAGAAGCCTGTGTAGCGGGCCCTGGAGCAAGGAGCGCTGAGACGAGGGGCTGTGTGGCTCTTCCCAGCTGCACATTTCCAAGACAAGGCAGCTCTGATCTGAAGGAAGTACAAGAGGCACTGGGTCGGACAAGGGGGTGGGCGTTTTCATGTAGATCAGACTGGACTCTTTGGTAACCAAAATTAAGATTCAACAGCTGTGACGGACCTCTGAGATACAACGCAGAGACGCAGAGAACGATCCTACAGAACAGCTTCAAAAGAAGTGATGCGGAAAAACCAAATCTGTGTCCTGATGGTGTCCTACCAAGTCCAGCTGCTGAGTATGTGGCTCTTTGTCACCTACTGTATCCGGTTTTAGGCTGTGGAAAAATATGCAGAGCCACCTAAAGATTACTAAATCAAAGTTACAGCAGGAAACAAGCATTTTTCCTCCCCAGTCCTGTTCTGTGCATCCACAAACTCCTCAGGAGGCTCCATGAGGCCTGGTGTGACCCATTGCCTGCCCTTCTCCCTGGACAACCATGGACCGCACGCTACCTGCATGCTCGGCTCCAAACACTCTGTGCTGCTTGGAGTTCTTCTAATCCTAACTCCCTTCCGACTCCTGGACTTTTGTGCTTTTCCTTTTGTCTGGAATATTCTTCCCTAAATTATTATTAAGAAAAGAGTGTTGAGATTTCTGGCCATAAATGCAGATTCATCTGTTTCTTCTTTCAGTTCTATCCATTTTTTAGTTCATATATTTTGAAGACCTATTATGAATTGCATAATTTTTTAGTATTGTTAAATCCTGTTAAATTCCTGATCTTTTTAATTATGAAATGATAATATTTATCACTGGCAATATTCTCAGTTCTGAAATATATTTTGTTTGATATCACTATAGTCACTTCAATTTTCTTTTGATTAATATTAGTATGGTGTATCTTTTCCTATACTTTTAATCTATTTGTGTTTCAATTTAAGATGGGTGTCTTAGCATATAGTTGTGTCTTGCCTTTTCACTTAGTCTATCATATAACCTCTGCCTTTTGATTGAGGTGTTTAGACCGTTTATATGTAATATAATTATTGATATGGTTGGATTTAAAACTATCATCTTATTTGTTGCTTTTTATGTGTCTCTTCTATTCTTAGTTCCCCTTTTCTTCTTTCTTTGCCTTCTTTTGGGCTAAGTATTTTTTTAAATTTGCTAATGTATTTTATCTTCTATATTAGTCTATTACACGTATCTATTTTTAATGGCTGCTTTAACTTATCACATTCTACGTTCACTATAATCCAATTCACTGCTATTACCCTGTTATTTGGGAAAATGTCTGGGACTTAGGAAGTTTTTGATAAGTGATTGTTGAATGAATTGAATAACAGAGCTAAGCAAACTACCAATTAAACACAATGCTCAAGAGAAGGAACATTCTGAGTAACTGGATTTCTAGTCAAATGAAGATTATTCAGAAGATCATGTGCTTCAACCCTCTTTTGGTTTGAGATTTTTTCTAAACTGCAAGTTGGCTCTTCACCCTTCCAAGTTTGATGCAGTGGAAATAACTTTACAGTACCTTGCTATCCTCACTCTGAACACCAATGATACTGATGTCTGAACACAGAAATGGAGTGAAGGTGTAGAATGGAATGAATCTGCACAGAACTCAGGATACACTGTAGGATTTTTTTTTTAATGAAATCTTAATGTGGTAGGGTTTCTCTGTAACCTGCCTTTATCATTAACTCAAGAAAAAGAATGTTCTTCCAGTTACTGAAGACAGATAAGTTTGATTCCAAGTAAAGGAGATATTTACTGTATGATGGAATAGAATAAGAGGGAAGAACTATTTTGGTGTCAGATGCAAAGAAACCACTATAGAGTTTTAAAATTAAAATTGAATCAGATGAGATTGTAAGAACAATGATGCACTAGTAAGAGCTGGATGCATAATGAACTTGCCCGCACACTTACACATAGGTCCCCCAGTGCTGCACTTCTTTCTGGCACATAAGATGAACTGCCTTTGCCTTCATGTATTATTTCCAGTTTATGATCCTCCAGGGCAAAGAGCACTCTGAAGATATGCAGATAATTTTATTACTGTAACTAATAATTAAGCAATGATGAGTGGCAAACAATTTCTGCAGAGATAAAGACACCATGAATTTTAATACATTGCCTGAACCAAGTTTGTTAAACAGTGATTAACAACAAATACATATCACTGTCTAAAATCCGAAACTCCTTAATCCAAGGAGACCCCTCTCTATCAACTGTGAAAGCTCAAGATCAGCTGAACTAACATTCCTTCTGTAAACCACAGCAATGATGAACATCCACTAGCCAGCAGGTATTCTTATGGAAATTTCAGAAGATGAGGGAGAAGGATATTAAACAGGGTCCTCGACCCTGGGTCTCTTTGGGGCTTGATCTTTGTGATTAGGCTGCACTGGTGTTACTATATGCAGTACTTACACTGTTGTATTTTCTACACAATCAACACTGAGTCTGAATGCATGTGTGTGAGAGTATAAATGTGCACATGCACATGAGTGTACACAGACAGAAAAAATAAAAACATGAGCACAGTCCTTCATTTTTTGATGGAGTATAATACCCCTCCAGGAACCACTAAACTCCTAATCAAAAGCATGCCAGGTCCCAAGCTGATCTACGCCATAATGGCCACCATCATAGACAGACCAATGGAAGTCTCAAGTTTGTAGATTCCTGGTCTAGAAGATCAGATTTTAGGAGACTAAAAATGCAAAATCAGTAACTCTAAAGGAGAAAAGGAATAAATAGAGAACACGTAACTGAAGAAATAATAGAAGAAAACTTTCCTTAGAAAGACTTAAATTTTCAGAGTTGGGCATGCGGCACATCCTGTAGCCTCAGTCTCCGGGAGGCTGAGGAAGGAGAATCACCATGAATTTGAGGCCAGCCTGGGTTACACAGTGAATTCCTGGGTAGCCTCAACTGTATAGCAAGATCCTGTGTCAACCCCACACCCAAAACAAGACTTAAATTTTTTGTCTTGGGTTTAACTAAGTATGTTGCACTGAAATACGTACATGAACAACCAAAATAAAGAGAAAATTTTATAAACTTGCATTAAGAAAGAAATGGTTAACCTAGAAAAGAAAGATTAGAACATATTAGACTTTTCATCATCAACAGTGAAAGCTATAAAATAGAGGATCAGTTTTTAATAAAATGACTAAAAATAAGATAAACATATGAAAACTAATAGTTTTCTCTACACAAGCACTAACCTCTAAGGAATAGAAAACCACATCCATACATAATGAAAACAATACCTATAAAATCCAGAAAGGAAACTGATAAATATTAAGGAAATTATAGATATATTTTAAATAATACTTAAACTTTAATACAAAAACTTCCAATCCAAGTTTCAACAGAGTTTTTAGAGAAAATAGAAGCAACTATTTTCATGTTCATACAAAAGAGTATCTTAGGGCCAGTGAGATGGCTCAGCGGTGTAAGCGCCTGCCTGGCAAGTGCAAGGGCCCAAGTTCGACTCCTGGAACCCACATACAAAAAAAAGGGCCGGTGATATCACTCAGTGGCATGGGAGCCTGCTGGCACGCAAGGTCCTGAGGTCGACCCCTGGTACCCACCAAAAAAAAAAAAAAAAAAAAAAAGAGTATCTTAGCATTGTCAAGAAAATTTTGCAAAATAAGCAATAGTGAGCAGAGAGTTGTTCCACCACCTAAAATAATAAAGCTTTTGAACTAAAACAATATGCTTTTGTATGAGAATACACAAATCTATCAGGATAGGTTAGAAAATCCAGAAATAGATCCAAGTGTACATAGAAAAATAATATAAGAAAACTTATGAAATAAGTTGTTTCATAAGTGGTTACAATGATTACCTATCTAAAAGGAAACAAAAATTGTATCAGGTACAAAAACTAAAGTTTTTACGGACTACAATATTTTAATTATAAAAAAATTAAAACTATTTTGTAACCTGGGCAGTAGAATTTCTTCAATAAGCCAAGAAACACAAAACTAACAAGGAAACAACAGGCATATTTAATGTTAATGACTTTATGGCAGATATCAGTAAGTCAAATGATGAACGGTAAATGAGGAAAATCTTGCCACGTAGATGACAAATGAGGTCAATATCCCTACCAAAAAAAAAAAAAAAACTTTCAAACTGATAAGAAAAAGACAAGTATTCCAATAGAAAAACACACACAGAGGATGGTAAGAAATTCACGGACGAGGAAATACAAGTAGCTATTAAGTATATGATGAACACTTGACCTCACAGTAATTAAAAAAATGCAAATCAAGACGTCATTTTTTCCACTGTTCATACTGGCATGAATTTACAGCACGGATAATTTCCAGCGCTGGAAATGGGCATTCATACTCTACTGGTGGGAGCATGAGTTCCTCCAGTCTTTGTAGAAAGTAATAGGCTGTGAGCTAAGCCTCAAACTTCTATTATAGGGCATTTATCATCACAAACCAAAACCATCAGATATAAACAATAAGTGTTTATTTGCTGCCTGACAATAGCACTAAACGACTGGAAACAGCAGAGACATCCATCGTCGGAGGAGAGCAAATAAATGACCCCAAGCCTATGGGTACAGAGAGTGACTGTACCATGTATCATTAAAAAGAATGAGTGGGGTCCATATGTAGAGAGATGGAGAGACTTTCGTATTGTCAAGATTTAAGCATTTCTGCCATACCCCCATAACTCCACGTAGCTGTGTGTGTGTGTTTTCATATGTAAATGTGTGTAGGAACACATGTGTGCACACACACAGTGTATGCCTTACATGACTGTGAAGACCATTTGGAAAGCTCACATACATACCCAGTGAAAACACTGGTCACTTCGGGAGGGAGAGGGAACAGAATGTTGACTTTTACTTTGTATCTATGTATGTTGTTTATTTTGTGGCAAAAAAACATAACTGCTTTTATGGCTGGGAAAAAATACAATAAAGCAAATTAAAGGAAATCAGGAACTTCCAGTTTTCCAAGAGATAAATGCTAAATGCTAAATCTGAGTACCTTCAAAAACCTTAGAAATCAACCAGAAGAGCAAATGAAACTACCCATAACTCATCCATAACTCTACAGCCAGGGCTGGCCACATAACCGGCAGGGCCCAGTCCAAGGTGACAATAAAGGCTCCCAGCTGGGGGCAGAGGCGTCCATCTCCCCTCGCTAGGGGCCAGCACCCCAAAGCACAGTGGACTGCGCCTTCTGCACCAGGGCATGCTCTGCACTTCGGTGAACCATGGACAAGAGCTCGTTCACCCATGAACGCACTGTGGCACTATAAAGCCAGACTCTAAGCCTTCCAATCCCTGCCTCTAGATCATACGCGTGGAGGACTAGCCCGGTACACAGACCTCTGCCTGCAGCGCGACAGGTCGCCACTCCAGCCTGATGACCACAGGGATGGCTGGGCAGGGCTGGGGGCAAGTGGGTAAGAACTCAGCCAGAGGAAGCTGGGAGGGCAGCTGCAGGGGAGGGGAGCAGGGTCATGTGGGAGCCAAGGCTTCCAGGCCTGGCACAGCCTCTATTTTCCCATCAGACCTCACTTGGAAAACACAAAGCCGAAGATCAAAGTATGAAGAACGGCGGGACAATGACTGCAGAGCATTACACCCCAAGCACGGGGCCCTTCTGAGAATGGGGCCACGTGCAACTGCACTGGGTGAGCCTGTGAAGCAAGCCCTTCACACAGCACAACCAGGAGAGGGGGCGTACTCTAAACTCCATCATAGGAGGAAAGCCAGCACCCCAAACCATCAGAAACCTTGCCAGAGAAGAGGGACAGGGGCAGAGCCTGGAAGTGGGAAAGATGGAAGTCCCCCAGAAGGCACCGCACCTCCAGTGGGATACAGAGAACCCATCTGATCCTTGGCCACAGGGAAATGAAAGGAAGGGCAGGTGGGTTTGCAGGACCCAAAAGTCAGGCTGGCGCAAGAGGGCCACCTGGGGCAGCAAGGCCACTTGGGGTGGGGGCATCACATCCCTGGATACTTAATTATGAAGGGAAAGAAGAAGAAGAAGAAGCAGCAGCAGGTAACAAAAATCAAGGGTCCTTTAGAAACGAAAGATTCCCAAGTCAGCGGACACTTCAGCTCACCTCTCTCCCTAAGAGGTGCCATTCGTTAAAGGAGCGGTACCTCCGGGCCACACGAGGCACGCACAAAGCGAGGCGCTCAGTGGCTCTCACCTCTGCCCATGCAGAACCATCTTCTACTGCTGGTCTGTCCAGGAACACATGGGGCATTTTAAGAACAACAGAAAGCAGCAGGCACAAAAGAAATCAGTTAATTTTGAAGAACTGAAAAACAACAAAATGAAATTAATTCCAATTTTTTTTTTCCTGTCAAGTTACAATTAATGCTCCAACCATTAATGAACTGAATTTCAGAAGTGGAGATCTGGAAGAAAAAAACAAAAGTATAAGATCAGAAGCAACCAAGTGCATCACTGCACACCTGGTCAGGGTTTGCTGCAACAATACAGCGACTAGAGAAAAGAGGCAGTAAATACACCCGTTAGAGACGGGAATCAAGAGTGCGCCAACCTCGCATTCTTCAGCACAATTGTTTCACCGTTTTTAGTGGCTGAATTTTCTAGATTGGAAAGCATTTATTCAAATAATTCTGAGGTCTTCTCTACCACCTTGGAGATACTTTTTCGCTGTAGTTCTTTCCTAAGCACGACACATGTCTACTTTTAAAAGTAAGAGATTCACAAAGTTCAAGATTTCTCTGAATTTGCAAGGAGTTTACACTTAAAGTTCTTTCACAGGGTTCTGTTACATATGATCCTGTTGCTAAACAACCAGGTGCTTTTGTATCTGTGATCCACAACAGATGAGAAGCAGATCTGAAAGGAATATTATAAAAATTTTCAAGATAGATCATAAAAACTATTCTACTTATTGAGCCCCACCCCCTTTTGCTAACTGTTCAGGCCATATTAATGAAGACAATGTGAAAGCATGCTTCATATCAATAGTAACAAAAACATAAAATACAGAATATTCAAACTTCATCATAGTCCAGTCTACAATCATATTAAATCCTTCTACTTAGGAACTAGGTATATGTCAATTTAAATAAGAGAAAATTTTTCTTTTTCTGCAACCCATTTTGACTAAAGTTATCATGTAAGACTGCCCTCTTTATAGGGTTTAATTTCACATTCTGAGAGTCAGGGTTATATAATTTAAAACGTCAGGTATCCTAAGCTTTTACTCTAAAATTTTTGCTCCAGTATTCTCAGCCATCTTTGGAGAGTAATATCAAAAAAATACTGCACATAGTGTTCGTGCTGATGAACTTTCAAATTAATGAAATAAATTTATATAAGGGCAATCCAGTTTCTTTTTGTTTTAGTCTTAGAGGGTTATTTAAGAAGTAGAATGAAAATGTTAAGATTTTGAGTGGCATCTGCCAATCATTTTTAAACTTGATTGCAGATAGGAATTGGAATCTGAAGATGTGAAGGGAGGGGCTGCTAAGAAAAACTTACCAACAGCAATGCACAGCACCTTTCACAGCCCACCATTTCTCTCCCTGAGTGAAGAACACGCTTCTCAAATGCTCCCTGATTACTGCAACCCTCTATCCTTTAAAATTTACACTCACTAAAAACAAGCTTGCAGCACATTTGGAACACTGTTTTCTTCATGACTACTTTGAGTCAATATATTCACCTATGAAAATACAAATGACTCTCAGAGGAACCCCTGATATCACCCTAAAAACAGATGTCCACCAGTGAAGCAGGAAAAGACTGACTCTTGCTTCTTGTACACTGATTAATTTTCTTGCTGATTTTCCTTGAAATGTGACTGTTGAAGGAAAAACAATTCTATCCCATAAATGGCATTTGCCCTCTAAAGATTCAATGCTTTGCTCCACAATAGGATGTGATGTCATAGTGGAGGGACTTTCTGTCAACAGAATGTGATGTCATAGCAAAGGGACTTTTTGTCAACAGGATGTGATATCATTGTAGAGGGACTAGATTTGGAAAAAAGGTAACCTCCATGAAAGGACTGAAATAGGGAACCATTCATTTAAATTCCAATGTCCTGAAGTTGGTAAGAGAACAATTAACAGAAAATGCTGATCAGAAATATCCTTTTCTACCACAGTACCAGCATTCTACCATTCAAAATCTTCTCACTCCTCAAAGACTGCCTCTGCCACAAAATGAGTGAGAGTTATTTCTAGCACTTTCCAAATCAATAAATATGTACCAACTCCTTTCTACTCTTTCTGAAAAAGAGAAATAGTCAGGCAAAGGGAATCACAAAAGCACCTTCTTCAAATGAACATAACTAATAAGACCACCAACTCGTATCAGAGTCAGGGAACTTTCACATCTAGTCTGACACACTAGGAAATTTAGATCAACATGTCCCCAAAGATAATTGAAAACACTAGATATTTTTAAATAACCTCTGAAAAGCTTCAAAGAGGAATCAATATAGTCAGAAATTATGAGGCCAAATTCTAGAAGCTCAGACCCCGGTTGTGTAAGTTGAGTACCTAAGCAGGATTTACAAATTTAAAAGAAAAAGTTGTGAAATTGAGCTTATTTTAACAACATCAAAGGGAAAAAGGACTAAAGTAAAAGGACAGCAAAAGTGGAGAATGCAGCGAACTTCCAAGTGAGCCACACGTACAACTCAGGGAAGGGGTGACCCCAAAGTGAGTCTTGGGTGCCTCCCTGCCACAGTCACCCAGGGACCCTAACTCAGGCCTTGAATTCAGACTGAGCCCGTCACCACTAGCAGAAGTGAAAAGAAAGCTTTATGAAAGACAGCCTGTGTGAACACACTGCAGAAACATCAGAAACAGAAACTGTCTTCCAATACTGCCATCACCAGTTCTGAACGGTAACACAACTATACTTACAGCATCCAGAAAAGTTAAAAGCAAGGCCTCAAATGTAAGTGGACAGTTGGAAACCATCTTTTAAAATGGCTTGGCAGACCGGAAAAATTAGAAGTTCTAGATCTATAAAAGGCAATCATCAAAACTAATAAATCAGTGGAAAGATTTAACAATTGCTACGATACAACTGAACAGAGAATTAGCAAGCCATAAAATGTCAGAACTGCTCAGAGTATACATATCACGGAGATGAAACAGCGGAAGACAGCAAGAGGTGTGGTGGATACAGTGAGCCGATCGGACAGATATTTATTTGGAGTTCAGGAAGGAGAGGAGGAAGGGGCAGAAGTACAGTGGGAAGAGCCATGGCTGAGAATAACTTAGAACCAATAAAGGACATTAATCTGTGGATTAGGAAGACCAACAACTGCCAAGCATTGTAAGTGAGAAATACACACACTCCCCCCCACACACACCCCCACACCCCCCCTACAGTGAAAGTGCAGGAAACCAAAGACAATCTTAAAAGCAGCCAGAAGGGAAAATACAGATGACCTCCAATGAATCATCCCCAGAGAGGCCACTTCTCAGCAGCTCCCTCGTTATTCCCATTTTACAGGTTAGGAGACCAAGGCAGAGGAAGGTCAAGGAAACTTGCCGGGGTTACACAGCTCCCCAGAGGTACAGCTGGGCTGGGAAGCCAGGCGGCCTGCCTCCAAAGCCCACGCTCTTAGCCGCTGTTGTTAAGCAGCCTGCCAGCCTTTGAAATTGGTGTGAAGCCCCACCCTGTGGCCAGGGGCTGTGACCCCAGCTACTCAGAAGTCTGAGGCAGGAAGGTGGCAAGTTCCAGGCCGGTCTGGGTAACTTAATGTGGAGCCCTCACCTCAGGATAAAGTTTAAGAAAATGGAAAGTGCTGAGGATGTAGATCAGTGGTAGAGGACTTGCCCAGCCTATGCAAAGCTCGGGGTCCCATCTTCAGTACCAAAAATACACAAACAGAAAGAAGCCATAATGTGGCCAAATCCTGCTGTCGTGGATGCTCTTAAAGAACAGGACCCGCGTTAGGTGCCTTTACAGCTTGGCCTAGAAGGAAAACCCATTCACGAAGTTCATCCAGAATGCGGCTTCTCCTTAGCCTTCTGCGCCCCTCCCTACACCTAAGAAGGGACCTGTGGCGGCCAAGGACGCGTCTTCTTCGCAGGGGTCAGGGGATCCTGACCTTGCCCGTGACCCACACTGGAAAGTCAGGATGATTACAAACCACCCAAAGCTACGGAGAGGCTGAGACGCTGCACACCCCGCCTAGGTCTGGACCTGGAAAGACAGCCCTCACTGGGCAGGCCGGGCAGCAAAAGTCATCCCCACGCGGGGAGGAAGCCTCTCCGGCTTTCACTCAGGGAGACAGTCAGTAACAGCAGAAGGCCCCCAGAGCCTCAGAGGACTTGTGCATTAGATTCTGTAGATGGGCACTTTCACTCAGGGGCCGGGCACTTAGAAAAATCCCCGCAGCCCAGGTCTCTTGACCTCCTGCAGGCCGGGGGCAGGAGGGCCTCACCCTTTCCCTGAACCATTACAGAGGGAGAAAAGGAAGGGCAGTGAACGGGCCCCACTGACAGCTGACAGCAAGGATTTCTCAATCGTCTGACCTTGTTTCAATTTTCAACCTAGCACGAGTTCTTTGGCGACTCTCTTTCTCAATTTGTAAACTGTGGATAACATCGAATGGCTGTGAAGAACAATGCAGCAAACCCATGAGAAGAGCCCAGCAGAGAGCCTGATACAGGGTGGGCTGACAATACATGGCACCCTCTTCTCCCCGTCCTGGTGTGATGAGAAAGCGGCAGTGCGCAGGTGCCCGCCTCCCTGTAAGTGTCTAGTCTTATCATGCTGTTTTCTTTTTAAATGGAGGCAATCGAGAAAAATCAGCAATGCGGCAGCTTAGTCCAATTCCTGCTGCTGTTTGTGCTGCAGAGACTGGGTAATTTATAAGCACAGAGATTTGCTTCTTACAGTTCTGGAGGCTGAGAAGTCCAAGATCAAGGGGCTGGCATCTGACAAGGCTCATTTTGGGCATCATCTCACAGCAGAACATGAAAGGCAAGAGGGAAAGGGCTCCCCTGACCCTCTCATACTGGCACCAAGGCCATGAGGTGGAGCCTTCGTGGTCTCGCCATCTCCTGAAGACCTTCCCAGTGGCAACTGAACCACAGCATGAGTTTTGGAGAGGACCAGCATTAGACGCCCTGCATAAGGTGAGTGGGTTCCAGTGCCGTGGGCGGGCGGCAGCAGAAGCACTGTGCACACACCTTGTCCAAGCCTGGCATCGACTTCTAATCGTCGTTGTGTTTTCCCAGTCTTTCTGATTTCTTAAGAATATAATCTAAGACTGCAGACACTCCTGCCAAATGGTTTCTTCTGTGCAGGAATGCTTGCTCAAGAAACTTAATTCCTCTCACTTTCATCAGTGGAAAATGAAGTGCTTCTAAAGGGGCAAGCTCCAGGAAAACAAAAGCAAACGGCCTTGACAGCTGGTAAGTCTGGACGTAACTAGCACCCTCCCCAATCCCTCTTCTGCCTGGTAATTGCCACACATGTGGCACATGCAGCCCACACGTTTCTGAGACATCCACTACTTCAGAAAACACTGTCAGGTAAAGTAAGGACAAAGACAAAACCTTCGTCCTAGATATTCCTGATTTCTCCTTGGGTTACGCTGCTTTATTTTGAGCTCTTGTTTGCCACTTGATAGACACTGTCATCAAAGGTCAAAGAACCTGAAAAAGAATCTCAACCATGTCCCTGAGTCTACACAGCTTTGTCCAGGAGGCAAAAGTGTGAGCAAAGGTTCAGTTTTCCATCTATAAGCTGTGTGGCCCTTCGATGACTCATTCAACCTCTCTGACCCTAAATCCCTTTAGTTCTGACGCAGTACTACCATGAGAATCAAAGTGGGACAG
The DNA here is from genome assembly GCA_028451465.1 of Erethizon dorsatum. NCBI lineage: Eukaryota > Metazoa > Chordata > Mammalia > Rodentia > Erethizontidae > Erethizon > Erethizon dorsatum. Next base: position 115,718,879 of record CM051833.1, read on the forward strand.
TGTTTGTGGTATGTCTTCTTGCAAACAAATAATTAAACGCAGCTTTTCTTTTTGTAAAGATATGGGTCATTACACCTGCTACTTATTTTGATTTATAATTTATTAACTACCAGTGGCATCATTTGAAGAAGTCTGCTTCTGTTGTACATTTAAAGACCTCTCCAGCCACACACTAGTTGTGTACAAGGATGAATACCGAGAAACTGTGTGTTAGTCCACTCAGGCGACTATAACAAATACCACACAGGTTGGGCGGCTTACACATCAGAAATGCATTTTCTCCATTTGGAGGCTGGAAAAGAGGCTTGGGCCCTGGTGGAGGCTCTCTAGCTGGCCTGCCAACAGCTACCCACAGCAGGAAGAGCAAGCTCTTTCACGTCTCCTCCCGCAAGCGCACTGATCCTTCCAGATCAGGTGTCTACCCTGTGACCTCATTTAACCTTCCTCACCTCCTTTAAGGCCCTGTCTCCTAAAGACAGTCCTATGGGGAGCTGGGGCTTCAGCATGAGTTGGTCAGGAGGAGACGCATTTCAGGGCACATGCCACATCTGATGTCCAAGTCTCCCATGATTTTCTGGCATGCACAGATTTCCCTCTCCCACAGACCAGCAGGGCCTGCAAGTGCACCTCCTGTGGGGTCCATGAGGGCAATGAAGCCCACCCTTCCTCCCTGAGTGCACACGGTGTTTTTCCCGGAACTGATGTACACCGGCGTGAGGAAGCTCATGTCACTCAAGGCCAATATTTCGTGTTGTGGATGAGGAAGAACTTGAAGCACATTAAACAACACTACCCACAAAAACTAGTTAGACTTGGAGGTCATGACTGCTGAGGACAGAAGGTGCCCCAACTGGTGCACAGTCACACTCTCTCCCGACAGGAAGCTCCAGGTCCTTAACTGCACCTGGCTGCAAAAAGACTCTCTAGGACTCAAGCCAATGTCTCACAGGTGCCCCCTGTGAGCCCGGCACCACCCTGGGCCCCTAGGATCCAGCAGTGAGTGAAATTCGCAGGAACGGCCCCGTTATCCTTGAGCTGTGGTCTCACACACGCTCATCATCCCTCACTTGTCACTGTGGTTCGGCGTCTCAGCCAGGCTTGGGACTGTGACCTTGGGAATATGGCTTCATCACTTGGCATCTGTTTTCTAATCAGCTGTCTGATGGGGGATGAGCAGGCCTGGCAGAGCCATGCTGCTAAATCCAAACTCTCCTGGGAAGGGGAATGCCCTGGAGTTTTCTCTTTCTACCTGCTTATAATCTCAAGACTCCCCTGCATGGTCCCTGCACACAAACGGGCTCTGAACACCCACTACATGTGATGCTCTGGAGAAACCAGCGTGGCCTAGAGATGCAGGGGTAGGGCGACCGGGGTGGGGCAGAGGACCCAGTTATTAGACTGAGGACGCGACCTCTCTCTTTCTTGAGGGACACTACATCTCTACAGAACACAGGGTCTGAGAGGGAAAGGAGCACAGAGGAACCCCACCTGCAAGGGAGACCCAAAGTGCCTTGGTGCCACTCCCCAGCCCCGAGCGCAGTGCTTCTCTGCAGGGATCACAGGAGGCCAGAGTTGATGTATGCACACATCTGCTCCAGGCCTGGCACGTGCCACAGCCGGATAAGTGACGCTGATGACCATGCAGGCAGCCAGGCCTCAACAGGTCGTCTGGGGCCACCACAGAGCGTGGCCGTGGCCCCTTGGGGTCATCAAGGCTGTGGTCACTGTGTCATACCATTCAGGGAGGCCCATGTGAGAAGGACATAGCCCAAGCCTGGGGCCCTGAAGCACCGAGCACAGGACAGAAGCAGCAGCCGATCGTGCCTCCCCCAATGGAGCCTTGGGGAGGGGGAGGGGGCTGCTGACCCAGGAGAAAGAGAGGAAAGGTATCTCTGTGGGCTTCTGAAGTAGGAGGGGCTCAGGAGGCCAGAGGGGCTCATAAACCCGAGGGCGGGTGCCATTCCAACAGACCAAGTTCTGCAAGTAAAAGGGAAGGTACAGGGCCTTGCTGTACCTGGTCACGGCATGAAGAGAAACACAAAACATTTTCTTTGTGCATTATGTGTACACAAAAAGCACTGTTTGAGCCATCTCTTTATGAATATAATCCTTACAACAGCCTATGCGATAGGAGCACTTGTTACCTCGATTTCACAGGGTAACCTGCCCAAGGGCACACAACGGAGTAAGATCAAGCCCAGAACCCAAGGAACTGTGTTCAGAAAGAGCCCGGGCCACCAGCTGCCTCCTTCGCCCTTGTAAAGCTCGGTCCCTTTCCTCGCAAGCCCCCTTTCTCCAACTTGCTCCCACAAACCAGAGGCTGGCAAATTTTCCCTGTAAAGAACCAGACAGTAAATATTTTTGTTTTTGCAGCCCATTTGGTCTCTGTCACAACTATTCAACTCTGCCATTTTAGCACAAAAGCTGTCACGAGCAATAAGCAAATGAACGGGTGTTGCTATGTTTCAAAACACATTATTTACATTTGCTGAAATGGAATTTCAGATAATTTTCACCTGTCTCATGCTGAAGCCTTCCTTAAGTCATGAGCTACACAGAAACAGGCAGTGAGCTGAATGTGGTTCTCAGACGAAGTGAGCAGATCCCTGCGTAGATGGTAACTAAGCCAGACTTTGCCCTTCTTTTCTCTTCCTGATCTCGGATGGGCAAGGATCCCCATAAACAACCTACCCATCCTGGTCCCTCTGAGAGAGGCCCTATGCCCACAGGCTCCAGGACACACTCAGTCATTTGTACGACAACCAGATGCACCCAGCATGCAATGACAAATACATCAGATGGCCTAAAATATTTCCACCAGTTGAGAGGAAAGATAAAAGGTAATGACAGACAAAAGGAGGGATATAAAATACATAGTGGTAGGCACACAGATTCTGGTCAGAATGACCTTGGATAAGTTACTTAAACTCTAGTCCTCAATTTTCTTTTCTGCAAAATGAAAATAATAATATACCTATCTTACGGGCTGCTGTGCAGATCAAGTGAGATAACGCATATAAAATGCCAGCACTTAGTAAACACACACACACACGTGCACACACAGTGTCCCCATGAAATGAAGACCAAAGAGAAAAGGGAAATGAGACAGGCACAGGAGGCCCAAGGACAATCATCTCAGGCCAGCCCCTGAACCCTTGGTTCCTACAGAAGTAGGCCTCCTTTTCTTTAGGACCAGGAGACTGTACCTGCTCAAAGTGAGTTAAGCTGGGCTTTCAACTTGATTGGCTTCAGAGGTAGATTAGTAAAGCACGCCTTCTGAGTGTGTCTGGTGGCCATGGAGCTGTGACCTTGGATACTGTATCTGGTCCCTGGCCCTAGTGTCTGGTGCTGTTCCCCTGCTCTGCTTTCCCGCCACCACGAAGAGAGCATCAGTGCTCCAACACACTCCTGCCTTGATGTTCCTGCCTTGGAGCCAGATGACCACGGACTAAACCTCTAAAACCATGAGCCACATAAAGCTCTCCTCCTTTAAGTTGTGGGTGTCAGGTGTTTTGTACCAGCAGAAGGAAGCCAACCAATATCCTCAATAAATAGTTATCACTGGTGATGATCTTACCCACATGCCTCCTAAGAGATAAAGTCATTGAAAAGTTACAAAGTATTGATGCTTTGATTTCAACACAAGTTTTCATTTCATTTAATGTTCCAAAACCAAAAAACAAAAACACTTTTTAAAATTTTATATACTATTTATTTTTTAAACCTTGTAAATTGGTATAATATAGTGTTAATTCAAAGATTAGGGGGTATCTTATTCAAATTGGTGGAAGCCAGGCATGGTGGCACATGTCTCTAATCCCAGCACTCTGGGAGTTGAGGCAGGAGGATTCCAAGTTTAAGCCCAGCATGGGCAACTCAGCAACTCAGTCTCAAAATGAAATGGCTGGGGATGAAGCTCAGCATGATGGCCCTGGGATCAATTGCTAACATACCAAAGTCTCTTCTCTCTTTACAGCATGGCCAAGGCCTGCTGGGCCACTCACACTGGTGGACTTCCAGGATGAAGCCTGCTTCTACAGCATCTTCACTGTGCACATACTGAAGGCAGCCTGGGGCTCTGCACGTTTCCTCAGCCCAGCTCTGTGGTCCTTCCTCCACAACCGGACCCACTACCATATGGGACCCCATGTCTCTGTCAATTGCAGGTACCTAGGGCTGCGGTCCTGCCAGCTGGGGTCCACTGCGGCCAAGACCCCTTTTCAGAGGTCAGCGCCACCAGCCAGTTCATCCTCACCCCACTGAGCAGTTTCTGGGTCTACTACAGCCTTTATGCCAAGGGCGTGTTCTGTGGTCCTTCCTGCACCTGCACTGGTGTGCTCCAATCCACTTCCCTGGCGCCTTCTGCTGCAGGCGTGGTGGCAGCAGAGGGTCTTCCCTGGCCTCCTTTGCACTCTGCTTCCTGCTCTTAAGCTCAGGCCAAGCATGAGCCATTTAATCAAGAAGAAAATAATACAATGGTGGCAGAGGGAAAGCAGCCCTCTGTCACAGGCACTTTGGAGAACAATTTGGCAGCATCTTAAAAAGGGACCATATAACCCTGGTTCCACCCATAGGTATCTATTCAAGAGAAATCACGAAAACACACATCCACACAAAAACATGTATGCAGCTTTACTTGTAAATAGCTAAAAATTAAAAATACCCCAAATATTTATCAGCTGATGAATAAATAAATAAAATGTGAGATATCCATATAACAGAATTCTACTTGGCAACGAAAAGGAAGAGCGAAGTATTCCGACAAGCTACACTGTAGAAAGTTTTGGAAATAGTATGGTATGTGGAAGAACCCAGGCAGAAAGGACTACATATGATATGATTCCATTTATATGAAGTTTCCAGAAAAGGTAGAAACAACAGAAAGATCAGAGGTTGCCTGGGTCTAGGGGTTGGAGGAAACTCAATTGTAATCAGGTCCGGGGCTCCTTTTAGGAGTAACAGAAATGTTCTAAAACTGGCTGATGGTGATATTTGCATAGCTGTATAAATTCACGAAAATTCATGGAACTAAACACTTCAAATGGATGATGAGCTATCTGGTATGCAGGTTATACCTCAATAAAGCTTCTATGGGGTGGGGGAGTACTAGAGATGGAACCCACAGCCTTCACAGTGAGCTACATCTCCAGCCCTTTTTGTTTATTTTGATACAGGCTAGGGCTGAGCTTTCGATCCTCCTGCCTCTGCCTCCCAGAGTGCTGGGATTACAGGAACTTGCCACCTCACCGGGCTAGTAAAGCTGTTCTTCCAAAAGCACACAAAAGATGTAACGATAATGCCTGAAAGGCTTATCTAAATATAGAGTAATTTTTCAGTAGTGTAGATGGCTCTGCCCAAAGTTACTACGTTTCTTACCCATGGCTCTACCATAGCAGGCACCTCCTTCACCACAGTTAGGCTCCAGCTGCTGAATTATAATTACAAAATTCACCATAAACCTTTCCCTACCAACTTCACTGCAAATCTTGATTAAAACAGACCACTAAAATACAAGAGGGCCGGTGAGATGGCTCAGTGGCATAAGCACCTGCCTGGCAAGCGCGAGGGCCCGAGTTCGACTCCCGGAACCCACATACGAAAAAAGGGCTGGTGATATCGCTCAGCGGCACGGGCACCCACCGGCACGCGAGGTCCTGAGGTCGACCCCCAGTACCCACAAAAAAATAAATAAATAAATAAATAAAAATAGAAGAAATACGCTATAGTTTACAAAGTACAATTGATTTCTTGTTTGGCATATCTTAGAATGCTAAATTTAACAAGAAAAAATATTTGACAGATATTTCAATAGAAAACTTCTGACAGAAGGGGTTGATGTCTTACTTGAGGTCTCATGAATAAAATCTAACCATGACAAACTGGCTCTCCACATCATACTTATTATTTTGCCAAATCAGAATTATATCTCGTTTCTTTAAGTGGTTTGTAAATAGCTTGATTTCAGACAGCTCTGGATGCCCACTATGTCATTCCTTTGTGTCTCATACCCTGCATCCATAGTGTTCTTCGACACGCACTTTAAAATATGCTGATGTAGACAAAGTAAGTTCAGCTAATAACTTTTAGCTTCTCCTTAAGCACTTTTGCTACAGATCTGTGGCCACCTTTCTTTAATTCTTTGTGCAATTAACACCACCAACCTTTGCTTTCCTTTTTTGTATAATTTTAGCATGGAAAATAATATCCAATCTCTCTGAAATACAGTTCCAACCTTTCAATACAAACGATGCCATTCTCTTACCCCTGTGAAACTTAAAAGCTTTGTGCATTTCCCTAACGGGCTCCTCTGCTCTGCTGTGCAGAGCTGGGATGAGGGAGGCCACACAGGCTCCTGTCCAGGGCTCCGCTCCGGTCATGACCCGGGCTGGTCTCTCCAGCCTGCTCTTCTACCTGGGAGGCTTTTAAAGCATGTTTGTTTGTCGCTGCTACCAGCCCATTCCCCCCGGGAACACAGTGTTTTGTAGGGGTCCTGGAGTCCAAATGCATCCAAGTTAAGTGTTTTGCTTCCTTCATCAGTACTTTTCCTGTGATCCTTCCGTTTCAGTAAGCTCCCCAGTGACGGCGTAGGACAGAAATGAAAATGAAGCCATCTTTTCTATTTTGTCTTAGTCATTCAACTGAGAGTTTTTCAGAAGGGCAATTTAAATTTTAATTAAAACTCAGGGCTCACAAGAGGTCTTGCAGATGGGATTCTCCTGAAAATAAGTATAATCCACAGCATAGGCTCGGGTACTGTCTTGTATGGGTCAAATAATCCTATGCCAACATCTTCTAGTTACTAATATGTTTCCAGCGAAATATTCAATATAAAACATTATACCTACCCTAATTATTCAAAAGGATTCAAATTTAAATGAACTGAGCCCGCAATTATTCACTACCCTTTTATGCAATATTTGTTATGAAAGAGAACAAAGAAAAATACGGAATTTTTACCTCCAAGAAGCTTCCTGATTTACATTCCCACAAAATAATTTTGCCTTTCAAATACAGGTTTCCAAAGATGGAAGGATAACATGTTTCAGAAACCTTTCAAATAACATGTCGTTACAGCCTAGCAGCATTTTGGTAAGTTTACAAAACTTCCTAGGAAGTGATGAGATTGTTGTTCATTTCAGTAAACACATACATTAATTTAAAAATGAAGGATGCAGAAGAAAAAAAAAATGAGCCAGTTGCAAACAAGTCACGATTGACAGGGCCACCTGCAAGGAGATTTTCCGGGGACTGTGCTGCTAGTGTAGCATCTCCAGAGGGGCAGCTCCTCGAGAAAACATCCAGAAGATGGGGTGCCACACTCCTGTGACTTCTGCACATACGTGACATTGCTTCTCTTCAGTAAGTGCTCACAGTAACTCACGCAAATAGCCTTTCAAATGCTTCCATTGCAGAAATTCCACAGCTCAAAAGTACTGCCCTTGAGTATCAAGAAAGAATCTTACTTGATGTTTACTATGAACCGAAACACGGAGAGAAGAGTGATTAGATGGCATACACAGTATTTCAACAGATTAAAAGGAATCCCAGGGGACCAACGGGCACAGCCATTTCACTGATGGCACCAAGACAGTCGCAGTGAGAATGAGCGCTGACGTTTACCAGGCAGAAGGTGGAAGTGCCGCCCCTCCTACCTCACAGATCACTCCGGAAGCCCTGCCCTCTCAGCGCTGCGTCACTGTCACTGTCTCCGTCTTACTCACACAGGAACAGAGGTTAGCGAGGCTCTGCAGCCTGAAGGAGGTCAGCCCAGTTCTCAGTGAGGAGCTCGAGACTGGGTCCGAGTCTGCGCAGGCCAAGGCCGGCTCCCAGCCCCTTCCGGTGCCTCTCCTGAGATAATGTGCTCGCTCTCACAGCAAAGTTCACGTCAGCCTGGGGAGGGTCTCTCTGGGGAAACAGCAAGGCCACATTACTTTGCTCACGAAGCTGCAAGTGTCTGGCCCACTTGCATTTTAAGTCTGGCTGTAAAGTTCCAAAGTTATTTTAGAAAGAGCTGCTGCTGCTGCTAACATGCCTCTGGAGAGGATGCCGGCGAGAACCACCTTGCTCGCCACCACCGCGAACAGCACTGAGACACTCTATGGCTCAATCTTCCCTCAGCTTGCCCAGTGCCAAACTCATGTAGCGTGCCTGCCCGTGAGCTTCTAGAATGGTAGTGGCGAACCAGTGGCACACGTGCTGCAGTGGGCTGCTTATTATCATTGAAAGCTCTAAAAGCTTTGCCACCACTGTAATCTAAAACATCCATGGGCTCTAGAGCAGGGTAAGATGGAGTGGGCACAATCCACTCCGTCTCTCCAATCTAAAGCAGTTACAACAGCAGGAGAGGGTGCATGCAGCCGTTTTCTGGAACTCTGAAAAGTAAATAGTAGGCGCAGTACTAAGAGTCAGAATTTGAAGTACCATCACACTAGCACTGAGTGTAATGTTTTCCCCAAGGAATTCTTCAGCCTAGATTCAGTGCAGCCAGAAAACTGTCAGTGCTCTCAAAGAGAATTCCAAAATCATCCTTAATTCTGGCTCAAGAACAGGAAAGGGGTCTCCTAACACAAGGGGGGCTCCCCATTTGTTTTTCTTCTTTCTCCATTCTCCATCACACCCTCTCTCGTGTTACCCTGTAGTGGATCGGCAACAACTCATAAAAGAGTAAAACTCCTTCCTCTCCAGTAAGAGATGCTTTGGTCCCAAAAGGAACAAGGGGAATCCCTGGTACTCTTTCTCCCCTGTTCTTCCACCGCCTGGCCTCAAATGTGGTCACAGTCACATGTGTAGCAGAGTAAGCTAAAAGGAGTCCCAGATTTCTGGCCAGAGGACGCAAAAGGGGAGTCCTCGGGTACTAGAAAATATCGAGAGATTGAGAAAAGGAAGAGCTTGCAAAAGCAAAGTGAGAAATTATTTTGTGCTGCTGGGGTCTCTTCACCTCTGAGTTGCATGTACATGGATCTCATGCTGGACAGTAAATGATAGATTCTGAGAATTAAATTAGGAGATAGCTCATTAAATTAGGAGATATCCCAGGCCACTGAGAGGCATACACAGTGGACAAATACAAAAGCACCATAAAGGTCGAAAATGGAACTGCAACCTCCAACCCTCAGAGGGCTCACTGGAACCAAACTGTGGCCTAAATCTAACTGGGTTGATTCTCTACTAAAACAAAAATATAAAGATTCACCATAAGACTTAATCAAAGACACAGAGACTCATAACACAATGAATTCTAAAATCCCCGGACAAAAGAATCAGGAAAATCACAACTTGCAAGGGAAAAGATAATCACCAAATGCTATGATGGTGGATTTTATGTGTCATCTGGGCTGAGAGATGCCTACACGGGCAGTCAAATATGATTTCTGGGTATCTGTGAGGACATTTCTGGAGGTAACTAGCATTTGAATGTGTAACTGAGTGGAGAAGATCCACCCTCACCACCATGGTGAATCATTCAGTCAGCGAGGGCACGAACAGAACAGCGCAGAGGAAGGGCAAATATACTCTCTTCCTGGCCTGGGACACCCATCTTCTCCCTGGAGACATGAGTGCTCCTGGTTCCACCCCCTTCAGACTGAGACATTCACCACTGACTTCCCTGGTGCTCGGGCCTTCCATTTGGGACTAGAACTGGCCCTCCAGCTTGCAGATGCAGAGTGAGAATTCCCAGCTCAGTTTATAGATGGCACGTGAAGAATCCTCAGCTCTGTTTGTATGAGCCAATCTCTCATAACAAAATCTCTTTATATATCATATATGATTCACATATATATCATATATCTGATTCATATATATGATATATATGTGATATATATGATATATGTGATATATATATATATATATATACATACACATATATATTGCCATCCTCCTCATTCTGTTCCTCTGGATCCCTAACCAATACAGAAGCCAACTCAGACGAAAAAGATGCTAGAATTATCTAACAAGGCTTTTAAGTAATTATTATAAAATGGTCAATAAGTAAGGATTAATGCTTACAACAAACAGAAATGTAGATGGTCTCAGCAAAACATGGAATATAAAGAGAAGGATGAAATGGACATGTTAGGACTGCAAGACAGAAAAACCAAAAGGAAAATATCTAACTGGATAGGCCTCACGTTAGAATGGAGATAAGAGTCAGTGGATTTGAATATCGATCAATATAAATTATCCAATCTAAACAACAGAGAGAAAAAAATGGAATAAAAAAATTCACAGAGCCTTAGGGACTTGTGGAACCATAACCAAAGGTCCAACACCAAGTCATGGGAATTACAGAAGGAGAAAAGGAAAATATGTGCAGAAATCATCACTGAAAGGTTCCTGACTGTGATGGAAAGCATAAGCCTACATACTCCAGAAGCTTAGCAAACTCCAAACAAGATAAACCCAAAGAAAGTCATATCCAGAAACATTATAATCAAGCTGCTGAAAATTAAGGACAATGAAAATTCTTGAAAGCAGACAGAGAAAATGATGCATTACTTATAGGGGGACAATGATTTGAAAGACTAAAGATTTGTCATTAGAAATAAAATAACATCCTCAAAGTTCTGAAAGAAAAAAACTGTCACCTCTGGATTCTATAGTCAGTGAAAATACCCATAGTGAATAAAGATGAAATAAAACATTCTCAAACGAAGGAAAATGAAAAGAATCAGTTGTCAATAGACCCAATCTAAAAAAATTCTGAAGTGGTGAGGTTGTGGGGATAAAGGAACCCATCTTCATCATTGGTGGGAATGTAAACTAGTGTAACCACTGTGGAAATCAGTATGGAGATTCCTCAGAATGCTAAACAGAAATTCCATTTGACCCAGCGGTACCTCATCTGGGTATCTTCCTGAAAGAGTTAAAGACATTATATTATAGTGACAGATGCATATCCGTGTTTATAGCAGCACAACTCATGAGAGCCAAACCTTGGAAGCAGCATCCACCAACAGGCGAATGGATAAAGAAAAAAAAAAAAAAAATATATATATATATATATATAAACTCAGTCACAAAGAATGGTAAATTTGAGTCATTTGTAGGAAAACTGAGGCTCCGTGAAACCACAATGCTAAGTGAACTACATCAGACACAGAATGTTCAATATCACATGGTTTTTCTTATATGAGAAACTCAAAATATAAATAATTTAAAGAGCAAAATAAAAGATGACAGGAAACGAGAAGACAGACTCTGTGGAGATGGGAAGGGGATCCGGGGATGGGACAAGAGGTCGGGGAGGGGAAGGGGAAGTAAAAATAATCAAGATGCGATGTGTATGTGTACCAGCTCCCCACCATGAAGGTATTCGTTATGCACTGCAAACACGTACTCATAAAAAGGGGACAGTTCAGCAAGATTGCCAGAAATCAATATACAGAAATCAGTAGTTATTTTTAAAATGTAATTTTTAGATGACATTAACCATGGTAATAAAATCTTTTAGATGCCTATAAATAAATCTTAAAAAAAAAAAAACAAAAAAAGAAATTCTTCGCAATGAAGGGAACTGATACTAGAAAGAAACCTGGGAGACCAGGAGTAAAGAAATAACAAAATTATAAATCTCTAGATAACTACAGCAGACTATCTCTTGGATAGTCTTGAGTTCTTTGAAGCATGTTGAACAGTGGAAAGAAAATTGTAACTGATGGAGTTTTCCACGTCTGTAGACCGAATACATTAAGACAACTGTAACACGAAAGAACCCACATAGAAAGCTCCTTATGCCACTTGAAACGGCAGAACACTGTCCCCGAGCAGACAGAAAAACGTGAAGTGTGAGTACAGACGTTATATCCCTAGAGCAGTCACTTAAACATTATCCAATGAGAGAAAGTAAAAAACACAATAGATAAGTTAAAACCGAATTGTAAAAACTGTTCGAGTAACTCAAAGAAAGCAGGAAAGAGGAACTAGAGAAGTGAAAAGTAGGGGAAGCAAACAGAAAACCAATGTAAATATCATAGACCTAAACTGAAACACTTCAACCATGATATTAAATATAAATGGTTTAAGCAAATCAATTCAAAGACAGACATTGTTAGAATAGGTTAAAAACACACGGTCCAACTACGTATCTCTGAAAAACTCATTTCAAACACATAGTTAGGTTAAAAGTAAAAGAACAGGAAAGATAGGTCCTACAGCCATTAATTAAGAGCGGCTACACTGCCGTTCTCTGCATCAACTTTGGATCGAAGAAAATTACCAGAGATCAAAAGGGACATTACATAATCAGTGAAGGGTCCATTCACTAAACAAACACGGCGATACTAATTACGTGACAGCCAAACAAAAGAGCCTCAAATACAGGAAGCAAAACCTGACTGAACTCTAAGGACAAACCAGTCTCAGCCAGCATGGCCATAGAAAACCAGAACACCACTTTCCCCAGCAGATCACAGCCCATTTCTTTCCTTTCCTTTGCAGAAAAAAACCTCAAAATCACTTCCACTTGCTCTGCCCCATCCTTTCTTCACACTGCAGAACACGGTGTTTCACCTCCATCACTGCACTGAAACTGTCCCTGTCTCCCACATCTTTCTGTGGCTAAATCTGGCAGCCCAAGATGGTGCTCATCTCCTCTGAGCGCTCTGCAGCACGGGACTCAGGGGATCACTGCTTCCCCCTCGAAGCACTCCTCGCTGGGCTCCGGGATCGCCACACTTTCGTCCTCCTTCCCAGAGGCTTCCCGTTCTCAGGAGCTGGGTTCCTCCGCATTCGCTCAGCCTCTAAGTTCTGGGCGCCCCGGACATGAGTCTCGTTCTCGGATCTCTTCTCTTTCCGTACACTCTCCCTCCTTCGCGATTCCGTCCAGGTTCATAGCTCTGAGCGTCACCCAGACGCTGGAGACTCATGAGTGTCTGCCTGCAGGCAGAATCTCCCCTCACCTCCCTGACCTCACCCCCCCTCCACTCCCAAACATGGGCCTGCTTGTGTTCCCAGTCTCTCCAAACGCTGAGCACACTGCAGACGCACCCTCTGCCTTGCACACGCCTTCTTCAGAGATGCCCTGGGCGTCCCCTTCACCTTCTTCAAGTCTATCTCAAAAGTCACCTCCCAGGACGCTCTCTGATAACAGCACAGCAGTTAGAGTCCGGTCAGCTGGCCTGGGTTCCAATCCTGACTCTGCCACTGCCTAGGGGGTAACCTTGAATGGATTACTCAGTCTCCCCAGGCTTTTCATCTTTCAAAGAAGGAAGTAATAGCACAGTCTCAGCCCGCTTTTGTTGCTGTAGCAGAGTGCCACAGACTGGGTGGTCTACACTGAACAGAAATGTCTTCGGCTCAGAGTTCACGAGGCCAGGAAGCCCAGGACCAAGGGGGTGCGTCTGAACAGGGTCCTCAGGGTCATAACACAGCAGCAGGCGTCACATCCCAGGGAGGGCATGAGAGTGGAGAGCAAAAGGGGCTAAGCTCACTATTCTGACAACCCACTCTGCAACACCAACTCCTGTAAGCACAGCTAATTCAGTCAAGAGGACAGGACGAGCCCTGGTGACCTAATCACCTCTCACTGGCCACCCCGCCCCAACCCAACACTGTTGCATTAGGGATTAACTTTCCAGCACAGAAACTTCGGGGGACACCTTCTAACAGGGTGTTGTAAGAAGGAAATGAATTAATTTAATTGCTAAGAGTAGTACCTGGCACATGGTGAGGACTACCATATTTATTACATCTACAATGTTACATGCTATAAGACACACTGTTATTTTATCTACTACCTCAAGAAACACTGCCAATTAAAGTAAGAAATGCTATCAATTATAAGGTGCATCCTAATTTTAGAGGTGTGAAATGCTTTCTGAAAAAAAAATCCATGAAGTGTAATATGTGTGTGCTATTTTAAATTACTTCCTGCCCCCTTGCCTGAATTGGTTCCTCATTATGCTATTAACTACCACATTTATATTTTAGTTACTTATTTTTTTTTTTCTTGGTGGTCTCCACCAACTAGAACGTAAGCTCTAAGAAGTCAGGAACTTTTGTTTTTGTTTTTGTTTTTGTTTTACTGTTGTAATGCAGTAGTCTCAAACACGGTCTGACACGCACTGGGCCCCAATCAATATCTAGTGAACAAATTAATGAATGAAAATGTAAACAAAAAAGGGAAGGATAGGAGGGAAACATTCCATACTGATTGTAAGATGAACATTCAGAATTTCAAGAGGCACTGAGGAATGAAAGAGAAGGATGATGAATTACAACACGAACTCCACGTGAACAGGACCTTGTCCGTGTGCCCTGAATCAAGGCCGCAGCGGGCACTCAGCATAGGTGCTCAATGTGTCTGTGCTGCATGATGGATGGATGATGTCCCAGCTGCAGTCCCATGGTCTTCAAACCACAGGACAGACCCTACTGGCAGAGGCACAAGTGCAGCCCAGAAAATCCCGTCCTCGTGTTGGAAGGCCAGGTGCTGTGGTACCACATGCAACAGGGGTAAAGCACTGCCATTTTACAGCGAAGATTACCCCCAATATTTCATCCATTCAATGTTACATTAAAACAATGATAAACGTGGCTGGTTTTTAGTCTATGTCCCCACTTATATGTTACCCGATTTGCAGTTCCATACATACGTGCACACACAAATCACAACGTACAGGTAAGTACTGGAAGGAAGGCAAGAGCGTGAGTTTGTTCTGTGATCAAAAGGGGCCTGAGGCACCTGTGGTGTAGGGTTAGCCACAGATGATAGGGCCCTGTAGAGTCCAGGCCATAATAGTCACGTTGAGGCCAGGAGAGCCAAGGATGGCCCTCACCGGTCAGGCGGGGGACAACTTTGCAGTAAGAGGGTGATGACAGGCATTTCCCAAGGGCCAGGCGGTATAATGAGCACTTCGCGTGCATGCTGTCAATTAATCCTCGCTAATTCCAGATGAGACAGGTATTACAATTATGCCATTAAATGAATGAGCAAACAATAATATTCATCTGGCACAAGGGAGAGAGGAGGAGTTCCAGAGCGAAAGCTCTCAGCCGCTTATTCTCCATGTCTCCTGGGACAGCCTCGGCCTCACCCGGTCTGGACCTTAGGGGTCTAGCAATCTTGGGGAGGACTCTGACAGAGAGCAGATAATGTCCAACTTCTCCAGAGAGGCCCAGGGCAGGGAAGACCAGACTGGGGTCTCTGCTAGACTGGACGAGGGGTGCCACCACCGGAGATTAAACCAGAGCGTCCTCAATTTGTTCTCTTCTGTCGTCCCTGAGTCTCCTGTCACATCCTCTTGGATGTAGACAGAACCTCAGGAGTAAGATGAAGCCAAACTGCTACAGTGGGGACGAGCGCCCCACTTTCACCATGAGGCCTGCAGAGGGGTAGAAAGCAGGGGGAGCAAAGCAGAAGGCAAAGCACCATGGGACGGAATTGAGAGCCACTTCGTCCTTCCGGTCTGCATTCCGGGTGCCATTTTATCAACAAAGGTCAATACTAGAAGGTCACATGGGAATTCCAGGCATGTGTCATCAGAAGCCGCAGCCAAGACTCTGGAACTGGCCAATGTTATGAGAAGCAAGTCATGGGCCGGGGATGTAGCTCAGCAGCACAGCGCCTGCCTGGCAAGCGCAAGGTCACGAGTTTGACTCCTGGTACCAAAAAAAAAAAAAAACAAGAAGCAAGTCATGGGAATGCAGGGCTTCTACTACAGCTACTGGACCACGTCCTTGCAGTCTGTGGCTACTCCGCACGGCCTCTGGCCTTTGCCTTCAGCCCCTTAAATATACTTCCTGGCTTCTGGCAATTGTTTTGGACATAATAGGCACACCAGAAATACCTGGTACCAAATAGATATTCTGAAAATAGAAGCTAAATGAAAATAAGTTTGGGCCTTAAAACTCACTCAGTGAAATACTGATTTATATGTGGTTTTCTTTTGTTTGTTTATTTTTTGCGAGACAGTGTCTCACTATGTAGTTCAGGCTGTCCTTGAACTCATGGCCATCCTCGTGCCTCAGCCTTCCAAGTGCTGAGATTGGAAGTATGTGCCACCACACCCAGCTTAGTGAAATACTGATTTAATTTGACTTGTTTCCATTATCTATCTTAGGATTTATGCCTAGAGTCTAATTTTTTCCCCTTAAGTGCAAAAAAATTCAAACATATATTAAACACGGAAATATTAATAAAGGATATTTTGGAAAGGTCTAGAACAAATGAGAAGATTTAATCCAATGCAACAAAAGTCTATAATCCACACTGGCTCCCACAGCTGCTGGAGGCAGGGATGGAGAACAAAACCCCAAGAGCTAAATCCCATGGAAGCAGACAACTAAACACAGGATTAAATCTCCTTTCAATCCAGTTCTCCTACCCTGATGAAGCGCTTTCACTTAAGCTTGCCCCAGTAACCCACTGATCAGCATGCAAGCAGCACCCACCCATAACTAAAGTGCCAGGAAGTTCTGTTCTCATTATGCAAACAAGGTTTTCTCTTCCTTGAGGTTCCCTTAAAACCACCAGAGGGAGGCCAGGGCTGTGGGGGTGAAGGGTGCTCAGCTAAGAGAACAAACCCAGGGCACCCTTTCCATGGCACAGGCCTTTGTGGGTGGGGCAGCTACCACAGCCATGCACAGGGCAAGCAGCTGGAGAGAGTAAAGGGAGAGGAAAACCAGGCGACCAACTAGAGAGCAAAGCCGAGCCCTGCTGCGCCATATGCTACCTCCCCGTTAACGACACTCTTGAGACCTGGGTCAGTTCTAAACCCCACAGTGACAAGCCAGAGGGTGAACATGCTTTTCTTCCTCCAAAGACAAGAAGGAAAACAAACCAATTAGCTCCCATCACTTCATACAGCCAAGCCCTCGTCAACGTGACTCACTCAACATGAACTTCCACAGTGCCATTAACACAGCGAAACCTTCTGCCTCAAAAGATTGCTACTTACACCAGCGTTCCCTTTAAAGTTACTGAGGTCTTTACTGCTTTTTAAATTTTTTATCTGTTAACCCTGGATTACAATGTTTTATCATTAAAAGATAAATTAGTCAGACCAGGCAATGATGCACTTGGTTTCCATGACAACACTTCACAAAAAAGTTCAACTGGCAGCATCACGGCAGAGCACTTTGAAAATCATTTCCTAGCAACCTCACAGCATCAGGGACACAGCCCTCCTCTCAGCTTTTTACCCAGAACCAAGAAAAGATACACAGGACGTGGCAAAAACAGGTCACTTGGGGAGCACAAACATTCCAGGCTGGTGTATTTGGTTCATGTGTGCAGCAAAATAATCCCCAGCTCGCCTGCAGGGAGGTAGCAGCAGCCATGTCTATCTCTAACACACTGTACCTTAACCTCGGCTACAGAGGACACGAAACCGAAACTTACTTTGACTAATTTGAAGACACGCAACCACCTTCGAATAATTCACAAATATCTACACATTAATCTAGAACAGAGGAATTTAAAAAGCCCTCTGTCTATCTGAAAGACAGCCTTCATTTCAGACCTATCAGATCAACCTATTGAGAAAATAAGGAACCAGTACAAGAGAGTTTAGGAGACTTCATAACAAAGCTCACTGCCTAAAAGATAAGAAATATTGCATAAGAAAATGTGAGATACAATGGAATTTTTAAAAATGAGAAATGGACATCTTTCTGTCTTGCAAGATTTTTCAAAGTTCACCAAAATAACACATTCTAAAGTTATGAAAAATAAAACATGATCACTGTAAAATAGTTGATTGTTGTGTCAGTTGCCAACTGCAAACCACCATGGCTGTCCACGCTCACTGTCCCACCCGCCTGGCCCCCAGGGAGGCCCGACCTCTGCCACCTACACCCTGAGAGAGGCACTGCCCAGGCACTGGAGGTGAAAGAGATGCCGGGTCCTTTCTCCCTGCACCTTGCCTGCTTCGGTGCCATATTTTGGACACAGCTCCCGCCCGGAGCCCCTCAGCCAGCAGTGAGGGCCTCACACAACTGCTAGGCTGGACAGCTCACTGTCCCTGCATGCCCAGCATGTGCACTGAAGTCTGTTTCTCCTGGGACAGGAAGTGATACAACTTTGACAACTACAATCAATTCTGAATTGGCATGTAGCAAAGCCCCTTGTCACACAGCTCCCTTCTGACACTGTTACCATGACTATCGTGCCTACTTTCTCTGATTATCATACCAAAGAAGGTGATTTGAAATTCCCTCCTTTTAACCCTGAATCCACTTCTTTCCACTGCAACCAGAGAAGAACAGTCCAGAGTGAAGCAGAATGTTTCTTAGCTACTGATGTCAATCAAAAAAGTCATGTATTTAACCCAAGCCAGAAACAGAAACAACAGAAATGTGGGAAGGGGACACTCCCTCAGACCCTCCCTAATTCCTTTTACACTGGGGCTTTGAAATTTGGCGTCTTCTTCGTTGTGTCTGCTGTATTGCTGATTTCCATACTGTCAGCTGTATCTGCCTTTACAGGAGCACCTGGAAATGCATTCCAAAACAGCTACACATGAATTCTGCATGAGTTACCATCCGGGAATTCTCTTCACCACCATTTCCTACACACCACCAAAACAAACATCAAGAGCCAGTACATGCTGTGAGGCTCAGTGGACCCAAACCAGTGCAGTGCTTCCAACGATTTTGTGTTAGTATTAAGGTCCTGAACCAAATCCAAACGTTAGCTTCCGCACCTGTAAAAACAGTGCCCATTCCCTCCGTTCTTATGAGATCTGAATGCCTTATGCTCCGTAGTGCGCCCAAGGTGGCGAGTAAAGGTGATGCATACAGATTCTGAAGACCAGGTCTTGCTTTTCCTCAGGTCTCAATTACATCGCCCAGACTGCAGCCAGGCGGGGATTCTCAGCTCTTGACTTTGCATCCATATTAAACATGTTGCACAGACTGAGGATCCCCATTAGACTGTGATTCCAGAACACTAGGACAGAGCTCCAGGGGGCTCAGGCACATACCCCGCCGTAAAGCCCATGTGGTCAGCTATGCCTACACACTGCCTTCCTCAGCTAAAAAGCTGCAGTGTCAATGAAACTCTCGAGGAACAGTAACAGACTTATTCTGGAGACTCCCCCAAACCTAGCAAAGAACTGAGGCCAAAATTTATGTTGTGGACTCACATGTGGTGTCTTTTTTTAATTTTTTTATTTTGATTTTTTTATGTGGGTACCGGGAGTCCTCAGGACCTCGCGCTTGCCAGGCAGGTGCTTATGCCGCTGAGCTATCTCACCAGCCCCCACATGTGGTATCTTGTTTAGTTCCTAAGAATGACCCTGAATTAGGCATGAGGGAAACTGCAGATCAAGCCACATGATACACCACCGCACATCCTCTGGGATGGTTTTTTTTTTAAAAAGTAATAGCAAGTGTTGTTAAGAACATGCAGAACTAGAGAACTTCATGGATGCTGGAGGAAGAGAAAATCGCACAGCCACTTTGGAGAACAATTTGGGGGTTCCTCAAAGAGTTAAATATCAAGTTACTTATGAATCCGCAGTTCTACTCCTAGTATATACCCAAGATGTTCACAGCTGTATTATTCATAATAGCCAAAAAGTGGGAGCAGCACAGATCTTCATGGGTGGATGAATGGATAGATAAATACGGCATATCCACACAAAGGAATACTATCTGGCAGAAAAGGGGACTGCTGTACTAACACACGCTTTAACATGGATGAGCCTTGAAAAGATGCTAAGTGGAAAAAGGCACACCCAAAAGGCTACATTTAATATGAGCCCCTCGATACGCAGTGCAGAGCAAGTAGACCTAGAGAGACAGAAAGTGAATTAGCAGCTCCCGGGGGTACTGTTTCAACTGACTGCTAATAGGCACAAGATTTCTTTTGGGGGTGACAGTAATATTTGAGAATTAGATAGTAGTGGTAGTCTAACAACATAGTGAATATGCATGCAGTTCTTTACTTATGATGGCTCCATTTGCAATTTTTCATCCTATAATGATGTGAAAACAATATGCATTTAACAGAACCAAACTTCAACTTGGTTTCCTGGGCTAAGGCTCTGCAGCAGGATACTCTCTCACAATCCCAGGCGGCGGCAGCAGTCCACAGACACAAGGGCAAACAACTGACCCTCTACAGAGCACAGTGCGGCGAGAGAGTTCAGATTATTGTGTTTCGTGTTTTCACATCTCATCGGGTATTCTACAGAACCCCATCGGTGTGCCTACACGAGATATGCAGCTGTTTATTATAAAACAGGCTTTGCTTAGATGATTTTTGCCCTGAGAACATTTAAGGTAAACTAGGCGAAGCTATGATGTTCTGCAGGTTACATGCATGAAGTGCATTTCTGACTTAAAGATATTTTCATGGTATGATGGGTTTACTGGGGGTATGACACATGAAGTTGTGGACCATCAGTACTAAAAACTAAGAACTACAATTTAAAATGGTGAATTGTATGTTTTATGAGTTAGAGCTCATTTTTTTAGAAAAATTCAGTTATATGATACTGTACATCTAGTAAATGGTACTCTGTAGTATTAATGGTAGGCAAGTGCCAGATTACAATTTCCAAGCACTGGATAGAACTGGTGGACAGATGGGCTCTCTACTTTTGCTCCAGGTTTACTAAAATTCTGATACTAAATTTCTTTCAAGAAAAATGAACTCAATATTCAACTCTGTCTCCTACCAGCGGAGCATATGGTTTAACTAGAAAGTAAATTTACATAGTCACATTGATTAAATTGAGAACGGAACACTGTAAGGAATACTTGGAATTAAGCTTTCCTGTAATCAGTCACTTAATTTACAAACTTACACGAACACTTACAGATCTTTCCTTCCACATTTTCCTCTCCTGCCGTCTCCTCCTTCCACTGCCCAACCATGCTCTGCCAAAACTGAGCCCAAAGCTGAACGCCATTCCAGGCTAGTCCATCTCCCATTCTGCTTTATCCAAACATCAAAGAACTTCCTAATTGAAAAAATGAAAATGCATTCTCTTGTGTCAATTGCTACTACTTAGTACAGGCCCCTGCGTTATCATTACAATTGGTACTCTTCCATACCAATAAACTGCAACTCTGTTCCCTGCGTCCCCTTGATAAAGTCCCCGTTCCTCAGCCCAGCAAAGGAGAAACCCCCAGTCTGGTGTTGCCTTTCATCATTTCCGTTTCTGGCTCTTTCTACATGTTTTCCACACAGAGTCACACTGGACATCTCGGGTGCCCTTCGGACAGGCCATTCTATTTCACCTCCCTGATGTTGCCCAAGCTGTTCTCCTGGGGAGAGGAGGGAACTTCCGTCTCCCTCCTCTTCCCATGACGGCTATACACAAGTTAATCTTTATTTGTCTTCCAAGGTTACACTCAGACCTCTAGACACTGCATTGTTTGAGAAGCCATTTCCATGTCAGGCAGAAATCCAACAGGAAGAGTTGGAGGGCCTTCCTTTCTGTTCCCACGGAATGCTACCTCTCAGACGTTATGTAACTGTGCTAAACAGCTGTACAGCTGGCAGGCTCCATCACAGCCCCAGTGAGCCCCACCTCCTCTGAGTCACGCCCTTGAGCAACTCCTTCCTCCACACCCAGAATGGACTTCGTAAGATTGTGGCTACCATCTTACTTCACGGTGGACTGGTTCTCCAGCTGACTCTGACAAGGCAGGCTGCCATGCTGGAGAGGCCAGTGTGGCGAGGAATGGAGGGTGACCTCTGACAACAGCCAGCAGGAGCTTAAGGCCTCAATCTAACAGTCAATAGAGATTCAGTTAAATCCCACTAACAACCATGTACGTGAGCTTGGAAGATCTCCACCAGCCAAGCCTTCGGATGAGACCTAGCCTAGCCAACACCTCTCCTGTAGCCTCAGAAGATGCCCTGAAGTAGAGGACTTAGATGAGCTATGCCTGGACTCCCAATCTTAACCCACGTGTGTGTTAAACCCCTAAGTCTGTGGCAGTGTATTATACAGCAGCAGATAAATACACATCTACATGTTATTCTCTCACCCCAACTAGAATATAAACTTCTCTAGGGAGGTGATCATGCTGTTCATCTCTGTAGTCCTAAGTCTAACACAGATGTTTGATGTGTAGACACTCAACAAATGTTTGTTGTACTGAATTAGTTTGCCCCAAAGTTCCTGCATGTTTTACCCCAATCTTGCTTCCCCCTCCTAAAATGACAGCTTAAACTCTATTTTCCATCCTTGATGACACACAATTTTGTTACTCCACTTCCAAAATACCTCCTCTGGACACTCACAGGCACTTTCTAGCACTTTCTGCATCTTTCAGTTCCCATCTCTCAGTGTCTCCCAGATTTCTCCCTCATTCTGATCTATATTTGCTCTCTTCTGCCAGTGTCCCTACTTCTCTCCTTTTCTTCCTCTTCTCCATCCAACTTTCTCACAGTGTCTCACTCACTCATCTACAACGTCTGTGAGCTGAGAAGCCACCTTGAACACTAACAGTTGATAAAGTTGATACATCTGTGTAAGGAAAGCAAACAAGGTCAGTTTACCAATACTACTGAACATAAAAAAAACCCTTCAGGGGAAAGTATCATCATAGATCAGATACTTGATTCTACCACAAGGACAGAATCAGGATTTTCAAACATGCAAAAAGCATCCATACACTGCATTTCTAACGTGGAAGAAAAAACTTTGATTTTGGTGATTAATCTCAAGATAAAGCATCTGTTATTCTCTAAATTCTCAGGAATACTCCAGAAAGTTCTTTAAATCAGCAGTGATACTGACTACCACCGAAGCTTTCCTGGGTGTTGCACCAGTGTAAACACACGGAACTTTAAGCTACGTGCGAAGACACAGGTGCGGATTCTCCCCAAACCACACTGCTGCTGTGGTCAAGGCAGGAGAATTAGGGTGCCCAGCTTGTTTGCCATGGGTGGGAAACCTGCTCTAGAAAACTCAGACCACAGAAACCAAACTACGGCTGGGTGACAGCGGCCAAGAGTCGGCTCAACTCACAGAGAACCTCTACTAGAGAGGTTAAGCTTGAACTAAAACTGTATCGTTACTTTATAATATATAAATTACTTTATAAATTTATAAAAAAGAAAGTGCAGAAAAGTGAGTTAGAATACTACCACACCTCTACGCTCTGGAGGCTATAAATGCATGTTTGTGTGTTTTTAAAACAAACATAAATTTAAGTACAAATTTAAAATATAGTTACCTGTAGGATAGAGAGTATAGAACGTAAGAGACAGGGATAAAATCTGAACTTCTGTAGGTGCATTGTACATATTTTACTTTGGAAAGTGTAAATAATTTATACTTTTATGACACATAAGCTTTTAAAAAAATCAAAGGTAAAATGAAAAAAATAAATAAATAAACCTGTCTTGAGTTCAGCAAAAACTGTTCCACTATTAGTAGAAAAGCCACTCAAAAGAGAACTGTTAATCCCTAGTGAGATATATCCTAACATCAAAAATTAAATTGGGGCCGGTGAGATGGCTCAGCGGCGTACGCGCCTGCCCAGCAAGCGCGAGGGCCCGAGTTCGACTCCCGGATCCCACATACAAAAAAAGGGGCTGGTGATATCGCTCAGCGGCACGGGCGCCTGCTGGCGCGCGAGGTCCTGAGGTCGACCCCCCGGTACCCACAAAAAATAAAAAAATTTAAAAATTTAAAAAAATTAAATTGGAAAAAATTAAACTGTTTTAGGTGATCGTACTGATCATGAACTAGTGTTCATCACTGTTATCCTGAGATGTGTGTTATATGATAGAACAAATGATGCGTTATCATGACGTTAAGAACCAGCGCTTAAATCAAGGGGAAGAAAAAAAGGAAACAAATCTAACACTGATGAAGTTCAGAAAAGTCTTCCAGTCTTAAATTTGAACTAGAAGTATAAACTCACGCTGCATTTTTATCTTTAAAAAGTATTTATTTCCTGACTCTGCCCACTAAAATTCCAGAAACTATGACCAGTAATGAGTAACACTACCCAGATCATGCCTGAGAATCCCATTTCACAATAACAAGAATTAGGTTCTTGGGAGAAATGACTGATTCTGTACCAGAGACAGGGAACAAACAATGAACCTGAAACATCTTGTCAGACAAAAAGCAAGAATTCTACTGAACATTACCAGGGAACATTACACAGGGCCTACATGCAGAAAGACAGGACAGCCGGGCATCGGTAAGGCTAATACTGCAGTGGCCTTGCACACACGGAATATTTACAAACTGACAAATGTATAACAGCATTAAACACACCTGGGGTCCCCCGGGAATGCTAAGGAACTAGCTCATTTTGAGAACTGGTACCAAGAAGAGAAGAATGAAGCAAACATTTATCCCACCTTTCCCAGATGAACTACACGTGAGAGTAACCAAACAGTTGAGGAAGGTCAGTTTCTCTTTAAAGAATCATTCCAGGAGTATTGTAGAGTGATACATGTTTTGCAACCCCAAGAGATTTAAGAAATTTAGGCAAAAATTGGCAATGGCTGCTAACATCACAAAAAGAGAGACGGCCAGGTGCATATAATGTGCCTCCTAATGGACGACACCACCTAGAAAGTCATCTTCCAAAAAGAATTCAATAAGTAAGTGCAACCCGATCAAGCCTCTGGATCTAACTACCAAGACCCAGGGCATGAGATGTGATAAATGACCCTAGAGGAAAGCAACGGCAAAATCCAGACTTCAGGAAACTGCAGGATACATGGTCCCATTTCTTTAACAAATAAACTGTAAGGGAAAGAAGAGAAAGAGGGACCTGTCATTTAAAAGATGATTTAGAAACATATCAACCAACTGCAATGGGTGAATCCTACTCTAAAGATGATTTAAACAAAAAAAAAAAAAAAAAAAGAAAGGAAAACATTTGATATTAAGGAATTATTTTTAATTAGGAATGTGCTAATGGTATTAGGTTTTTTTTTTTTAAACAATTCTTATCTTGTAGAGTTACATGCTGAAATAATAGGATGTTTTAGATTTGCTTTAAAGTAAACCCAGAATAGGGGGAACGTGGGTGGCATAGATAAAAAGTGGGCTTAATTTTGAAACTGTTGAGGCTGGGTGTTGTGTACATAAGTTTCATTATACTCTTCTCTGTACTTCTATATATATTTGGACTTTTCCATACTAAAAAATATTAAATGAAAAGTCTTCAAGAGTGGCTTACATATTATTATCTAAAACAAGCAAGGCTGAGAATTCTGTCCAGTGCTAACAATGGCACGTATATTAATTGCATTGGGTTCACTGCAGTGCTTCGAGCTGGGAACCCGTATGATCCCCTTTGGACACAGGAAGGCAGTGCACTTTACAGAAGTTAAGTCACAGAACTAAGTGGGTGGAAGACACAGTTTGTAGACTTCTAGCCCTATATAACTCAAAGGAGAACTGGCAAAAACAGAAGCAAGAGACAAAAGCAACACAACTTCTGGGCTACACTTCTTATCAAGTTACAATGACAAACTGCGATTGCACGACATATAGCTCTGGTGCAAAGTTTTACTGTCCTCCTTCCTTTTCATCATAGTAACCACTGCTGCGGTCGTTAGACACTTTGGCAGTCTACACTGAGATGCACTGTAACGGTGACACAAATTCTAGACTGCAAAGACTTACAGTAGTTCCAAAAAATTTTTTTAAAGAATGTAAACTATCTCATTAAATTTTTAATATCAAATACATGGCAAAATGATAATATTCTTAATATATTGCTTGTATGTTTATTAAAATTGATTCTACCTATTTCTTTTTACATTTTCGAAAAAATATGACAACTGGAAAATTTTAAAACTGTGTGTGCGTGTTATGTCTGTGCTCATACTACATTTCCATGGACAGGGCTGCTCTAGAACTGCAAACCAAGGTGAGCCATGTCTGGCAGCCCGTAAACTACATCACCCAAGGGGCAGCTCGACCTGCAACTCCACTGGACTTCGTGTTCATTCCTAAGAGGCTCTTGGACCCTCTGCATCTGGCAGCTGTAAGCTCTGGGCTCAGAAAACCTGACCTTGCTTTGCCTCAGGCCCCTCCACCGATGGCATTTGTGCCCATGCAGTGTCTGCCCTTGGTGACGTCTCCTCAGGCTCCCACTCCTTATCACCCCAGTAGGATGCTTCATCTGGAAGAACTCAACCCCTAACCCCTGCCAATTAGCCCACACTGAGCCAGTGCACTGCCACCTCACCAAGGATGACAGCATTGGGCACAAGTGATCCAGGCCCCCGGAAGGCAGGGCTAGGTTTGATTTGTTTTTATTCCCTCCCCACCAGAGCAGTGCTTAGTATAAGGCAGGAAATACACATACGCACACTGCTGAGAACCTGAAGGTTTACAAAGACTGCACCGCTGTCATACTTAAACTAATCCTTTCAGCGGGACATGATTCCCGCCTCATGAGAAGGGCTTGTACGGATTCTCCAAGGTCACGAAGTCTGTGCAGAGCAAAGCTGGAACTCAAGCCCAGGTCAGGGAGCACCTTCCCACCGTGCCAGGCCACCCTTTGTCGCCACAAAGGTTTAGCCAAGGAGCTACAGGCCTCGGGAAATGGCTCCTCTCGAAGACTGCGTTCCTTGGGCCTTGGGTGACTGGGGTAGCAGGGTGGACACCAAGATGTCCTCCACCTCTGGGACAGTCCACTCATCCTCATCTACAGAGGAGGTGCTAGAAATAAGGGGGAAAAAAATCAACCTAGTAGAAACTACTTCTATAAAAAAGAAAAAAGTGCCTCACTAACTTGAATAAGCTCTCTCCAGTCAAAAATGGGCAATCTAGGTAACAGTTAAGTATAACTGCAACACATTAACACTCAAGATGTAAGAAGCCACAGGATTCTAAATAAACAAACAAGTAGGAAACTCCTTATCACCTTAGGAGAAGGCTGGGGAATCAACTCATTCCAGTATTTTGAAAACCGAAGATAACAGGAAAGATGCATGTGTTTAACCTGACTTCCTACAGAAACTGTATCCCAGGAGACCAACTAGTCGGGAAAGTTTCTCTCACATTCCAGCCAATAAATGACGATGAAATGACAGAACAAAAGTCTCACTATTTTACAACTCCTAATGACTGGTGGATGTGACGAGGGTTAGCAGCAGAGAGAACAGACCCCCACAGCATTTCCTGATGTGAGACTACAATGTCCCCCGTGGTACGTCACCCCACCCCCACCCTCCAAAACCAAGCATTAATCCGATCAAACTTCTGACTCTAATTACCAGTTCTAGCAAACACAGAAGGCAAGGAAGCGTGTTAGATGCCCCACAGGAATATATCGAGTAAAATGCAGAGTGGGGAAAAGTCCACAGGACAAACAGCCCAGGCTCCTTAACAAATAAACTGCAAATGGAAAAACGAGAAGAGAAGGGAACCTAAGGACTAAGAGAGACTTCAGAGAAATATCAGCCAATTGTGACGAGTGGGCCTTACTTGGGTATCAGTAAACATAAAAGAACCACTAATAAGACAACTAGAGGGCCGGTGAGACGGCTCAGCGGCTTAAGCGCCTGCCCGGCAAGCGCGAGGGCCCGAGTTCGACTCCCGGAACCCACATACGAAAAAGGGGCCGGCGATATCGCTCAGTGGCACGGGTGCCTGTTGGCGCGCGAGGTCCTGAGGTCGACCCCCCGGTACCCACAAAAAAAAAAAAAAAGACAACTAGAAAAATATGATTAAGTAGTCATTAAATTTTTTCATATATAATGATTTTGCAATTTTCTCTTTTTCTTTTTTTTTTTTTGTGGGTACCGAGGGGTCGACCTCAGGACCTCGCGCGCCAACAGGCACCCGTGCCTCTGACCGATATCACCGGCCCCTTTTTCGTATGTGGGTTCCGGGAGTCGAACTCGGGCCCTCGCGCTTGCAAGGCAGGCGCTTACGCCGCTGAGCTATCTCACCGGCCCCTGATTTTGCAATTTTCTAAGAGTTCTTATAATTAATAAAAATACATACTGAAATATCTGTGGAAGAACAAAGAGTAAGTGCCTTAATGAAATCAGCCACACTCCTATTTACCTGTAGGAAAAAGAGCACAATGAAAAGAGGGCTGTTTGGCAGATAGACTGTGAGTCCCGGCTGGGTGACCTTGACCTTGACGGCCCCTCGAGCCCCGTGCCTCGGCTTCCTCCCGAGCACTGCCGGGTGAACACCCCCACCTGCGCCCCCAGCTTCCCAGGTCCCCAGGGCTCACTTGCCATAACTATTCCTCCCCTAACTGCTCCTGGAAGTGCTCCCCGAGCTCTCTCACCTGCTTCATCACCCTCTAATAAACCTACTTGTCTCAAAGGACACATATGGGAAGAAACAAGTTCTAATTCAATTTTATGTTTCTCTCATGGCAGCATCGTTTCAACGCTGTCACTGTAGCTCAGCCACTGGATGGGCTAGAAACTTCTTTCTAACCTAGAAACCTAAATGCCACCTTACAACATTGTTTCCATATGAACATTCTTCTCAATACCAATTAGGTGCCTTGAAAAGTTGTGTGTGTGTGTGTGTGTGTGTGTGTGTGTGTGTGCGAGTGCGCACCCCTGAGTGTATCCTTGGTGGACTCCGGGGGAATGCTTGCCCAGCTGTTGACAAAGCAGGTCCTCAGCTTCATTCCAGCTGTATCTGGCCGTCACTCTTCTGAGCAGCATGCTCTTTTGGGGGAAGACAGACGTCCAGCTCCAACTAAGGCTCAGTTCAAAACACTACTGGTGGCTCCTGTTTTCCTCACAGTGACCCAGTTTCTCAGGCAAGATCGTGGGTGGGTTTTTTAAAGTGTAAGTAAGCAAAGCCACTAGTGGGTGCGGGTGGGCTGCTGGGTCCTCAGTGGCCATCACCAGTGTCCTCTTCTCTCCATTTGGCCATGGCTCTGGCTGGATGCTCCCTCAGCAGGAGCCCTGGCAGGGCTGGAAGCCCTACCCAGCCTGAACTCCTGCCATCACCTTCCAGTCTGAAGCTCTAACGTTATTTGTGGTTCTGATTTCAAAAAACACACCTTTTTTTCATGTTACCCTGTATGACAGGCTGCTTTTGAAAAGTCTCCAGTGTGTTTTCCTGTAAAATTTCCAGAATTCAGAGCTTTGTGACTCACACAGGCAGCTGGGTCCCTGGAGCTAATCGCGATACCTTCCTACCTGAGAGAAAACAGGTCTAGATTTATAGTGCAGCATCTCCCAAGACTCTGCACCCAACACCCCCTGCAGCACCAGTACCCAAACTGGCAGAGCACAGGCAAAACCGCTCTGAGCACAATTCCAGTCCCAGGCAAGCCAAAGAATTCCACCCAGAGCCACCTCAAGGTAACATCAGGGCCCTCAACAGCGCCAGCAACACAGGCCGTGGACAGGCAGGACTCCCCCGCGTCTTCTCCTTTGGAAATCCAGCTAAAGCAGACCCAATCCCTATCCCTGGCAGTGGTTTTCAAATCTGCCCAATAACACATCTGTATATAAATCCAGTTAGCTTAGTTGGCCAAATCAAGTTACTCAAAAGTGTGTGATACATTTCCCAGTTAAAAAAAAAAAAAAAAAAATGCTGTGTTTCAAAAATACCCAAATAGGGCCGGTGAGATGGCTCAGCGGCTTAAGCGCCTGCCTGGCAAGCGCGAGGGCCCGAGTTCAACTCCCGGATCCCACATACAAAAATGGGGCCGGTGATATCGCTCAGCGGCACGGGCGCCCGCTGGCGCACGAGGTCCTGAGGTCGACCCCCTGGTACCCACAAAAAAAAAAAAAAAAAAAAAAAAAAAACCCAAATAACCAAAATCTCATTTTACTTACCAAAATAGGAACAATGGCAGCCACAAGAATTTTAGCAGCTAACACCTCCACATATAGCACTTACAAAGTGCCAGGACTATGCTGAGTGAAAATAAACATGTGTGCCAAGGTGTCTTGAATTTTGTGCACACTGTACATTCTCCACTCATCTCAAAGCAGCACTCCACTCCAATCTACAGAAGGGGTGACAATGGGTGTGGACATGAAAAAACTCCACTTGCAAGGCCACTGCCTCCCTGCCCCAACCTGCTGACAGCCTCTGCTCTAAATAACTCTACATCCCAGCACCAGCCACAGATGGGCCTGGGGCTGAGTGCCCACAGGTCCCTGGTCCCACCACGACTAACAGGTGGATCAAGTACGAGAGGCAATAAGCTCAGTGGTTAAGACAGGGTCTCGCTAAATCACTGAGTGGCCCAGGCTGGGCTTGAACTTGTGATCCTCCTGCCTCAGTCTCCTAGAGTGGTGGGATTATTGGTGTGTGCCACCATGCTGGGCTCAAGGATTCAGACGATCTTGCATCCACATTTCAGCTCTCACTCTAAGCAATTTATTCCACCTCCTGCAACCTTCCTTTCCTCATTTTAAAAGGGAAATAATCTGTAACCACAACAGATTAGGTAAAATAATCTAGATTAGGTGAAACAATGTATATAAAGTGCTCAGCTTTAGCAAAGATTTAAATGATAGCTAGTGTTATTATATCCACCTTATCTACCTCCTAAAATGTATACACCATGCCTGAAAAACTTGAATTACCTTAGAAACAAAAGAGACTATCACAAAACAATCTTTCTCTCACTGATGGATTATCCAAAAATAAAATCATTTCCTGATTTTTATTATAGCAACCATGAGCTTCTTAAAGCAAACTGTCAGCAAAATAGGATCATTCCACTCTAGGAACCATTTTTCCTGTGCACTGTCCCTAAGAAGACAGAAAGGGAGAGGGTAAAAGAAAGAGTAAAGTGAGAATCCTAAATCACAGCTGGATTTTATCTGCCAATGGGAGGAGAGGAGAAATGGGAGTGGGGCCGTTAATAATTAATTCTAAACTAATATGCACTACAACTTGTTAAAAAGCAGCATTTTCTGTAGAAACATAATAACTACCAAGACTTGCACTGTGTGATAATTAAAAGCACACTGTGGCAGGCCAGGCATGCAGCTCAAGGCAGAGAGCATGCTCGCTAGCCTGAGGGAGGCCCTGGGTTCGAGATCCCCAGCCCCGCAAAATAAACAAATAAAAATTCCAGAACAGGTTTTAATATTTTAAAGCATGTTCTAAATGGACGCATTGTATGGAAAACATCAGCTTACACACATGTAGAAGAACTCGTTTCTTAAGCGTTCTGAGCCAATGGCTCTGCAGTCCCTCGGGAGGAGCAGTGCTCTCTCCCCACACTGACACTTAGGGTTGCGGGTGGGCGGGGGCAGCAGGCAAGGGAGCCACAGAAGCACAGCTCAGCAGTGGCCGGGTGCACAGCAGGCTGGAGGGGCAGATCCTGAGCACACTCCCAAGGCTCTCTGTGAAAACGGTCAGCGCTGTTCGCTGTCACGAGAGATGCCGAGGTGCTGGCAGACTGAGACTGAGATGGGCACTGCTGACGGTGGTCTGAAACAATGACATTTTATACAATCACCTAATTCGTTGTTTACATTTCCTGCTTAATGTCTGATGAGTCTAAAATCATGATTCTAAAATGTCTGATGATTCCTGCACCCAGGAAACCCCTATCAATACACTCCTTTCCCGCTGATTTCCAGATAAGTTTGGCCAAAGGAAGCAGAGGCAGGAGACCAGCGAAAGGGAGGGCCATTGCCCCTATCTACCTCTTCTCCCTCCCTGCCCCAGCGTGGGCCGCTGACCCAATCACTGCATCCCTCCTTACAGTCACAGGCTGTGGGCTTCCAGCCCTATGGATTTGTCTTTTCAGGTTCTCATGACCACTGCTTCTTGACCCTTCTAGGGTGGTAAAGGCTCCCTCTTTTCCTAGGCTTGAGGCACCGCAGTACAGCATCCTTTATCCTGCCAACGCAGGTGACATCGTCCCTCATGAGACTGTTTTCAGCTGAAGTCTTTTGGGTGCTGAGTCTGTCTCTTGGCCAGGCCCTGTCTGACCACGGTGCACGGAAGGTAAGGCTGGCTGGGCTGCCTCATCTAGGTACAGCTTCACCTTTAGCCCGCTGGTTAGTCACCAATGCCTCCCCCGGCTCTGAGCCCTTCACACTCAGGACAGAGCCCCCCACAGCGGAAATACACAGCTTCTGTTCCCAAACCAAAAGTCTCAAGCTGGTTCAGTAGCTGTCACCCTTGCAGAACTGCTGAATTCTAGATGTTCCTTGCCCACATGGCCCCAAAGTGCTTACCTGCTCCAGTTAGCTCTGCTGGTCTTCCAAACCCTGGACTCTGTCATCCCCTGGTTCCATGGGGCTCACTCCCTCCTTGGACTTTTTGGATTCCTGGCCTGCACCCAGCACCGGTCTGGAGCCACAGAATCTGCTCTGCTCTCTCCCATTTGCTGTCCTGCTGGTGCCCAAGCCCTCATGGTCACCAGGGTGGAATTTCAGTAGAAACTGTCCCACCTCTGAAAAGCCAGAAGCTCGTGGAGTCAAAAAGAGGAACTACCTGATTTCCTTAAAAATTAGTGTAACTATTAAAGAAAGCAGTAAAAAGCAAGAAAACACGCCCACTGTCTCTAATTAATGTGTTGGGAGAAAGAAGTGGCAAAATTGTGATAAAAATGTGCAATGGCGAAAGATAAGCCTGGGTTTTACTAAACCAACTTGGAGGATCCACTTGAGCTTACTGAACTTTATGCTCCATTTTGAAACAAAAACTGATGGCAAAAGGACTTGCAAGAACTCCAAGCTGGGCGTGGTGGTACACACCTGTAATCCCAGCACTCAGGAGGCTGAGGCAGGAGGATCACGAGTTCAAGGCCAGCCTGGGCTACATAAGTGAGTTCAAGGCCAGCCTGAACTATGCAGTGAGACCCTGTCTCCAAAAACCAAACCAAACCAAACCAAAAAAAAAAAAAAAAAAAAAAAAAAGCAAAAAAACTCCAAGAGCAGAGGACAAAATACGTGCCCATGTCAGGGGATATCCAGCCTGCTTTAGGCTCCTCCCTTGCCTTGCGATTTCCCAGGATGCTGACGGGTTCCCTCCAGGGCAGAGGCAGGGAAAGGGCTGTGATGAAAATGCAAGACTTCAGGATGCAGCAAACTCAAGAGGTTCCTTGGGAGAACTGACCTTCAAGAGACCGAAGTGGACTAGTGGCCCAGCACTCTCCCTACTTTCAGACTTTCCAGGCAACTTCGGAGGCTCAGAGTTTGACCTCACAGATGGAGATGGTAGGTGTTCCACACAAAAATACAGGTGAAAGCAGAGTATAATCCGTACCCCCCACACAGGCAATGTTGTACTACACTCTCCTAGAGGCGGCCCCACCTGCTTCATCCGGCGGAGAAGATAATTTAATTCACTTAAAAGCAGTGGTGCTCCAAACACGATCCCCAGATCAGCAATACTAGCAACTTCTGGCAGCTCGTTCGAAATTCCAATTCTCTGGCCACTCTCAAGGCCCGCTAAATCAGAAGCCTTGGGAGTGGAGCCCAGCAGTCCGTATTTTAACAGCTCTTCCTGGGGGCTCTGGTGTATACTGAAGCTCGAGAACACCGACTTGGAAAACAAACACAAAACAACTTTAAAGAATAGTTCTGGAGGACCAAGATGGAGCGGTGAGCGGCAGAGAAGCAGCCTCTCCGAGAGTCGCCGTCCAGACGCTGGTATACAGCTTCTGGAGGAAGACAAGGAGGGAAGCGGGTCCCCTGGACCCAGAAGAACCCGAAGCGCAATCTGAAGCCCACGGAGAGTGAAGAGAGAAACTTCAACAAAGAAGAGGGAGGTGGCTGCAGGCGCCTTCTCCCTGAGTCGGGACTCGCGCACGACAGGAGCGGTTCAAACACGGCGACGGCCGGCGACCCCAGGGGCCGTGGGGAGACGCAGCGGTGCACGGAGCAGTGGCCGTGGAGGACGGCACTGGCTGGCGGCGAGTGCTGAGGCTCAGTCCTCCCGCGGAGAGCGCGATGGGCCGGGAGCCACTGCTGGGGGGCGCGGGGCTCGGAGCTGAGGGCGGCTGCGGCTCCACCCGCGGCTCCCGGCCGGCTCGGCCGCGGAAGGTGCGCTGAGGGCGGCAGGGGAATGAGCGTGGTCTCGGCCAGAGAGTGCAGGCTCGCTGAGATGATCCACCGCCCCGCCACGAAGCTGCTGCTGGCTGCGGGGACAGATCCGCACGGAACGGGACTCTCTCCACACGGAGTCTACAGCACAGACAAACCTGGAGTGAGCTCTTTCTTTCTTCTTGTTTGTTTTTTGTTGTGGTGGTGGTGTTTTTGTTTGTTTTCCTTCATTGTTTGATCTTGTTTTTATATGAGTGCAAACGGAGTTTCTAGCCTCTTTGTGGTTGTGGTTCCGTTCTGTTCTTCGTTTTATCTCTTCCTTCTCTCTTTCACTCCAGTCTTCTGCACCAGTTTCCCAAAGTTAACGTGATCCCTCTTTGTCCTCCAGCCTTACTTCTAATTCCTTCCTCTTTTTCCACTTCTCTATTTTTTCCTTAACTCATTTTAAATTTTAACTCCTGAGGGCAAAATTGACATGTTAAGGACATGTATACAGCATATAATTTTCTGATTTGTTTTAGATTTTGTTATATAACCACAAATGTAGTATACGGTTAAAAGTGACAACTGCTTAGTTCAGTCTATCACTTTCTAGGCTGTCTTAGATGCTTTTGGTACCACTATAGCCAAAAGTAACATAATTGTTCTCAACAGCTGTTCTTCCTGGTATTTCATGACTGACATAGACAAAGGGTCACAGAAAATTCTGTGCACAGTGCCAAAGAACCAAGGACTGGGCCAAACAGGCAGCAACTTCTCATCTCCAACAAATGGAAGTGGTGGGATCTTGCAACAGACTCAAAACCCAAAAACAAGCTATACATGGAAGATACCTTGGAGAAGTAGTCATCTCCTAAGGGTTTTAAATACTAGCAATAAAGCAACCCAGCATAGGCAATTTATAAACATCACCCCAGGAATTAAACTAAAGAAAGAAAAGAAAATGAGAAGACACTTAAACAAGATGCAACCCCACACATCCAGTTCACCAAAGGCAAACCCAGGGGGCAATGAGGTAGGACAATCCGAAAGCCACCCACCTGGCATCTCTGAAGTGGTAACAACAAACCAACTGAATGAGGCTCTGGAAAAAATCAAATCAGAAATAATTTCTCAGATAACTGCAGAGATGATGTCCACAATGAAGACCATGCTTAGGGACTCTAGAGCAGATACAGACAAAAAAATGGACAAGCTTAAAAAAATTATGGAAGCCATGAATGCTCAGCATATGAAAGAAATCAAATCCATAGGGCAGATTCAAGCAGATATCCAGGAGAACAAAAATTCCACTGAAAGTATTCGCACCAGATTAAGCCAATGCAAGGACAGGATCTCAGGTATAGAACACAGGCTTCCAGTTAGTGATCATGAAAAGAAAGACTTCTTAAAAATAGCAGGGGATAATGAGAAATCAATCCAACAGCTGCTATAAGAGGTAAAGAAGAATAACTTAAGATTGATTGGAGTCAATGAAAAAGCAGGAAATAGCATAAATGATATAAAAAAATTATTCACAGACGTCATAGAAGAAAACTTCCCTGGTAGAGAAAAAGAATTTGACATACAGATAAGTGAGGCATATAGACTCCAAATAGCCATGATCAAAAAAAAAAAAAAAAAAATCTTCAGCCAGGCATATCATAGTCAAGATTGCAGAAATTCCACACAAGAGCAGAATCTTAAAAGCTGTTAGGGAAAAGAAACAAGTCATCTATAAAGGAAAGCCCATTAGAATCACAGCTCACTTCTCAGCACAAACCTTCAAGTCAAGAAGAGCTTGAAGTGAAGTATTTCAAGTTCTAAAGGAAAATAACCTTCAACCCAGATTGATGTACACCACAAAACTATCTTTCAAAACTGATGGACAAACAAAATACTTCCATGACAAAGAACATCTGAGGAAATTTATGACCACCAAACCAGCACTCCAAAATGTTTTGAAGTACATTCTAGAAAGAGATAACAAGGACTACAACTCCATGAACCCCAACAGAAGGAATCCACCAGGCAAGGCAAACAACTAAACAGAGGGAGAGGAAAAAAAAGAGGGGGCGCCAACAACAGGAAAATAACATGACAAGAATAAGTCAATACATATCAGTTTTAACCATCAATGTTAATGGTCTCAATTCACCAATCAAAAGACACAGACTGGCAGAATGGATCAAGAAACAAGATCCAACAATATGCTGTATACAGGAAACACATTTAATTCAAAAAGAAATTCATAGACTGAAAGTCAAAGGATGGAAAACAATACTCCATGCAACAGGAACCCAGAAAAAAGCAGGGGTAGCTATTCTTTTTGCAGACAAAGTGAATTTCAAGCCAAGACTGATTCAGAGAGATAAAGAAGGTCACTACATCCTTGTAAAGGGAACAATCCAAGAGGAAGAGATAACTATCATAAATATACAAGCAACAAATACCAGTGCACCCAACTATATAAAACAAACATTAAAGAACATGAAAAATCAAATAAGCACTAATACAGTTGTATTGGAGGATCTCAATACCCCACTGTCACAGAAAGACAGATCAACTAGACAAAAAATCAACAATGAAATATTAGAACTGAACCAAACTTTGGAACAAATGGATTTAGTAGATGTCTACAGAGTGTTCCACCCCACAACATCAGAATACACATTCTTCTCAGCTGCACATGGGACGTTCTCCAAAATAGACCACATGCTAGCTCATAGAACCTGCTTAAGTAAATGCAAAGGAAATGAAATTACCCCATGTATATTATCAGACCATAGTGCAAATTGGAAATCAATGGCAAAAGAAACCACAAGAACTTCCTAAACACATGGAAATTAAATAGCACCCTACTGAACAACCAATGGGTCACAGATGAAATTAAAGAAGAAATTAGACACTTTCTACAACTGAATGATAATGACAGTACAACATACCGGAACTTATGGGATACAATGAAAGCAGTCCTAAGAGGTAAATTTATAGCATTAAATACCTATATCAGGAAAACAGAGCAAGCACAAATTTCTAGAAAAAGAAGAGCAGGCTAAGCCAAAAGCTCATACAAGGGAGGAACTTATAAAGATCAGAGCAGAAATTAACGTATTGGAGACTAAAAAAACAATAAAAAGAATCAATGAATCAAAGAGTTGGTTCTTTGAAAGATTAAATAAAATCGACAAATCCTTATCCAAGCTTATTAAAAAATGGAAAGAAAGTACTTAAATCCACGCAATTAAAAATGAAAAGGGTGATATCACAACGGACCCTGCAGAAATCTAGAAGATCATCTACACCTACTTCGAAAACTTGTACTCTAGTAAGATGGAAAATGCAGAAGAAATGGACAGATTCCTAGATACATATGAATTACCAAAGCTCAATCAAGAAGATATAAAAATCCTAAATAAACCAATATCAATCAATGAAATCGAAGATGTAATTAAAAACCTCCCAACAAAGAACAGCCCAGGCCCTGATGGATTCACTGCTGAATTCTACAAGAAATTTAGAGAAGACCTAACACCACTACTTCTCAAACTCTTCAGTGAAATTGAAAGGGAAGCAATACTCCCAAATTCATTCGTGGAAGCAAGCATTAACCTGATACCAAAACCAGAGAAGGACCCAACTAAGAAAGAGAACTACAAGCCAATCTCCCTAATGAACATAGATGCAAAAATCCTCAGTAAGATACTGGCAAACACATTGCAGAAAATCATCAAGAAGATTATACACCATGACCAAGTTGGATTCATCCCAAGGATGCAGGGATGGTTCAACATTCACAAAACAATAAATGTAATACACCATATTAACAGAGCCAAGGACAAAAATCATATGATCATCTCAATAGATGCAGAAAAAGCTTCTGACAAAGTCCAGCACCTTTTCATGATAAAAACCCTACAGAAAATTGGAACAGATGGTCTTTATCTCAATCTGATAAAAGCCATCTATGACAAACCAACAGCCAATATTATATTAAATGGACAAAAACTGAAAGCTTTCTCTCTAAAATCAGAAACAAGACAAGGACGTCCACTTTCTCCACTCTTATTCAACATAGTCCTGGAAACTTTAGCCAGAGCAATTAGACAAGAGAAAGAAACAAAAGGAATAACAATAGGGAAGAAAGAAGTTAAATTATCATTATTTGCAAATGACATGATACTCTACATAGAAGACCCCAAAAACCCCACTAAAAAACTGCTTGATTTAATAAGCAAATTCAGTAGCATAGCTGGATACAAAGTCAGCACTCAAAAATCAATAGCCTTCCTGTACGAGAATAACAAACTCAGGCCGGTGAGATGGCTCAGCAGCATAAGCACCTGCCTGGCAAGCGCAAGGTCCTGAGTTTGACTCCTGGTACCCACATACAAAAAAAGGGCCAGTGATATCGCTCAGCGGCACGGGCGCCTCCTGGCGCATGAGGTCCTGAGGTCGACCCCCGGTGTCCCACAAAAAAAAAAAAAGAAAAAGAATAACAAACTCACTGAAAGAGAAATTAGGGTAACAACACCTTGCACAATAACATCCAAAAAAATGAAATACCTAGGAATCAATCTCACAAAGGATGTAAAAGACCTCTACACTGAAAACTACAGTACTCTGAAAAAGGAGATTAAAGAGGATATCAGAAAATGGAAGGCTATCCCTTGTTCTTGGGTAGGAAGAACTAATATAGTGAAAATGGCCACACTTCCAATATTGTTATACAGATTTAATGCAATTCCAATCAAAATTCCATCAACATATCTCACAGAATTAGAGAAAACCATCCTAAAATTCATTTGGAACCAGAAGAGACCTAGAATAGCAAAGGCAATTATGGGCAACAAAGGCAAGGCAGGGGGCATCACAATCCCTGACTTGAAATTATATTATAAAGCTACTGTGATAAAAACAGTGTGGTACTGGCAAAAAAACAGACCCAAAGATCAATGGAACAGATTACAAAATGCAGAAATAACTCCAGACATACTAAGCCACCCTATCTTTGACAAAGGTGCCAAACACATTCACTGGAAGAAAGATAGCCTCTTTAATAAATGGTGCTGGAAAAACTGGCTCTGCACATGCCAAAGATTAAAACTAGACCCATATCTTTCATCACGCACTAAACTAAATTTGAAATGGATCAGAGATCTAAACATTAAAACAGAAACATTAAATCTGCTGGAAGACAGAATAGGTAAAACTCTTGAAGACATTGGTGTAGGCGAAGCCTTTTATGAATAAAACCCCAATGGCACAGGAAGTATCCCAAAGAATCAACAACTGGGATCTCATATTATTAAAAAGCTTTTGCATAGCAAGAGAAACCACCAACAGAGTGAAGAGACAACCCACAATGTGGGAAAAAATGTTTGCCAGCTGTTCCTCAAAGGATTACTATTGAGAATGTATAAAGAACTCAAAAAAATCAGACCTCCCAAATTTAAAGACCCAATACAAAAATGAGCATCTGAGATGGATACACACTTCTCAGATGAAGAAATACAAACAGCAAATAAATATATGAAAAAGTGTTCAACATCACTGGTCATTCGAGACATGTAAATTAAAACAACACTGAGATTCCATCTCACCCCAGAAAGAATGGCTATCATCAAGAAATCAACCAATAACAAATGCTGGAGGGGCTGTGGAGAAAAAGGAACCTTTCTCCACTGTTGGTGGGAGTGTCAAGTGATGCAACCACTGTGGAAATCAGTGTGTGGAGATTCCTCAAAAAACTAGGGTTGGAGGTCACATTTGACCCAGCTATTCCCCTTCTGGGCATCTTCCCAGAAGAATTAAAAACATCGTACCACAGCGATATATGTGCACCCATGTTTATAGCAGCACAATTTGTAATAGCTAGATCTTGGAAACAACCCAATTGTCCATCAACTGAGGAATGGATAAAAAAGATGTGGTCTTTTTATACAATGGAGTACTACTCAGCCATAAAGAAGGATAAACTGGAAACTTTTATAGGTAAATGGATGCAACTTGAGACCATACTTATAAGTGAAATAAACCAGATGCACATGTGTAAACATCTCATTGTCTCCCTAGTGTTAGAAGCTGAAAGAATACATAAGAGGGCCAGTGAGATAGCTCAGTGGCACAAGCGCTTGCCTGGCAAGCACAAGGTCCTGAGTTCGACTCCTGGGACCCACACAAAGGAAAAAAAGGGCCGGTGATATCATTCAGTGGCACAAGCGCTTGGCCGGCAAGCACGAGGTCCTGAGGTCGACTCCCGGTACCCACATTAAAAAAATAAATAAATAAATAAATAAGATCCAAAATGTACAATAAATATGGTAAAATGGGAAGAAACTGTTCAAAAGGAGAGGGCTGGTGAGATAGCTCAGCGGCATAAGCGCCTGCCTGGCAAGCACGAGGTCCTGAGTTCGACTCCCGGTACCCACATACAAAGAAAGGGCCAGTGATATCGCTCAGCGGCACGGGCGCCTACTGGCGCACAAGGTCCTGAGGTCGACCCCCCGGTACCCACAAAAAAAAAAAAAAAAAGGAAAGAGAAACTGGGATGGGGGAATGGAGAAAAGGAAGGGAAAAGCAAAAAAAAAAAATATATATATATATATATATACATATATATATACATATATACATATATATAAGATAGTTAAAATAGATATACTACTAATTTCTCTTAGTTCGTTGAAAAGAAAGGTGTGTGCTAATATTGTTTGGACAATTGAATGCCGATATCTTGTACTCTGAGTAACTAATTTAAAGATAACAATACGCAGTGTATTAACCATTGTTACCCTCCTATTATTGTTGTTTTGAAATTTTGTTCTATTTTTTTCTCTTTAAAATAAAAATTAAAAAAATAGTTCCACCCCTCCCTCAAAAATCTCATTAATTACTATAATGTCAGAAAAGCATCTGCTTATCTTCCTGTCTACAGAGTCAGCTCGGGATTACCCTCTCGCACGCTGTGGAACAGATATGGTAGAAGTCAGTGGTCGCTGGGTTAGACTCACCTTCTTGCAAGAGACTAGCCCTCCTCCTGGGCTTTGCTTACCAAATCTCATGGATATTCCTGAACCCTGAGCACCCTCAACATAGTCTGGCACAAATATTGGCTGAATGGATAAATGAGCACAATGAATGGTGGAAAGAGAAGGTACTGGCAATGCTGGCTGTCAGCACAGTCATTTGGAAACTAACAGCCTCCTATGCCTCATCTGCAAAATGGTGCATCTACACAGGGGCTGCTACAAGTTGACTGTATTGCCAGTACTCTGTTCTACAACTGGCTGCTTGGTCCCCGATGGTCCCAAGTAACAACAGCTGCTATGAGGAAAGATTTGTAAGGATCCCTGGTTCTTCCCAGAGAAAGGTTCAACCAAGGATTTGTGAAGAATTCCAAAACTGGCACAGTATCAGGAGTGTGCGTCCTGCAGGATTCTCCTGTTGGAGCACTATTTTTAAAAAGGCAAGCAGGAGGGAGACAAATTGCTAGGAAGTTGCATTTTTACAGCAATTGGGAGACAAATCTAACTTCTTACCAGAAATGGAAACCCATGTGATATCACTGTATTGCATATGAATTATTAATGTTTATAATCTTTTTTTTGCCAATTAGGTATTCAAGAAGGTTCCTGTTGACATCATTTTTGACATCATAATGCTTCATCATTCTAAAAGCCTAATGAAATGAATTATTGCTAGAAAAAAAAAAAGACATCAACCACACATTTTTGCACTCTGGGGAATTCCAGAGGCCAAGGAGATAATGGGGATATGGTACATAATTGATATACAAGACGGAGAAAAAACTATTGAAACCCACCACCACCATATAAATAGGACCAAGGGGCAAACATTTTATTTTTCTACCTGATGATTTTAGAAAGGGATGGGGGAACCATGTGGCTAGCACCTATCTCAAACTCTTGAGGCAAAAGAAGAATTATTCTAAAAAGGAATCAAAGTAAAGTTTTTAAAAAGTGTCTCATCTACAAAGGATACAGAACACATGAACTTTAAGACTGAAAAAGACAACGTAACACTGAAGCACAGGCCTAAAGAACACTATCGAATATTTCAGGGTACTTCTGTGATAAAATTCTGTATGTTTTCTATAACTCTGGTCTCAAATTTAATTTCAAATATCTAATTTCTGAGATCTCTGCAATGCAAACCAGTGTTGAACCCCTAAAGTAGTAGTTGGGTTGGGGTAAATTAAGCTTCTATTTGGGAATCTTGTTGATAAAGCAAAGTGAGTTAAATTCCTTCCCGGGTCAAGCCATTTAACATGTAAACCAAGCAGCAATGAGATTTATAAAAATTTATACTAGCTGCTAATAATCAGGACCCCCTCCCAGTTTTTACTGCATTTAGTCTCTAAGTAGCCTCTTGAGGGAAGCATTAGCGCACAGAGAACGGGTTCGCTCAATTTTTTTTTTCTTTCACTAAACAAACAGAGTGGCAAGAGTTGCCAGGTACTAAAATGAGATCCTTGCTACTCTGAAGGGCAAAAATACACAATTTCTCTTGAGCAACCAAAAAATAAAAAAAAGTACACAGACTTCATGAGCGGCCACCACTCTGAACCACTGCTTCGGGTCTGCAAATTTCCTTTTCAACAATAAGAAAAAGATATAGTCCTTATCATTAACATCCCGATATATCCCAATTTAATTTTGTCACTAAATACAACATTTTAATCCCTTGAAATTGTTCCTAAAGCTAACTGTATGTGAAATAGGGGCAGGAGGTGGAGAAGGAGATAACAAAAAGGAAGGACAGTACTCAGCACAGGCCTATGTAACAAACGTGTAACTGACAGATTGTACTGTCATGAATCCGGATCTCTAGTTTTGGGGTATTCTTTTTTCTTTTCTTTTCTTTTCTTTTTTTTTTTTTTTTTTTAAGAAGCTTATTTCTGGTACATAGTAGGTGCTCAATAAATAATATTTTTATTCTAGCGGTATGGTTATTATCAAAAAAAGCGCTGCAACTATACGTAAACATCAGTTAAGTTTCATACTGCAAATCCAAATGCTGTTTTTCTCTTAAAAACTCAGCTCATGACAAGAAGCGTTTGGTGTTCCGCTCGCGGCTGGCACACGCCCGCCTTCCTCTGGCTCCAGCGTGTGCTGACTTCCTCCAATCAAGGCCAGGAGCCCCCTCACCCTAGGTCGACTGCTGAACAAGTTTTTAATTAATTACGCAGCGTGTTTCAGCCAAGAAATCATGGAATGGCTCCTGGTAATCTCGCTGTGCAAAAGCTGGACGTCGAGAGTCACAGAGTTGCATTTTTTTCCCCTCTGCACAGTGAGATCTGCCTCTGCCATTCTGTTTGCTGTAAGTAATAAAGCCCAGTGTCCACACCGACACAGTCGAATCCGTTTTGGATAGAACAGTGCTTTGAGAACATATAAGAAGGGCCTCATAAAATAATCACTTTTCATCTGTCATTAAGAAATACCTAGCAACTGCTTTGACTGGGTAAGCATTTTCTTCCCCACTTCCTCACAATCCCAGTCTCCTGAAAGACCAGACGTACGTGCAGAATCTTCATTTTTAGACAGCTGCACTGCACGGGAACCCAGGTCCCCTCGCTGGGGCTCGGCCGGCGATCTGCACTCAGGGTTGGCAGCCCTCAGTTTGTCCAGGACGCAGCCAGCCCGAGAGAAAGGCTAAAGTGACGAACAACAGGTTCCACTCTGCTCCTCTTCCTAGTCCTTTGCTCTCTCAAAACACAAATCCTCTCACTCATTCACAAGTCCTGGGCCGGGCTCCTGGGCCGAGGCTCCCTGCAGCCGGGCTGCGTCTGCCAGGTGAAAACCTGGATGGGAGGCTCTATCTTACCCGGTCCTGGGTCCGCACCAGTCACCCACTGGACATGCAAACCCAGCTCGGTGCTCTGATCTCCCCACGCTCCCGGTGATACCCCACCGCCCCGGCCCGCACCCCGAGCCACCGCCTTCCTCCCGCGGGGAAACAGGCCAGCCCGCGGCGCCACCTCTCCAGCCGGGCCCCAGACCCGCCGGGGTCCCTCCCCGTCCCTTCCGGGGTCTTTTCCCGCTCGCCTTTCCTGGACCCTCACCCGCCCCAAAGGAAAGTAAACTCCTCCCGAGCCGCAGCCGCCCCGCGCCCCCGCGTCACGCCCGCTCCCCGCCGCCGCAGCCCCCTACGCGGCGCCGCGGGCCGGACGGGGCGGGCGCCCCACGCGCGCGGGCGCCACCTACCTGCACGCTGGTGTAGCTGGTCTGGGTCTCGGCCTCGGCGCTGGCGCAGCAGTGTCGCCTCCGACCCCGGCAGGTGGTCCCGGCGGGGGCTGCGGAGCCCGCGCTGCTGCCGCTGCCCAGCTCAGCGCGGGCCCTGCGGACGCGGACGGCGCCCGGGGGTCCCGGCGCGCGGCCCGCGGGGACGGCGTCGGCGGCGTCGGTCTGCACGAAGAGGCCGTGCAGGGGCGCCGCGGGGCCCTGCGACACGCCGGAGGTCTGGCGGGGCGAGTTGGACTCGTCCGAGTCCCGGCAGTAGATCACGCCGCTCTGCGAGACGTGGATGCTGGGGGCGCAGCCCATCCCTCGGCCGGGCTCTCCCGCGCCCCGCGCCGCCCGGACCCCGCGCGCCCGCGGCCACCTGCAGTGAGGGGGCGGCGGCGCGGGGACTGCGCGCCCCCGGCCTGTGGGGCCGCCGCTCCGTCGGGCTCGCCGCGCTGCCCCCCGCCCAGCCTCCGGGGGCCGCGCGCGTCACCCCAACTTTCCCTCCCGGGCCATCGTCCTCCCCGAGCGAGAGAGCGCGCGCACACAGCGCCCCGCGCGCACCGGCGGCCGCCACCCTCCCCGCCGCGGCGCCCCCAACGCGCTCCCCGCGCCGCCGCCTCCCTCCGCCTCCCTCGGCTCGGCCGCGCCGGGCTCCCGCGGCCCCGGGCCA
This sequence comes from Erethizon dorsatum, assembly GCA_028451465.1. Classification (NCBI taxonomy): domain Eukaryota; kingdom Metazoa; phylum Chordata; class Mammalia; order Rodentia; family Erethizontidae; genus Erethizon; species Erethizon dorsatum. Next base: position 115,763,667 of record CM051833.1, read on the forward strand.
GGCGCCCGCCCGCCAGCCTGCGCCGTCTTCCCGCCGCGGCGCGCGTCCTCCCTCGCTGCCCCCGCCTTCCTCAGGTGCCCAGGTCCGCGGCCGCGGGCACCACGCCTGGGCGCCCTCTCCGCCGCCGCCGCTGCCCGGAGGCCTCGTCCCCTGTGCACCCATCAGGACGCCGCCCCCTAGTGCCCGCACCATTTTCCCCACCGCGCACGCCCTGAGCCAGGCCCCGAAGGGCTGGGGGCCACGGAGACCCCTCCATAAGTTTCTGGCTTCTCAGCGACGCATGTTCGCACGGCCCTGAGCAAAATGCCAGGACGCCTGTCCCCAGCAGGACGGACCCCGCGGCCCAGGCCCACCCAGCGAGCCTGCCCACCTCTCCACACACTCGGGGAGCTGAGGAAAGACCTGGTTTCCACGGTCCAGTCCTCTCTCCCTCGACCCCCACCGAGCCCCCTTTCCCACACGCAGTCTGAAGGCTGAGCAGCCCCATTTCAGTGTCCTCACCTTTGGAAATTCATGCCGAGGAATGGGAGGCCCTGGAGAGGAATGAGTCCTGAACACCTAATTTCCTGTGGAAGATCCAAAGAGAAGCTGTGTGCATGGTCTCACTTGCTCCCCCCACCCCGATTTTCCTTCTTCTTCGAGTGTCACTAAACTTTCACCCCGACTGCTACCCTATCCAGCCTCCCCATTGTCAATGGCTCTTCCTCACACTCAGGCCTGGCCGTTCAAAAGCCTTCCCTCACCCCCCTCCTCTAGTGTGACATCGGGGCACAGCCACCACTGCCCATTTACCACAGGCTCCTCCGGCAATGCCCACCACAGCCACAATGGCACAGGGAGGTAGTGAGTTGGTCTAAGATGACAGCAAAAGCAAAACCAGTCTTAATGCAAAGGACAAAGATATAAATATGCAATCTGAAATACTGTCTGTCATCCTCCTCCTTTCTCTCCCCATACCATCAATTCCTGGAGTAAAACCCACGAAGACCGCAAAGATTTCTGACCTTCACAGAGAAGCAAGCTGTCACCCTACTTCCTAATTTCAAATATAAAGGAGAAGAGGCAACTTTATTCTTCTACTTCTGCTTTCTCATCGCAGTTCAGTTCTTGTTGTTTCAATGACATGAAAAAGTCCATCTCCAGTTAATCTGGAAAAAGTTCATGCTGTATTTTCTAATGGACAAGCAAATTGGTCAAAGGATTTCTGCATAGGTTGGGTTCCCCAAGAAGCAGATTAGGCAATGGTGTTTAGCAGGCCGAGGGTTTATTAGGAAATGCTCTTGGAATCAACACGTGTGGAAGGACAGGGGCAAGGGAGAGAGGGTGACATTCGAGCAGAGGGAGAGAATGACCTCACCCCCTCCCGCATTCCTGCAGCTGGGGTGCTGCTTCAGAGCCTCCTGACGTGGGGAAGGAGGATGGGCTTTGAGACACCCCAGCCCATGTGGATCAGCATTTATGTACAGGCCACATCAGTGAGGTGACCCTCTTCACCTTATAAAAGAGCACCCGAGCTGAGGCCCTTCTGCTGGCAGCACGCCAAGCAGCTGGACGAGCAGTCAGTCGTTCTTTCCTAGCAGCCCAGCTTCCGCATGGTTCCCTTGCACCCTGCCTGGGCGCCATACCTCTTGGAACACCACATTAAATGGTCAAGACAGATTTGGGCACGATTATTTATTTAAAACTAAGCCTAATGGCTAGCATCTGCCCCATTTCCAAGGGACCACTTAAGATGTGACCAAACAACATCAGTTAGATTATAAAAACACTAGCCTCCATCCGGATCCCTGGTGTAATGTCAACATCAGAGTTCACCGTTCCTAAAGCATATCTGTGATTCCCTCCTACACGCCCATTTTGGTCATTATCCTTCAGGGAGCTAGCTGCTGCCCATGTCAGCTTTTACATACTGAAATTAAGGGCCATGCTAATTCTTCAGCCACACAACTGCTTCTTCAGACTTTTCTCAAGAAATGTGGCTATTATGATGAAATTACCTAAAGCGGGGGGACACATCGCTCACTGAGAATTCTGCAGGCAAGATTATGACAAAACAGAAATTAAACCCATCTTCTGGTGGAGAACATTAGCAGCTGAATCATGAAGGTAACAAGTCATTCTGAAACAAATTTAGGTTGAACTTTCTACATGAGAAAGGAAAGGAAAAAAAGCCAGGCTGTTTTTGTGGGATAATTGAACATTTCATACACAGGGACCAGTATCTTTCGCTGAATGCAACTTCTCCACAGGAATAAGAGACAGAAGGAGAAATGCACTAGATATACATGTTTCCTCCCATTTCCACAGCAGCCAAGAGCTCAGTTTCCACTGCCAATTCTGGCTTAGTGAAAGTAAAAAATAATATATCCCTCTAATCTCCACAAGTGTTCTCAGTGGGAATGTGCAATCTGCCCCTTTGCTGGAACAGATCTGATCACTAAAACTTGGAGAAGTGTGTAAGTGGAGGAGAAATGGTTTAACTGAAATCATTCTGAGGCCTGAGTTGTTGCCTGTGTAAGTGATTTCTGAAGTGATTCCCATGTAACTACTTCAGTGAATTCCAGAGTGACAGCAAAGTCTGTAAGTTCAGACACTGCAGATATAATTTAGGCCCAAGTTACAGAAAAAGGTCAGAAAACCCAACATTACAAAAACTGTTTTCAATCAAGCGGGGAGAAATTCAACGACAATGTCCAAAAAACAAATCAAAAGAAAGCAAACCAGATCAGAAATATATTTTTAAAAAACTAAACCTCAGATAGGTCCAAGGTCAGCTGAATGGCTTTTACGTTTCATAATAATATTAAGAGTTTACTTCAAAATTATGACCCAGAGACACTGTAAGATCCTGAACAATTAAGGTCCATTCCAATTCTAAAGTGATATGAATCTTCCAGAATTCCTCCTAAGAAGCAGAAAATGTGATTAATATATTTTGAATGATTCTTAACCATAAAGGTTAAAACAATAGCAGCTAACTGATCGAATTCAGATAACCAAACATTTAATACACCAATCAACCTTACTCACAGAGCTTCTGAGTTCGGACCACATTCCTAATGGTGAAGCTTACTGGAAATACAACCCCCAACAAGCAAAATAACCCCGGCTCATTAGGCAGCGCAACCCATCGGAGTCAGAAGGTGACCTGGAAAGTAGGTCTGCCTCTCAGGGCCATGTAACTTGGGCAAGTCACTTAACCTCTGGGCCTCAATTTCCTAGATAATCACCAATGCCTCTAAAGCACCGACATTCAGGATGCTATGAAAGTTTCAATCCTCTTATTAAGTTATTTTAAATTTAGAATTGTGGGACTTTTGAACTGAAAGCAACAGCCCCAACAGAACATCAGAATCACCCAGAGGAATTTGTCAGAAAGTGAATCAAGGGTAACCTTTCCCCAGCCTCTGCAGGGGGCGAGAGGGAAGGCTGGGTCCTTACAAGTACCCATGAGCCTCTCTGCCATGCGTGGCCGCCTCTGCTCCAACCTCTGCTCCAACCACGTGGGCCTCTTGCTGTTTCCCCAGGAGCTGTCCCCTCTCCCAGGCCCGCAGTCACATGCATAGGCATGTGGCCAACTTCCTCTTCACTCTGCTCAGATGTCCCCTACCCAATGCTGCCTACCTGCAACTCCCATTAAAAATCGCACCCCACATCCCTTCTTTGTCCCACTCCACTCCTAACCCACTTAGCCTACCATTTTTCTTGTTTTATGACACCACCCTCCAACGTGGTACACAACCAGCTCCCTGGCCATATGTTCACCATCTATCTGTCCCCACCAGAATATACCTCTACAAAGGTAGGGTTTTTTTTTTTTTTTACTTTCTTATTTACTGACAGATCCCATAATTTTAGAACATGCCTTAAATATTTTTGAATGAAAGAATGAATTCTTTTCTCTCTTTTTGTCTTTTTCATCTCTTAACTGTTATAACCCAACATTAAAGAGGCTATTATGTTGGGTTTTTCTCTTTTAGCAGAGTTTTATGTTTTTAGATTTTAAAATCAGTGAATCTCTTTCTCCTGCAAATCCTTTTAGTAATAAAATAATTTGTACAGAGATGTTTGGGGCAATACTATTAATAATTAAGAAATGGGAGATAATTCAAACATCAAACACCTAAGGAATGACTCAACAAACTACACGAGCATGTCAGACTATCACTAATTAAATGTGTTTAGATTAAAGTATTAGGTTAAACACAATGTAGTTAGTACACACTGATTATTACAAATATGGAAAGTCTGTATATTTATTGAGGTACATAAGTAAACATAAAGTGATGTTAAAAAGTACATAAAAACAATGTTAAGTGAATGAATGTAATATAAATTGTCTCTTCAAAATCTTTTAACTAACTATATTTTCTTTTATGATTTCAACTGATATTTTTCCCTTGAACAAGGCAGAAAATAGAAAAAAATTAAAGAAAGGAAAGAATCAGAGATAGAGTTAAACACAGAATTACACACAGAGAGGCAAGAAGAAAATGAAAGACAAAGCCGCCTCTTTGAAGTAAAGTATTCCTACAAGTGAATTTGCAACTCTTTAAAGAGAATAAAAGTGAGTTGCATTTTTAATTTTAGTTTCATCACATTTTGGATCTTTTGCCAAGGACCAAATAAAATTAAGGAGAAGACTTGGCCCACAGGACAATTTTCTCTTGCCAACTGTAGAAAATGCAAATAGAGAAGAGGTAGGGAGAGATTCAACTAATATCTGATTTCCTTAGGTCAACATCGAACACGGACTGCACTGAGTGCGGGCCGTGCATCCACACCATACAAAAGTGATCTTTCCTTTCCACCAGAACCCCCAAGGAGGGACAGGATCAGCCCCTGGGAGGGACTCCAGAATGGTCTTCCTTCTCACCTTCAGAATTCTCCTGGAGCCAAACAATCAGGCTACAAGGAATGGAACATTCCTTTCCAAAAGCCTTATAAATATATTTCACAAAAGTGTCAGACATAAAAGGACATACAAATGGAACACAAGGTACAGTTCTACTCCAGAGGCGCTTATAGAGCAGTATGTGAGATGAGGCTTACAAGAAATAACAGCATAATACACAAGTGCCAAGGTGCAAGAACACAAATGAACAGTACTATCGATTCCTTTATGTTATGATAACTGGGGAAGGCTTTCTGGAGAAGGAAGCAGGTCAACTGGACCTTGACCAGATGATTTTCTCCCCAGTACTGTGGACTGAACCCAGGGCCTTCTACATCCGAGGCAAACACTCTACCACTGAGCTACCTCTCCAGCCCAACCAGGATGACTTTTTGGTCAAAGGAATCACATATGCAAAGGCAGAGGGAGAAGCAGATCAGAAAACTAGGCAGGGATGATAAAAGTAGAAGGGAAAGAAAAATATGGAAGATGAAAGATATTGAAACTTCTATACATAGTAAGAGTCACTCCAGGTTACGCCACCCGTAAGGAAAGTCCCCCTATGAAAATCTAGAGTTAGAAAACAAATCCATTGTGCAGCAAAATAAATTTTTGTTTGTCAGATGATTAAATGTTGGCTTTCTATGCAGAGTAGATTATGTGGCTCCTTAAATACTCTTATATGGATAGCCCTTTAGGTATTCTGAGTCAGGGTACACATCACTAATTCTCAACAATTTGTTAACATATGAAAATACATAAGGCAAGGCACAGGCACATTCGTTTCTAAATTACTGTGAGATTTTCTAAATGCCTCCAAGGTAAGTTTTCAGAGTCTAGTTTCCAAGGAGACCCTCCCTTCTCCTTGAGTACACTTTGCTAGGCACAGAACACATTCTGAAAGATCTCGTCACACCACCCATTCACTAATTCAGCAAATATTCATTGAGTGTCTACCATGTGTCAGCTGCTGACTAAGCGCTAGGGAACAAGACAGAAATAGTCCTTATTTCCACTGAGTTTAGAATTTTTGGAGGGGTGGGGAGGAGAAACAACCAATGAAGTTCTCTAGTAATCTGAAGATTACATTGGAATTTAAAATATCTCGATACGGTAAAGAGACTTGAGCAGGATTACAGAAGATTTCTCAGAGCAGATGGACATTTAAGCTATGAGTCTCAGACAACTTTATCAAAGGGACTCTTCATTCATGCCTTTGTCATCTGTCTACCCATCCATCCGCCTATCCATGGAATGAGAACACCTAGTACCACCACTGTCCCAAGCACATGGACTGAAATACTCAGTACTACCCTCAGATAGTCCATTCAGGAACACAGACATACACACGAGAGAAGGTGTTAACATCCACTTTGAAATAAAAACCTAAGCCCAGAGAGAAAGATCACAGTGGGTGGAAGTGATCTGGAAGATGTCACTGATAAGAGAGTGTGGCTCCTGGAAGAAAGGGCAGTATCTGAATGAGAAAAGAGGACATTCCAGAGAGAATAATGTACAGGAAGGCCTGGAGATGAGAACACTTGCTGAATGCTTGAAGAACAGTAAAGGAGATGACCCAGAATACTTTGTAGTATGTAGGAAAGGCATTATTTTGGCTGAGAAGTTGGGCTATTACCAGGGAACCAAATGCTAGACTATGAAGTTTGGCAAAAAGTGAGCCATTGGGAATCACTTTAGCTTTTAATAAGACTGTAATTTAAAATTTAAAATGAAGAGGGCATGGCCTTGCCAGACACCTGCCCTGCTGACACTCTGATCGTGGGATTCCAGGCTCCAGACTGTGAGAAAGTAAAGTTCTGTCATTTCAAACCCCGGTGGGTGGTATTTTGTGATGGCAGCCCTAGCAAACTCATAAAGGAATGTTTAATAAATGGAATTTGTAAGAATAAATAAATAAATAAAAATGGTGCCAGGGGAGATTCCATAGACCTTACTGAGAATGGATCCCTGGGATCTGGCACCCGATTAGATGAGGGGCCGTGGAGGCAGTGATATCAAAAATGGGGCCAATTCTCCAGCTTGGACAGCTAGGACAAGGATGGGGAGCACTCCCAGGAGAAAGGGGCTTCATCTCTTAAGGGGACTCTCAGCCTGCATTTCCACTTTGTAGGGCCCAGAAAGTGTCCACCACCCTTACTGAGCAGCATGACACTGAATGAGAGACATGAGGCCGAGCATCTCTAATGCCCACTGCTGGATCTCCAGTGCTTACAACTAGCAACAATGCATGTTCAGAATTCGATGAAAGAGACACGAAGAGTGTGGTGTTAAGCTTCACTGTGTCAACTTGATTGGATTGAGAGCTGTCTAGGGGATAAGTAAAGCACGCCTCTGGGTGTGTCAGGTGGGTCATGGAGGTATGACTTTGGGTACTATAGATGGTCCCTCATGAGTTCTTTTCTGGTGCTGTTTCCCCTGCTCTGCTTCCTGGCTGCCATGAACTAGGCAACTTTGCTCTGATATTCTTTTCCACTAAGCTGTCTGTGCCTTGGTGCTCAGCCAACCATGGACTGAACCTCCTGAAACTATGGGCCAAATTAAACCTCTCCTACTTTGTGGTGGATGTTGAGTATTGTGTCCCAGCCACAGGAATGCTAACACAAAGAGGACAGTGGGCCTCTAGTCCTCCTCAACAGCACGTAGTCCACACCTTCTGTGTGTGGCTAAGAAACTGTCTCTTTGCCAAGCCTTCCTTGGGCTCCCCTACAGTCAGACCCATACAGGGATACTAGTTTCTTGCTTCATGTCAGGATTTTTAAAGTCAGCCTTTGATACTTTTCCTTCAAGAACAGCTTTTGAGCCCAGGGAGTTTACTTCTTCACTAGAAGCAAGTGCTTCAAGGACGCCGCTCAGCCTGAGGGCCCCACATTAGCACCTTCTATGGATCTCATATCTTTATCCTCTCACTTTGGCTGCCTCAGTTGTAAAGGGAGGTGCTCCAGAAGCCTTCTGGCAGAAAGTCTCTTCCTGCTTGGAGTTTGACATTTGCTCTGTGGTGTAGCACCTCCCATGTTACACCATTAAACATCTCCAAGGCAACAGTAGCTGGGGGGCATGACTGATTACTTCTTCATGCCTCATATTGCATGGCTTATAATATCACAGACAGAAATAGATTAAGTCACATGGGAGGCAGCTTTCCGGGTTCTCCACACTGACAGCTATCAAACTTGAGCACACATCAGAGTGCACCATCTGCCTAAAACACAGATTGTGAGGCCTGAGAACTTCTATTTATCATTTGTTCCCAAGTGATGCAAATGCCACTCATCTGGAGATCACACTTTGAAAGTCATGGCTATACACAAAGTAAGATATCACAAAACAAAAGCAATGGCAAACAAACAAAACCCTCCCTTGTGATGTTTTATGTTCTGAAATATAACTTGTGCTTAAACTTGAAGCTTCATTACCCAGAGGGATGCCACACAGCACTGTCATCTGATGATTTATAAGTTATGAAATGCCGTGGATTTCAGGGACATCTCCGGGCCTCCCTTAACCAGGTCAGGTTTGCACAGTCCTCACCCTTGCGGAGACCTGGGAGTGAGGGTTAGATGTGCACGTGCACCAGCAGATCCATCTACATCTCCAGTAGAGTATTTGAATTTTTTATTATTATATAGGGGTCAAACTATCTTTTATGGACAATAAATAAAGTTCTAGGAAGCAGGGACCTGGGGGTCAAGGCTGGGAAGGGAAGAAACAATGTGAATTCAATCCAATATATGTACACAAAGCATGTAAAATTATTTTCAGAGTACTGGCTGAATAATAGTAATAACAGCTCTCATTTGGGGGACCATATTAGTCAGCTGCCCCATTGCAGGACTTGATACCCAACACCCACAACTTGAAGAGGAGAGGCTTCATTTGCTCACCATTTCAGCCCACGGTCAGCCGGCTGCAGTGCAGAAACAGCAAGGTGGGAGGATGTGGTACAGCAAAGCTGGCCAGTCCATGGCTTTCAGGAAGCAGAGCAGGGAACCAGAGCCAGATTAGAAGGGGGGGAACCAGACAGAGACGTCAAGACGTCAGGTCTCCAAGACCCGTGCAAAGAAGCGAGCTCTGCCAATCCCCGGGGCAGATCTCAAAACCAATCAAGCTGAAACTCCACCCAAACCGCCACAACACAGCTTACTATGTGACAGTCTTGTACTTTGCAGGTTTTATCTCTGTATGCTTCTCTGTGTTTTTGCCCTTCAGATGTAAAATTTTTCAACATCTCTTTTCTGTTTATCATTAACCTGTAATCCCACCTTGCTTGGCTAAGCAATTACTTGCTTTCTCCTGAGCATGGAGTCATCAAACTTTCACAGGTCATAAAAATCCTACGTAAGTCTTTACATAAGAAATACAGTCAAAGCTATATGAACTGTTTGTCACGGAGATATAAAAGATAAGGTTCAGAACCTTCACAACATGGAATATGAACTTATTTAAATTGCCAACATAAACATCAGCCTTAAAAGAAAAAATACCACTCTTCAAACTTTAAATGAAAGCCACCTGTTGGGAGACGTGCAGCATTAGAATTATCCTTTGTTGTTAAACTAAGAAATCAAGCTACTCTTTAAGATTTTACCTCTCTTAACAGTTTTGTAGGAGATGGAGCTAAGCCACAAAGTCTATACATTCACAAGACATTTGTAATCACCAAATTGCCAAAAATTCTGTAAAATCACATAGCCCACTACAATTCAGATGAATTTCCACATTAATTGCACTTTAAATATAAAACATCTAACAATAAGTTAGAGATGACACATAAGCAAGTAAACTCAAGTTTTGTGAAATGCGAGAAGCAAATCTAGAATGGCCACTCACAGAACTCTTGCTATGAGAGGCTTAGAAATTACCCTAGAAAAGTCAGAGAGCCATTTAAAAGTCTAGATATCATTTCAAAAAAAACCACAACAGCCCTATTTGGAATGAGTATATGGGGAAAGGAAAATAAGGCAGAAACATTATGGGAAAATAATTCTTCAGTGATAAACAACACAGTATGGCTCTTCACAATTTCTTTGGCATATCCATCGATCTTTGTTTTTTATAATTGCAGAAGAACAGAGAAAAGAGAACACAAAAACATCTTAGCATATATCTTCAAATAGAGTTTCATTTTAAGATGGCACCTTCTTACTTAAGATCAAATGTACAAATCTTCTGTTTACAATCATGATGAAGACACAGAGGCCAATTTTACCCTTCTTCCACTAATAATTAAACACCATGTAAAATACATGCAAAACTATGATCAGACATTGGAGTATAGGTAGCTCAGGACTGCGGTCCATGAGAGAAGGTAACCAAAAGGGGTACACCATATAATTATCCCCGCTTTCACCCTGGAGGCAAATTCTACACTCAGGATAGAGAAGGAGTCCCAGACAGAGCACAGTGGTTCCAATGACAGAGGAGAACAAAATCAGAGCCCAGGGAGGCTTATGTCCTGGAAGTTACAGGGCAGGGTTTCAGAGAGGAGGATCTACATATCAAAATAACATAGAGGGACCCTTGAGAATTTATTGAATACTAAGACACGCACTAGCAGGGAGAAATTTCACACTCAAGAAGAGAGTGACTGGAAAGTTAAAAGCTGAACGATTCACGGCACTCACACAAAAGGAAGAGCCATCCAAGTTCTGACCAACCAACGTGGGGAGTCCTCACTGATCACTCCAGACATTCAGCGGAGAACCAGTGAAGTCCTGCCTTCATAATAAGCTTAAGGAATCCCTAGAGAACTACTCCAAATCTACCTTGAAAGCTTAAAAACAAACCTTGAAATAATCAAACTGACTGAACAAACATTAACTTAATTTTTTGTAAAACCAAAATCCAAACATTATTAAAGGAAGACAACAAAACCTAAGCACCAATAATGGAACATGCAAAATATCTAGCACACAATCAAACTTACTAGACATGCCAAGAAGCAGGAAAATGTAACTAATAATTATAAGAAAAGTCAGTAAATACAAACAGAAATTACCAAATAAGAATATACAGCAGCTATTATAATTATTGTCCAAGTATTGAAAGAAAAATAATCATTTTGAGAAGAGAAACAAAAGATTAAAAATGAAAGAAGAGGGCCGGTGAGATGGCTCAGTGGCTTAAGCGCCTGCCTGGCAAGCGCAAGGGCCCGAGTTCGACTCCCAGAACCCACATACGAAAAAGGGGCCAGTGATATTGCTCAGCGGCACGGCGCCTGCTGGCGCGCGAGGTCCTGAGGTCGACCCCCCGGTACCCACAAAAAAAAAAAAAATTAAAAAAAAAAAAAAAAAAATGAAAGAAGAAAAAAGAATCAAGTGGAAATTTTAGAAGTGCAAAATATAAGCTCTGAAATGAAACAGTCACTGGATGGGGCTCAGAGCAGGTTAGATACTATAGAAGAAAAGACCAGTGAAGTAGAAAAAATGCAAATTAAAACTATTCAAATTGAATCACAGGGAGAAAAAGAACTAAAAGAAAACAAAGCCTCACTGACTACAGATCTAAGAAATTCAAGAAACCTCAAACAAAGTAAACCTAAAGGAAACTATTCTAAATACAATGTAATTTATAAATACATACATAAATAAATAGAAAATATTAAAAAGAGTCAGAGAAAAGGAAATAGTAAGTATAGAAGAACAAAAACAAGAACAACAGACTTCTTGTTAGAAACTATGAAAGCCAAAATAAAGTAGACATCATTAAAGTACTGAAAGAAAAAGACCATTGACCTATACACAGGAAAAATATCTTCCAAAAAAGAAGATAAATAAAATTTTTTTAGATAAACAAAAAGTCATCACCACTAGTCATGTTTTATAAGAAAAGTTCTAAAAGCTGTGAAAGTAAAAGTAAAATACTAGTTAGAAACTTTGATATACACAAAGTAATAAAAAAATTAAGTAGTAAATATGAGGGGAAATATAAAATAGTTCTTTCTCACCTCTATTGTTTTTAAAACATAGGGCTGGGGATGTAGTTCAGTAATCCAGCATTTGCCTGGCATGCACACCCCCACCAATGAAAAAGAAAAAGATAATTAACTTCATAGCAAAAATGATAACAGTGTGTTGCGGTGTTTATAAAACATGTAAAAGTACAATCATGCATTGTCTAATGTTTGGTCGACAGTGGACTTTATATATGACAGTTGTCCTTTATGTATGTTAGTAGGTATGTAGTAGGCTTAGGCATGTAGTAGGCATCCCATCTAGGTTTGTGTAAGTATACTCTGTGATGTTTTACTGTTAGGTGATACATGATTATAAAAAGAATGACAAAAAGTAGCACAAAGGATGGCAGGGAGCATAAAAGTATTACATATGATTCATTTATTTACATAAAGGAGGATAATATTTAAAAGCACAGTGATAAGAAGTGTATACTATAAACCTAAGAGCAACAACTGAAGAAAAGAAACAAAGTAATGTGGCTAAGATGAATGGAATCCTAAAAATTACTAAGTTAACATAAAAGAATGCAGGGAAAAAGAAATAAAGAATAGGTGGAAAAAATAGAAAACAAATACTAATGTGACAGACTTATGTCCTGCCATACAAATATATCCATTAAATTAATTTAACTACAAAGTACAGTAAATTTAAATGATCTAAGTACTCCAGTGAAGCCAAGTACATGATGCATAAAGACACAGGCTAGTTAAAAGTAGAAGGATAGGGGCCAGCGATATGGCTCAGCTGCATAAGCGCCTGCCCGGCAAGCACAAGGTCCTGAGTTCGACACCCGGAACCCACATAAAGGAGAAAAGGGTCAGTGATATCGCTCAGCGGCACAAGCGCTTGCTGGCAAGCGCGAGGTCCTGAGGCTGACTCCCGGTATCTGCATAAAAAAAATTTAAAAAATTAAAAAAAGTAGAAGGATAGAATAAGTTATACTATCCAAACAATAAATACAATGAGACCAGAGTGGCTATACTAATGTTGGATAATGTAGATTTCAGAAACAGATAGGGCCGGTGAGATGGCTCAGCAGCTTAAGCGCCCCGAGTTCGACTCCCGGAACCCACATACGAAAAAGGGGCCGGTGATATTGCTCAGCGGCACGGGCGCCTGCTGGCGCGCGAGGTCCTGAGGTTGACCCCCGGTACCCACCAAAAAAAAAAAAAAAAAAAGAAACAGATCAACTCTGTGGATAAATGAAGGACATTTCACTATCACAGATAATTCATCTACAACACAAAAATTTTAAATCTGCGCTCAAAACAGCTTCAGCTGAGGGTGTAGTTCAGTGGTAGAGTGGTTGCCTGCATAGCAGGCACCATGCCCTGGGTTGGATCACCAGCACCATAATAATGATATAACAGCAACAGAGCTTCAACATACATGAAGCAAAATCTGATAAATCTCAAAGAAGAGACAGACAAATCCACAGAGATTTCCAATTGCAACAATCAAAATAACAAATAGAGGATCAATAAGTATATATAACACTTGAGGGCCAGTGAGATAGCTCAGTGGCATAAGCGCCTGCCTGGCAAGCGTGAGGTCCTGAGTTCGACTCGTGGTACCCACATACGAAAAAAGGGCGGATGATATCGCTCAGCGGCATGGGCGCCTGCTGGTGCGCGAGGTCCTGAGGTCGACCCCCGGTACCCACAAAAAAAAAAAAAAAAAAAAAAAAACTTGAAAAACACCATCCACCGAATTGGCATTTATAGGACACATTGCCAACAATAGCAGAATGTACATTTTGGCAGTAGACATGGAACATTCACCAAGCTCAACCATACGCAGATCCATAAAACAAATCTTAATACATCTTAACATTGAAATCATACATGGAATATTCTTTGACCACAATGGATTTATATTGGGAGTCAATAGCAAAATTATATGGAAATACTTGGAAAATAAACAACACATAGGTCATATGGGAATCACAAGGAAAATTAGAAAACATTTCAACTGAATAAAACTGAAATCAAATTTTAAGATTTGGATATACCTAAAGTAATACTTAAAGGAAAATTTATGGCTTAGAAGTTTATATTAGAACAGAAGATGGCTTTAAATCTAATGATCCATGTTTCCACTAGGAAAAAAAGAGCAAATTAAATCCAAACTAAGAAGAATGTTAAGCCAAATAAACCAGTCACACAAAGAGAATTACTGCATGTTCTCATTCACAAATGGTAGCTAAGAAAGACGATTTTGTACAAGTAGAGTAGGATTGTGTTAGAGGATAGGGAGGGGAAAGGGGGAAGGGGATAGGTGGAGCCCGGATAATAGATACCAAAATAGAGTTAAATAGGAGAAACAAGTTATAGCACAGTAGACGGGATATAGTCTACAATACTTTATTATATATTTTATAAGGAACTAGAAGAGAGGAGACTGAAGCTTCCCAACACAAAGAAATTAAAAACATTCAAGGAGATGCAATTGCCAATGTGATTACTACACACTGTATACACATATCCAGTTTTCACACAGTACCCCACAAGTATGTATCATTACTATATGTTAAATAAATAAAGCAAAAATTAATGAATGGAAGCAGGTAAATAATGGACAAACTCAAATTCGAAGGCTGGGTTTTGAAAGGCCAAATAAATTGATAAACTGTTAGCAAAGCTGATCAATAAAAAAGATAAGACTGGGGCTGGTGAGATGGCTCAGCGGCATAAGCGCCTGCCTGGCAAGCGCGAGGTCCTGAGTTCGACTCCCGGAACCCACATACGAAAAATGGGCCGGTGATATCGCTCAGCGGCACAGGCGTGTGCTGGTGCGCGAGGTCCTGAGTTCCACCCCTGGTACCCACAAAAAAAAAAAAAAGATAAGACTATACCAATTACAGACATCAGGAACCTATAGCCATTTAAAGAGTAACAAGGGAATATTACACACAAATCTATGTCAATAAATTCACAAATTAAATAAAATGGACATATTCTCAGAAAAACTCAAAATACTGAAACATTTAAGAAATATTTTAAAATCTCAATTTCCCTACACTTACTAAAGAAATTAAATTTGTGTTTAAAGACTTGGTCACAAAGGCAACTTCAATCCTAGAAATATTCTCTGGGAAGTTCTACAAAACATAGGAAGAAATAATACCTACTCTACAAAAATATTTTCATAAAATCAAGCAGTAGAAAGTCCTTCACAGCTCATGGTATAAAACTAAAATTATCCATATGTTAAGACCACACACACAAAAAAAATACAGCACAAAAAAGAGAAGTACAAATAAATATAGCCCTGAACAGAGATATAAAGATTTTTGACAAAATTTAGCAAATAAATGCTAGCAATATATTGAAAAAACAGTACACCATAACCAGTGGGTTTATCCCAAGAATCCAAGGGTAACTTCACATTCAAATATCAATGTATAAAAAAAATGAAGCTAGATTCTTACTTACACTATATACAAAAACTAACCTAAGACCTGTCAAAACCTAACATTAACAGCTAAAATTCTAACCCTCTTAGGAGAAAACTTAGGGGGAATCTTCATGACCTTGGATTTAACAATATAGTCCTAAATATGATGTCAAAAGCACAAGCAAAAAAGAAAAAACAAATAAGCTGGACTTCATCAAAATTAACAATGCACACATCAAAGGACTCTATCGAGACTAAAAAGACGCTCCAAAGAAAGGGAGAAAATATTTGCAAATATACACAATAAAGGCCAAGATCTAGCATATAATTTTTAAAACTCTTGTAATGCAACTACAAAAAGACAATTCAATTCAAAAAGGACAAAGAACATGAATAAATATTTATACAAAGAAGATACACGAGTGGCCAAGAAGTATATGAAAAGATGCTCTACATTAATAGTCAATAAAGGAAACGTAGTTCAAAACTGCAATAAGATGTCAGTTGATACCCACTAGGAGGACTATAATTTTTTTTATGGAAGGAAAATAGCAAGTGTTGGCAATGACATGGAGGAACTGGAATCTTTATACATTGCTGGTGAGAAAGTAAAATGATGATGTGCTATGGTTTCAATCCCTCTAAAATTCATGTGTTGAAAATGCAATCTTCAATGCAGTAGTGTTGAAAGGTGGAGCTAATTTAGGTCATGAGAGATTCTTCTTTGTATTAATCATTTTCCAGTTGCCGGGACACAATACTCAACACTACCAACTTAAAGGAGGAGAGGTTTACTTTGGCTCACATTTTCAATGGGTTTAGTCCATGGTCTCAGACTCCAGGATAGAAACAGCAAGGTAAAACGGTCTGGAAAGGAAAGCTGCTCACACCTTGGAAGCAAAGAGAGAAAGGAGGAACCAGGACAAGATCACACCCTTCCCGGTCACATCCCCAGTGACCAGCACCCTTCTGAGTATGCCCCACCTCTAAATAGTCATCAGCTATAACTCATCAATGGACTTGCCCAATGATGAGTACAGCACCCCCATGATCCAGTCACCTTCCAAAAGCCCTGCCCCTGAATGCATGAGACCTCTAGGCCATGGCCACTCTCAAGAATGGACTAACACTGGTATTAAAAGGCCTTGAGGCTGTGAGTTTGATCTCTCTCCATCTTGCCCTTCTGCTTCCAGCCTGGGAAGACACTGTGTTCCTCCCCACTAAGAAAGCCCACCCAGCTGCAGCAGCCTTGATCTTAGACTCCCTGCTCTCTGGAACTGTGAGAAAATAAATTTCTGTTCTCTATAAATTACCCCCTCTCTGGAATTTTGTTGTAGCAGCACAGACTAAGACAAGGAGCCATTGTGGGAAAAGTGTTCATCAGTTTCTAGAAGGTAACTGGAGTTACTATACCATTCAGCAATTCCACTCCTAGGTAGATATTCCCAGAATTGACAGCAGGTGTTCTGATGACAACTTGTACATCAGTGTTCGTGACCACACTATTCACAAGAGCCCCAAAGTGGAAATAACCCAAATACTCATCAGTAGATGAATGAATAAACAACACGTGGTATACACATACAATGGAATAGTATTCAGCCACGAACATGAAGTACAGACGTGCTACGAAATGAATGAAACTTAAAAACACACCAAATGAAAGAACCAAACATAAAGTCCACATACTATGGTTTCATTTATACGAAATGTACAGAACAGGCAAACGAGAGTCAGAAAGCAGGGGCTGGGGAAGAGGGGATGGTGGCTGCTTAGTGGATGTGGCATTTCCTTTCAGAGGTATAAAAAATTCTGGAACTACATGGGGAGGGTTGCACAATGCTGTGAACATACTCAATACTACTTAATTTAAGTATACTTTAAAATGTCTGAAATGGTGATTTTTACATTATGTATATTTTACCACACTGAAACAATGCAATTCACCACCTTAACAGAATAAAGGAAAAACATACCATCATCTCAATAAACATACGAAAAGCATTGGAAAATTCACAACTTATATTGATAAGACCCCTTGAAGGAACTTTTTCGACCTGATAGAAACATGAGGGGCTGTGGGTGTGGCTCAGGGACACAGTGTTACCAAGCTCATGTAAGGCCCGGGGCTCAGTCCCCAGCACCACAGAGAGAGGGGCGGGAAAGCCAGCAAGTGTGACCAAAAAATACAGCTAACATTTAAAAAAAAAGTAATTACAGTAAAAGACACGTTGCCATTAATCCTCCTGCAAAATATCTCCCATTCGTTTCAAACACATTTATCCCATCCCTCCTGTCATTTTACAAAGCAGTTCTGGGAGTCTCTAGTCGCACAGTTGCAGTTGCCTCTGTGTCCTGCATTGATCCAAACATTTACCTTTCCTGATAATTTTGACTTTTGGGAAGAGCCAGCAGTTACATGATGCCAGATCTGAAGAATAAGTGGGATGAGGACACACCGTAATATTTTTACATGCCTGCCTTCCTGTAGGATGGTACTTGGCAGCAGCATTCATTATATTTTTGGCCATACCTCATAAAGACACTCATGAAAGAAGACTCCAGAACTGCTTCAGAAAGTGGCAAAAACAATAGGGTAAGTGTGTTCAAAGTGAGGGGGAGGATTCTGAAGGGGATTAATGGTTATATGTCTTTTACTGTAATAAATTTGTAAAAATTTTAAACATTCACCAAATATTTGGGTTACCATTTGTACAGTACACATCATACTTAAAAGTGAAATGCTGGATATTTTCTGTCTAAAATCAGGGACAAAACACAGATGTGCATTATCATCGCATATGTATTGGAGGTCCTAGCTAGGAAAATAGAGGAAGAGAAGGAAAAAGATACACAGACTGAAAAGGAAGAACTTTGTTTATTTACAGACAACATAATTGCATGAGTAGAAAATCTAAAGACTAGAAAGAAAAAGTTACTAGAACAACTTAAAAACACACCAAATGAAAGAACCAAACATAAAGTCCACATACTATGGTTTCATTTATACGAAATGTACAGAACAGGCAAACGAGAGTCAGAAAGCAGGGGCTGGGGAAGAGGGGATGGTGGCTGCTTAGTGGATGTGGCATTTCCTTTTAGAGGTATAAAAAATTCTGGAACTACATGAGGAGGGTTGTACAGTGTTGTGAAGTGAATTTAGGAAAATTCACAGAATACAAGGCCAATGAGCAAAAGACAATTGTGTTCTACATACTAGTAATGAACAATTGGAAATTGGAATTGAAAATACCAGTTACAATGATATTGAAAAGCATAACAATTTCTCTCTAGCTCTCCACACTGAAAGCTACAAAACACTGGAAGAATCTTAAATAAAGATATATAATATTCTTTATAAGAAAACTCCATATTGCCAGAATTCTCCAAAAATTGATCCATAGATTCAATATAATCCAAATTGAATCCAATCATCTTTTTTGTAGAAATTAGCCAAATAGGCCGGTGAGATGGCTCAGCGGCTTAAGCGCCTGCGCGGCAAGCGCGAGGGCCCGAGTTCGACTCCCGGAACCCACATACGAAAAAGGGGCCGGTGATATCGCTCAGCGGCAAGGGCGCGCAGGCACCCGAGGTCCTGAGGTCGACCCCCCCGGTACCCACAAAAAAAAAAAAAAAATCAGCCAAATAATTCTAAAACTTTTATAGCTGCAAAAATAAAGAAATGCAAAAAATATAGATATGCAAAAGATATAGAATAATCCAGCGGGGATATAGCTCAGTGGCACAGTGCTTGCCTGGCAAGCACAAGGTCGTGAGTTAGATTCCTGGTACAAAAAAAAAAAAAAAAAAAAGAATAATCCAATGGACTTTGAAGAATTATAAAAGAAAAAAATTGACAAACTGAAGTTGGCCAAAAAAATTAAAAGTTTGCTCTTTTAAAGATAACTTTAGGGGCCGGTGAGATGGCTCAGTGGCATATGCGCCTGCCTGGCATGCACGAGGGCCCGAGTTCGACCCCCGGAACCCACATACGAAAAAGGGGCCGGTGATATCGCTCAGCGGCACGGGCGCCTGCTGGCTCGCGAGGTCCTAAGGTCGACCCCCGGTATCCACAAAAAAAAAAAAAAAAGATAAATTTAAGAAAATAAAAAGGCAAACCGTGGACTGGGAGACATATATGTCCAAAGGATTATATACAAACCATGCAAAGAAGTCTTACAAATCAATAATTAGGAGAAACACAACCCAAATAAAAACTGCACAAAATATGTGGAACAGATACTCCACAATATGAGAAATAAAAATGACCAGTAAGACAATGAAAAAACGCTCAGCATCAATTAGTCATCAGTAAAAAACAAAACCACAATGAGCAGTATACAGCCACTCACATGGCTAAATGTAAAAGAGTGATTAAACACAGAGTTAGGATCTGGAGCAACTGGAATTCTCCCATACTGCTATGTAAATTGGTACAACCACTCTTGGACAATGGTCTTAACAGTTTCTTATTAAACACACAGTATGCTTACCTTAGAAACATGAAATTTCACTTCTAGTTATTTATCCAAGAGAAATGAAAATATATGTCGAAAGACCTATTTATGTTCATAATAACTTTTTAAATAATAGCACCAAACCAGAAACAACAAAAACGTTCATTAGCGGGTGGATAAATAAACTGTGACACACCCATAAAATGACACACTAAAAGATAAAAAGTAACAAATTACTGATGAGCAACACATATGACTTTGAAATCTTCATCCTGGGTGAAAGAAAACCCAAATGTTTACATGTATGACTTCAGTGATATGAAGCTAGAAAAGACAACTTGAATCTATTGAAATAGAAGGAAGATCAGTGGCCACTTGGTGGCCCTGGTGGGGCTGGGAGGTGACTGGGTACTGGAGCTGGGCTATGTCCAGGGTGCGGCAGAGACAGCGTCACAAGCACACTACGTGGTGACACACTGTCAACACTCATCAAACCGTACACTTTTAAAGGCATATATTTTATTGTACACGTTAGACCTCAATACAGCCTATTTTTTTAAAAAACTTGCAGCATTTTCCTAATATTATGGGCCAAAGTGTGTCCTTCAAAACTCATAAATTGAAGCCATAACTCCCAGTGTAACTACATTTGGAGACAGGGCCTTTAGGGAGGTAATTAAGATTAAATGAGGATAAGGATGGGCCCTAACCCAAAAGGATTTGTGCCCTTATAAGAAGAGGAAGAGACACTATAGAGCTCTCTGTCTCTCTCTCTCTGTCTCGGTCCCTCTCTGCACGCACACAGGAAAAGCCACGTGCGGATGCAGTGAGGCAGCTGTGTGCAAGTGTGGAAGAGAGGCACCAGAGAAATCAACCCTGACGGCATCTTGATCTGGTACTTCCAGCCTTCGGAACTGAAAGAAAATGAATATATGTTGTTTGGGCCCCTGGGCAAGTGGTATTTTGTTATGGCTGCCCACACAGAGAGCAGAGAGCACCATTCCTCGTTAATCACAGTGTTCTGGGCCCTATTCGGTCTTAACTCTCTCGACGTCGCTGGACTATGTATCGAGGGGCCAGCGATTGCTTTAATTCTGCAGGAGGCCTTAGCCAAAGACCACGCGACCGAGCCATATACTGGAACTGAAGTGGTGAAGGGACAACTTTTAGGTCTGTGAAAGCAATCATGGGTACCAGACAGAGCCATCGGAGTCAACTGAAAGGCAGAGCGCAGGCGCATTTCTGTCATACCCCAGCTATGTGTCAGATCAGATTTTAGCGAAACTATTGGTTTCCCTTGGCTTGCGAGTGAGCTTTCCTTGGTACTGACCCCTACACTATGGGTGTGGGGGTCTCTCTATCGTCTCATTTATCCAAAAAAAAAAAAAAAAGAGCGCAGAAACAAATCCGTGTAACAGATAATTCTGCTGTTTCTCATCTCGGAGAATGCCGCTGTCCCGGGTCGTGGTCCCCTGCTCTTCACAGCGGCTGCTGCCCTCCAGACTGCAAGCCACCTGGACAATGGTGGCAGCACAGAAGACTGCTATGGGCTGAGCAAGCCCCTCCAGGGGCAGGGGAAGGCTCGGAGGAGGACCGAGGCCGGAGGTTAGGCTGCGCCAAAGCGGCTGGGCAAGTCGGCGTGACCTGTCAATCACAGCGACCCAGAACAGTTGCAGAACGGCTGCCCAGCCCTGCCCCGGGACCGATCGGAGAACGCAGGCCAGGATCCGGCGCGTGTCCCACCGGACCGCCCAGACGACGGCGGAGCGGGGATGCCGGAGAGGCGGCCACCGACCTCTGCGGCTGCTGTGCGCCTGTCCGTGGCCTGCTCCGCACTCCAGAGCTTTCGCCTTGTCCCTCTTCGCTTACCTGTAACACCTCTGATCAATGTGACACCTCGCTACCTCCTTTCCCGTCCAGTTCTTCGTTCAGGACCAGAACCTGGGCAGACTCTCCGGCGGTGCTCGCGGCGCCCGAGGAGCCCGAGGGGAAGGCCCAGGAAGGCCGCGGCGTCCGGCAGAGCCAGGGCCGATCCGCGGCGCCCCACGTCCGCTCCGCCCTCCGCCCTCCGCCCGGGCGTCGCCCACCCCCACCTCCTCGCCGCCGTGCTGCGTGAAGCAGAGGAGGAGTGCCACGACGGCCACCCTCCAGCTCTCCGCCGCCTGCGCGAGGCGTGGAGCAAACAGACTCCGGCGTCCCAGACAATGTCCCCAGGTCCGCGCGTGCTGCGGGGACAAAGGGTTCGCGTCTGTTGCCCCCACGCTCGTCTCCCCGCCCCGCGTCCTCGCGTGCAGTCCTCGCCCCACCGAGCCTCCCTGCTGCTGCGGGCGGCGGCCCAGCGGCGGCCGGCCCGACCGAAGTCATTCCCACGGCCCGCGGGCCCGCGCGTGGAGAACGGCGGGCATGCGCTGAGATCAGATGCCCTTCCTCGCGCGGAAAACTTGCTCGAGAGAAGACAGGCGGCCGAAATGCCTCCGCGCCACTGCCCCTCTCAGAGCGCTGTTCTGGAATAAAACTGACTGGTTTTCCTGCTCAGGACATGATCACGAGTGCTGCAAAATGATGCTCTTTGTACAGAAATGCTGGTCACCGGATGTAGAACAGAGAGACTCATAGTAAGTCCTTTATCAAATTCATTTAACCCGATTCTCCTAAAGTCGCTCATTCCATAACAAACAAGACAGCCTAGAATTCCTCCTCAAGCTAGTTCTTTCTTTCTCCCTTTCTTCCTTCCTTCCTTCCTTCCTTCCTTCCTTCCTTCCATCCTCTCTCTTTTTTGGGACAGGGCCTTGTTAAGTATCCGAGGCTGGGCTCAAACTTGCAACTGTCCTGCCTCAGCCTCCCAAGTAGCTGGGATTACAGGGGCATGCCACTGCCCCTGGCATCCCTCCTCAACTTTCTAAAACAACCTTAAGTTATTAAGAGAGTCCTTTGTGTAGTTTTTAAAACAGAGATTTGTTTGGCTCCCTGAACAAATCTATTTTCCTCTTCCTATTCCATTCTGTTGCAACAAAGATGCTCTTGAATTTTCTATTACAAAGTTCTAAGTGGAAGCAGAAAACAGATGCTAAAAACTTCAATAATTTGTTTTCCTATTATGTAATCAGGTATGACCTCCTAACATGTACAGTGGTAAAGAACTCATGGAGTGTCAATACATTTATTAGTCACTTACTTCCTCAGAAATGTCCCAACTTTAATACTGCCCTCTACAGATCTCTCTGAGAGGGAGTGGTATTTCCATCTAACACACACAGATATGATTTTTTTTTTATCCTCTTATTCCTCTGTGTGCCTGCAGAATTGGCACCATGTGGGCACTGCCAAGTTTTGCTGCCTGTGGTTCACAGTTCAGGAGGCGTGGAGCCCAAAAGCACGGCCTTGCACCTGTTCTGCCTCAGAACATGGTGCAGGGCATCCCTGGACGAGACTGAGCAGGTGCGCCGGCCTGGATCTCTCTCCTGTCCTCATAAAGCCGCTCGTCCGGTCGCCAGGGCACAGAGCTCTGGGGGGGCAGAACGGTTTCAGGGAACAGGCCGCTGTGCGGGGGCTGCCTCAGGCCTCTGCCTCCTGCATCCCAGCACCACACTTCATGGCTCCCCCAGCCGTGGCTCAAGCAGGGTCACTGCTTCCGAGGCCACAAGAGCTAAAGTGTAGTGGGGTCCGCATGGTGTTAATTCTGCTGGCATGCAGACCACAAGAGTCATGGAGTCATGGCTTCTTCCACCTCTATTTCAAAAGATGTCTCAAAATCCAGGGGACCCAAGCAGGCGCGGGGCCTCCACAGAGAACCTCTACCAATGCAGCACTGAACAGAAACAGTGTCACGCTGCTGCAGAAAGTCCCCACGGGGCAGCCCTCGGCAGAGCCACAGGCGTGGTACTGCCACCAAGACACCAGAACTGTAAGACGGGACTGTCTTTTTTTGTGTGTGTGTGTGTGGGTACCAGGGGTCTACCTCAGGACCTCGCACGTCAGCAGGCGCCCGTGCCACTGAGCGATATCACCGGCCCCTTTTCTCTTATGTGGGTTCTGGGAGTCGAACTCGGGCCCTCGCGCTTGCCAGGCAGGCGCCTACGCCGCTGAGCCATCTCACCGGCCCAGAACTGTCTTTGTATGTTACCCCTCCTCAGATACTCGGTGAAAGCAGATACACTAAGACACGATGGGAACGTCTATTCTGTAATTTGTTTTGTTTCACAGGCTCATGGCTGGAGGGTAATGAGCCTTGGATTAATCGTGCTTTGGGTCTCCCCCACATCTGATTTGGATGAGACTCTGGACTTTACACTTCTGAGTTGGTGCTGGAACCAGTTAAAACTTGGTGGGCCATTAGGAGGGAATGAATGTATTTTACCAATGAAAATGACATGAATTTGGGGGACCAAGGGCAAAATGCTATAGCTGAACGTGTCCCCAAAATATGTGTGTTAGAAATTCCATCCCCAGTGAAAAGTGTGGGGAGGGGGCACCTCTGGGAGGCTCCAGGCTCGTGAATAGATTAATGCTGTTATTTAAGGGCTCTACAGAGGCAGTTTGGTCCCTTTCCCACCCCTCCAGTCCCTGCCCCATGAAACAACTCAGCATCTCTCGCTCTGGAGGACACAGTGACAAGGAAGCATCCTGGGAGCAGAGAGCAGCCACACAGGCAGCAGGACCTACTGAAGTCCTGATCGGGGACCTCCGAACTACACCACTGTGAGAGACAAATTTCCCTTCTTATAAACTACCCAGTCTCGGGCACCTTGCTGTGGCGGCACAAATAGACTAAGACACCAGGAGGCTTCCTCCTGAGGAGGAGCCCAGTCTCTGGGTCATGCAAGCAACTGTGCCACCAGTCAGCTGGAGCCCGGTGACACTTTATCAGGAAACATGCACCTTGGTGTGAGGAGGAAAAAGATTGCTTAGAGACAGGAGCTCTAGGTTCCAGTCTTTGTCGCCTTTGTCACACTTCGTCACATCTAAGACACCACTGATTGTACTAAGCAACGTTACTTATATCACAAAGAAAAAAAATGCCAACCATTAAGTAACGCCATGGTGGGCTGGCAGCAGGCCTGCAAGATACAAGAATTGCTTCTGCTCATCTCTCACTGCCCTGGATGTTTCTCATGAAGCACCTTTTCCGGACTTCAGTTTAGTTACTTGACGCGTAATAGATAATCCTTTTGCACACATTTCAATAACAAAACATAAACCAAACCTTACATACTTGGGGGTATCGCTTCTTTATTAAAAGCACTTGGTTGCTACTTTGCAAAACAGCCAAAGCAAAACCAAAATGGCATCAGTCCTCCAATGACAAATGTTTGCTCCATTAATATCAAATTTATTCACTATGCTCTATTTCCTTGGCTCCCCTTGTAAACAGTAACTTTTTGTTTCAATGCCAAATCACCATGTAGCCTTTTGAAACCATCTTAATCAGCAGTTAAACTCAACACACGTATGGTCAGCCACACGCCCACCTCAACTGAAATTCCGAGAACACAAAAAGCTAAAACTGTGTACACACATTCACAGGCAAAGACAAATCCATTACACCTGCTGCTCGGCTAACAGCAATGTATAACATGCTGCCCAGCCAGGAGTAATCATCTCAGATTAGAGCAGCAATCAAGTCACAAGACACAGGGGGCTTTCTTCGGTGGCCTCCGTGACTTAGCTGTCTGGTGGGAAGCAGGTCAGGGAATGGCCTGCACCGTGTCTGTGGCCTCACAAGACAGCCCAGCAGCCACCCACGATTGCAGCCCCAGCTGCCCTCTGCCTGCCTGGTGGACGCACCTGCTTGCTGGGATGAAGTATGCAGCTCCTCCGGGCGGGCAGCCACTGTCTGAGTCTCCCGCCAGATTGCAGACTGCTTCAGCTGTGCAGGCCCAAGGCCCCCTGGCAACTCTCAGCTCTCCCAGTCCCAAGGCAGCCCCAGGAATCAACAGGCTCATGAGATCAAGCCAGATAACCCACCACGGGCGCAAAATAATCATCTTCCCAGGCAGGTCAATGGGAGAAGGTCGCAGGCCTAACTCTCCCGTGTTTTTAACTGCCAAACACGTCCTGAGCACCGTGTCATTAAACGGGAGGGAAAAGAGTACATCTCAGAAAAACGGCAGTGCTGCTGCAGTTAACCGCTGTTAACTGCCAACCCCAGTTGCCTCCATTGTAGCTGGATAATAATCATAAGGGACTATTTAAGGGGACAGTACCTTTCTTGTGTTCCTTTTTGGATCTAAATTCTAATTGGGAGCCTGTGACTTTAATGTACATAAGCTGGGACTGCAACTGCTATCCCACTGAGGAATACATCCTTCCTGGCCATGTCACGGAAGCTGTCGGGAGCCCAGGACCTCCAGGTTTCTGTCCTGGAGGCACTTCTGGGCTACAGCTCACTGGGCCTGAAGGTTCCATAAGCTTCTGAGTTTGCACATAATCACAGTCAGCCTTTTTGGACCTCTTACTATGTGCCAACCCCTCTACACACATTATCTCATTTAAATAGGGCAATAACCCTGCCAGGGAAATATCACTGTCCCCATCTTGCAGAGGAGGAAAGAGGTGGAACTGGGATTAGAGCCTAGGAAACCCTGCACTGGGGTTCAGGATCTTAACCACCATGTTGCCCATGTCCCATCTGAAGGCACCCTCCGTGCATTAGTCAGTGCCCCATGCAGGAAGCAACATTGGATCCCCTTCAGTAACACCCAGGGAATTCAGAAAATAACTGTTTGTTAAGTAATATGGGGGAAGGGGACTGGGAGAGACAGATGCGATGTAAAAAGGAAGATGACCTATAATGTGGCTTCAGAAACCCACTGGCCTCAAATGCAAACAGGGTGACTATAGCTTGGTATGTGTTCTCTGACAGACAATGTGTTATGGGCTGAACTGTGTCACCCAAATGTGTCTATCAAAGGCTTAACCCCGGTACTTCCCAGCATGTGGCCGTGTTTGGGGACAGAGTCGTTAAAGAATTAATACTGAATGAGGTGATTAGCGCAGACCTTAATCTGCTGTGCCCAACATCTTCCTAAGAAGAGATCAGGATGCAGACGTGCAGCAAGACGCGTAGACACTCACAGAGCAGAGGGCCAGCTACGAGCCGGAGAGGGAAGTCCTCAGAGGGACACAGTCCTGCTGGTACCTGGATCGTGGGCTTCTAGCCTCCAGAGCTATAACGGAGGAGATTTCGATTGTGAGTCACTAGCGTTAGGACTCTGCTGTGCACCAATACAGAGCACGTGTTCACCATTTCCTCGTCCTGGGCCACAGAAAAACAATATTGCCCATCTCTGTGCCTCAGAGTGGGGTCTATGCGGCTATTTCCAACCAAAGGCCTGGAGAGAGAAGAAGTATGCCCCAGCCCAGGCAGAGGTATTTAAGAGCAGGCACTAATTCTCCACTGGCCCCGTCCCCTCCCCTGCCATGGGACCTGGTACCAAGACCGCACGTTCCAGAGTTACTTCTGAGATGACAAAGCCTCAGTCAGCCTGGCCCCTGATGGTTATGTGGAGCAGGCCCTCTGCTAACCGGCTTGGGACCTGCAGTATGAGAGACATAAGCCATTTTATTTAGGTCACTAAGGTTTCAGGTTGACTTGTGCCTGTAGCTTAGCCACCTCCCACACACAAATGTACCTCACAGAACCCAGGACACCAGGAGACAGCCCTGGGGTTGATGTAATATTAGGTGAAACCGTAGTAAATTGACGTTTTCTCAGTGAAAAGAAGAGGTCAAATACAATTTCATTTGTTCACCCTCTAATTGTACATATTTGCAGAATCTTCCAACTGGAAAAGACCTTTGCAACTAGCAAGTCCTACCATTCCTAGTTTAAAGATGATATACCTGAGACCACTTCACATTAAATGATTTACCAAAATCCAAAGTATGTCAATGGAAGAACTGGACTCCACATCAGAAATTTTTTTTTTTTTTTTGGCAGGGGAGGCAAGTTAAACATGTGCCATATATATATATAAAATTTTTTGGAACCATGCTTTTTCACGTAGTAATGCCACCATTAGGAATTTATCCAACCGGTTATATCTGAACAGGCATTCAGAAATATAGAAATATATAGAAATGTATGTATATAAAAAGATTCACTCTGCTAATAATATAAGCTATTGTGAAAACCTAGAAATAATCCAAATGCTTATTCATAAGGAATTGGTTAAATAAACTACAGTTCATCCCCTGAATGCATATCTCTATAGTTAAAAAGAAAGAGGTCAATCTTTTTGCTTGCATGAAAAGACACCCAAGTCACACTGAGAAAAATCTAAGTAGAAAAAGAAAATTACCACCCACAAAAGATTTTTAAAATTTAAAGCCACCCTGATGAATAAAGTCATCTGAAGCTTAGTAGGTATTTTTTGCCCTCCTTTCTATTACCTCTTTCCTATTCCTTAGAACTTCGTAAATCAACCCAGCTAATGGCCCAGCTCCACCGCCTACTACCTGGGAGATCTCAGGGCAGAAGCTGCGGCCCCCTCATCTACAAAGCTGAGGGAGTAGCCACCGCTCTTCCCAGGGAGGCCGACAGGACTGCCCGGGACTGCGCACACAAAGTGCTTAGCACAGTGCCTAGCCCGTGGCAGGTCCTTAGTGAATATTCCCCACCATGGTGCTATTCGTCTCTGAAAACCTGAAGAAACAGGTTTCATGTGGTTTGTGTTCCATTGACATCTGCTCTTTTAAAAAATTATCCAGTAAAACACTATAAGTTATTCTGCTTCTTTTCCTTCCTAAAACTACATTTAAAAGTAGTGCGCTTTTTTTTTTTAAGTAGTGCTTAGCCCCAATAAGCTGTGGTAATATTAGGCATTCCAATATTTAATGCACCTTCTAAAGACGATTTCATTCTTTCATTCTTTTCATTCTTTCATGATATACTGCTTTTCTAAGAAGTTAGTGTTCACTGAGTCATTTCCAGGTAAATAAATTGTTCATCAGGTGTAACTTAAGGTGCCCCTGTCAGTTACCCAGCATGCTGGGTCCTCTTCCGTTCAGGGGTCAATTGGTGGCGCCTCTACTCAATCACAGGAGGCTTGTTTGGGATGGGGTCCCTCAAACGCACAGACCTCTTCATTCCTTCCTTCCTCGTTTCCCTTCCCTTCCCTTCCCTTCCTTTCCTTCCCTTCCCTTTCCTTCCTTCCCTTCCCTCCCTCCCTCCCTCCATTTTTTCCTTCCTTCCTTCCACCTAAACAAGCTCAAGCTTAACCAGGACTTTGTAAGTAAGGTCCTTCCCCATGCACTCGAAGTATTAACTAAACCAGCTAGGCTTATTTCCACAGATTTTAAACTTGAAAGATGTGTGGGACTCTAAATAGACTGGGATTAAAATTCAATTCACCCGCAGTTCTGATCCATTCTCTCTTCAATCTTTGCGTGCTCTTTGGAACTCCTTACAACCTGCACCGAGACTGCGGAGAACTAGCAGGCACCGGTAGGCCATCTATAAGCTTGGCAGGTTCCTGCCAGAGTGGACCCGGGCCCTGAAGGCCCCTGTGAGCCCTTGCAGCAGCGAGGGCCAGGACAGGGTGAGCGGCTCATGGTGGTTCACAGCTGGTCAATGGCACAGCTGGGCCGGGACGCAGCTCCGCCTCCCAGGCCCCGCGCTCCCCGCTGCTAGTGAATTCTCAATCTTCCGTTTCTGCTTCTTGGAAGAGGGAGCCTCTGCAAAGTTGTACAGCTCATTCAAGGTCAGAAGGGCAGTCAAGCAAGACCTGGCAATGCAAACCGCGGATTGTACAATCCTAGCGGGCCGGTCCTCTGGCGCCCGCCTCCCCCGCGCGCCCTGGGTAAATGTTTGGCTTGACTGCCTCCCAGCACACGCTTCGTCGGAAGCGCTCTTCGGGTCAGCGCCGCGCGTTTGCTCTGCGGGTTCCGGCACGTCCCTGTCCGGGCAGTCAGGCTCTGCCCAAGCAACCAGTGAAGGTGGCCGGCAGACACCCACCCTCCAACCGCGGTGGCTCAGGGCCTTTCCGGGGCCAGCAACCCGGGGACGGGGAACTAGTGTCCGGGTGGCGCCGCCGGCAGCGTGGACGGGCACGGCTGGTCTCGAGGGCACAGTCGCCTGCACGGGATCGGGACGCCCAGCCACGGTTCTGTTAAGGCTGACGCCAGCCTCACCTCCCACCGCAGTCCGGGGAGCCGCGTTCACACGGTCCTGGTGATCCGCGCACTGCAGGTGACCCTGGCCCGTCGCAGAGCGCCCGGTGCTCACAGTGGCAGCGCCGCGCTCTGTCGTCTTGGGCATCGTCACGGGCCCTGTCCCTTCTCGGAGGGAGCGCACGTCGCGTCCCCCCCAGGGCCCTGCGCCCGCCCCGCCCCACGCGGGCCCGCTCCAGGCGAAGCCCGCGGCTGTCCGCCGCCCCCCGAGCTGCGCGCGAAGGCGGGGTGGGTCCCGGGACCGCGCGGTCCGGGCGGCGGGGCGCGCGTGCACACGGGCCCAGGCACGCGCACACTCGCGCACACGCACCGCCGGGCTGGCTGCGCGGTTCGCCCCCGAGGGAGCCCCGGAGCACGTGCGCGCGGGAGCGCGGGGCGGCTGCGGGACGCGCGTGTCACCCGAGGGCGGCCGCCCGCGGCGATCCTTCTGCCCGGGAATTATGAACCAGACGGCCACCGCCGCCGCAGGTGCCCCGGGCCAGGAAGCAGGAGGAGCCAGGCGCCAGGACACGCAGACCCGGGAAGGAGGGAGCCCGCCCCGCCCGGCCCGCGCTGGGTCCCGACCCGACCCCCGGCTCACCTGGCGCGCTCGCGGCGGGTCCATGCGGCCGGCGGCGTCGCGGCCCCGCGCCCGCCCGCGCCCTCGGGCAGGGTCCGGTGGCTGCGGGACTGGCTGCGAGCCTGAGCCTCCGCGCCGTCGCTCCCGGGGCGGCCAGAGGCCGGCGGGTGCCTGGGTCCTAGCGCCCCTCCCGGGGTGACGGGTCCCCGACTTCGCGCTCGCTCCGCGCATCCCGGGCTGCTCGAGGGTAGTCCGGTCTCGCTGGAGCTCCCGAACCGCTCCTTTCCTGGGATTGGGGTTTGGATTCCGAGCACCCCTTAACCATGCCCACAGTTCTCCACGCGCCCCTCCGTGGGCCCCTGCGCCCCCAAACGCTGAGGTCCAGGTTTGTTTGAATCGCTTAACCCAAATTTGTATGCACTGTCTTAAAGAGGTGTTAAAGTGAGCGATATTCGTCGTTTTAGATATGTGTACACATGCACACACCATCTATAGTAAAGGTGGCTTTTCCTCAGAGACGTGTATTCAAACGAGTATGTAAACAATAACGCAATAATGTAGTGTGTATGTGGGGGAGCGGCTCTCCCTCCCTCCTAATTGTGCAGACAATTTGCAAACGCTGAGTCACGCATGGCCAAAGGTGCCCTTACTCTTCTGGAGCCCTCCCATCTTCCCACCTGACCCCCTCAATCTGTTTGGGAAGCTGGAATCATTAAAAGTCTAAGCAAATACTGCGAAGCTTTCAGATACTTTCAAAAAGTAACCAAGCCTGCCTAATTAGGTGCCTCTATAAACTCGCTGGCTGTCATCCCCTGCAGCCCGTGGTACCTGACCCCCGGGGCACCTGACCCCCGGGGCAGAGGGATTTCTAACAAAGACCTGGACAGCCAGGCCATGTGCCTTTCCTCCCCCACCCACTGCCCTCAGGGCTGTCAGTCCAGCCCAGACCCAGAGCAATCTGTCCCTGCCAACCTTCTCATCCAAAGGGGCTGATGAGATTTCTAATGGTAGAAAAGGAAAACAAGAAGTTTTTAGAAAACCTAGTTCAAAGGACATAAAGGACATAGAAACAAAATTATTTTCTGTAAGGTCCTACCATGAAGCATGAGACCAAAATTCATGGAGCCTTTATGAAAGTGGGTTTTTTTCTAGGAGTGCAAAGTATCTTTACAAAAGCTTCTTTCTTGTGTGAACGCATTCTCAGAGGCCTCCCGCTGTCCCCACCGTCGGGGTCCACTCCCTGTGTCCTCCCCTCCCTTGGGTGTGGGTAGAGGCTGTGACCTGCTGCCTGCCAGTGGGATATGACAATGGTGACAGGGTTGTTACTCCACAGATGCTTTCACTTGTTAGTGCTGACGAAGCCAGCAGTCCTGCAGGGAAGGCTGGGCAACAAGGAGACCTCCAGGCCAGAGCCAGAGAAACTGAGGCCCTCCTAACACCGCAGGGGGCCGAACCGAGCCATCCCCCACCCAGCCTTCCAATGAGGCTGTGCCCCAGCGGAAGCATGGACACTGCTCCTGGGTGAGATCCTGTAAGAGGGGACCTCAAAAGGCTGTGCCCAGACTTCTGCCCCACAGAAACCGGGATGATAAAACCATGTGGTTTTAAACTCCTAACTCTATGACTTATGTAGTGATAACAAAACCAATACACTTCTTCCTTCAAGAGATGATGTTATGGTTTGTGTCTAGATGTCCCCCCAGAGCCTCATGCAGTCACGGAGGCGGCTTCTAGAGTTTATGACTGATTCGTGGTCTAATGCTGGGATTATGGGCGTGAGTGCTACACCCACCGGGGGGCGGGGAGCCTGCATGTAATATAAGGGAGGGAAAGAGGTTGCTCTCTCTTGTGCTCTTGCACTCCTCCCTTTTGCTCTTGCTTGTTTTTGCTCCTTCCGCCGCCATGAACTGCTGCCCTCTGCCATGTGCCACTCTGCCTTGGAGCCAGCCGAGTATGGACTGAAACCTCCACAAACTGTGAGCCAAATAAACCTTTCCTTCCTTAATTTTGGGTGTTGGGTATTTCATCTCAGCAACGAGAGAAAAGTAACCGAGACAGAATTTGGTACCGGTGAAGTGGGGTCGTTGCTGTGACTGTACCTGACCATGTGGTTCAGGAGCCTTTGGGAATGGCTTGTGGGAAGAGTTTGGAAGGTTCAGAGATGTCACCAGAAAGAGTAGAGCTGGAACGCCTTAGGTTGTTCTGTATGGGAGACCCTGGTCAGAGCTCGGGCGACCGGAAGGCTGCCAAAACTCTGCCGGTAAAAACCGGGCTTGGGAGGTGTCTGCTGGGAAGAAAGATTGCATTGGATGGTGGACTCCAGGACATGTGTGTTATGGTTTGGCAAAAAGTTTGTCTGCATTTTGCTCGTGTCCAGAGACTTTGCCTGAGACTAAGATTAATGGCAGCGGACTAAGTAAACTAGCAGAAAAAATTTCAAGGCAGTCTAATGTTGAGGCAGTGGCGTGGCTATTGTTGGGGGCCTTTAGCCAGATTTATGTTGAGAATCAAGAGCAAAGAGCCCAGCGGAATGATTTAAAATGTTGTGAGTTTGGCCAGAAAGGAAACTCCAGTAAAGCTGTGGACTGCAAACATAGAGCTGAGGCGATCTCGACTGCTGAGAAGGAACAGCAGAATAAAAAAGATGGCCTGAGAGCATCAAAAGAAGCAGCAAGTCTCCACCCTTTACAGCCTCAAAACTGCAAAAGTAAAAGACTTTGCTCTGAGGAGAAAGCTTCAGAGCACCATGTCCCAGAATGGCGGCAGCCACACTATGTCCCAGAATGGCAGCGGCCGCACCAGGTTCCAAAATGGCGGCAGCATAGAGAATTTGTTCTTCAGAATCAGGTTCAGCGTGCTCAGTGATCCAGGCACCCGACCCCTACAGCCAAGAGAGAAAGCCTGGCTACTGTTCCAGCTGGCAGCAGACCTTGGCATCATCCACGTGGCACTAGTTTTAGGCCCATGCAGAGTGCAAGAGTTCTGAGGTTAAGAAGGCTTCCACCTAGATTTCAGAAGAAGGCCTGGGAGGCCAGGCAGGGTGCCCCTGAGAGGGCAGTGTGTGAAGCTGTGAGGGTGAAGCCAAAGATGCAGTGGAGACCCCGGAAGTTTAGAGGAGCCAGGAATGTGGATCATCTGAGGAAACCTGCAAGGAGAGAGCAGAGCAGGCCCAAGAGAGAAGCCATGGGAGCTACGACCACCAGAAGTGCCATAGGGGCGGAGCCACGCAAGCCCTTTGGAGCTCACAACTTGCCACAGATTGCTTCAGATGCTGCACATGGAACTACAGGACTTCATGTTTGCCCTACTGGAGTTTGGACTTGCTTTGGTCCCATTCCTTTGTAGTCCCCTGTTTGTACCTTTTGGAATGGTAATGTCTATCTTGCGCCATTGAATGTTGGAAGTGTTTAAGTTTCTTTTCATTTGCAGAGTGGCTCACAGCTAAGAGTATGCCTTGGATCTCAGAGGAGACTTGGGACTTGGACTTTTGAGCAGTGCTTAAACTGTTAGGACTTTGGCAACTCTTAGAGATGGACCAAAATGCCTTTTGCATAAAGGAATGTGCATGAGTCTTTGGGTGGCCAGGGGCGGAATGTTATGGTTTGTGTCTCGATGTCCCCCCAAAGCCTCATGCAGTCACGGAGGTGGCTTCTAGAGTTTATGCGTGGTCTAATGCTGGGATTATGGGCATGGGTGCTACACCCACCCTGGGGCGGGGAGTCTGCATGTAATACAAGGGAGGGAAAGAGGTTTGTTCTCTCTCTCTTGTGCACGCTCCTCCCTTTTGCTCTTGCTGTTTTTGCTGACTTCCGCCGCCATGAACTGTTGCCCTCTGCCATGTGCCACCCTGCCTTGGAGCCAGCTGATTATGGACTGAAACCTCCACAAACTGTGAGCCAAATAAACCTTTCCTTCCTTAATTTTGGGTGTCGGGTATTTTGTCCCAGCAACGAGAGAAAAGTAACCGAGACAAATGGGAAAGAGCCATAGAAGGGGTTGGGGTAGATGGGGTGAGGCTGTTTAAATTAGCAGCATGATCAATCAGTGTTCCATCTGCACGGCCTTCCTAGCCATGTACAGACAGGACAGGTAGAACAGCAAGGACATCAGGGGTAGACGATCGAGTTCAGGCTGAGATTTGGTGGGAGATAAAGCAAAAGAAAACTTTAAATTGACCCAAGGAGGGAAAAATACACATGTTTTCAGAGAGAAAAGTAAATGCAATGAAAGGAAAACAAGAAAAAGGAAAAGAACAAAGAGATGGTGGGGAAAGGTAATCCTCTGAATCCCTTCTCTAATGATCTTAAAGGGAAAACGAAAGCCATATTATCTGCTCCTCTGATGTGGTTGGGTTTTCCAGAGCACTCGTGAAGGAAAAGGATGCCCAGGAGGAGCCTTTGCACACTCTGCACCTGCAGCAGCCAGAAAAGCTGCTTTTCCTGACAAATTGCACAGAAGCAGAAGGCGTCTGGACACCGTTAGCCCGAGTTCTGAGGCTTTGCACAGACCACCAGGTGCTAAGCCCCTTCGGATGTCTGGTGCTGAAAGTCCTCTATCCCATCCCTGCGGTGATACAGCAAGGACGAACCCCACACTGAGGCCCCCAGGTGCCTCCTCCCTGCAGTGCTCCTGGAAGGGGACCGTGAAGTGGTGTATGATTTCCCCCCTTTAAAAGTTAGTGTATGTTTCTGGTACATAATACGTATATTCGCTGTGGGGATTTGGGACAGGTACACACTGCGTCTTGCTTCTTTTATACTTCTCTTTCCCCTCCCCTACCTTCTGTCTCCCCCTTCCCCAGGCCCCCTTCCATCTCCACTTCAGCTGTCTCTCTGTTTCCTATTATCTGTCTTTTATTTTACTCTTTATTTATACTTCGGGTTTCTGTTATAAGAGAAACCATGGAGGCACCTTGAGACCATAACACCAAGTGAAATCAATCAGACGCAGATGGTGTATGCTTTTGAAAAAGGAAGACAAAGGGAGAGGGAGAAAAGGGGAAAGAAGGAAGAAAGGAGATGGAAAAGAGAGGAACAGGAGGACTTTAGAAAGAGAAGGAAGGGGAATTGAAGCAAAGGGAAGAAAGGGTCAAAAGGAAAGGAGGAAAACATGAAGACCGGAGTTTGCAGTCTGGCGGGGCAGGGATGGGAGTGTCTAATATTGCATAATGAAGCGCCACTTTCATGTCTCCATTGGCAACTGGATGTGTCCCAGTGTGAATCCCAGTGCTGGCCTCCCTACTGAATCTTACTCGTAGTGCCTGGCGCTACCGCTGCAGATTCAAACCACGGCCACCTGGCTTTCCTTCTTCGCTCTTGCTCTCCACACCGACCAGCCACTCCTCCCGCTAGAATGTCACTGCCTTGTGTCCCTCTACTGCCAGGAGTAGGCAGAGCCCTCTGGGCCCCTATTCATCTCCCACTGGACCGTGCCAGGTGCCTGGGTCATAGACAACATGGCAAATTTGCCTTAGATGCACCAAAGAGGCCTCCTTGCCCTACTCATGCCCATAAATATCTTCCTTCTCAGACTTATAGGGCTTGAAATATCCTTAATGTGGTTTTTCTCATTGTTTCAGCATTGCTTTATCCTAAATACTATGTTTCTATTTGCACTAAATTTTTGTGCCACTAAAACCTACATAGCAACCAGGCATGGTGGCCCATGTCTATGATCCCAGTACTCGGAAGGCTGAGGCAGGAGGATCACCATGAGTTTGAGGCCAGCCTGGGCACATAGTGAGTTCAAGGCCAGCCTAATCTACATAGTGAGACTGTGTCAAAAAAAAAAAAATCCTACATAAGACTATTTCATCAGACACTCTTTCCTTTCCGTTGCTTACTTATAGAGAGCAATCATTGATAGGGGAAAAGGAAATGGACAGAAATGCACAGCAAAAGGAAACGGACCTTTCATGTTTTGTTGATGGCCCTGTGTGCCCAGCTGTTTGGAAAATGAGCAGGAGCAAGGAGGCTTCTGATTGGCTCTTGCTGGCTGTTTTACTCCCAACATGCAGTGGCATCTTCCTATTTCTGGTCTACAGTTCAACAGCAGAGATTCCAGGGAGCAAGACAGTGGCTTTCTCACAGGGAACAGACAAATGCCCCACCGCGTGGGATTCAAGAGCAGTGGCCGTCTATTGATAATGCAAATCCCATTCACTAAGAAGGTTAAAGCAATGGGGTGCACCATTTAGGTTCCTGGAACATGTCCAGGCCATTCTTCCTCCAAGACTGGAGATGTTGATGATACTGATAAGGTGGTGCTTCTGCAGCATGGAAGACCCACGCCATCGAATGCCACTGGCGTTTGACAGTTTCTGGAGAAATGGAGTCCGTGATTCACCTGCCATGATCTGTCACGACAACACCTACATTTAACCCTCACCCCTGTAATTCGGCAGGCATGGCATTATGTCCTCATCACCACCTCCAGCCAAAGGACTATGCATTACATAACAGACTCCCAGAGGCCACTCGGTGCCACGTCTAGCCTCCCTCTCTAAATTTGCGAATAGGGCCGGTGAGATGGCTCAGCAGCATAAGCGCCTGCCTGGCAAGCACAAGGTCCTGAGTTCGACTCCCGGTACCCACATAAAGGAAAAAAAGGGCCAGTGATATTGCTCAGCAGCACAAGTGCCTGCTGCCAGATGCAAGGTCCTGAGTTGGACTCCCGGTACCCCACAAAAATAAATAAATAAATAAATTTGCGAATAGACTTGGGATCTTAGCCTCAGTTTCCAAATCAGTTGAAATCTCAGATAGAATCAACCAAAGATACTCCAAGAAAAACAAACACACCTCCTGCACAGTTCTGCAGATATTTCTCAACTTGGATCCGTGCCCTCGGGGTCTCTGGAGTCAAAGGGAGAAGTGAACTGATTCGAGCGGCTTGCCTCCACGGGAAGAGCTGGAAATGGGAAGCTCCTGAAAGGTTGTTCGCAAGGAGGATGGGCATCTGTGCACCAAAACCATTAACCCACTGAGGGAAGCTCAGAAAGTGCAGTGGGGGCAGAGACCACCACGAATAATCTAGAAAGCGCTGGCCAGAGTAGTGGCTTTAGGGATGGGGAGGAAGGGAAGGAGGTGAGAGAAACTCAGGAGAAGAAAAGGACTTGAGGACCCGTAGGCTGTGTGTGGCTGACTCTGGGATGCGGGTACCTCCCACGAAGATGGGAAGGCTGCGCGGGAAAGAGCTCTGATGAGAAATTCTGAGCGCGGTGGGTTCCAGTTGCTCACATTTCACCTGGAAAAATGTCCGGCGGGTAAGAGAAGCAAGGCCTGTGGTGAAGGGAACAGATGAGCTAGAGCTAAAGATTCAGGCAGCATCAATACAGAAAACACAAGAACCTCTGGGCAGGAGAGCTAAGGATCAAGCCTTAAAAATGACTATCAGCCAGGCACGGAGGTGCAGGCCTAGAATCCCAGCAGTTTGGGAGGCTGAGGCAGGAGAATAGCAAGTTTGATGCCACCCTGGACAACTTACTGAGACCCTATATCAAAATAAAAAGGAGCTGGGGACATTGCTTAGTGGTAGAGT
Source organism: Erethizon dorsatum (assembly GCA_028451465.1). Classification (NCBI taxonomy): domain Eukaryota; kingdom Metazoa; phylum Chordata; class Mammalia; order Rodentia; family Erethizontidae; genus Erethizon; species Erethizon dorsatum. Next base: position 115,801,656 of record CM051833.1, read on the forward strand.
GACCCTGAGTTTGATCCCCATTGCTAGGAAAAAAAGAAAGACTACCAACTTTCCAGGGTGAACGGAGAGAAGGTGGGGACAAGGGAGAATTGAGCAGCTGGCAGAAGGTAGGAGAATCAGCTTTCAGGCCGTGGACTGAGTGTGTGAATAGTAAAAAAAGTTCAGAAGTAACAGAAAATGCAACACACCCCACCTCTATCCCCACACAGATACTTAACTAAGCAACACTTTCCAGAGCTGGAAGGGTTTTTCTGTCCTTTAGAAAATGAAGTGGAGGAGAGCAACTTGCATTTTTCAGATTTAGCTAAGAATTAAAATGCATTTTCATAAAATTCTCACAACTCCACAGCAGGCTCTTTTTCTTTTCCCAAAGAAGGCAATATGGACAAATTAGGACACTTTCACCCCTTAGATTTTGACCTATGCACCATTTCTTTTATTTTCCCCTTCTACTCTTCTTTCCCACATTTCTCTTTTTTCTCCAATCACTATTCATAATCCTCAAATACACAAATATTCCTGTTAACAAACCGCTCTGAGAAGGAAGCAAGTTTAAAACAAAATTGCCAGTGTGACAAAACCAGCCAGCCACCTCATAAATCAGACCAAAAGTGGGCATGTATTTGTGCAGGTCAGATGCCTTGTGCCCTGCCTTCAGTCGCTGGAGACTAAGAGCTAAACCAACCACCGCCACCAATAACAACCTTGCATACTTCTGATCTGTTTGCAGAGCGTTAGAGGTAAATCCTTATCCCCCCGCAAATTCTGTAGCTAGCGAGCTTCTATGAGCACTGGCCTCAGCTAGAACTGATGTACTTCTAATGGGACCCCGATGAGTTCCTGAGAGATGGTTCTTACAAAGCAACACGTGTGGCCACTCCCATCTCCTTGGTTTCCCGTCTTGCCATGTGATCTCTCCCTAGCACACGTGTTCCCACCATGATGGTGCCTGCCATGAAGACCTCGCCAGAGCCAACACCATGCTGCTTGAACTTTCAGCCTTGAAACTGTGAGCTAAATAAACCTTTTTTCTTTGTAAGTGACCCGGCCTTGGGAATTTCATCACAGCAATGGAAAACAGACTAATACAGTTGGAGAAGAAGGAGTGTTTTCTCTACACATGTTCACTGATTAGCTGATGGAAAAGGCCCTCCACATGTTTTCATTGGTTGGTTTATGGCATTTTGGTGTAAATGCAGCCAAATCAAAGTGTCAGCCAGAAATTTGCATTGCAAGTCTTTTACTGAAGTCCTTGTTGGGAGGCAGTGGTGGAGAGGTGGGTAGTGGTGAGATGGATACAGAAGACGAAAAACAAGGGGAAAAATCCTTCAGTACTCAGCTTCCCTCTTCTTTCACCTCTAGCCTCTTTGAAATGAACTCTCATTGTCCCACAGTGGCCTGCTTTCCCCTTAGCCAGCACTAGCATAGCAGTTTCCTACTGTCCAGTCCTACCAGAGGAAATGCCTTGAGTGCTAAGGCTATATCCATCTTACATTCAAATTCCCAGACACAAAGCAAGCACCCAATGCTTCTTCACTGAATGAACAAATGGATGAAGCGATTGAGGTTGGGAAGCAGGAATTAGAATGCTGCTCTTCTAACTGACTAGAAAAGACTGAGAAGGACAATTCTTTATCTCTCCACCACCAGTTATTCCATGGGAGGGTTTGGAAGCTTTGGTCTGAAAGTCACAAGAAGTAGAAAAACAAACACTGGCTCCATGGCTTCTCTTAGGTCCAAGACTCTTAACTCCTGACCCCAACACTGAGTTCTCTAGTCCTAAGAATTCCAGTTACACCTAGGACGTTGTTTGGTGTTCTTGGTGTTTCATTAACAAAGTTGTTCAGACAAACTTTTTTTTATAGGACTATTTTATAGTAGTCACCCAAGAGTCAAATACAAAAAGAGTGCAGGAGATCTGTCCACACACTAAAGACCCAAAGAATCCAGCTGAAGGTCTGGATCCCACAGCAATGTCCTGCATGAGTCCAGCTGAAGACCTAGAGCCCATGGCAATGCCCCCATGAGTCCAGCTGGAGGCCCAGAGCCCACAATGTCTCATGCAAGTCTGTATCAAGGATCCGCACTGGGAAGGCCCAAAGGTCAGTGGTGGAAGCCAGAAAGTCTGTGCCAGTGGGATGAAGGATCTGTGCCAGCAGGCTGGGGGATCTGCACTGGAGCCAGGAAGCGACACTCAAAGTAAGGACCACAGCTCTCCTGAAAGGTACCACAGCCATCGTCAGCGACAACGAGGTCCCGAGCTCCTCCGACGATGAGAACAGCCAGGTTCCTATCAGGAAAGCCAGCATGACAACCTCCTCCAGGAGAACCAACAGCACCCAGACAAATGTTTATCGGAGGTCTGAGCGCTGAGGATTCTGCAGTGATTAACCTGACCAGCCCATGTGTTCACCAAGCTTGCAGTCGACCTGAGTTACTATTTGGTGAACTCTCTGGGTGAGAGACTCCGTCACCATCCATCCACTCTTCAACCCATCCAGTTGGTTCACTGCACTTATTTTTATAAATCTCTGAGAATAACATGAATATCTTTGTCATAAATATATGTGAATATATTTGTCAAAAGGCTCACTGCAGCTCGGGTTTCTTTGGAATCGTAAGAATATTAACACTGGAAAGCGCTGTGCTGGGATTCATGATGTCACATCCAGTTGTCCCTCCAGATCAGCTCTCCATCTTTTCCCCCCTTCTGTCCTCCAGGAGGCTGAGCTGGGCCCTTTGCCCTCTGGCTGCCCATCAGGAGGTCCGACCAAGGTCAGTTTAGGCAACTGGAACACCAGGCCAGGACTGGCAGCACAGGCAGTAGCTGTGTTCTCCACAGCAGCCCCAAGCTCCTTCCTGGCTTCTTCCCGTGCCCTTTCTCCAACTGCCGAGTGCAGTTACAGGTGCCTGCCCTCCTTAGCCCATAGGCGCTACACCTGCTAACTAACCCTGTCCACACCTGCGTAAGTCAGCATTCACCCATCCATCCTGCATGGCCTCTGATCCAAAACCTGGTCTTTCAACCTCCAGGAAAACTTTCCTTGGCTTTCAGGACTATTTGGAGCCATAGCCAGGGGAACTGTGTTCAGCTTTACTGTGAGGCTGGCCTCTACCCAGGCCTGCTCTTCCCCACCATTATATTCCTAAACAGGTCAAAGTGCCATTTCCAAGCAGCCTCGGGTTCTCCCCCGTGTTCGCAGGTTTCCCGGGCTGGAACGCCTGCCCTTCCGTGTTTCCGCGTGTGGACCCCTTCCCGCGTGCACACGGCTGCTCCTCCATATATGTCCAGGCCCCTAGGTTATCCCAGGCCCAGGGCAGCTCGTTTCCCCCTAGACCCTTGGAACGCTTTGTAGCTACTCACACTGCTTACCACACACTCATGTCAGAATTATTTATGTTGTGGTATTTCCTTCATTCCTGGGCTTCGAAGGAGCTAAGGAAGAGGGCAAGATCTTATTCCTGTGTCCCCTGACCTATTATGGAATTTCAAAAGTGTAAATTTCTAACTAAATATTTGTTGACTAACTGGTAAAAATAAATGAATGGACAAAGTAACAACTAAAATTACTTTCCCTTGAGATGGTGATGTAATTTCTTCTTAGTCTCAGAAGACCAAGCCATATTTCACATATTCATCCAGAAATAGAAAATTCACAAAAGCAAATGGCACTATATTTGAGGAAAAATATTTTCAGATTGTTTCCATATGTGTTTCTATATATAATGGTTTAAATCAAATTCCACACCATGTGGCCATGTATCTTCTAGAAGCTCATAATGACGATTTAGGTTGGAGCTTAAAACAATAACAAGAAAGTTCTTAAAGGAGATTTGTTCACTTATTCTCCATCCTGCTCATCTTCTGGAAGTTTCTTTTCCAAACTTGACTCCTGCTGCTGCGACCTTCTGACTCCCCAGCGAGAGCTGCCCTCCCTCCTGAGTTTTTGGCGCCCTCTCTGCAGGCCTTGGGTGTGGCTTTCACCCCACGGCTCTGTAGCCATTGATAGAACCATCTCCCTGTGAGCAGGGAGCCGCTCCTCCACCTCAGCCTCCCCAGCACCTAGCACAGCACCTAGTACCGAGTGAGCACTCAGTACATGCGATCTGAGTGGACTCAACCCAAGGCTAGGTGCGCTCCTACAAACTTCCCCGTGCCTCGCGATCATAATGTGAAGTGAGGTAAATCTGACACGAGCTTAAGTGTTGCATGGTTTCTCTTCTATGAGAAACCCAAAGGGTAAATAAAAAACAAAGTAATAGACAGTAGGAAGTGGGGAGATAGATCTTTCTCAAGGAGAAGGAGATAAAGAGATGGGGGTGAGAGGAGGAGGACAGGGGATGAAAAAACAGAATTAAGTTGTGTCATGTGCATGTACCAGCTCCACACAAAGAATGTAAACATGTACTGCAAACATGTACCAACAAAAATCTATCATGCTAAAAATATCCTATGACATTTATGAATTGGGTGTGATGGAGGAAAGCAACACACACACACACACACGCACACGCCACTGCTTTTAGCAAGTGGTAACCCCTAACTTCTTACATAGAGATGCTTGACTGGACCCCAGGTGGGGTATCCTGAGTCCCCTCCACATTAACTCCTTTTGCTCCCAGGTGTAGGGCAGCCCCTCAGCACACATTCAAGAACGTGTCCTCTTAGAGCCAAAATAAGGACTGTGAGCAGGGCCAAGACATGCGAGGGAAGGAGGAGAAAACGCGGACGGCTTGAGCACGCCCTCCGGGCGCGGCCCTTTGCCCATCTCCCCTTCGATCATTCGCCTTGCTGTGGGACACGTCCAGGCGTCCTCGTCATCGGAGAACTCCCCTCGTGGATGCCATCGCTGGTGGTGGCGCAGTGCGGTAAGCGTCAGGATGGCAGGCAGAGCCAGTCTCTAACAACACTGCCCGGCCACAGTCTTCCGGACTCGCTGCCCTACCCGTCCCCTGCAGCTGCCAAACTCACTATGCCTGTCTGCCCCTGCTGCTCCCTCAGCTGCTCCGACCTCCCTCTCTCTCTGTCCAACTGGCTAAATCCTACTGGTTCGCTAGGCCAGTGGTCCTCAAAGTGTGGTCTCCAAACTAGCGACCTCAGTATGGCCCAGGAAAGTGCTGGAAGAGTGCGTTCTTAGGGCCCTCTCAGGCCTATAGAGCCAGAACTTCCGTGGACTCAGAAACAAACTCTTGAGGTCACGGCGATGGTCCTAACTGTGCCTGCCTCGGCCCCGCCTCCCAGTCTGTACCGTGTCCCTGCTGTTGCTGGTGGGGTCTCAGAGGCCTCACCCTGAGCCGTTGCACACGAGGACAGCAGGTCAGCAGGGTTGGGTGCCAAGCAAGGCAGCTTTAAAGGTGAAACTGCCGCTTCATTTCCAGACCACCACCCATTCCGTGCCATTTTACCTCAGTTCCCAGAGAAAAATGACAGAGTTAGAAGGCAACCCAGAACCAAATATGAACTATGATAGATTAAATAAAATTTTTGTTTCCAAACACGTACAAAAACAAAAACAAAACCAAACAAGACAGCCAGGGTCAATGCAGTGAGGTCTCGCTGACACCCATTTCTAAACATCCTAGAAGATTTCAGGTGACCAGCGCTGGCACCAGGCCACCCCTCAGGGAGTGGCTGTCCTGTGCTTCTCGGGTTCTTTAAAACCTCACACCTTATTGATTTACTTGGTGGAAGGCCCAGAGGCCTCCCTTATCGGACCTTTGCATCAGAACCCTGAATAACAAACATCTTTGGATCGGAGTACAAGGAAGTCCCATTTTGCTGGCATCAGAGCCAGAAAGACATTGCTGCAAAGCAGGTGACCGAGGACCTGCTGGGCAAGTCTTCAGGGCACCAGGTGAAGCTCTCCTCTCAGGGTGGGGAAAAGGACACACGTTAGACCTCACAGCTGGGAAATAACAGCGGGAGGCTGGTGAGGGGCTGGGCCCCTAGTCGGGCAGCAGAGCAAGGATTTGGGGCGAGCCCTTTCTGTGCGCCGGCTGGACACATGTGCCAATGTCCCCATCTGCAAAGGCTAGTTGTGCACGTGGGACAGAGCTTGCCCCTGCCCCCGCATCCCCTACGTGTTCCTGCCATCCCATCTCTGCCCGAGTCTGTCCTGCCTCAGAGGGGCAGAAGCAACAGGGCCCACCGGGGCCAGGCAGCAGGGCGGCCACTGCATGGGCCATTCTGGATCCAGCAGCTGGAACCCCACTCCTGGACCAGTGCCCGCTCAGGGCCCGGACAGCAGCCGGGCTTGGTGCCAAGGCAGCTGCGCCATGCCAGGGAGGAGCCCGTGATGAGGAGTGGGCAACTGCACGCTTGCAGCCTGACTTCTGGGGCAGCCGAGCCCTGCAGGAGTGTGGCTCCTCTCCTTCCCGCGGTTCGCTCAGCCGTTCAAGAGAAGAAGGGGCAGCGGGAGACAGAGCTAGACACAGAGTCCTGTTTGATCCCTGGCTTCGAATTTAAAATATTTTTTCCCCACGCTCAGACACAAATTCACTTGTCATCACTTGGTTCCTAACAGAGAAGAAATACAATGGAAAATTAGATCCTGTGTCACAATGTCATGGGTATAAATAAAATGAAAGGCAAGCTTGACGTCAGCAGCGAGGATTCTCACATTCCACTCCACTTCCTCATCAGCAAATACCCGGCTCCATTTACCAGGAGGGCTGGTGGAAGCCATTAGTGCAAATAGGTGGGGCTTGGCCGATGGGGACCAGGCTGCTCTCTCACGGTCCCAGGGTGGGCCTCACCCCCTGGGCTGGGTGCTTCTGGGCTGGAAGTGACTTCCTCACAAACGCCAGTTGCTTCTCACCCATCATCTGTGCTCTCTCTACCACCCCTCCTCAGGGCAGCCGCCTCGTCTCTTCACCAGTCTTCCTGGGAATACATTCTGGAGACAGGAGGGACAACGGAGGGACAGGTGGGGACGTCTCCTCTGCTTCCCCAACTTCAGTGAGCTGCGCTGTGGGCATCAGCCTGGGGTTCTGCTTCACGTTTTGAAGACGCTCTGGAGCGTGAGCACCTGCAGGGAACGCGTGGCGAGTAACTCTAGCACCGACACTCTCTGCAAGGCCTCTCTGTAAACCTAGCTCTTCCTTCTTCCTCAAAGTGGTGACACCCTCGGGCTTCAAAGTTAAGAAGAGACATGGTCTGGCATACAACCCAACACACCTTTGCTGTCAAAGGGCATCTGGCTCCGAAGTGTGCTGAGGAATGCAGACCTGCGGACAAACAGGTCACAGCTCCGCATAAACCGGTGACTTGACATACCGACCGGGAGCCCCGACGGGCGTCACCTCAGGCAGCGTCGCTGCATCTCACTGGGCCTAGAGGAGCTGCAGTCTTCCCAGTTCACACTTTATGAATCTGATGTTTCAATGTCAAATCTTTGCTTTGAAATCACCACATTCAGCAGGTGTTTGCAAGCTCTGGTATACGGAGATAGGGACGCCCCGACGCCTCTGGCCAGCTCTGGTCTCATCAGAGGAGGAGGTGCTGAACAGAAGCATGGCACGGGGAAGACTGGCCTTCGGTGTCCAGCGGATAAATTTAAAACACACGTCCCTGTCTTTCTGGCTGTTCGACTTTGGGCTTGAACTCATCCCCTCTCTGCAAGAAAGCTGCCTGCCTCAGAAGTCTGCAGAAATTGCATGAGCTAATCAATGGGAGGTGCTGTGCACAGTACCTGAGTCCTAACAGGTCCTGCTTGAGTCCCCAGCAGTGTGGGCTGTCTCCCTACCCCAGAGCTGCATCTGCTACCTAGAAAGAAAACACAAAGATGGGAAAGAAAATTACTGTTGTATATATGTTAGGTAGCATTTATTCTCCACCCCATCCTACACACACACACACACACTCGCGCGCGCGCGCATACATGCACACTTGCACACATGTGAAAACTCTGACCTGGCTTCACAGAGGCGTGTTTAATCCAGGCCACATATTTCTCAGTGTTATTTTTAGAATCAGATTTCTAACTCTACTCCCACTCAAGAAGTAGATGGGACTGATAATGGACTGAAATGGCACTGGGTCATTTTCCTCTCTGTGCTCCTCTCAGTGGGGCGGGATTTAGTAGCACCTAGGTCTCAGGTCCTTCTCATTTTGTGTCCCATTATGATGCCAAGGATGACTCTGTGGCCTGAATTCTGGGAGACCTATTTTATCAGATGTGTTTCTATGACCACAAGAGGATTTTTTTTTCTTTATCAAAAGAATCTCATGGGAGAACATTGTTCTTAAGAACTGTGCCAGTCCTGGCCCAGGGCAGATCTGTGACGTGCAGGGAGTTAGTTTCCACCCATCGTTTTTCCTGTTCCTTTCTCCAACCTAAGCATCCAGCATCCAAATGCCACAGCTGACTTCTGGAACCTTCTGGAAATGACCTGTTTATTTTTACTTCTTTCGAGCTCCCATCTTCCTTAAAATTCAAAAGTTATCTTTCCCATAAATTTTGCCCCCATCCCTGCTATCTTCTAGATGGAAATGGTTGAATCCATGAGGTGAGATGGAAATTTCATGTCAGCAGGGTGGAGTTTTGGCTTTAAGGTTTGTTGTTGTTTTTCATTAAAGAAGCCCTGTTGATTGTATTAGACCCATTTCAGGGTAGTTCTCTTGCCCAAAGGGGACAAACAGGAAGCAGTTGCCTTCTACTCTGCAGAGCTTGGACATCCCAGTCACACCTTCAGCATTTTGTCCTTTCCTTAGGACACAGTGGCTGAAGTCAGCTCATACTGGCTCATGAGAACTGAGTGCCACAATTTCAGGAATTTTGCAAGATGAGTGCTAATCACTGCCATTATTAAATTCTATTAAATTAATAAATATGATTATCTTAAATTATACAAGCATTCAATTAAATAAAGTACATTAAAAACAAAAGTAATCAATACCTAAACCTGACCACACCCTAATTATTTCATTTTACTTCCTCTTATCAATGTACTCAAATTTATTCAGGTCTGTTAGATCTGTATGGTAGGAATATGCCTCAGCCATGGCAGGAGTATTTATACCAGAGAATCTGGCAAACACTACCAATCCAAGTGTCATCTACTGCTCCTTCTCCCACCATGTCAGCTATTTGGCATTTATCAGCATACCGCTATTATATCCAAGTTCACGGATGTGTGGAAAAATATGCAGACCCTCCCAGAAGCCTTACCTGTACCTTCCCTGGCCATCTTTCTAGGTAATTTCTGACACCTTCAATTCACTCCCGCCGTAGCTCTCCCCAGCTGCAGAGACATCGGTGCCACCCCCAGACCACTCCACACAGCCAGTGCACGCTGCCTCCAAGGAGCCCAGTTAGTGCCAGTGCAAGCATGGGAAATCGACAAGCCGGGAGGAGGGACGTGGGTCGGTTCTGAAGCGTAAGACGGGACGAGCAGAGCGAATGGTGTGCTGCAGACACGCGGTCACTGTTAATGCCATCTCTTGTCACCGCTGGATCTTACAAGTTGAGCGATGACTCGTTCCCCTCAGTCCTCTAAACTAGATATGCTCTCGGCAGACACACACGGAGTGAGTTGGGCGAAGGGCTGAATAAGTAAAGTAAACCAGTTTTGAGCTCCGGTTTTCCAAACACTTGACCTTTTTCTTTTCCAAGAGTGAGGGGTCAAAAGTTATCACCCTGAAAAGAAGCCACCGTGTTCTGTACTTTAAAAAGCTCTATCATATTTATTATTACGTATAATTTTTAGAATACCACCACAAGATAGGCACAGTACTAACCTTGTTATGAACAAAGTAGCCCAAAATAATTTAGAAGCTACCTTATTTACCATTGCCCATGGCTAGTCTATAAAAGAGTGGGGATTAGGTCCCACAGGTGGGAGGCATGCCATGCCAGGGACAGAAGTCAACCAAGCGAACCCAGGTGCTTTGCTTTTCCTCCTCTTCCTCTTCCTCTGCCTCCTCTAGGCCTAGCTTGCCACCTGACTCCACAGCACAGAGCCATTTAGAGTTTCACCCCGGCCAGGTGCACCTATGTGCTAGAAAGTAAGATTAGAGGCTGACCTTCAGTGTCCTTACCAGACGACACAAGATACAAAGACAACGAGGCCTCCGGACCACAAGGCCACACCAAGCTGATCCGCAGGGAAAGCTGGAAATCATGCAGAAGCTCTGCTTGTAAAGAACATGAAGTTCTTAAAAGTATGACTCCACATAGAATAGACTCCTAAATCACTTTATGAGACTTTAGTTTATTAGTTTCTCACTAAAAGACTGGATGACCTTAAGACTTATGAATTTGCTGGCCAATTGGTCAAGAACTGGAGAAGGACAGTGGTCAGCTTTCACAAACCAGCTGTTCAGCCAGTCCTTGGGCCGGGCCCAAAGAACTGGGAAAAACTCCTTATTATATCCTCCTAATGGGAGTTTTTGTTTCACAAGCTATGACTGGAAAACTTTGTATCAAACTGCTCATAGCAGTTATTTGAGGGGAAATTAAGTTGTTGTTGTTTTACAAAGTCCTACTAGCAACAGTTTTCAGTAGGTAACCACATTTTTTAGCCTTCCTTATACTACTTTCAGAAGCTCAATAACGTCACCTTAAATTTGTAAAGCTTCTCAATCTTTGCAAAGTGGTCTTTGTCCATTACTTCCAGTGAGTCACCGGAGCGCCGCGTATAAGACTCCCGCCGTGAAATGAACTGCAACAAAATCTGCCCAGAAGCAAGGAAATGTGGACAGCAACACTGTCCCAAGAGGGGGTGTGCTCTGCGGGCCACACCTCTGGTTGCTTCTCATCTTCAGCTGCTGTGTCCCTTCTGGTCCTCACAATTTTATTTTTGACCCTCACTCCTACCACAAAATTGAGTGCAAAAGGGACTCTGTTCTTTCTCTGGTTGCCTAATTACACGCCTGGCTCTTGGGTAAAATCAACAGCAAATGCTACTTTGAAAAGCAAGATAGAAATCATTTTAACGTAACTTTCCTATGAGTAGAGTGATGCCACCTTTTAAGCCGTCTTCTTTGTTCAAAGTCAAGTATATTTAGTGCTTATATCTGGTTAAAGCAAATTTGGAAACCAGTTCTTTATGCAAATAAGTTAGTTACTACTGAGAAAAATTGTGAACAATTAACAAATCTTCGGGGCCACCTAACAGACTTGAACCCTAGGAAAGGCAACTTACAAATTAAGACTTCTATGGTTTGGGTTCAGGCTCACTGAATTATAGGTAGTAATGGCCTAGCTTGTCATTAGCATTAATATCCTTATTTCTGCATTCTCTCACTAAGTAAACATGACTTAAATATTAAAATCAAGGGCCGGTGAGATGGCTCAGCGGCTTAAGCGCCTGCCCGGCAAGCGCGAGGGCCCGAGTTCGACTCCCGGAACCCACATACGAAAAAGGGGCCGGTGATATCGCTCAGCGGCACGGGCACCTGCTGGCGTGCGAGGTCCTGAGGTCGACCCCCCCGGTACCCACAAAAAAAAAAAAAAAAAAGAATATTCTCACTGAACCCAAATGTAACATCAAGGGGATTTGGTGGAGAAAGATGGCTGGCATGGAGAACAATTAGAATTCAAAATATCCTTGGAGGTAAGAGAAAGAAGAGAAAAGATGAAGGGAGTTAGTAGAGAGGGAAGAAGTTGGGAGAAGAGGGAGAGAAACGTCAGCATTCACAGGGTACACAAAGCATTAAAAAAAAAAAAAAAAAACGAATAAAAGAGTTCAGCTGTTCCATGGCTGAAAATGAGAATAAAAAGCCCAGAGCAAACCCAAGCATCTGAAAGTATTTAATACTCAATAAAAATGGCACTTTTAATTGGGGTAATTTTCTAACATTTTAAAAAGTTAATTTAAAAAGATTTAAAATTTTAATGTTTTCATTTTAGATTTAATTTTATTTTTAGATTGTAACTTTAAAATTATAAAAAGGCCAGAAAATTATAAATGAACATTTGCAGAAAGTTAGAGTTAATGGATCTTTCTATGAATAGTACCAAAGGTATAAGTCATAAAGAAAAAATTGATACATTTGTTCTTGTAAAAATTTCAAACTTTCACGTATCAAAAACATCTATAGTACAAGTCCCTTGTCAAATACGTGTATTTTAAATTTCCCAGTCTACAACTTGCCTCATTATTTTCCTAGTTATTTTGAAAGCAGAAAATTTTGATGAAATCCAGTTTATCGGTTTTTTTCATTTTGTTTAGTAATTTTTGTGTAGTGAGAAAGCTTTAACTCCAAGGTCACAGAGATTTTTCTCTAATGTTTTTGTTTTAGTCACTTGCTCACTGAAACATAAAACCTGACACTGGCAACTTTAAAGAGGAGAGGTTTACTTTAGTCACAGTCACTGTCCATGATGGGCAGCTTCAAGGCAGGAACAGAAGGGCAGAGCAGAGGAGGGAGAGGCATACTTCCGGTCACACCTCAGGGACTGCCTCTTCTGACCAGGCCCGGTGCCAATGGCACATTCAGCAGGATGGGTACAGTGCACACGTGATCCGTTCACCTTCCAAAAACATGATGCCTTTGGGGGACACTCGCAATCTGGACCACAACAGTGTTTTTTTCTTCCACAACTTTGAAGTTCCAGCTTTCATGTTTAAGTAAGGTAATCTTTGTCAGTGCTGTGAGAAAAGGTTGTGGAGCATTCTTTTTTCATGAAGATATCCCAGTTCTCCAGCACTATGTGTCAAAAAAGATTTTTTCCTCATCAAAGTATCTTGGCAAGAAAACAGGTTGGGGCCGGTGAGATGGCTCAGCGGCCTAAGCGCCAGGGCCCAAGTTCGACTCCCAGAACCCACATACGAAAAAGGGGCCGGTGATATCGCTCAGCAGCAGGGGCGCCTGCTGGCGCGCGAGGTCCTGAGGTCGACCCCAGTACCCACACACACACACACACACAAAATCAACGGGTCACAAAAGTGTGGGTCTATTTCTCAACTCTCTGTTTTGTTCCATTAATTGATTTCCATTTTTTCACCAATATCACTTTGTCTTGATTACTGCAGCTTTATTCTGAGTCTTGCAATCAATATAAATTGCTCACCTGTGACCTTTTTCAAAAAAATTTTCAACATTTCTGGGTGATTTATACTTCAATATAAATTTTAGAGCCAATCTGTCTATTTCAACAAAATAGCCAGAAAAGTCTTGATTAGGGTTGGTCAAATCTACAGATTTGGGGGAAATCGACATCTTTCCAATAGTAAATCTAGTATAAACATGATATATTCTGCTGTCCATATAAATCTTTTAATTTCTTTCAGCAGATTTGTAGTTTGTTTCATGTATACACTTGGATATATTTTAAATTTATTCCTAAGTAATTTAAGTGTTTGATGACCTTATAAGTGTTAATTTAAAATTTTTCATGTTCCAACTTTTTTATTGTTGCTATATAGAAATACAACTGATTCTTATATATTGGCCTTATATCATAGAACCTTGCTAAATTCAATTCCAGCAGAGTTTATTTGGAGTTAGAATTATCTACATATATGATCATGTTTTCCTCAGATAAAACTTACTTACAACTCAAAAATAAGAAGACAATCCAGTCAGGCATCGTGGCACACACCCATAATCCCAGCACTCAGGGGGATGAGGCAGGAGGATCACTGCAAGTTCAAGGCCAGCGTGGGCTAAATAGTGAGACCCTGTCTCAAAAAACCAAGAATAAATAAATAAATAAAATTAAAAAGATAATCCAATGAAAATGAATAAAATATTCAAAAAGATATTTAAGAAAAGGAGATCTACAAAATAAGTACATAAAAAGATGCTTACCACCTTAGTCATTAAGGAAATGAAATTAAAACTACAAGATATCAAAAACATACACTAGAATGGCTGCAATTAAACAGACTACATTACCAAACGTTCTAAATGTTGGTATGGATTTGGAGTAACTGAAACCATCATCAGTAGAGGAGTGTAAACAAAAAAAAAAAAAATTTTTTTTTTTGTGTGGGTACCAGGAGTCAACCTCAGGACCTCGCGCTTGCCAGCAAGCACTTGTGTTGCTGAGCGATATCGCCGCCCCTTTTTTTCCTTTATGTGGGTTCCAGGAAATTATTTTTTTGAGGTAGGGTCTCACCATGTTGTTCAGGCTGGCCTTGAACTCGCAGTGATCCTCTTGCCTCAGCCTCCCAAGTGCTGGGATTGTAGGCATGCACCACCACGCCTGGCTTGGGGAAGTGTAAAATGATAGGGTTTTTTTTTTTGTTTTTTTAAGAGCTTTCCAGAGTCTTATAAACATTTACAAGACCTAGCAATTGTGCTTCCAGATATTTACCCAAGAGAGTGAAAACATGTGGCCATAGAAAGATTCATACCAAAACGTCCATATCAGCTTTACTTACAGTAGACTAAAATTAGAAAGAAAATTCTATATTCACCAGTAGGTGAATGGATAACCAAACTGTGATATAGTCATACACTAGAATACAAAACAACAATAAAAAGGAACAAACCCACTATATACCCAACATGGGTAAATATAAAAAGCATTATGTTTTGTGAAAAAGTATATCTTGTATGATTCCATATATATGAGATTCTAATAGGAAAATGCCACAAAATTTATGGAAATTAGATCTGTGTAAAATGGCACAAGAGAAATTTTCAGTGTGACAGAAATGTTGTTTCTTGATTGTGACAAAGTCGCATGGGTATACACATTTATCAAAGCCCAGTGAGTTGTACACTTAACATGGACGCATTTTACTCTATATAAATAACACTGTAATCGTATTCTAAAAACCCTAATAAACATTCAGTGAAAATGACAAACTGAGAATATTTGCCACATCGGAGGCCAGTTTGTGAGGTTCCTACTATGCAAAGGATTCATAAAAATCAGTAGGAGAGTGACGAACCCCCAGTAGAAAATGGCAAAAGCTTCCAAGGGAGTGGGAATTCATAAAGGAAGACGTACAGACAGCGGTATGAAAAAGACTCCATTCTTCAACAAAGAAATACAACCAGAATAAAAATATGTTATCAGTCAAATTGGGTTTTTTTATTTCAATAGTTGGGCCTGGTGAAGACAGGGAGGAAAAGGTACCTTCACGTCTTTAATGGCACCCAAAAGCCACGATCTTCCTGGAAGGACAAGGTCAATGTATTTGCAAAGTCCTGGTTTGACAGGAGGCGTGGCCGTGGGACCTGTGGGTGCGGAGGCCGGTTTTCCCTCTTCGAATCCCATCTGGAATGAAGATCCTCACATTCACGCCTCTATCGTGTGCTTCTGTCGCAGGAAGTAAAATTGAACCCTAACTGGGATAAACCGGACCAGCGCTGTTAGGGCTGCGGACCCTCAAAGCAACAGTCAAGCGGGCGTCTCTGCTTGTGTATCGGACGAGAGACCGACGCAGTGCTCCCGTCCGCGGTGGGCACCAGGCTCCGCCCCGCCGGGCGGTAGGACTTCACCCAGTGCGGGCTCACAGGGGACCCTGCATCGTTACGGCTGTCACCACCAAGCGCGCAATCTCAAGTCTCCCGTGTTTCTTCCCACCCCACAACCCCCGAAGCAGGAGGAGAGCTGGCGACTCTCAGCTGCACTGGCATCTGTCCTCCCTGCGGTGATCACAGGGGAATGGCAGAGGCCACACCCACAGGCAAAGCTGGCGTGCACGCGAAGTAGGTTGGCTATGGATGATCAAAGGGGTTCCACCCACAGACCACCATCCGGGCTCCACCTGCAGGAGCCCAGAGCTGGAGAATCCAGCGGACGTCCAGTTTGTACCACTCTGTCCCTTTAATTTCCAGCTGCCATTTGCACCGGCCCACTGATGACCTCCTAGTTGTTCTTGCATCGTTTTGAAGGACTTCAGCAGGCAGAGCGGGAGTGTGGGGGCGACTCGGTGGTGCAGCACTTTCCCTAGCAGCACGAGGCCCTGGGTTAGATCCCCAGCACTGGGGGAGCGGAAGGCGGGCTTCAGCTGGCCTCCTTAACTAGCAGGAAAGCCAGGGTTGAATCCCACCTCCTTCCTTGAGCCTCCGTGACTACTCCAGGCTGGGATGATCCCTGTCCCGCGTCACCCTACCTTTCATGCTGGCAGGAGTCCCATTGTAGTTGTGGCAGCTTTTGTTTTGTTGCCTTGAGTTACCATATACTTTTTAGCATTAAAGCTCACTCTGTGTGCCTTTGCACGTTTGTCCCCAACAGTTTTGTCTTACATGTTTCTATAGCCCCTGCTGCCTACAGCACACCGTGTTAGACAGGACAGCACAGTGGCTCAGAATCCGACCTTCTAGAGTCAGGAGTCTGGATGTAAATCCCAGCTCAGCCACTCACTGCTGTGTGACCTGCAGCGTGTTCCTCGCCTCTATCTGCCTCTGTTGGTGGCGGGCACAGGTAGCCCCACCTTGCAGCAGCAACTCAGCTCGAGGACAGAAGTGCTTGTAATTACCTGCTGATTGAATGGCTCTAATGAGGAGGGACATTAAGTAAACAGAGAGAGGGGCTGGGAAGCCAGAGGGCCAGTGGTGGGAAAGCAGAAGGTGGCAGAAACTTGCGGAATAAGCCAAGTATTGTCCTGGCCCCCAGGGCTCTTGCTAAGGAAAAGAAAATTGGGGAAGAAAGGGCACAAGTGAGGTTTTGTTACATAAATAAGACACTCAAATATTATTAATTCACTCAACAAGTATTTATTGGCACCTGTTATGTGCCAGAAAAGTAAGACATTTCTTTTCTTGGACACTAGAAGTCCTTCGTTGCGTGTTCCCCACCTCTGGGGCTGTCTGTCCCCCTGGATCCTCTACTCAAGGGTGTCATATTTCCAAGCATATTTAGGACACGGTCTTCCCTGCATGTCAACCTAGAGAATTCCTTCTTGCTGTCCAAGATTCTTCTCAGGTATCCTCGCCCCGGGACCCCCTGCCCCATGTCCATCAGAGCCCACCCAAACATACAGAAACCAGTGTCCAGGTTGAAATAGAGTAGATATCATGCAGGGATTGGTCTTACAGGTGAAAGCTAAGCTACCGACCTGGCAACAGTGAGGCAAACCAGAGCTCAGCACCAATAAGAACCTGGCAGTAGCTTGAGGTAGGAGGCACAATCTGGAGGTTTCCAGATTCTGAGGGACCTGTGGTCACCCTGCTGAGCTGAAGGACAGCTGCTCTGCAGACTCTGAAATTGCCAGGCGAGGGGGAGGAGCAGGAGAACTATGCTGACTGCCCTTTATCCCAGGGCCTCCGGGCCTGAGACAGGCAGAAGCGACACCGACACCGAGCTTCCTGGACTTCCTAGCACCCTATGCCCAGCCCCTGATGCTCGCACACTCCCCACTTTCCCCTCTCCCCATCTGTCCCGCTGAGTGAGGGGAGGAAGAGCAAGGGACGGAGCTGCCTGGCCTCACGCCCCTCTCCTCTGCTCCTTCGGCTCTGCCCCCTTTTCTGCAGCCGTGCTCCCCCTGGGCTGTCAGCTTTCTGCTTCCCAGCCTGCTTTACCTTCTAGACCTCAGACTTCCACGGGCGGACAATGGCGTTATTCATCCTGGTATCCGCAGCAACCGCATAATTCACGGTGTGTCACAGGCAGTTGAAAGAAAACTCCTGGGGTCACCTCCAGCCAGCTCTCCTTTTCTTCTGCTTGATCTCCTTACCTTGACTCCACTCCGCACTGAGGAGTGAGTGAGGCGCGGGGTGCATTCACCTCTGAGTCTGCTATCCGTAGCCTTGTAGTCAAGCCCTCCCAGCAACGGATCACAATAGCTATTGTGCTAGCGCCATCAGCCTATCAAGCTTCCGCCTCTCCGCAGCCACCTGAGCACTGGCCATGGAAATTCCCCCAAATTTCAAAATACTTCCCTCCACCTCCCAAGACACTCCTAGGCCACCTCTCCCTGCTGTTTATCAGTATGCGCTCAGTGTAAACAAACCAATTTTAAAATCAGCTTAATCAAAACATAATTAAGAAGATAAATTAGCTGCTCCCAAAACTGCATAATGAATGGCCAAGCAGAAATCATTCTTGTCATCTGAATAGCATTTTCCCTTCCACCCCGCAGACGATCTCGGCTCCAGCAGAAGGAAAACATCACCGAACCGAACGTCTGACCGTGACTGTCTACAGCGCGCTTACCACAGGATTAAAATGGGGTTTTTGTTTGTGTTTTTCATATCTTGAATTAATAACCCCAGTTTAGTGCTGTGGAGCAAGGAAAACATTCCAGGCATTAGGGTCAGTTTTAAAACCAGTATTCAACTCTTGGTTCTGGTTTTTTGCTGGGCAGTCACGGGAAAATTAGGCAAACTCTAAAAACTCAGTTTCTTCACATGGAAAATGAAAACGAACACAATGCCTACCTCGGTGACAAAGGATGCCAATACCCACTTGCTTTGGGGTTCTAAGCAAGTGAAGAGAGGTAATTCCTTCCGAGCACCGCCCATTATTTGCACATAAGGAAATAGGCGTAGAGATTGAGTACCTTGTTCAAAGAGATATTACGAAAATTGAGTGTGGTTTTAGATATTGAAGTTAGAAAGCAATGATCTGAAATATAGTAACTGCTCAGTTTATTTTTTCTTTATAAGCCCCCCACAAACTTTATACATAGCCACCCATATTTTAATGAAGTCCCCTGGTCAAGAGGCCTGGATCTTTCACCCCAGCTCTGTATTCATGCACTTCGTATTGGTTACTTTTTTCTCGTTGCTGAGACAAAATACCCAATGCCCAGAATTAAGGAAAGAAAGGTTTATTTAGCTTACAGTTCATGGAGTTTTCAGTCCATAATCGGCTGGCTCCAAGGCAGGGTGGCACATGGCAGAGGGCAACAGTTCATGGCGGTGGAAGACAGCAAAAGCAGCAAGAGCAAAAAAGGGAGGAGCGCGAGAGAAGACTGTTTCCCTCCCTTATATTACATGCAGGCTACCCGCCCCAGGGTGGGTATAGCACTCACATAATCCCCACAGTAGAAAATGAATCAATCCCCAACTCTAGAAGCCTGCCCCCTTGACTGCATGAGGCTTTCGGGGAACGTCCAGACGCAAACCATAACACGCTTTGTTTTGATTTCCCCTGTGTGAAATGTCAGACGCTACTGGCAGACCAGCCGGCTTGTAGTTACATTTTGTCACACTACATAATGTTTCCATGTTAAAAAGTAGTTGTCAATGTTAAGAGTCGGTAGATTTCTCTCTCTTTCAAACACACACGCACGCGCACGCGCACGCGTGTGCACCCTTCAGGCTTCTCTTGAAATGAGCCCTTTGGTCACATGAGCTCTTATCCCACAGGACAAGGTAGGGTGACCAGAGGCCGCCTTCTTTTATAAAGGCCAAATATGCACCAACCTGCATTCCTCCCTGCTCCTGGTGCACGCACACAGGTCTCCAGCCTGCAAGGACCACCCAGGGACGCTCCCCTAGGCTCCTGAAAGCCCAAGATTGCTGGCAACCAGACAGGTTCTCTGAGGAACCATTCACTGTAAGGCAGCACAGATTTTTCTTGGTTGTCACATAGGGTGACCAATTCATCCCAGTTTAATTTTCCAAGTGGGGAGTTCTGCATCCCGGGAAATTCTGCTGTCCCGGGCAAACCAAGCTGGTCTCCCTATGCGCATGTCACAAAATGTCGCCTGTGTGGCCTCTCCCATGTCGCAAATGATGATGCTACATTGACCTAGCGCTCCCAGGTCTCGCTGGGAGGCTGCTGCGGGTGGAGGAGACGAAGCTGGAGCCAGCATCCCCGGGAGTATGTGTGAGAATGGGGACAGGCCCCAGGCAGAGGATCCAGCCCTGGTTACTGGCTCTGTGACAGGCTCTTCTGATGGGGCTCTGTATGACCTTAAGTGGTCTCAGGCTCTGGGCCTCCCTGCCTTCCACTCAGGTGTCTAGCAAATATATAGTCAATGCCTTCCTCATGCTGGCACCATCCTAGGCACTGCGGACAAGCAGTGGGAAGTGAGAATGTCCTTGCACTTAGAGAGCTCACATAGGGAAGAGGAAACAGAAAACCCGTTAGCAACATCCGATACAGGGGCCAGGGTGCAGCGCAGGGGTGGAGCACTCGCTTGTACAGTATGTGCAAGGGTTCCATGCCTGACACTGCAAAAGGAACGAAAGAAGGAAGGAAGGAAGGAAGGAAGGAAGGAAGGAAGGAAGGAAGGAAGGAAGGTGGGAGGGAGGGAAGGAAGAAAGGAAAGGAAGGAGGGAGGGAGGGAGGGAAGGAAGGAAAGAAGAAGGAAGGGAGAAACCACTCACTGCAGGAGGAAAGCAGTTTACAGGGTGTCAGCAGTTGGGGTGGGTGCCAAGGAGGACCAGAAAGGAGTTAAGATTTCACTTGGCCTCCCATTTTGAACACTACGAAATACTTAACTTTGGTTTTGTAGCTCAAGGGGTATTTACAATTTATATTTTCAACTAGGAAATGTTTTATCCTCAGTGAGAAACAGCTGTCTAGGATCCATATCAACGTCAAGCTGGTTCTTCCACAGATGAATTGAAAACATATCGAGTCAGGGCCGGGGATGTAGCTCAGCGGCACACTGCCTGCCTGGCAAGCGCAAGGCCCTGAGTTTGATTCCCGGTACCAAAAAAACCCCCAAAACATACCAAGTCAAATTCACCCAAACATTAGTACAGGGGTAGAGAAAAGAGAGAGGCCAAGCTTATTAGCAAATCGGACAGCATTTTATTAAACAAAGTGTAGCTGGAGACAGGGTCCCACGGGCTAAGGCCCAAAGCGGAAAAGTAAGCAAATAAATAAAATATATAGACGGTATAACACCTCCCCACCCCCACCCTCTCTAGCCTGCCTCCAGGAAGGAAATAACTGCATTATAGTAAATTAAGAAAAGGACGGTATTACAGTTTTTCATTCATTCATCATGCAGATAGGCACTGAGTGCCTACTGCGTGCCAAGTCTGCTCTCGGTAAATAATGAAAGATGATATTTGGGGAGTCCAGCATATTCATCTATATTTTAAATTGCCCTCATTTTATTCTTCTGATTATAACAATACATTTTATGTTGTATATATATATATATATATATATATATATTTTTTTTTTTTTTTCCACATTGAACCCAGGGCCTCACGCATGCTAGGAGAGTGCTCTAGCCCTGAGCTACACCCCCAGCCCTCACAGTTTTTAAGTAAGATTTAAAAGGAGTAAAAGCCTTCCTTGGAGTCCGGCTTTCTGAGGACCTTGGGGTGGTGGCTCTCTGCCCTGCGGGGATGTTTATCTTTATCGGCACCTCGGCCTCCACCCACGAGGCCAAGGTCGCTGGTCTCCCTCCACTTCGTGCACCGCCCAAGTCCCTCCCAGCCTAACAGACGTCCCCTGGGGAGACCGCCTGAGGCTGAGGTCTGTAGCTGGAAGCAATCCCCCTCTTTCCTGGGGGCTCCCTAGGACAGGCAAGACCTCCTCTCCCCAGTACATAGGCTGTGCTCTCACGGGTCCGCGGAGGGGGGTCGCCCAGCCCGTCCAGGCCGCTGCAGGCCGAGCCCAGACCTGCACTCTGCAAAGCAGGTTAGCGAGGACGCTGCAGAAAGCCTCCGGTTTGCGCAGACATCCCACTGGGAAGCCCTCGCGTGGGCTCCGCTAAACTGGTCAGATTACACTGTGCAGTACTGTTTCTAGCACCGGTGGAGCGGGGGTCCAACGCTGGGGCAGGGGACACCAGTCTGCCACAAGGACTTTCCTAGGACTCCACTGTGCACCCTCCTGCCTCGGCCTCCCGAGTGCTGGGATTACAGCCATGCACCACCACTCCCCGAACAACCTAATTTAAGAAAGTACCAAGCGCTCGACTGGAACAAACACCTTTGCATAGAAGCAAGTATTTTCAGTGGATAAAAATGCCAGTTGAAGCCAGGTCAGGCATAGCTTTTGCGGCTTCCCGTAACTGGGTCCTGTCTGCGTGGGACGAAGGGAAAACGAGCCTCGTGGTTCCACTTAATCCCTGAGACTCAGTGGTTCTCAGGCACAGAAGGGAGTTGGAAGAAGAGGAAAAAAGACAGAGGGTCCAGGTTCTGTCTCTATTCATTTATTGGACGGTACTTATCGAGTGCTGTCGCGAATCCGGGCCTGCGCTGGTCCACAGGGAGGCGCTCTGCTTCTTTCCACCTGCAGGGGGCGCACGCCGCAGCTCCCGCCACCTGTTGCCCTTATGGTCCGCAAACTTGGTTTTGCCAGATTTTAGATTTTTCGAGAGAAATTGCTCAGGTGCCCCTCGGGTCCATGCACCCTCCATCCCTGGGGCTGTGCCAGAATCCTCACTGGGTCCTCTGCCTTCAGCCAGGAGAGTGGGAATCGGGTGTCCCATCTGCCAGACCCTCACTCTTTTGGGGGTGCCGTGGATGGACCTGTGGTGGCCTCATGTCATCTGGGATTGTGGTCCACCTTCTTCCCTGGATTTACTTTCTGTTTGACACTTGGACCAGGTGTGTGTGTTTATGGCCATAATGAAGGACCATGGCTTCTGAGGAATTCCCTTGTCAACAAGGCCAAAGGCAATAAGGAGGAGCACAGGTTTCCGCCTTCCCTCTTGGGGTGCCTGGTCACGCCATGGGTTCCCACCTGCTGCTGTACACGTCACATGTTTCGCCAAGGTTAACTCTGCTTCCAAGCTCACACAGCTGTTAAGCCATCGGTTTCTTGCAGGGCGTAGGGCTAAGGACCTCATTTTCTCTCTGTCAGTTAAAGGATGCCTGAAGCTCCTCCGGCCCTCTTCGTACAATGGTTAACAGCATGCATTTGCTCCTTGAAAGCCAACAAGGAAGAGAGACCCTCTTAGAAAGATGGAGCCCCATCTTCTGTAATCACGCGCACACAGCCCTTTGTCCCATCAGTTTTTGCCAGATTGTACTATTAGAAGCCAGTCTCAGCTCCCATCCGCACTCGAGGGGAGATCACACGTGGCACAATGAGAAGGTGGGGATCCTAGGGATCCCTGAGAGTCTGTTATCCTTTGGTCCCCAGTGATCTGTGCCTCTTCCATATGCAAAGTACATTGAGCCCCTCCCCACATCCCCAAGAACATCCAACTATTACAACGTCTGCTCAAAGCCCAAATCTCTTGATCTAAGTCAGGGCCAGGTATGGGTGAGGCTCCTTGGGTATAATTCCTACAGTCTGTAAAACTAAAGGCAAGTTATCTGACTCACATAATGGGGGAACAGGAATATCAAACACCTGTAGACAATCCCATTAAAAAAAGAGGGGGGGAGTGGACAACGGAAAGTGAAAAGGAGTTACCAGCCTAAAATTCCAACCCGAAGACTCCAGTCAGAATTGCTTGATGAGATTTCAAGAGCTGGGAAAAGTTCCCCGTGGCTGTTGGTTCTGCCTTCTGAGTTGTCTTTTCTTTCTTCGTAAAGGTAGCACATGTTTGCAGCTGAGAAGTTTTATCATCCTGCTTCCTGCCAACAGAATTTTGAGATCTATCAGCCTCCTTTCATTTTTTACTCTTTCTGTTCCTTTCAGTTTAAGTTGGCAGTGTTTTCGTGGAAATAATTTTCTCAAATACTTGGTGGGCCTCCTGTGAATTTCCCTTCTCACAAAAACCGACTCCGCGATCCTCCGTGAGATAGGCCCTGCCTAATGGCTCCTGCTGAGATGGTTGAAGGACAACTCAATTACGTATCCCAAACCCTATTGTTCAACAGGTTCTCAGAGCTCTGCCTTTCATCTCAGGAGCAGTTCCCGTGTGCGACTGTACTAGTCAAACTTTTCACCCGCCTGATGTTTAACAAAGCCTGCACAATCACTGTTTGGCTTTCTCTCTAGCCCAGGACTTATTTCTATGCCACATGCTCAAAGGTAATTTCTTATTTTTAACATCTTTTGCCATCTGGAGAGATGGAGGATTTTCAAAATTATCAAGTCCTGGTTCCTTTTGGTTAGCAGATCTCTCTCTCTCTTTCTCTCTCTCTCTTTCCACAGCGTTTAACTATAAGCACCAAAAGAAACAGGTACCACCTTCGATATTTGCTTGGAAATCTCAGCCACATAACCAAATTCATCACTTACTTCATATATGTATCACTGTGATGATTCATTTTATGTTTCTGCTTTTAGGGCATTTGTAGTATTTAAGAGATTTAAGTATATTTGTGACTCTAAGGGAATATATATGAGGTATGATTTTAAAATATGGTGAATGTTTAAATTTTAAAATTTATCACAGTAAAAGACACACAGTCATTTTCCCCCTCAAAATACTCTCCCTCAATTTGAACACACATCCTATTGTTCTTACTGCTTTCTAAAGCATTTCTGGACATCTTCCTTCCTGAGTATCTTGTTGTGCTGTTGTGGCTGGCTCTATGTCCTGAATTCATTCAAAACATTTATCTTTCATGGTCATTTTGACTTTGGGAAGAGCCAGAAATCACATGGTGCCAGATATGGTGAATGAGGTGGTTGAGGACACACAGTAATGTTTTACGAGTCTGTCTTTCCATCTGGTGGCACTGAACAGCAGCATTCACCATATTTTAAGACACAGCTTGTAAAGACACTCATGAAAGAGGACTTCCAGGACTGCTTCCAAAAGCAGCAAGAATGATGGAGTAAGTGTGTTCAAAGCGAGGGGGAGTGTTCTGAAGGGGGTTAATAGCAATGTGTCTTTTACTGTAGTTAACTTTTTAAATTTAAAAATTCACTGTGTATTTTGATCATACCTCATATATTAAAAAGAATTCAATTAGTTTATAAATGAATGTTTAAATGTTTAGAAAATTTTCTATCTAGTAAGTTCATAAATTTTCACTTTTTAGTTCTTTAAGGTATGCTTGGATTTTTAGAAGAAAACAGTTTATATAATTAACATATCAAGCATTAAACAGATTACAAATAGCCGTGATGGTGCCTTTCTACGTTCAGAGGCCCCTCAGACATTGATGAATTAATGAAACACAAACATCCGGGAAAGCTTCATGGGGGAGACGCTGAAAGCAGCAGACATGGGAGAGAGGCGAGCCAGGCCGGCGGGAGTCGCTATTTGGCTCGGGCGGATGCCGGCGTGCAACACTGCTGTCCTCAGTCCCTCTAGTGGCTAAAACTGTAAAGTTCACCTCTCCCGAGCACCAAGAGAAAAATACTCTAAAAGTTTCATTTGATCAGCAAGATACGAAAAAATAAAAGCAGCAGCAGCCAGAAATTCTCCCCCCAGCATTCCCATATTTATCTACTCCCTGCACGCCTTCTGTGTCACTGGGCACCGCGATCCCCTGTGAACATCTTTAATCGATATAAAGTGTTTCCTTCTTCCAGCTGATGTTCTGTCCCTGCAACTTGGACCCCTTGGCCCCACATTTGCCCTCTGGAGCTGCCCAGCATAAGTCTAATCTCTCTTCCACCTCACAGCACCTCAAATATTTCAAGACAACTTCTTGGCTGCCCCCTCCTCGCTCCAGAGGGCTCATCTTCTGGCCAACCTAGGTAGTTCCTGACCCAGTTTCCACTCTTCTGTCCGTCTCACTGGCTCTCCCTCACCTGTCAACAGCTCCTGAAGACGCACTGGCTTCCGAGTCTCGCCCCAGTCCCTGAGATGTGGCCCCGCTGCCCCAGACCGGTGGGGCTGTGCCGTGCTACAAGGACCCGTGCTCCTTGGAGCAGTTTGTCAAATGATGGGCAAAGACTGTGAGCGCTCTTATCAATTTTCCAGATAAGGCACCTTCCACTGGCCTAACTTCTTGGTAGCCCTGAAACATGTTCTTGGGCGGAAAACATCAGTTTCTTGAATACAACAATGCATGCCAAGAGCCATGAGCTGAAAAACTGGTCCGCATGAACTTGACCTGTGCCTGATTAGAGAGGTCAAAGGAGCTCTCAGGGCTGACCTGCCCCTAGGTGAGACGGAAGCTCGGGAACTTGACCGTGGCGTCAGGTTGGGAGCAGATGCCTAGCCTGAATTCCGTCTTCTGTAGCATAAACTCATCTTTTCTAATGTTGACCTCTGTGGACACAGAGAAGAGACTTGATGTAACGTCCCTCTGTGGTCTGCAGACTGACATCTAGTCTAATCACGCTTCTCTTTGAGCCAATGTAGACTTTTCCCCGAAGGGCTATTTTTCAAAAGCTTTCATGGCTGAATTTGTCTCCCTGGCTCCCTTCCAATCACTTCATAACATCCTCCACTTATGGGCCCCAAGACTGAGCAGTCTGTTTTAATGACTGATATTGGCTATAGATTAAGAATTATATCTTTGAAAATATTTCCATTATAACACAGCTCATTGTTGCCAAGATTTATATAGGTAAGGAGCCCCTGGAGTACAATAGGGCGTGTTTCAAAACTTTCTCTGTAGATCAAATATTTGATATTTAAGCGTGTTTTCCCACAAAAACAATGTTATATCTGATACATGGGCTCCCGGCCCAGCCAACAAGATCCGATTTAATCCACAGAGCAATAATGAGATCAGGTTGGATTTGGGGAGTAAGAATTGTCTGGTATTGAGAATAAGAGATGCAGGCAGACAGAATGGGAATTTCTTCTGCTAGATTCTCAGCAGGGGGCTGCCATAGGGAACATTATAGAGGGGCGATGCTTATGTAACTGCCTGTCTCCTCAGTGCTTTCCTGACCCTCACCCACCTCTTTGGTCCTGATCCCAGTACCCCAGCTTCCCTCACCCCAGTGGTCCCCAAGTCTCCCAGGGTGTGGCCACCTCACTCTGATCTCCCTACAGACCCCATCCCGTGCTTCAGTAAGTCCTGCCAGGGTCTAAACCCAGCCCTGTAGTGAGGCTAAGTTCAGGGAAGCGCGGGACGGCAGGCACCTCAGTGCCTGGAGTGAATGCTCAGCCATGCGGCTGGCGTTCAGGGGGCCACTTAGCTATCAAAAGTCTCTGAGCTCTCTGTACAGTTTCAGGCCGTGTCACAAGATGAACACACAGATTAGGGAGGGGAGACTTGGGGAAAGTGGAAGCTGCTATAATAGATTTGCCGACTGTCGGCTTGGGGATGTATCCTCAAGGGTACCTGCTTCCCAAGGATTTCCCTCCTCCATTTCCGAATCGCGGGTTGATTATGTGCTCCAGCTTACTTCTCAGCAGCTCCAAGGTCTTTTAAATCGCCTTTATTTTGAGAAATTTCTGCATGAAAGTTGCAAAACATCCTCTCTTCAGAAGCGTACATGATATAGGATTCCACTTACAAAACATTCTCAAGAAAGCAAACTCATCCACAGTGATAGAAAGCTGACTAATGGCTGCCCTCAGCTGGGGCAGGAGGGGGAAGTGGATCACGGACAGCGC
Source organism: Erethizon dorsatum (assembly GCA_028451465.1). Lineage (NCBI taxonomy): Eukaryota > Metazoa > Chordata > Mammalia > Rodentia > Erethizontidae > Erethizon > Erethizon dorsatum. The sequence continues at coordinate 115,828,845 of CM051833.1, forward strand.
CAGGAGAACTGCTGCGCGTGGTAGAGGCGGCCTTTGTCTGCATTGTAGGAAAGGTTTCACGGGTGTACACTGCCGAGGTTTGGATAAGTGTCCCCCAGGGGCACGTGTGCTAAACGCTTCATCCTCACTGTGCTCCTGGGAGTTGGTAGAATCGTTAAGAGGTGCGGCCTAGCTGGTTGAGGCAGCACCGTCCTGTAACTACCCTGGAGTCTGAGGTAGAGGGATCGAAATTCTTAGGCCAGCATGGGCAATTTAGCAAGTTCTGTGTCAATAAACTTAAAAATTGCTGGCATGTGGCTCAGTGATTGATCTCTTGCCTAGAGTGTGCAAGGCCCTGGGTGTAATCCCAAGCACCAGCACTGCAAAAAAACAAACAAAAATACAGAGGTGGGACCTTGCTGGAAGTCTTCCAGTCACTTTATGGGTGACCCAAGGGGTGGGCCCTGGAGGGGATATTGGGACCTGGACCCTCCTTTTTTGCACTTTTTGCTTCCCAGCTGCCACAAGGTAAACAGTTTACCCCACCAAACATTCCCTGCCATGATGTGCTGTCCCGCCAGAAGCCCAAAAGCAGCAGAGCTATTACGGTTTATATCTAGATGCCCCCCCAAAGCCTCATGTGCTCATAGGTGGGGCTTTGGGGAGGTGATTGTGATTGGATCATGCGGGTGTGATACTCATCAGTGGATTCGTCCACTGATGAGTTTATAGCTAAATGTGATTTGGGAAGCGAAACCTGTTGGGAGGAGGTGGGTCACTGGGGGCGTGGCCTGGAAGGGTCCACTCCCTCCTCCTCCCTTGATCTCTCTCTGCTTCCTGCTTCCCCACCTTAAGATGTTTCTCCTCTGCCACGCCCCTCCTCCATGCAGCCCTGCCTTGGAGCCAGCCAACTATGGACTGAAACCTCTGAAAACTATGAGCCAAAATAAAGCTTTCCTTCCTTTAATTATGGTTGTTGGGTATTTTTGTCTCAGCTACAATGAAAATAACTAAGACAAGGGCCAGCTAACTGTGGACTGAAACTGCCAAGACTACAAGCCAAAAATAAACCGCTCCCCTCACAGGTATTTTATTACATGAAAAGAAAGCTGACTAATACACCGCATCTGTCAAAACTCTTCACATTGTGCATTTAAATTATGTGTAGCTTATTGTACAATTATACTTCAATGAAGGGATACATGTAAAAGATTACTACACAGAGAGACTCATTGACATTTATTAAGTTTATCATATTTGCTTCAAGTATTGTGTGAGATTGGTTGTATATAAAAGGAATTAAATAAAACAGATCAAAGTGAAGTCCTCTACTGCCAATTTCATTACCCTAATCTCCAGAACAAGTATGAATTTAGTATGTAACTCATTCCACTGCTAATAACTTTACATGCATAGATATGTATCTTTAAACACTATGTTATTTCTATGTATTTAAAAAAATTATATAAGTATATACTTTATTCTACAAATGTCTTTTTTCTTACATTATTACGTGCTGATCTCATATAGATACAGATATTTTATAACATATAGGTACAACACTTCACACTGTAATAGCTACTATAACATCTCACAATACAATGGATTAAGATCATTCCTATCTTACCTGCACACTAAACCAGGGGGGAATCCGGGAACTGATGACCAAGCTCCCTGTCCCCAGGTGATGCCGCCCCTGCTCCTGGGGTCTCCTGCACAGGGCAACAGCAGTGAAAACCAACAGACCGACCTCAGTGAAGAGGAGACCAACACCCAGGAGGAGAGCTTTGCCTCCTGAAAGGACTGAAGTGTTGCCATGGAGACCGGGTGAGAGACAGCCTTGGGAGGTAGACTTGGAGAGGAGGAGAGCTAACTAGGGATCTCCTGGGATCCCCTGGGAGGCCTGGGATCAAACCAGGAAGTTCACAGGCCTGTGTTCCACTGTGGGAGGCCAGGTTTGGAGGGTGAGTCGGGGGGCAGCCCTGAAGGAGACGGCAGTTAGTGTGGTGGGATCTTTGATCTCTGGTACTGCTGCCTCCATCCAGCAGAAATGAGGGCTCTGAAGTACCATGGGCGATACATGGGTGGTCTAATTGTGTTCAATAAAATCATGGTCCCCTTAGATCTGGTTGAGGGATGTTCTTGAGTGACTCCTAGGGTTTGTCAAAACCCAGTTGACATTTGTAGCCACTGATGCTACTGAATTTGCCTCTACTACGCCAGGGTAACATAGTAGTGGCTGACAACCGGTCTTCTCTCTGTGCCAGCATCTGGATTTGCTGGGGACCAGAAGCCATAAAAACGGATGCACATACGCACAGGAACATGGGACAGCAAGGTAACAAAGGACGCTCAAGGTCTGCCAGCTCTCCTGCAGCAGGTCAAGGGGCACAAATGGAGAGGAAAACAAGTACCAGGAAGTGGAACACTACAAAAAGTTATAGAAAAGATGAAGAAATTAGACAAGTTCCACGAGGAAATGAACCAAAAGTTCACAGAAATATTACTCAATCCACCCAAACAGGGGATATAAGTAAAAGTTGGAAGAGCTGACCAAATCAGTTCAAATCATGAATGATAAATCACCAAAGATTTAGAACTCTTGAAAAGACATCAGACAGAAATAACTACGATAAAATAATGTGTAGAATTCATAAATGGCAGAAATGACCAACATGAAGATAGAGTGAAATTGAGGACAAAATGGTAAATTATGAAGAAGTTCTCAGAGAAAAGACACACACACACACACACACACACAAAAGAATAAAAAGACCAACCTAAGGCTAACTGGAGTTAGGGAAAAGCTAGATGATAACACAGATAGAATTATTAATATGTTTAAAGAAATCATAGCAGAAAATTTCCCAAATCTGAGAAAAGAGTTCAGCATACAAGTAAGCAAAGCTTCCAGAACACCAAACAACTATGATGAAAAAAGAAACTCACAAAGACATATCTTTATTAAATTGCCAGATATCCAACAATAAAACCAGAATTTTAAAAGCAGTCATAGAAAACCAAAACATCATGTATAAAGGTAAACCCATTAAAATTACAGCAGACTTCTCAACACAAAGCTTAAAGGCCAGAAGAGCTTGGAGTGAGTTATTTCAACCCTAAGAGCAAACGACTTCCAACCCAGGTTAACATAACCAGCAAAACTTTCCTTCAAAATAGATTGAGAAATAAGGACAATTCATGAAAAAACCAACCTAAGAGATATATGACTACAAAACTAGCATCCTAGAAAATACTCAAGAATATCCTAAACAGAAACAATGAAACCAATAGCTAAAAACCCAAGTGAAATCAAAACGCAAAGCAAGGTTGATGGATAAACAACAGCAAAAAATGACAGGGAAAGAAAAACAAAGGAGTCACCAATACAGCAAGAGTGAAATAATAGTAAATAATCAACACATCTCAGTAATATCTCTCAATATTAACCACTTGATAGTCCAATTATTTAAATACAGGATAACTAAAAATTGCACACTTTTTCATTAACTATTATAAGCTAATACAACAAGAAATATAAAAACAACAATTTTATCTAATTTATTCAATAATTTTTCTGTGTATGGTATATTTTAAGACATTCAATACACATGCAACATTAGAATCTAGTCAGTAGTATCCAATCTTTTTCCAAATTCTTTTTGGACTTTACACTGTAATGTTGGTCTTTCCTTTTTCACTGTGGGTGGCATAATTTCAATAAAATGTCTACCCAAAAAACATAATAGTCGATGATGGATGCCCTGGTTGGCATTTTGTTATCCTATATTTTTCCATTATTTAGTCTATTACACCTAATCTAAATTGTAAATGACATTTTGAACCCCCTCGTTTTGCACAAATAACAGACAAGTTCCATATTGTTTGGTCCAGAAGGTGCATAAATATTTTGTAATAATATTTTTCCTTACTTTTTGATTACAAGATAGCTTGTTAGATGTTGGTCAACTCTTCCAATACCACCCATAGAATTATTATAAGCATTGACTGCTATTAGAATTTTTTGGTTTCATTTCTTCTTTCAAGTTCTATCATTTCTGTATTATGACTAGTTGACAATCAAGAGATGTCTTTTTGTCTTTCCATTTTATAACAGACTTTTCCTCTCTGCTATGCTAACATTTCTACCTTTTTCAGTTTTTTCTTTTGCAAATCTTTTGGCACTTCCTTCCTATTCAGTCTCAGTGTACCAAACATGTCCATTTTGTGTTATAAAAGAATATTACTGAGTTCTGAAGGAGTATAAAAATTATATCTGATGTACTTATGATAAGAGTTTTTATAGACTGTAGCACAAAATTATAGGTTATTTTTCACAAATAAAATAAACATGAATTAGTAAAAGAAAATAACCAGAACTTATTAGATTTCACTAGAAACAAACATCAAAGGTGAATACAATGTTCTAAATTTAAAAGTATGAAAAGTCATTATAAAACAAATAAACAGATGTACAAGTGTATCTCATGCAAACAAGAATCAACTGGTTGAAATGCACACAAATGCACTGCTGGAGTGATGCTTGGAGTAAACTGTTAAGTGGTTTAATGGCTTGAACTCTCCAATAAAAAGACACAGATTGGCAGACTGTATCAAAAAGCAGAATCCAACAGTCTGTTGCCTCCAAGAAACTCATGTAATCTAAAAAGATATTCATAGACTTAAAATCAAAGGATGGAAAATAATATTTCATGCACCAGGACCCAGAAAGCAAGCAGGAGTAGAAATTTTAATCTTAGACACAGTAAACTTCAAGCTAAAACTGATCAGAAGAGACAAAGAAGGTGACTACATACTAGTTAAGGGAACAATCCAAGAAGAAGAGATAACACCTAAAAATATTTATGTGTCAAATATTAGAACATCTATTTTCATAAAACAAATACTGTTGAACATAAGAGGTCAAATAAGTACTAACACAATTATAATGGGGGATCTTCATACCCTGCTTTCACAAAGAGATAGATAAACTAAACAAAAAAGTCAATAAAGAAATATCAGAGCTGAACCACACCCTTGAACACATTGACTTAATAGATAGCAACAGAATATTCCACCCCACTACAACAGAATATACATTCTTCTCTGCAGCACGTGATACTTTCTCCAAAATAGATCACATATGAGTCCACAAATCCTGCTTAAATAAATATAAAAGAATCAAAATCACTCCATGTGTACTATCAGACCACTGTGCAATGAAATTAGAAATCAATGACAGAAAAAACTACGGAAAAAATAGAAACACCTGGAAAATTATTAATACACTACTAAACAACCAGTGGGTCACAGAAGAAATCAAGGAAGAAATTTAAAAGTTTCTGGAAGTTAAAGACAATGCCTGAACAACTTACTAGAACCTCTGGGACATTATAAAAAGCAGTCCTAGGAGGGAAGTTCATTGCAATCAGTGCTTACATTAGGAAAGCAGAGCCAGTGCAAGTAAATAACCTTATGAGGAACCTTAAAATACCTGAGAAACAACAATCCAGGACCAAATGAAAATTAAGGGGGAAATCATCAAGATTAGAGTGAAAAATCAATGAAATTGAGACTAAGAAAATAATACAAATAACAACTCAAAGAGCTTGTTCTCTGAAAGGATAAACAAAAATAGATAAACCCTTGTCCATAATTACCAAGAAAAAGAGAGAAAAGACTCACATCAATGCAATTAGAAATGAGAAAGGTGAAATCACAATAGACATTGTCAAAGTGTGGAAGATAGTAACTATTATGAATAATTGTATTCCAAGAAATTGGGCAATTTTGAAGAAATAGACAAATTCCTAGACTCATGCAAATTACCAAACTAACTAAAAAATACATAAAAATGCTGAACAACCCAATAACAAGCAATGAAATTGAGACCATAATAAAGAATCTAGAAACTAAAAAAAGCCCAGGACCTGATAGATTCACTGCTGAATTCTAAAAAACATTAAAGCATGTTATATCACCAATACCCCTCAAACTCTTCAAAGAAATTGAAAGAGACAGAGTGCTACCAAATTCACTTATGGAAGCCAGAATAACTCTGATCCCAAAACCAGATAGAGCCCCAGTGAAAAAAGAAAATAACAGACCAATCTCTTAATGAACATAGATGCAAAAATCTCCAACAAGATATTAGCAAACAGAAGGCAGCTCAGTATCAAAACCATCATATATCATGACCAGAGATGCAAGGATGGTTCAACATATGCAAATCAAGAAATGTAATATATCACATAAACAGGAGAAAAGTAAATAATTACATGAGCATATCAATAGATGCAGAAAAGCCTTCTGACAAAATCAAATGCCCCTTCATGATAAGGACTCAAAACATTAGCCAGATGCAAGAGAAAGAAATATAGGGGATACACATAGGAAAGGAAGAATACAAATTATCATTATTTGCAGATGACATGATACGCTACACAGAAAACCCAAAGAATTCCAAAAATCTCAGAATTAATAATCAACTTCTGCAATATAGCAGAATATGAAATTAACATGCAAGTCTTAATAGCATTTGTGTACACCAATAGTGACCTCAATGAGAAGGAAATTGTGAAAAATACCATCATGGCAGTTTCAAGAAAAATGAAATATCTCAGTATTAATCTAACCAAGGAAGTGAAGAACCTCTATAAACAAATCTACAGTACTCTGAAAAAGAAGATGTAAGAGGACATCCAAAAATGGAAAGATGTCCCCTGCTCCTGGATAGGCAGAATCAATATGGCCAAAATGGCCATATTTTCAAAACTATTATACAGATTCAATGCAGTCCCAACTAAAATATGAGCATCATACTTCACAAACATAGAGAAAACAATCCTAAAATTCATATGGAACCAGAAGAGACCAAGAACAGCAAAAGTAATCTTGGGCATCAAGAGCAAAGCAGGAGCTACCACACTACCAGACCTCAAGCTACACAACAAAGCAGTAGTAATAAAAACAGCATGGTGCTGGAATAGAAACAGACGTGTGGATCAATGGAACAGAATAGAATACACAGAAACATCCCCAGACACATTTAGCTCTTTGATCTTTGACAAAGGGACCAAAATCATACAAAGGACAAAAGACAGCCTATTCAACAAATGGTGCTGGGAAAACTGGTTATCTGTTTGCAGCAGATTGAAACTGGGCCCTTATCTCTCACCACGTACCAAAGTAAAATCAACATGGTTCAAAGATCTAAACATTAAAATAGAAACACTGAACATACTGGAAGATAAAATAGGTAAAACCCCTGAAGTCATAGGTGTAGGAGAGGATTTTTAAACAGAACCACAATTTCACAAGAATTAACAGCACAAATTAATAAATAGGATTACATCAAATTAAAAAGGTTCTGCACAGCAAAGGAATCAATAAGTAGAGTGAAAAGACAACCTACCAAACGGGGACCATTTTTGCCAGCTATTCCTCAGACATAGGAATAATATCTAGAATATATAAAGAGCTCAAAAACCTGAGAGCACTTAAAACAAAAGACCCAATTAAGAAATGGGCAATTGAAATGAACAGACACTCCTCCAAAGAAGAAATACAAATGACCAACAAATATATGAAAAAATGTTCAACATCTCTGGCCATTAGAGAAACACAAATTGAAACAATGCTGTTATGGCTTGTACTAGATGCTCCACCCTAAAGCCTTGTACGCTTATAGGTGGGGCTTTTCAGAGCTTGCTGGATCTAGCATGTCTGATACTGGGATTAAGGGTGTGTGGTCCACTAATTAGAATAAGCATAAGTCTGAGTGTGGATAATGAGAAGCCCCATCCTGGGTGTGGGTAGCACCAATGAATAAGTTTATAGCCTGGATGGAATATAAAGGGACAGGAGAAAGGTAGGCTTGCTGTTTTGTTGCTTGTTGCTTGCTGCTTACTGCCTGCCTGCCATGAACAATTTCTCATCTGTGATGCCCCTCTGCCATGCCACCGTGCCTTGGAGCCAGTTGACTATGGTCTGAAACCTCTACAAACTGTGAGCTGAAATAAACCTTTCCTCTTTTAATTTGTAAGTGTCAGGTATTTTGTCTCAGCAATGAGAGAAGTAACTAAGACAAATGCTAAGCTTCTATCTTACACCAGAAAAAAATGGCAATCATGAAGAAATCAAAAAATAAAAAATGCTGATGTGGCTGCAGTGAAAAAGGAACCCTCCTGGGCCGGTGAGATGGCTCAGTGGTGTAAGTGCCTGCCTGACAAGCGTAAGGGCCTGAGTTCAACTCCCGGAACCCACATACGAAAAAAGGGCCGGTGATATTGCTCAGTGGCACGGGCACCTGCTGGGGCGTGAGGTCCTGAGGTCGACCCCCGGTATCCACAAAAAAAAAAAAAAGGAACCCTCCTGCATTGTTTATGGGAATGTAAACTAGTATCACCTCTATGGAAATGAGTATGGAAATTCTGAAAAGAATTAAAATTAGAAATTCCATATGACCTAGCTATACCCCTTCTAGGTATCTCCTCCAATGAGCTAATATCATACTAGAGTGCTATGTGCATACCAATATATGTAGTAGCAAAATTCATAATAGCTAAATCCTGGAAGCAGCCTGTATGCCCACCAACAGATGGCTGAATAAAGAAAACGTGGTAGCTATACATAATGAAATCCTACTTGGCTAGAAAGAAGGACAAATTTAAGACATTTGCTGGAAAATGGATGCACCTGGAAAATATAATGTTGAATGAAAAAATCAAACACATAAGCTTAAATACCATATAGTAACTCCCATTTGAGTACGGCAAAGTACAATAAAGCACGGATAGAAGGAGATAGATCTCTTGCAAATGGGGGGTCCTGGAGACCAAGGGTGATAGGACAAGGGGACGGGAAGGGGAAGTAAGTAGAATAAAGATGTGCCATGTAAACGAACCTAATAACCTCAATGAATATAAACATTATATGTCATGAACATGAGACAAGATTAATATCAACAAGTATAAAATGGGGAAAGAGGAATTAGAGGACAAGGGAGGGAGGGAATGAGAAGGGGATCGAAAAACAGAACCAAGCTGTAGTATGTACATGTACCCACTCCCCAAGATGATTGTAAGCTGAATGTACTGCAAACATACACTAAGAAGATAATTTTTACTACAATATAATGTGAATATAATACTACATTTTCTCTTCATTCTCCCTTCAATGGGCATTTCAACTGTTTCAAATTTTTCATAATTACAAACAATATTGCAATAAGTGGTGAGGTTTCAAAACAAACCTCCTGACATGGGCAGTACTGGGAATAATATTATTGGGTAGAAGCCACAAGGAGAGTGTACAGGTGGTTTTTCTCTGAGTCAGATGTTGCTAAATCAGAATGTCCTGTTTCAATGATCTATGGAGCACATAAGAATAGCTGAAGTCAAATACGACCCTTTCTGCAAATCCCAGCACAACAAAGCAGCTCAGTTTTGTATCATACAGAGTTTGAGGTGATTTAGAAGACAACTCTGGTGGCCCCCACCATTGAAACCTGACTCTGATACACCAGAGAGCCGCAAAGCAGAGGGGCAGATGCCTTCCGCAACAGACCATGAACAAGTCAACACCATCCATTCCTGTCTAAGTCCTTGAGGGCTGTTAATTTCAAGTGAGCATCAGGAAATAGACAGTCACAGTTTCCAGGTGACTAAGCTTGATATATAGGTGTTAAACCTACCTTACGTATAGTATGTTCCAGATCCCCCTCTTGTGCTTACTTCTTACATTTTTGATTTGGTAAAAAGTTAATGTAGCATGTTGAAACACCCCTTTACTCTTGTGTTTCTAACAATTATTCTAACAAGCATACATAGTCTCTCATATATTATATCTTTGTTGTGAAATTTTACCTTTTGTTATTATAAAATTATATCTTAAAAAGTGTGGAAGAGGAAAGTTCAAGCAATATAATAGAATAGGATGATGCAGAAGAATTCATGTAGCTATTCTTACAGAGAAAGGCTGGAAGGAGCATATCTATATAGACATATGTCACAGTTTATTACAGTCGATATCTATCTATCTATCTATATCTATCTATCTATATCTAACCATCTCTCTATATAGCTATCTGTGAAAGAGAAAGGGAAATCTCCAGATTCTAGAAACAGGTACCTCAGAGACCGAGCACTGCAAAGGAGCTAACTGCAGCATAGCCTCTGCAGGGTTTGGGCCAGTTCTAAGTCCTACGGGTTCCTGGAATTTTAACACTCTTGCAAGCCAAGCAGATATTGTCTCTGGTGTAAGCAAGAAAGGCAACTGGAATTCAGCACTTGGCAAAATCTGAGTTCCTGAGGGCTGGGCTGTTGGCATAAACAGGACCAGACCAACTTCCTCTTTCCTCAGGCTAGAGGTGAACAGAAGGTCACTCAGAAAATCTTGAAACCCAGCCTATGCCACACCCACCAGGACCCTGAAGCTCCACTGCAAGGCTGGAGCATGAAGCTGAAAGACACATGAAAGCTGGCTGAGGGCTCTGATGTCTGCAAGAGTCTAGCTGAGGAAAAGTGGGAATCACAGCAGAGGTACAGCCCAAGGCACACAGATCTTCACTAGGGAAAAATCTCCTGAAAATGAATTCCTTGCTGCAACCTGTGCAGCCAGCAGGGTCCTGAGAGGGGGCAAAGGGAGATTAAGAAAAAACTAGACACATATTTAAAGGAAAGCTGGGACCGGTTGGGACCTGACCTCTCTGATGGAAAGGCAGCAACAACCCAGCACAGTCTGCATCTTTATTTATACACAGTAAAAAGGGGGGAAGCATGTGACAGAATCAAAAGTGCAAGGTCTTAATGTTTTGCTGAGAACAATGAAAGTAAAGCATTCTCAGAGCTATCTGTGCTGTATTAGTTAACAGGGATAACCACCAAGGGCCGACACCTACTGGACTGGTCTTGCTCTAGTCCCAAGGAGTTTGCTGACCTCCAGCTCAGCCTTGGCTCAGCTGCTCCCCACATCTCCCCCATTTCTATTTCTTAGTTGCAAGCAATGGGTGGTCCATTGGAGATGGAAGAGTTGTGTTTAGAGGACTCTGCAGAAAATTTTTTTTCTTTTTTTTTTGTGGAAGGCTTTTTTCTCCTCTCTTTTCCAGGTGTCTGTGGTGAAGGTTTTATTTGTGAAGGCCTTTTCTGTCTCTGAGTGGACTTACTTGTTTAGGCTAAAAATTCCCAGTCTAAGGATTTTAGGTACCTGTGTTTAGCAAATTAACCCTATTCAACCTTGTTAACCCACAACAATAGTCAGTTACTAGTGTAGCTGGAAATTGTTAGAAGGTGTCAGTGATTTGAGTTTTTTTTATAGCTAGCTTATTGTTATGGCATTGTTTTATATATCTTGTGGTTATACTTTTTTTGCTGGATGCTTAAGACCAAGGTAAAGTGAGCCCTGTATTAATTAAAATTAATCTTTTGCTATCTATCAAAGTCAGTTAAGTCTCCTTAGGATTTGCCTTGGAACCATGTATAGCACCTCTCAGTTTTTTTGTCAGTGTCAGCCATCTGGATGAGTTACTGCCATTGCTTGACCAAGCTGCTTTTTGTGAAAGCTTGGGAGACTTTTTTCTCTGGTGACTCTCCTTAGGCACACTGTATACCATTGATTTCCTCTCTATGTGGTCTAACAATCTCCTTGGTCAGGAGGTTATGTAACTTATCACAGTTGTAGGATGTCCCAGAAAATGTTCCCTCATGTCCTCGGTCTTTGTTGACCTCGGAGGGCCAGGGCAAAAATATTGGCTGTCTTTTTAGCCCATCTATCTTTTTAGTTTTTGGTTTTTAAACCTCAGTTGTTGAACATTCAGAAGAGAGGATTAATGACATTACATTATAATGGGAGCAGTGAGCTTAGTTATTAAAAGATTTATCTGAATATTAAGCACATTGAAATACAAAGTATAGCCAGAGAACTGTTATTTTTTACCAACCATGGATGTTTTTAGTAGTCAAATCTCTGTAGAATGTTAGCAGACAATAGCTGTATAGTTTTACAGAGAAAAATTGAGATCAAAAGCCATATATAATATTGTACCATAACAATCATGATAACATTTTTGTAACACACTTAAATTTCTATTTTGATGTAGAATAACCTTTTTAGTCAGTCATCTCTATCTAGTATTTAAGAAGCTCTCACTTAATTTGTTGTCCTTTAATGGGATGTCATTGAAGTGTGTGACATTGTCTAGCCTGCTTAACATCTCTAAGTGTAGTGGCACATACATAGCATATACATCACATAAGTTTTTGTTAAAAATATTATTATTTGACTGGTGACCTCGTGTTGGCTTGACATGAACCTCCTATCACAAATATCTGGAGCACAAGAGAAAGGCAGATGTCTGAATCTGAAAGAAAATGTTTATCACAATAAACAAGCCCAGTTTTATATGTTAGAAGACCTGTATATCTGGAAGGCATGAATATATATAATACGCAATGAGATTAGCAACAATCACTCATCATAGCCATGTGAAAACTTTTGTTTCTTAATTTAGTTTTGTACCAAGAACATCTTTAATGAGAAGACCTTATTGTTTTATTTTTAGAAAACTTAACCTTTTGATGATGACCAATGTAAACATATCGCAATATTTTTTGAGGGCCAGGGATATAGCTCAGCAGCACAGTGCCTGCCTGGCAAGCATGAGGTCATGAGTTTGATTCCTGGTGCCAAAAAAATATGTATATATATATTGTTTGAACATTTTTGAGATGTCTCCCATAAGGCTATGGAGATCATTGGGGCCTCCCATTAATGAACAAGAACTGGAGAATTATTTCCAGGTAGCTGCTTTTTTTTATTAATTGAAGTCCTGTCCAATAGTTTTTCCCCACCCTAAGAGATTTTTGTTTAATTATCTTAACAATTTTTGATGACTTATGAGAACCAGATCATAACACTTAACACATTATTTTTGAACAATGAGAAACTCTGAAATCATAATACATAAACAATAATATTCATTACATTTATAAAACCAATTTTAACATCATTTTGATCAGCTGGCAACTTGGGTGGAAGCATATCTTTAATTTTGATGACATTTATCTACAAGCTAAATTAAATTACAGACAAATGCTTCAAAAGTCCAAAAATGCAAGAAGAAGAAAAATTTGTCAAGCTCAAGTAATACAGCTCTTTACATATTGACAGACAAAACAAACACATACACACAATTTGCTCATAAAATAAGAGTGCACACAAATATATTTTTGGCCAAATTGAATTATAATAACTATTTTACAATTTTAGAAGTTAGTAATTATAAATAGACTAGTCAGAATTTTTTGTAGGTCAATCATCAGCAATCTCTTACAAGAAGAGGGCCGGTGAGATGGCTCAGCGGCATAAGCGCCTGCCTTGCAAGCGCGAGGGCCTGAGTTCGACTCCCGGATCCCACATATGAAAAAGGGGCCGGTGATATCGCTCAGCGGCACGGGTGCCTGTTGGCGTGTGAGGTCCTGAGGTCGACCCCCCAGTACCCACAAAAAAAAAAAAAAAAGAAGAATTTGGAAGGAATAAAAACTTTTTAGCTATAATTAATATTTTTTTGTATTTTGTTTTGTCTTAAGAATACTGGCAACTTTTGTGTCCCTTTCTTTCATGTAGCCTCCAGCTCAGTTATCTCCACACACTCTGTTACATACTGAGAACTTTTTTTCTTCTAACAGCATTCTCTCTGTAAGATCTAATATAATTTGAGTTAATATTATCACTTATGTAGATTTCCTTTGCTGGTGCCTTTATCTTTTGCCAGGGCTGTGCCCCGACCCCTTGCCCCTGGGTTGCTATGACTACACCCCAACAGTTCCCTGCTGGCTGTAAATGCTGCAGACATTTGTGATGTAAGAACAGCAACCCTGTGTGCTCAGAGAAAGAGTGAACACTGGCTCACTCCGGGCTGACTGAGGCTCAGAAAAGGCGACCTGTGGCTATCCATAGGCTCCAGGACAGAGGTGCAGATGCCACCGGGTGCCCCGAGCCAGGGCACGCAGCCTGTGTTCCCTGCTGCAGCTGATGTTTTGACAAAGCAGGCATTTGGGTTCCTCCCCCCTCCCTTGTCCAGGCCAGGCTCTAGGCTTGGTGGAGCTCTATGGTCCCCCCGGCTTGTGCCTATTGGCCCTGTTCCCTGCCCTACCTGGGGGTCTGTGAGAAGTGGTGAGAGGAGCAGAAAGCAGTGGTTTCTCCCTATTAAACAACCCTTTAAAAGTCTGTAGGGGTCTAGATAGATTTGTGCTGGTTGATTTTTACCCTATCCGTGTTCTAAGCTGCTTTTCCACCTTCTCCCAAGTATGTAAATTTATAGCTTTTTGTTGGGGGCAACCAAGGACAGGTCCCATGAACAAACTTAAGAAATTTAGCAAACTGTGTATTTTTTTTTTTTTAATGTGGGTACTGGGAGTCGACCTCAGGACCTCGTGCTTGCCAGCAGGCACTTGTGCCGCTGAGCGATCTCACCGGCCCAAGCTGCGTAGTCTTGATAGGCATCTCTCTAACCTTAAGCAAAGCTTTAAGCATTTTAATATACAAAGAACGAACTCTAGATCCTAAATTTGCCATTGTTTTACACCCAGTGATTACTCAATGCACTCTGTGTCTTATTTATGTTGCGTGCACTCCGGAGCGTCTCTTTGTCTTGGCTTACTGAGTTTTTTGTGCTCAGGCCCCACGTTGGGCGCCACCTGCCACAACCTGTGCAGCCAGTGGGGTCCTGAGAGGGGGTGAAGGGAGATTAAGAAAAAATTAGACACATATTAAAAGGAAAGCTGGGCCCAGGTGGGACCTGATCTCTCTGATGGAGAGGCAGTGACAACCCAGTGCAGTCTGCATCTTTATTTATACACAGTAAAAACGGGGGAAGCACATGACAGAGTCAAAAGTGCAAGGTCTCAGTGTTTTGCTGAGAACAATGAAAGTAAAGCATTCTCAGGGCTATCTGTGCTGTAGTTAACAGGGAGAACCACCAAGGGCAGATACCTGCTGGACTGGCCAAGGACTGGCCAAGGAGCTTGCCGACCTCCAGCTCAGCCTTGGCTCAGCCGCTCCCCACAATTCCTAAATAAGACTCCAAACCACAGGAGGAAACCACCTTGAGAGTCAGATCATGAAAGTAACAGGAAACATAATCACAGAAAAGAAGAGAGCCCACAAAAAGAAAGGCAGCTGGGCATGGAGGTGCATCCTGCAGTCCCAGCTACTCAGGAGTCTGAGGCAGAAGAACTGGAGCCCAGGAGTTCCACATCTGCCCTGGGCAACATAACATGATTCTGTTTCAAAAAAACAAATAAAAATTTAAAAGAGGCAGAATTAGAAATGGACCAAATAGTTCTTTCATCAATAAAATTTACATCCACTGAAACTTAGAACTAAATACATTCAATGGATGAATTAAGAAAAGGAAACAAACTGAAGAAATGACTCAGAATGTAGCAGAGATGAAAATAGAAAACACAATGAATAAGAATTTAAGAAGCACAGAAGAAAGATTCACAAATGAAAGGACATCCAATAGGAACTGTGGAAGGGACTCATGGAAAACAGGAAAGAAGTAATATTCGAAGTGATAACGATTGAGAATTATTCTCAGAATTTACAAGACAGGAATTCTGTACGGACACCTATTGTTGTACAAAAATTCACCCCAGAGCTTGGTGGATTAAAACAACACAGTAGCTTTAGCTCACAGTCTGTGGATAAACAACTTGGGCTTGGCTCAGCCCAGAGGTCCTCTTTCTTAGTCTTTGGGGGTTCACTCACACATTTGGGGCCACCTGGCAGAAGTGGTCAGTGGGCACTGGCCTCACTTGCATTCACCCACTGAGAGCCAAAGGAGCAGAGAAGGCAGCTTGGCCCATGAGGCTCCCTGCAGAAAGAGCTCTGTTTCACTTCGCAAAACTACCACGGCACAAGATGACCTTGCGGTGACCGACAGCCTCTGTGCTTTGATTTAATGTTTTGCAGCTGGTTTTCAAATGTGCTGTTGTGTAGCATGTTCCGCCCTTTACAAAGATTGTGACAGATGTTGACTCACTGGGAGGAAGTTGGATCCAAAAGCAAAGTTGGAGGCATTTTAATTAATGGCTTGACATTTCTTTGTTGCAGTTGCAAGCCTGGGGTTACTAATTATTGCGGACTGATCAGGCCCGCAACCTCCCAAATGAGTGCAGAGCGAAGGCTTAAATAAAAGGACAAGTGGTATGATTTTAGGGCTCTGGGGGGATCAAAACCCTCTAACAGAATTCAAGATTCTCTAGGGATTGGGACAAAGAACCTCTCTGGGTGGCCCGTATTTATTTGGTTTTCAAACAAAGGAAGGGCTTACAGTGGAAAGCGTAGAAACTGAGCAGGACTTTGGGAGTTCATTCAAGGACTTTCCCAAGTAGTCAGTTATGTTAGGTAGGAGAACTATCTTATCTCCAGGTTGGAAACTTTATTGCCCTGGAATAGGGGGAGTCAGCAGCCATGTCCTTGGTTGCCTCAGCTGTGGTTATCTTGACTTTAGAGCACCGTGCATATGTCCTTTTCCAACACAGCCAGAAGTTCCTGTGTTTAGCAACTTAACCCTGTACAGCACAGTCTCCAACAACTAATTGTCATTTTTACCTATGACCACTTCACCCTCTAGACTCAGCTCCAAGTTCTAAATAAAACAACAAATCACTTTGGTCAATGTTAAACTTTGTGCCGCCAGAACTCTAAGACTAAAACTTTTTGGGATTATGGATAATGTTTAAGAAATCAACAAAAATTTTCTTTACACAGTACATTAATATGGGAGATGGACAAAAAAGGAAAAATTGGTCTAGATTGTAGGGAAGAACAGCAAGCAGAAGAGAATAGAATATGGATCATGAAAAGGAGGAAACAGCAAGGTTCCCCTATTTTGGCTTCCTGAAACATGAGTTCCTCCCAGCTAATAAGTGGGAGTGTGAAAACAATTTGTTTTTCCTAAATAAACTTCATATAAGATCTTTGATAAAGTGATAGGAAAGAAGGAAGTTTTGTTCATAATCATAATAAACTTCAGAATTCAAACAGCACATTCACTTCTGTTCTGGAAATACTTTGTTCTATGAAGGTCTTTCAGGCTGATAATCCTTATGCAATTTTCTATTCAACATATTCAAGCTGCTGGGCAAATAATCCTGAAGGGAAGAAATAAAATGCTACCTACCCTAGCAAACATCTAATGTAACCCCTTGTAGACCCATAAGCAGGACCAGCACATTAGCCAGGTTTCCTGTTGCTGGAACATAATACCTGAAATTCACAATATAGCCACTTACCAGTCCAATCATTTAGATACAGGATGACCAAAACCTGCATTTTTTAATTTTTAAAAGAATATAACAGGAAATAAAAAATGACAATATTATCAAATTTATTCAACACTGGAATCAACTGGTTGAAATGACACCTACGCAAGCAACACTTGGGACAGTCAATACATAAACAAATGTGCTGCCCAAGTGATGTTCAGGGTAAACTATTAAGTGGTTAAAGGAGGAGAAGCTTAATTTATTTTATGGTTTCAGGGGATTCAGTACATGGTCAGCAGGTTCCAAGGCAGGAGCATCATGGCAGAGGGCTGTGGTGCAGCAAAGCTGCTTAGTTTGTGGCAGCTGGGAAGCAGAGCAGGGGAACAGTGCCAGAGACGAGGGGTCGGGGCCAGACATAGATCCCAGGGCCACACCTAAATGACCTACCCAGACACACCCAGAAACGTGCTCTACCAATCTTCTGGTGGCTCCCAAGCCACTCAAGTTGACACAATCAAGCTTAACCATCAGAGCCAAAGAGTGAAGTGTTTGGGACAGATGGGGACAAGCAACCACTGAGGTGGCTTCAGGATGAGACAGATCTGAGGAGATGGCACACCCAGGCTCCAAATTCCCAAGGATTGTATCTATTTCAAATATTTAGTCTCTTTGTCTTCATAAATGCCCTTGGGCTTATCACACCAGATGGTCAGATACATGTTTTGAAAATTTGGACACTACTGAGAGAATTCAACATGGCCGACCAGAGGAGGCATCACATCAGAGAAGCTCAGAAAGGATTCTCTGACAAAGGAAATATTTGAAAGGTTAAACGGCTTCTCACACTGCAACAGAAAATTATTAAGAAAGACAATATATCTAGATCAGATGAAAAATGGACAATCGGTAAAGGAAAGCAGGGTTCTTGTGTCAGGTCCAGCCGCCACCACACCCTGCTCTTCTAGGGAGCAGCCATTTTGGTAGTGAGGCAGGAAGTCTGAGGGACCAAACTAACACTGCAGAGACCAGATTCCTGGAGCAGTGTGTGCATCCCCAACCCCAGGTGTGGTCCCTCTCCAAACACTGAGAAAAAGAGCATTCCTGTGTTCTCTGCTCCAGTGCTTACTGAGAGCAGCTGACCCCCCCCAACCCTGACTCAGGCCGAGAGAGGACACACAGGCAAGGACATCCTACATTCTCAGAACACCAGCCAACTTGCCAGTGTGTGTGCTCATGGCCCCAACACTCACCTGGGTGACCGGCTTGCTGTAGAGTCATGGGCAGGTGCACAGAGACCAGCTGGCATGAGCTCTGTGGGCCCATAGGTCAGCTGAGTTGCTAGCATGTCACCAAGGAATCTGCAGAGTGCGGGGCAGACCAGTTCCACAACACTCACTGCCATCTCCTGCGGAACTCACAGCCAGCGTGTGACAGCAACTGCAGTCTCCTGAGGACACCGCTGGAGAGTGCACAGGTGCACACCCGACTCAGTGGAGGCCTGCTTTCCAGTGCATCTGCCTGCTGATTCTACCATCACGCTCAGGGAAGGCGAAGGGAGAGTGCCCAACCCAAGGCCTGGGACCACGTCAGACTCAGCCTGCGTGCTCGCGGGGTGCTGGAATCAAGTCCTGAGGCTGAGTTAGCCTCGGCTTTGCAGTGGGAAGGTGAGAGGTGATACTGGGGTGTCAACACCCAGGCTTTCTGACAAAGAGGTTATGTGTGAATCACACATATGTTGTCTTGATGGAGTGTTTAAACGGGGTCCCTGTCGGATATCTTCTAGGGTATTTTTATTGTTTTGTACTGGGGGTCATATTTTGTTGTTTTTCATGTTTTCTGTGTGTTTATTTGGTTTTGCTTATTTTTTCTTCTGGTTGCATTGATTCAGTTGGTGTCTAGGTTTCCTCCCTCTTCTCATCTCCCTCTCTCGCTTCTCCACCTCAAGCTCCCACAGCAATACTACTACTTTATTGCTTAATTCTTTTTCTCAGTACATAAACTCCTCCTCTCAAGTTTTCAGTTTGCTGCATTCTGCTCTCTCACAGTCACTCCTAGCTTCTCCAGAATTAACCCTCTATCTTCCCCATCCTATTCCTTTGGCACTTCTGTATCTTACCAAGCCCCTGTCCTCCCATACCTCCTTTCCATGTTACGGATACACAAACCAATCAACAGGTTCTGACAGCCACACAGCTTTCCTCATATACAAAGGACATAGACTTCCTCTGGATCTTGTCCTTGCCCCCACAAAATCTTAAATCCCTCAATACCAAGCCTTCAAGTCGACTGAAAGTACTCCAACAATAACTGACCCATATCAGATTTTCCTTTTCCTTTCACCTATCACTGTCCCCAAGCCAACCATTTCCCTTACTTACACTCCTCTCTCACACACTCTTCAATCTCTTCCTTCCACTTCTCCTACCCCATTGCAGTATAACTGTTAACAATAAAAGGACAGGGCCGGTGAGATGGCTCAGCGGCGTAAGCGCCTGCCTGGCAAGCGCGAGGACCCGAGTTCAAATCCCGGAACCCACATACGAAGAAAGGGCCGGTGATATCGCTCAACAGCACGGGCGCCTGCTGGCGCGCGAGGTACTGAGGTCGACCCCTGGTACCCACAAAAAAAAAAAAAAAAACAATAAAAGGACATAGACTGCACAGAAGATTGGTAAAAGGTAAAAGTGTAAATGCAGGATCTACTTTGTATAAGTCATGTATAATCAGATCTGTGAAGGCTATAATAACTAGAAGTCATCCTTTCTGCAAAACATAAGAACAGAGTCCAAGTCACTTAAAGTAAATGACTGAAGGGGTAAATACTATCACGGGACATATAAAGCTGAAAATACATGATGAGGAAGTAGTGTCTTACTAAAAATCTTCATAAAAACTACACACTCGGGCTGGTGAGATGGCTCAGCAGCATAAGTGCCTACCCGGCAAGCGCAAGGGCCCGAGTTCGACTCCCGGAACCCACATACGAAAAAAGGGCCGGTGATATCGCTCAGCGGCACGGGCGCCTGCTGGCGTGTAAGGTCCTGAGGTCGACCCCCGGTACCCACAAAAAAAAAAAACTACACACTCTCCCCATCATACTAGACTTCAACCAGCAGTACCAAAAAAAAAAAAAAAAAAAATGGAGGTGGATGAAAATTACAAACAGATACACTTACACAACGGATCATGGGAAAACAAGGCAACAGAAGACCCCAAAGGTCTCTTAACAGATCAAGGGGGCACAAATGGAGAAAAAAGCAAATACCAGATAATGGAATGCTACAAAAAGATTAGAGAAGATATGAAGAAAGTGTGTGTGTTCAAAGAAGGAATAACCCAAAAGTTCATGGAATTATCCATCAAAATACTCAATATGGATTTGGGGAAAATAAGTAAAAAATTGGAAGAGCTGACCAAAACAGTTCAAAACATGAATGACAAATTCACCAAAGATATGGATTCCACAAAAAGATATCAGACAAAAATAACTGAAATTAGAAACTGTATATAATTCACAAACTGCAGAAAGGACCAATGCAAAGACAGTGTCTGAAATTGAGGACAAAAATGACAAATTATGAAAAACTACTCAGAGAAGTCACAAGAAAAGAGAACAAGAATAGACCACCTAGCAGCTACTAGGCAACACTAAAATAACCAACCTGAGACTAATTAAAGAAAGAGAAAAGGTAGAAGATAACACAGATGGAATTATTAGTACGTTTACAGAAATCATAGCAGAAAATTTCTGAAATCTGAGAAGAGTTCAGCATACAAGTAAGCAAGGCTCCAGAACACCAAGCAACTATGATAAAGAAAGAAGCTCACCAAGGCATATCCTTGTTAAATTGCCAGACGCCAAAAACAAAACAAAACAAAAAACCCAGAATTTTAAAAGAAGTCAGAGAAAAACAAAAAATACATGTAAAGGTAACCCCATTAGATTTACAGCAGACTTCTCAACACAAACCTTAAAGGCCAGAAGACCTTAGAGTGAACTATTTCAAGCCCTAAGAGCAAATAGCTTCCAATCCAGATTCACACAACCTGCAAAACTTTCCTTGAAAAAAGACTGAGAAATAAGCACATTTCATGAGGAAAAAAAAAAGCTCAAGAGCTCAAGAGATATACAACTACAAAACCAGTACTCCAAAAGATACTCAAGAATATTTTAAACAGAAATGATGAAAACATAAAGCTAAAAACCCAGATGGAATAAAAATACTGAGGAAGGTAAATAGATAAATAACAACAAAAAATGACAGGAAAAGAAAAATTGAGGAGTCACCAACACAGAAAGAACGCAGTGATAGTAAATAATCAACACCTCACAGTAATCTTACTCAATGTTAATGACCTCAGCTTTCCAATTAAAAGACACAGACTGGCAAGATGGAAAAAAAAAAACAGAATCCAACAGTCTGTTGCATTGAGGAAACTCATCTAATCCAAAAAGATATTCATAGACTTAAAGGATGGAAAACAATATTTCACGCACCAGGACACTGAAAACAAGTAGGGGCATCAATTTTAATCTCAGACAAGGTAAACTTCAAGCTAAAACTGATTAGAAGAGACAAAGAAAGTCACTACATATTAGTTCAGGAAACAATCGAACAAGAAGACACAAGCTTATTATTATTTAGGCACTGAATACTGGAACATCTATCTTTATCAAACAAATACTGCTGATCATAAAAGATCAAATAAACCCTAACACGATCATGGTGGTGATCAAATAAACCCTAACACCCCACTTTCATAAAGAGATAAATCAACTAAACAAAAAAAAATCAATAAAGAAATATCAGAGCTGAACCACAACCTTGAACATATGGACTTAATAGATAGCAACAGAGTATTCCACCCCACGACAACAGAATATACATTCTTCTCTGCAGCACGTGATACTTTCTCCAAAATAGATCACATATGAGTCCACAAATCCTGCTTAAATAAATGTAAAAGAATCAAAATCATGCCATGTGTACTATCAGACCACTGTGCAATAAAAAAATGGTCTGTGGAGGCCAGTGAGATGGCTCAGTGGCTTAAGCGCCTTCCCGGCAAGTGCGAGGGCCCGAGTTCGACTCCTGGAACCCACATACAAGAAAAGGGGCCGGTGATATCGCTCAGCGGCACGGGCGCCTGCTGGCGCGCGAGGTCCTGAGGTCGACCCCCCGGTACCCACAAAAAAAAAAAATGGTCTGTGGAAACCAATCACAGAAAAAATCATGGAAAATTTAGAAGCACCTGGAAATTTATTAATACACTACTAAACAACCATTGGGTCACAGAAGAAATCAAGAAAGAAATTTTAAAATTTCTCGAAATTAAAGACAATCCCTGTACGACTCACCAGAACTTCTGGGACACAGTGACAGCAGTCCTAAGAGGGAAGGTCGTTGGAGTCAGCACTTATAGCAGGAAAACAGAGCCAGCTCAAGTAAATAACCTTAGCAGCAACCTTCAGATACTCGAGAAACAGCAACAAGCTAGGCCCAAACCAAAATTAAGAAGGGAAATCATAAAGATCGGAGTGGAAATCAATGAAATTGAGACTAAAAAAATACAAAGAATTAATGAATCAAAGAGTTGGTTTTTTTTTTTTATTGTGGGTACAGGGGCGTCGAACTCAGGACCTCACGCTTGCCAGGCAGACACTTATGCCACTGAGCTATCTCACCGGCCCATGGTTCTTTAAAAGAATAACCAAAATACTAGGTAAACCCTTAGCCAAACTTACCAAGAGAAAAAGGGAAAAGATTCATATCAATGCAATTAGAGGTGAAAAAGGTGAAATCAAAACAGATGTCGTCAAAATTCAGAAGCTAATACTACTATGAAAAATTGAATTCCAACAAACTGAAAAACTTGAATAGACAGATCCCTAACTCATACAAATTACCAAAGCTAACTCAAGAAGACACAAAAAAATACTGAACAACCCAGTAACAAGCAATGAAATCAAGACAGTAATTTAAAAACCTACAGACTTTTTAAAAAGCCCAAGACTTGAGGGATTCACTGCTGAATCCTAGAAAACCTTTTTTCTGTTGTTGTTGTTGTTTTTTTGTTTGTTTCATTTTTGTTTTTTGAGACAGGGTCGCACTGTATAGTTCAGGCTGCCCCTGAACTCACTATGAAGCCCAGGCTGGCCTTAAACTTGCAGCAATACTCCTGCCTCAGCCTCCCAAGTGCTGGGATTATAGGTGTGCGCCACCATGCCCAGCTAGAAAACTTTTAAGGTTATTATATCACCAATACTTCTAAAGGTCTTCAAAGAAATTGAAAGAGACAGAGTTCTTCCAAACTCATTTATGGATACTAGCACCACTCTGACCCCCAAACCAGATAAAGACTAAACTAAAATAGAAAACTACGAGCCAATCTCCTTAACGAACACAGATGCAAAAATCCTCAACAAGATATTAGTGAATAGAGGATCATCCATCATGACCAAGTAGGTTTCATCCCAGAGATGCAAAGATGGTTCAACATATGCAAATCAATAAATGTAATACATCACATAAACAGAAGCAAAGTAAATAACTACATGATCATATCAATAGATGAAGAAAGAGTTTTTGAAAAAATTCAACACCCCTTCATGATAAGAACCCTGAAGAAAATAGGAATAGAGGGACCATGCATAAATTTGATAAAGGCTATTTATGACAAACCAATGTCTAACATCATACTAAATGGGGGAAAACTGAAAGCATTCTCTCTAAAATCAGGAATAGGACAAAGATGCCCTTTATCACCATTTCTATTCAAAATAGTGCTCAAAACATTAACCAGAGCAATCAGGCAAGAAAGAAATAAAGGGGATTCATGTAGGAAAGGAAGAACTCAAATTATCATTATTTGCAGATGACATGATACTCTACAAAAGACTCAAGGAACACCAAAAACTCTTAGAATTAATAACCAATGTCAGCAATGTAGCAGGATACAAAACCAATACACAGGGCTGATGAGATAGCTCAGCAGCATAAGCCTGCCTGGCAAGCGTGAGGTCCTGAGTTCAACTCCCGGTACCCACATAAAGGAAAAAAGGGCCAGTGATATTGCTCAGGGGCACAAGCGCTTGCTGGCAACCGTGAGGTCCTAAGGTCGACTCCCGGTACCCACATTAAAAAAAATACACATAGATCAATAACATTTGTGTACATCAATAGTGAACTAATAAGAAATTATGAAAACACTACCACTTACAGTAGCATCAAAAAAATTAAATATCTAGGAATTAACCTAATGAAGGAAGTGAAAGATCTATACAAAGACAACTACAGTAGTTTGAAAAAGGAGATTAAAGAGGACATCAGAAAATGGAAAGATGTCCCCTGCTCCTGGATAGGCAGAACCAGTATTGTCAAAATATCCATATTCTCAAAACTATCATAGAGATTTAAAGCAATCCCAATCAAATTACCAAGAGCAT
Source organism: Erethizon dorsatum (assembly GCA_028451465.1). Taxonomy (NCBI): domain Eukaryota; kingdom Metazoa; phylum Chordata; class Mammalia; order Rodentia; family Erethizontidae; genus Erethizon; species Erethizon dorsatum. Next base: position 115,853,544 of record CM051833.1, read on the forward strand.
ACTTCACACATCAGAGAAAACAATCCTAAAATTCATATGGAACCAGAAGAGATCCAGAATAGCAAAAGCGATCTTGGGCAACAAAAGCAAGAGCAGGAGGTATCACAATACCAGGCTGCAAGCTATACTACAAAGCAACAATGATAAAAACAGCATGGTACAGAAGCAGACATGTGGGTCAATGGAACAGAACAGAGGATACAGAAACATACAGCTATTTTTGATCTTTAACAAAGGGGCCAAAAGCACACGATGGAGGAAAGACAGCCTATTCAACAAATGGTGCTGGGAAAACTGGTTATCTGTTTGCAGAAGATCAAAGCAGGACAGGTATCATTTACTATGTACTAACCTAAAATCGAAATGGATGAAAGATCTAAACATTAAAACAGAAACATTGAACATACTAGAAGACCAAATAGATAAAACACTTGAAGTCATAGGTGTGGAGAAGGATTTTTAAAACAGAACTCCAATTGCACGAGAAATAACCAGAATCAACACATGAGGGCCAGGGATATAGCTCAGTGGCATAGTGCCTGCCTGGCAAGCGCAGGGTTCAGAGTTCAATTCCTGGTACCAAAAAAAAAAGAAAACAAAAACAAAAAGCAAATGAGATTACATCAAATTAAAAAGTTTCTACACAACAAAGGAATCAATTAATAGAGTGAAGAGACAACCTACAGAATGGGAAAACATTTTTTACCTGCTATTTCTCAGAGGATTAATATTTAGAATATATAAAGAACTCAAAAAAAAAATTAGATCACCTAAAGTAAAAGACCCAATCATGAAATGGGCAAGTAAAATGAACAAATACTTCTCAGAGGAAGAAGTACAAATGCCCAACAAATATATGAAAAAATGTTCAGCATCTCTGGCCATTAGAGAAATGCAAATTTAACAACATTAAGATTCCATCTTATGGGCCGGTGAGATGGCTCAGTGGCATAAGCACCTGCCTGGCAAGCACGAGGTCCTGAGTTCGACTCCCAGTACTCACATAAAGGAAAAAAAGGGCCAGTGATATCACTCAGCAGCACAAGCGCTTGCTGGCAAGTGCGAGGTCCTGAGGTCAACTCCTGGTACCCACATAAAAAATAAAAATAAAAAAAAAAGATTCCATCTTACGCCAGAAAGAATGTCAATTATCAAGAAGTCAAAAATAACAAACACTGTCATGGCTGTGGTTACAGAGATTTCTTAAAGAACTAAAATTAGAAATTCTATATGACCCAGCTATCTCCCTTCTAGGTATCTTCTCCAAAGAGCTGAGGACGTCATACTACAGTGGTAGATTTATATCAATGTTTATAGCAGCACAATTCATAATAGCTAAATCCTGGAAGCAGCCAGTATACCCATCAACAGATGATCGGATGAAGAAAATGTGGTAGCTATACATAATGGAGTACTACTCAACTATAAAGAAGGATAAATTTGAGACATTTGTAGGAAAATGAATGCATCTGGAAAATACAATGTTGAGTGAAATAAACCAGTCACACAAGCTTAAATACTGTATGGTGTCTCTCATTTGAGTAAGACAAAATACAAACAAAGGGAATAATGAAGGATGGATAGATGGAAACAAGGATAGATCTCTTGCAAATGGGAAGGGGTCCAGAAGAGCAAGGGTGAGGGGAAGGGGAAGTAGAATTAAGATGTGCCACATAAGGAACTTAATAGCCTTGATGAAGGTAATATTATATGCTATAAACATGAGCAAAAAATAAGAGGAGAAGAATGAAAATGCAGAAAGGGGATTTTAGAGGCAAAGGGAACAAGATGGTTGGGAAGGGGAAGAGGACTAAAAAAAGAAAAAAGCTGTATTGTGTGCATGCACCCACTTGCCAAGATGAAGGCAAACTTACTGCAAACATGTATTAATAAAAAAAGAAAGAAAATTGGTCACTATCCACATGGGAAGCCAGAGGGGTAGGGCAGTAGTAGCCTCTTCTGCCACCTCCCCTGCCATTCTTATTTCCAGTGACTTCTGGGGTGGGCACCTGTCTGAGTCTTGGCTCTGGTTGGTCTGTGGATTTGGGGTCCTGCTGGGCCCGCTCAGGCTTCGAAGTCTTCCTTTGCTTTGACGACGACACATCTCTGCCCATCTCACTCCGCAAACACTGTGTCCCATCTCACTCCTGCGGGGGGAAAGTGCCCCAAATAGACCAGAGCCACAAAGTGGGAGGACAAAGTAGAGCTCGTGGCTGGAGCAGAAATGCGACACAAATATTTTGGCAAGGAGGCCTTTTTCACAGGCCCACAGGGGCCACTTACTGACCCTAGAATTGGACCGCTGGTGCTTCTTTGTGTGAAATCATTGATAACCAGGGAGCAGCTTATCTCATGTCAGGCAGACCTGACATGGTCACTAGAAAAGCTTGGATGGACACGCAAATAAGCGGCCTCCACCTCGCCTCCGCCTTGGCCAGCCGTCGACCCCGCAGCCTCTCGTGTCTGCTCTCCTTCCACAGCCGATGGGTCTGCCCTCACCCAGGGGCAGTTCCCACCATTTTTGAATAGGCCATTTGGAAATGTGCTCTTTCCCAGTTCTTCCTGCTCTTGACATTCAATTCAGCCGCATCTGTGTGCCCTCCCCATGTTGTCCCCCACCCTCCTGGGCCAGGTTTCCTGGGGGAAGCTGCACACACTAACTGAGAATTAGCATGTGCTCTTTTAACATCAGAACAACCTGGGAGGTCTTTCTATTCAAGATGATGGGGAAAAGACCATTCTGCTTCCTGCTTTCCCCTCTCTGCTACGGTACGATGAGAAAGAGACATACATGCAGCACTGGGGAAATGAAGAGACCCCTCCGTCTCAAATCACAACGTACGAAGACAGAAAGTAACTGGGGAGTTCCAGCCTTGTCCGAATAGAAAAAGATGAAATTCAGGAACCTGCAGAGAATGAAATCACCAAGAAACAAAATGCTTTTGCCCAATACAACCTACGAAAAGCTCTGGCGCTGGGCACTAGCTGGGGTAAGGCAACTGATGCATGTAGGGAGTGTGTTATGCTGTTTTCTGTTACTGCAAAAAAATTCCTGAGGCTGGGATCTTTAAAAAGAAAAGAGGTTTCTTTAGCTTATAGTTATGGAGGCTGAAAGTACAAACCGCATGGTGCTGGCTCTGCCAAGGGCCGGGTGAGGGATGGCATCATGGCAGGAGTGCGGGAGAGAGGTCACATGGTGCGAGAAGAAGCCAGGGTGTGGGGAGGGAGCGGGTCGCTCTTTTGTAACAGCCCTCACAAGAGCTAACCAGGGTCCCAGGAGGACTACATCGAATCCTTCCAAGGGCAGCACCTTCAGTGGCCTGACTAGTTCCCACTAGGTCCCACTTCTTAAAGACACCGTCATCTCTTACCTTCAATACATGGGGACGAGGTTGTCAACACAGCATCTTGGAGGGTCATACTGAAACAAGAACAGGGAGGGCTGGCGAGATGGCTCAGCGGCGTAAGCGCCTGCCTGGCAAGCGCGAGGGCCCAAGTTCGACTCCCGGAACCTGCATATGAAAAAGGGGCCGGTGATATCGCTCAGCGGCACGGGTGCCTGCTGGCGCGCGAGGTCCTGAGGTCGAACCCCCGGTACCCACAAAAAAAAAAAAAAAAAAACAAGAACAGGGAAACATCCAAAATTGACTTAATGAGAATTTGGTCCTCATCGACGCCCCAAACGAAGTGATTAAAATCCTTCCCTATCTGTATATTTTGGGGGAAAATGAACCAGAAAGTTTCTAATGTATGGTGATGTTTAGATTCTAAAGTAAAAATATCGAGCCATGTAAAACTCCTCCTCATCGCGGCTCCAAAAATGCCCGCAGCTGGGCTTATGCCCTTCAGAAGGTGTGGGAAACGCTCTCTCCAGCACCGCGCTCCCTGATAGGGGCTCCACGGATGTCGACATGGTGACTCCCCAGTGACAAAGCCACCCCATGGCCACCCACGCTGCAGTGGGAGCAAGGCCCCGAAAGAGCCCTCCCAAGCCCACACATGTTCCGTTCAGCTGTGGGCGACTCACTCCTGAATAACGATGATAGCCAACAATCAGTGGACATTTGAAAAAGTTTCCTACAAAAGACAGCCACAAAAACCATGCTAAGCCAAAGAGAAACCAAGAAACAGAAAAGGCCTCTTGGAGAAAATACAGACAATATAGGGACTAAATGAACAGGTCAAAGACAAGCTTAGAAATAACAGCCTTAAGTAGAAAGGATAAAAAGTGTATTCATGAAATAAAAACAGGATACTAAAGAAAACTAATAAATAGAAAAATAAGAATTAGCTCTTGGAAATTAAGAATAAAAGAACTAAAAATTAAAAGTTGATGGAAAAATTGAATGATAGTTGAGCAAGTCTCCTAGAAATTAGAACCAAAAGACAAAGAAATGGGTATTAGAAGAGAAAAGATAAAATTAAAATGTTGCTCCTGGGGGCCCAATAATCAACTCCTAGGAGTCCCAGAAAGAAGAATTTGGAAAGAAGATTTTCAAAGAGTAAGTAAAATTTTCCCTAGCTGAAAATTTGGACTCCCTTAATTGAAGGGGGCCCCCCAAGTGTCCAGGACAATGAATGAAAGTCATATGTCAATAGTCTTTCCTACAAATGCTGTGGGGCATTTCTATCATTCTGGATACTGAACAGATGCCAAGATGAGATTGATGTGCAAGAGACTTACTGGGAGAAATGTCTGCAAAGGACCAGAGCGCAGAGGGCAGGAGCAGGAGGGGAGACACTTCAGACTGCAGAGCAAGTCTGGCACCCGAGAAAGAAGCACGGAAAGAGAGACTCATGTGGGGAAAGCTGCGGGTCCCAGCAGTTCTGAGCAAGTCCTCACCAGGATGAAGGGGGCCCCTGGGGCAGAGGTGGTGTGCTGGAGGCGCCACAGGCAGGTAGGCACAGCCGGGCTCACTCTGTGGTTGGCTGGGAGCAGCCTAAGGGAAATGCAGCCTCTCTGTTCACGTGGTGGTGGATCCAAAGGTGTGGCAGCTGCTACTGTCAGCCAACTATGCCCTCCATGGCAGATTATCTTAAAGGGACATCTAAGCCATGTGCCTCTCTGACTGCCGTGGTCCATTTCCTATCCCACAAAGGCCCACGTCTCCACGGTTCCCGTGGGACGCCCCTCCCGAGGAGAAACTTAGAAGGAAGTTAGAGGGAAGAGCGGTAGCCCTGGGGCTGCTGTCTGTCTTGGGGTCACCTGCACTATTCAGTCTCAGTTCTGCTCCCGCTCATGCTCAATGCTGCAGCTCCTGGTGGCTTATCTGGTGGTGTGACTTCCTTTCAGAGAGGTCTTAGCCTTTGTGACTGCACCCTTCCAGCAGGATGGGTCATCTACGTCCATTCACAGCGGCAGGATAAAAGCGTGGAAAGTGCTGCTCACCAGGGCCACCTGGGACCCACACGCGGCCCTCGCTGCTCCCACCGTTCACGAGCAACCCCACACCTTCCTGTTGATGCAGGGCATGTGTCTCTGCCAGGATGGTGGCTCTTCTTTCACCTGCTGCTCTTTGACTGTACACCATCTAAAATACCCTGGTGACGGCCATAGGATATAGTTCAGCGGGACACTTTCTGTATCTTCTATCAAGACGGCGCCACATTTGGAGACCAGAAGTTTTAATCTGGCAGAGCTCAGAGTCGTGGAAATAAGAAGCATGGAGTTCCCCGGTGGGTCACTGGGAGTGATGACAAGTAGGGCCACTTCTGCTTCCACTTCATGGTTCCTGGACCCTTGTATTCTTCCCAGTGAGGACGCAGCACTCTATAGAGATCCTGGTTTAATACACGGAGTGTATTCTGAAGGTCTCCTGGACTACCAGAGTACTGCCTCCAGGCTGGATCTTAGCCATGTGTTAGTGACCATTCCAGTGCTGCTTCCGACTGGTCCTTCAAGGATGCAGTATACGGTATGACTAGAGGAGCCGTGGCTGTGGCCAGCTGGGTGCCTAGTGGTGGATATTCTGCTGCGTGTGGTTCCAAGACTATAATAGATCGGGCACTGTGAGCATCGGGGATTGATGCGCACCGAAGCTCTGCTGGAAACCCACAACCAGTGTCGATATCTAACCTTGCAAAGACGAACTGCTGACCCCTCAGGTGCCAACACAGTCAACTTGCCACCAAGCAGCCAGCTGGAGATGCAAAGGTTTTATTTTCCAAATCAGCAAGTTCCAGAATGCCTGGGGTCTCTGCAGTCTATCTACTTTTTCCTTGAAAACTGTTGATTCTTTTCTGGATTCCTCTCTCTCCTGCAGTATAGTGTCAATTATATGTAGCTGGAGGGGATCTCTCACAAATCCAAATATTTTGGGGTACATATTCTAATTTTCAAGTTGTCAAAGTGATACTTTTATAAAATATTTCATCCCTGCATGACACAGATCACCATATTCTTTGTACTTCCTATCACAGTTTGCTTGTGTCAGCCACTCTCCAAGCCAAAGCCTCTTATTTTTCAAATTTTCTTATGTCTCTATCCCTCTGCAGATGCCAATTTCTAACACCAACTAAATATCAATGTCTGATGCTAAAAGCTATTGCCACAAAATTCTACATGGCAAACATTCAAAAACTCAGTGGCTTAAAATAGCAGTACTACGTTATCACTGATCTGGGCTGGGCTCAGCTGGGTAGCTCTGCTATTTCAGGTCGAGCATGGCCAGGACCAACTGGGTTGGTTCCGTGGTTATGCATTCTCCTCCAGAACCAGTGGGCTAGCACCAGCGTGTCCTCCTGCTCCTGATGGCATAAGTGTAAGAGAACAAGCCCAACCACATACATGTTTTTAAGTCTCTGTTTGTAACATATCTGCTAATATCCCACTAGTCAAAATCATTCACACAGGTAGCCTAGAATCAGGAGCAAGGAAATCATGGCACCTGCATAAATGGGCAAGGGGAGAGGGAAGAAGACATATTTTTGAACAACAATCTAATCCTATTATTGTGACATTTGAGATCACCTCTAAAGAGAAAAGTCATCCCATTCAGTGGATTGGGATTAAGAATGGCAGAACCTCTCATGAGCAAAATCAGAAATTAAGAGAGAATGGAATGTCTTTCAAATTCTGAAATAATTTTACACCTAGAATTCCAAATCTGTCTATTCTAAGCCATCAGTCAATTATAAAGCCAGAATAGACATTCAAGATATGCAGTCTCAGTAAATTTAATTTCCACAAACCTTTCCTCAGGAAGCTATTGGAGACTAAGATTACTCAAAGAGAAAGACTAAACTAAGAAAGAGAAAGATAGGAACTAGGAAATGCAACATAGAGAGAGGGGAAGGAAATTTGCAGCCCGACACTGCCTGGGTATTTGTACTGTTGCATAGAGAGCAGGACCAGCCAGTGCCCAGAGACAGAGGGTGCTGTGCTCTTTGTCACATGGGGAATTTGTGTGAAAAAAATATATAAAATCCTATTGTAGAGAGTGGGAGAACTCAAATATAAATAAAATGAAAAACTAAGCAAATGTAAAAAACACACAATTATTTAACTCCAAGAAAATAAAAAGAAATGTCTATGAAAGGAAACACAATCGTAGTCCTCTATTTTGTTCAGCTATTAACAATATTTCATACCAGGACAGCTGTAAAATATGTATTGTAACCATAGTGGGAGAACGGCAAGAAGAAAGTGAAATCTTTATCTATCATAATAGAAAGTCACTAAATAATACACAAGGTCAATATATCAGGAGACAGCCATATGATACGTATTATTTAGCAATATGGAAGAAATGTGTTGACTGGAAAGTGCAGTTTAAAAATGTGAGAAGCGAGACATGGGGTTGCTGTTTTTGTTCGAAGTCTTTTATCAAGATTTGATTCCTTTGTCAAAATATGTGCATATGTTACTCTGATACATTTTTGAAGCCCTAGGTAAGGGTAATACAATAAGCCTCTATAATACCTTAGTGACAGCAAATTTTATCTATTTTATCATTTACCAAAGGAACATTTATGCTACATTCAAAGCATCAAAAAAATAACTACCAAGCTGGGTGTACTGAAGCAGGAGGATTCATTTGAAACCAGCCTGGGCCACTTAGTGAGAGACCCATCTCCAAACAAAACAACAAAACCCAAAAGCTATCAATATAGCAGTGTTTAGTGATTACCAAGCAGATTTACGTGCACTTAGTCTTCTGATTTCATTCTCATAACGCCGTGAGGCTGATCTGGAAGCATACGTACCGCGAGGCTGATGAATGTCAAGATGTGGGAGGCCCTGCTGAACGGACACTTCCTAACTCCAGTACGAGGGCCTAGCAATATGTTCACGCAGTCATATATTTTGATAAATTACACCTCCAAAATGGCCTTTTGTTAAGATCTCTCTAACTTCTTTTTTTTTTTTTTTTTGTGGGTACCGGGGGTCGAACTCAGGACCTCGCACACCAGCAGACACCTGTGCCGCTGAGCGATATCACCGGCCCTTTTTTCGTATGTGGGCTCTGGGAGTTGAACTCAGGACCTTGCGCTTGCCAGGCAGGTGCTTATGCCACTGAGCTATCTCACCGGCCCCCCTCTAACTTCTAACGCATCATTCCCCATCAGTAGTCATGGGCATCATTTCTGAATAAATTTTGTTCCCAATTCACAGTCATGAGTTTGTATTCTTTTGTTTAAAGAAGGCTCCTCAAAACAATAAAAACTACAGGACCTACAAAACCTGAATTCATCCAGTGTAATAATTATCTGTCTTATTCTACGAATTGATGAATAAAGTTAAGAGGCTTCTTCTCAGATGAAGAAATACAAATGGCAGGGCTGGTGAGATAGCTCAGCGGCATAAGCACCTGCCTGGCAAGCACGAGGTCCTGAGTTCGACTCCCAGAACCCACATAAAGGAAAAAAAGGGCAGGTGATATCGCTCAGCAGCACAAGTGCTTGCTGGCAAGCGTGAGGTCCTGAGGTCGACTCCTAGTACCCACATAAAAAAGAAAAGAAAAGAAAAGAAAAGAAATACAAATGGCAAATAAATATATGAAAAAATGTTCAACATCACTGGTCATTCAAGAGATGCAAATTAAAACAACACTGAGATTCCATCTCACCCCAGAAAGAATGGCTATCATCAAGAAATCAATTAATAACAAATGCTGGAGGGGCTGTGGGGAAAAAGGAACACTTCTCCACTGTTGGTGGGAGTGTAGACTGGTGCAACCACCGTGGAAATCAGTGTGGTGATTCCTCAAAAAACTAGGATTAGAGGTCCCATTTGACCCAGCTATTCCCCTTCTGGGTATCTTCCCAGAAGAATCAAAAACATCGTACCACAGCGATATATGTGCACCCATGTTTATAGCAACACAATTTGTAATAGCCAGATCTTGGAAACAACCCTGATGCCCATCAATCGAGGAATGGATAAAAAAGATGTGGTCTTTTTATACAATGAAGTACTACTCAGCCATAAAGAAGGATAAACTGGAGACTTTTATAGGTAAATGGATGCAACTCAAGACCATATTCATAAGTGAAATAAACCAGATGCACATGTGTAAACATCATATTGTCTCCCTAGTGTGAGAAGCTGAAAGAGTAAATAAGGTTCAAAATGTACAATAGATATTGTAAAATGGGAAGAAACTTCAGAAAGAAAGAGAAACTGGGATGGGGGAATGGAGAAAAGAAGGAAGGGAAAAGCAAAAAAATATATATACACATATTATATATATAAAAGATAGTTAAGATAGATACACTACTAATTTCTCTTAGTTCATTGAGAAGAAAGTTTTGTGCTAATATTGTTTGGACAATTTAATGCCGATATCTTATACCCTGAGTAACTAATTGAAAGATAACAATATGCAATGTATTAACCATTGCTACCCTCCTATTATATTGTTTAGAAATTTTGTTCTATTTTTTTTTCTCTTTAAAAAAAAAAAGTTAAGAGGCTTTGCCCAAGTTTGCACATCAGGATTTAAACCCACTTTCTGCCCACTACTCCCTAGCCCACCACTATAGAGCAGAAGTTAAACATCACCAGCCCTGGTCCTGGGGACTCTGTGTTGGGATACCAGTGGAAAGGGGCAGCCTGAGCCATCGGGCCCACGTGGTGTTGCTCAGGGAGGCAGTGATGGTGAAAGATACAAAAGGAAGTCCCTGAAGACAAATGATGGCGCCACATCATTTTCTTTAGCTGCCTTCCCTCTATTAGACTCAGCGTCTCCTGTAGGATGACGTCTCCTTTTTCTAAACATCTCCTGCTACAGCCTGGTCCCTGGCAGCAGCCCTTAGTGTCTCCCTGGGAGCAGCCTGCAGCTGGTTGAAGCCAGAGGTCAGGGAATCAAAGACTTGCAGGGTAAGAATAGGCATTTGCGGTGATCAGCCGGACTCCTCCACAGCGTGAGAGGACACACAGCACCAGCAGCTAAAGACCTGGCTTGAGTCAGGCTTCGATCTATAGGTGACGTCCGTAAGTTATTTAATCTCCATACATCACTTCCTTCAAGTGTAAATGAAGGATAGCAATATGAGTCCCCATTCCCTTGTCTACAATTCAGCATCCAAAAACCTAAAATTATTTCAAAATATTGGCAGCAGACTTTAAACCAACTCATGTCAAATCATTTTTTTAATTGAATGTAAAAATTCAGCTGCCTCACCACATAAATATTAGCGCATTTTATAGAGTACAGCCTGTGAGAGTGTCTCTAACATAAGGTAGAAGTCATACACATTTCTAAAATCCAAAAAAAATTAAGAATCTTTAAACATCTCTAGTCCTGAGGGTTTTGGATGAAAAGCTATGGCTCTGAGGTGCTGCCCCTAAGGTCACTATGAGGTTAAATTAGTAATACAGGTCCTTAGAATAGCATTTAGTACAAAATAAGCGCACTAGATGGGTTTGTTATATTCCCAAGAGACGTTATCCAGTATTCATCTGACGCGTAGGAACCGGAATGCTCCTCTTTATGAGTCCACTCTGTTTAAATATTGGCTGCGTCTATGATCGTCAGCTGAGACTGGCCCCCTAACTTCCCTTACAGTGGTGACAGTCACACTGCAATACAGCCTTTGCGATGGCTACTCCACCTCCCCCGGCTTCTCTCCTCCACCGTTGTTAATCGTTTATCATTTACTGCTCAGGCCAACTTGTCAGCTTCCCCTCACAGGCACACTCCGGTTTGCCAATAGACCCCTCCAGTGCAGCGCCGCCTCAATCTCAGAGGCTCGCGTGGCTTCTGATCCACACAGCGTACCACATTTTCTCTGTGCTCCGTTCTGTGAAAAACAACTGTGTCCTAGTGTGAAAAAAAAAATAGAAGAGAGAGGGGAGGAGATTTGGAAAACACAATCAAGGCCATCAAGGACTTTTGTTAGAAAAACACACTTAAAAAATTCAATGTCAAAGCAAATTTTTTCTGGTTTCCCTGCACTAAGATGGAAAACAGTCAGCAGCCTGGACTGATCAAAATGCAAACGTCAAACGATGTAGAAGGTCGGAGACCTTATGCCAGTTCATTTACTGTGAAATACTCCGGCCAGTAACGCTGGAGCCAGTGTGAAGGTCACGGACCGCATCCCACAGTCCAAGAAAACGAATGCTATTCCAGCAGGAGAAGAACAGAGCTAAATAAAACTCTGACAAGTATCAGCTCCAATTTACAGTGGATTCCTGAGAAACAGGAGGATGCTGCTCCCTCCAGTGGGCACAGCTGGACCCTACCTCACACCTGGCCCCGGCTCTGACCTCCTCTGGATAAGGGAACCTGAACAAATAAACCCACTGGAGAGGAAAACATCTATTTCCAAGGTGCTCCATGCGATCACGCACTCAAGCAGTGGCGAGGAGGGTGAGAAAGAAGCTGGCGGTCTTGGGGACCTGAAAGCAAGCCTGGAATTCCTGATTCCTTTGGGGGATGGGCAAAGCCTTTAGAGCCCTAAAGGCTGGCTGATACGAGCACAGGGGCTTATAATTTTAGTCTTTCTACTTTGTATATGTTTAGATTTTTCCATAATAAACTGTTTTGAAAAATCCTCAAGAAATTACAACTTCTTAAAACCAGTGAACACGCATGATGACAACCTAATAATTGCATCTGTCCTTCTTGCCATACTGAAGATAATTTTTAAATCAGAAGGTGCGTTCTCTAATAAACTGGTTGGAAACACATTGGTAAATTTTAATGTAGACACAACAGATCACGTCCTAGGTTTCAGATCTAATAACTGAACATGAAAATAAACAGAGTTTCCGCACTGGCAACTGCATTGTTCAAAGTTGTGGCGGGGGCTGGAATCCCCAGCAGGTTGATGTCTGGCTCGAGGCACGGAGGCTAAGTTGGGGGTTCCTTACCTTTGTTTCTCCACGAGTCCGTTGACAGAGGGGTTCCCTGAGGCTCAGGACTAACCCAGTTTCAGAACCACACCGGTAAAAGGGATATTGATGAGGTAAGTGGACTTTGACCTTGTTCTGGCCAAACGCGTCCAGGAATTGACCTCCAATTTACCAGCGCTTACGTAAATGTCTAGCAGCGAGCTGACAATGTTTGTACTCTGACACCTGGCTCCAGGTAGAGCCTCCAGAGTGCCTCGAGCGCCACTTGCATCCTGGTGGCCCCGTCACTCACGCCCCCGACAGCTGCAGACAACTAGTTCCTGTAGACACAGACCCACCCCACACAGGCGGGACCGAGAGCGCCCGGGCCCAGGGCCCCTGCGATGCCCTGGGAAGCTGTCTGCAATCAGTAGTGCACGGTCCAGAAGCGCAGGGCAATTAGAGCTTCGAGCTCGCTTTGCTAGGCCGTTGTCAGTGAACAGAAACTGGAAATAAGGACCCCGTCCAGTGGCCACACAAGGCTCCGACCGTGGAGGACTGGGGTGAGGCTCAGGCGGAAGGAGACGCCCCGGGCGCGCGGCAGCTGTGGCGCCCGAGCAGGGCGGAGGTGATAACAATTACTACAGTGGACGGGGTGGGAACTCACTGGCTTTCGTTCATTACTTTGGAAATCTTCAAAACAGAAACTGACAAAGGTCAGCCAGCTACAAGTCGGGCACAGTGTGATCTTTAGAAGGTCTCCATGGCAATATTGAAAGGAACTTGTTCTCCTACTGTCTTGAAAATTAAGGCAAAGATTTAGTCATCAGGAGACGGTCATAAAGGAGACAGAAGGCAGAGCCCTGGCACGTCTATGTCAAAGTCAGGGCGCTGAAAGGGAGAGTTCACACTCTTACGTCCTGGGATGGAGTAGATAGGGCTGGAAATATTGAGTCACTAGATTTATTTTAATCCCGTAGGAGACCAGAATTGTCCTTCTGCCCCTTGCTGGAGGATACCCTAAAAGTGTCTCCCTTGAATCGCTCCTGCGAAGCAATGGTTTTCTTTCTCTCACACCTGTACTGGCTGCCTCCAGGACCGTGATTAGAGCTTGATTTGGGTTTAAGGAGGTGGTAAATGTTATGTTCTTCCGCTCCAGTAGGAAACACTTTCCTGAGGGGACTGAAGGGGATGCACATGGCAGGAACCTGGACGTGCTGGTGTCAGACCAGAACAGAACTAGAGAGGCTGCACTGCGGAGACTTCAGGGCATGGGGGCACCCTTTTTTATTTAAACTCAAGGAACTGTAAGGATACCTGCAGCATGGATGGTTTCTTGAAGCTTGAGCAAAATAACAGCCTGCAATAAATAAAGTCCATCTGGGAAAACCTGCCTGGCCTACCGCTGAGGAGGAGTCAGAAGGCCTGGGGACATGGAAATATTGGACTCGATTTATTTTGCTTTTTTGTGTGTGTAGGTACTGGGGGGTCGACCTCAGGACCTCACACGCCAGGAGGCGCCCGGCCGCTGAGCGATATCACCAGCCCTTTTTTCGTATGTGGGTTCTGGGAGTCCAACTCGGGCCCTCGTGCTTGCCAGACAGGCGCTTACGCTGCTGAGCCATCTCACCCGCCCTTATTTTGCTTTTGATTATTTATAACTGATCTCAGAAAATGTTTATTGAGAATGCATAGAGGTAAATGCAACTTAAATTTCTACAGGCATTTATGTCTTTTAAAATTTATAGAAAACACACATAGACCGCTTTACAAAACGGGATTCCATCACTGTCTTCGGTGTCTTCATCAATGACCTGTACTGGCAAATAACACGTGGTTTATCCTTGAACAGTGGCAACTGACTTTTAAGAATATATTTAGTGGGGCTGGTTAGGGTAAGAGTAAGTGATGCGTCTCTTTTCTTAAATACGTGTGAGATGGTTCTACCAAGCTGGAAGGGTACTACTGGCATATTTGTCTTCCCACATGTGCATGATGGTAAAATAAAAGCATGTCACTCTGCTAGGTTTATCTTTCACTCTGCCCATAAACATTCTTGAATGAAATTGTTCAAGTTAATGAGACATCATGGAATCATTAATGTTCTCGGATGGGTACACGAGGCATTATCCCAAAGGCAAGGAAAGAAGGCCCGGCATTGTTCCCTGTAAGGTCAGGAAAGTCGTTGTTGCACTGAAACATTAACGATGGCAACTGCTAACTCATGATCATCATTTTCTCCACTCAACTACAGCAGGACCCTTCCCTCCCTCTCTGCTCCTTCAAATCCCCCATTTCTATTTCCACAAACGGTATCATTTACGAGTCATTCAAGATCTCCCTTTTATATATTTGTGCATTTAATCAGCAAATGTCTGGAGCGATGTAGGTCTAGTGCCACACTTTCTCACCTGTAAATGTATGCCTAGTTCTCACACTTTCTCATCTTGTTCAGGCTTTTCTTTAAATCTCCTCCTCACCACCTTTTTCTGTTTATGTCAAGCCCTCAACCTTCTGGCCCATATAACCTCTATGCTTTGTACTTTTTTCCACTCTCACTAGGGAAGATGGGATATTCCTCCATATCCCAAGGATTTCCCAGGGATTTTTGTCCTGGAAGATAACACATAGCCATTGTAGTTAATTCCACAAGTACCCATCGATGCACTCTGTTAGGTCCTGAAAAGATAAAAGGAATAAAAAGATAAAGTTTATCACTTTCATTCCAATTGAGGGAAACTAATATGCAAACAAATAATTGACACAGAGTGATAGCAGTCAAATAAAACACAAAATATGTTCTTACATATATGTCTTTCTCTTTCCTCTTCTCACTGGTGTGGAAATGGGGATCTTTTACATCCCTCATTGTATTTAGCATGTGCTTTTGCAAATAGCTGTCAGCAGGTAGGTATTTATTGAATAACAGAATGAACAACTTTTCAATAGAGAAGAGGGGCCAGTGAGATGGCTCAGTGGCGTAAGCACCTGCCTGGCAAGCGTGAGGGCCCGAGTTCGACTCCCAGAACCCACATACGAAGAAAGGGCCGGTGATATCGCTCAGCGGCACGGGCACCTGCTGGCACACAAGGTCCTGAGGTCGACCCCCGGTACCCACAAAATAAATAAATAAATAAATAAATAAATAAATAGAGAAGAAAATCAAAAAGTGCCAAAAAGACTTCCAATGAAGTCATGGAGAGAGGAAGTCAGCTTCCAGAGCATTTGTAAAAGTGATGTCCAGGGCCGGTGAGATGGCTCAGCAGTGTAAGCGCCTGCCTGGCAAGCGCGATGTCCTGAGTTCGACTCCCGGAACCCACATATGAGAAAAGGGCCGGTGATATCGCTCAGCGGCACAGGTGCCTGCTGGCGCGCGAGGTCCTGAGGTCGACCCTCCGTACCCACAAAAAAAAAAAAAAGTAATGTCCAAAAGATCAGCAGTCATTTCTAAATCACAGCAGAATTTCTAATTTGTGCAATTAGAAAAGATCTAAATACTACAACATTTTATCTTTCACTTGCCATCTTAATAGATATTACTTAATGTCTTAGTTACTTTTCTCATTACTGAGACAAATACCTGACATCCAAAATCAGAGGAAAGGTTTATTTAGCTCACAGTTTGTAGAGGTTTCACTCCATGGTCAGCTGGCTCCAAGGCAGAGCGGCATCGCAGAGGAGAAACAGTTCATGGCAGGCAGAAGGTAGCAAAGCAGCAAGGGCCAACCGCAGCTCTTTCTATCCCTTATATCTTATCCAGGCTACTTAGGGCAGGGAGCACTCACACCCTTGATCCTAGTGGCCTTGAGCCTACCATTGCACCATGAATCAATCCCAGCGTCGCACACTCTAGATCCAGCCACCTCTGAAAAAGCCCCAGCTATGACTGCATGAGGCTTTGGGGGGACATCTAGACACAAGCCGTAACACTGAACTCTGGGTCAACTATTACATATGTTCTTTTCTGTGCATTTTAAGGTATTGTGCTGGAGGTTCAAAACAGTTACCACTTCCACTGCCTTGCTGTCCTGTGACAATCAGCAACATATGCAACATATCCAACATGAAACTGGGAAAGATTACTCAGTGTTTACTGGCAGTCCTTGTAATAAGCTACTAAAATTTAGGGGATAACCCCCCCATGCAAATCTATTCAGAGAACAATTAATTAAACTTGACTTTCTCACTAGAAACCCATAGTTTCCCCAACCTTTCATTCAGGCATGGATTCCATGTGATGACTGTCAGCTTATAATTTGTCTTATCACCCAGATTCCTTTATTTTGTCTTACAGCACTGATGTTAATAGCTGCTGATTTTGCAGAACAGTAAATTTGAAGGGACAAAGCATTAGCCATTTAATAATTAAAGATATAGTGAATTAACAAAGGTAGTAAAATATATTGTGGTAATTTGTTTCTATTTTATCAGCTTTAAACCATTTTCAACCCTCTCCCCATCTTGATCCCTCTTCTATGCAAATGGTGCTCTGAGTTCAGGATGCAACTGGCGAATGTGTGTAGTAGCTAAGAGCAGGTTCCTGGGCCCCCAGATTTGTCTCAGTAGATCCAGAAGCTCACCAAGGGTTCTAGTGCGGTGATCCATGAGCGCCTTTGGCCAGCCCTGACCTCTGATATCCTGCCCACTTCTGCCCGAAACAAGATTTTCAGTCTAGAACTTTACAAAATCATTTTGCAGCTCTTTACCATTAATCCATCTGTCTCATTGTGTCCCTGCCTCAGAACAAAACCCCAAATGTTCCCCAGAAGCAAATAATTACAAGCAATGATGCTATTGGACTCATGGGCAGCCGACTGCCTGGTCTGGCCCTGTGCCCACTCCACCCACCAAAGTGGAAGCAGCTCACTCAACCCTGAGGGCCTCCCTTCTCTATGCTAACGTTATGCCCTGAATAACCATGACCTGAGATGAACAGTAACAATCGCCAGAAAAAAAATGACAACAAAAGGTTTTTAAATTCAACACTGTGCACATAAGCATGCCAAAAGTAAAAAGAAAGAAGATATTACAGTATACACATGCAAAAATAATAAATTTTTTCTTTCCATTAATGTATTTTTAAAGGGAAAAAACTTAGACCTACATATTGGTCTTTCACAGACATGAGTAATTAATAACAAGAATAGTGATTAAAATGAATAGACTTCAATTTTAGAGATATGACTCAAGCCAGTAAACATATATGGATGAAAATTTGCCTTTACCAAACCAAAAATTTTTTTTTTCTTTTTGGTACCGGGAATTGAACTCAGGACCTTGCACTTGCCAGGCAGGCAGTTGAGCTGCTGAGCTATATCCCCAGCCCTCAAACAAAAATATTACACCTTACAGGTTCACTGTTCCAAATTTTAAACACAGACAAAACTCTAGTGGTCATACAGATGACAGAGCAGACCAGAGTGAGTTCTGCTTCCTCAGCGTGCAGTCATCACGCTATAACTGGTTACCTGGACTCCACAGTGTAAACGCGGGACTTCAGGTATCCCTGGGGCTTGGAGGTGCACACCACACCTGAAACAAGCGGGCTGATTTCAATCTGTTACACGGCCCATTGCAGCTGGGTCAGACGGGGGTGGGTACTGGGAAGAGGAGAGGGAATAAGACATTGGTATAACTTGAAAGTTTCGTCATTAACTTCCATGTAAAATACAATTACTAAAAGGTACCTTGATATAGATGTGGATGTTTGAAGCTTACACACGTACTAATGAAACCAACAAAAGATATTTTGGGGCTAATGAGTATTTTATCATTGGCTTTGTTTAAATTTCCAGAACATGGTAATATTTAAAAGCAGACTATATTTTAGGATGTTTATGAAGAACCTGCAGCTACTTAGTGGCGAGAGACTGAATGTGTCTCCCTCAGGAGGTGAACAGGCAAGGAGCTCCTCTCACCAGTTCTATTCAATACTGTGCTAAAGTTTTAACCACCATGTTTCATTACTTTCTCATCACTGAGGACACAATGCCCAACACTCACAATTTAAAGGAGGAGAGGTTTAGTTTGACTCACAATTTGTAGAGGTTTCAGTCCATAGTCAGCTGGCTGCAAGGCAAGGTGATATGGCAGAGGGGTGTGGCAAAAGAGAGATAGCTCATGGTGTGGCAGCAGGAAGCAGAGAGGGATCAAGGGAGGAGGAGGGACATATACCCTTCCAGGCCACACCCAGAGTGACCCACCTCTTTCCACCAGGCTTCACCTCCAAACATCACACCCAGTTATAAACCCATCCATGGACTAATACAGTGCCACACACCCATAACCTAGCATCACACACCCATGATCCAGTCACCTCCCAAAAGCCCCACCTGTGGCCACATAAGGCTTTGGGGAGATATCTAAGTATAAATCATTACACACTGCAAAAATGGCTTTCAAAAGCGAGAAAAGGCATAGATAGCAGGCCAAAAATAATACAATTATCTTTTTCAGATGACATTATTGGGTTAGATAATCCTAAGGATTCTAAAAAAAAACTACTAGGACTAAGTTGAGTTTAGCAAGGTCATAGGATACAATACCAATATATAAACTCAATGGTATTACTATCTACCAGTAATGAATATTTAGGAAATAAAAAATACAATTCCTTTTGAAATGCCATAAAAACACAACATACTCTGGGGTAAATTTAACAAGTCTGCACATCCTGTACACTGAAAACTATAAAACATTGCTGAGAAAATTAAATAAGACCTAAGTAAATAGAGACATATATCATGTTCATGGATCTGAAGATTCAACCTCGTTAAGACGGGAATTCTCCCCAAACTGATGCTAAGATTGAATACAATCCCAATGAAAATTCCAGATTTCTTTTTTGGACTTGAAACATTGATTCTAAGCTTCATACAGAGATGAAAACAACCTAAAATAACCAAAGCAATCCTAAGACTTTCTATGAAACTACAGTAATCAAGAGAGTGTGTATTGAAGATCAGCCCGGACAACAGCAAGACACCGTGAAAGAATAAATTAGAAAAAAAATAGAGGAGAAGGAGGGAAAGCAGGGAGAGGAGGAGATGGAGGAGGAATGGGGGTGTGAGATAACATCAAAAAGGATAGACATGTATAACAATGGGGTAGAGTCCGTTCAGACCACGTGTACGTGCTCAAGTGATTTTCAGCAAAGGTGCCAAGGCATTTCAACGGGGGAAAGTAATGCTTCAATAAATCATCTAGGTACAATTAGATATTTGTATTTTAAAAAACAAGCATTGACCCTCACTTCATGGCATATCCAATAATTAACTCATATTACATATTGTAATAGACAATATATAAAAGTGAAAACTAAAATTCCTAAAAGAAAATCTTAGGGGGCTGGTGAGATGGCTCAGCGGCATAAGCGCTTGCCTGGCAAGTGCGAGGTCCTGAGTTCGACTCCCAGAACCCACATATGAAAAAGGGCCAGCGATATCGCTCAGTGGCACAGGCACCTGCTGGCACGCAAGGCCCTGAGGTCAACCCCCGGTACCCACAAAAAATTAAAATTAAAATTAAATTAAATTTAAAAAAGAAAAGAAAATCTTGGGGAAAATTTTTGCAATTTAAGTACAGGCAAATATTTCTTAGGACATAAGAACCACAAATTAGCAAACAATTGGTAAATTTGACTTTTACAAAATTAGTATTTTTGTTCATCATAAAAAAACTATTAGGAAAATGACAAGGAACCCACAGAATGGGAATAAATATTTCAATACATATATCTGACAAAGAACATATATGCAGAATACATAAAAATGAATACATAAAAATTCAACCATGAAGAGAGAAATCAATTAAACACAACAAATATATGAAATGACAAACCACAAAATAGGACATATAAATAACTAATAAGTACTTGGAAAGACCTTTACATCATTAGCCGGTAAGCTATAGAAAATGCCACTAGGCATTAGGAAAAAGCACATTAAAATCAAAGTGAGATGCTACTTCACACCCAGTGAAGAAAAAGGGCTAAATAGACAGACAGCAGTAAGTGTCAGTGAGGACACGGAGCACACAGAACTTTCCTGCATTGTTGCTTAGGAGTACAATGTCACTGCTATTTGGGAAAACATTCTAGTAGCTTCTCATAAATATGTACCATAGGACCCACCAAATCCATCAAGGTATTTGTCCAAAATAAATGAAAACAAGTATCCAAAGTCTTGTACACAAATGTTTATAGCAGTTTTTCAATATATGCATAATATATCTCAAACCAGAAACTACTCTAATGTCCATTAAGAGAGAATAGATCGATTATGGTCTACCTATACAATGGAATACAACTTAGCAATAAAAATAAAGAATCCACTGATACGTGAAACGCTATGTATGAATCTCATAAGTATTGTGATAAATGAAAGAAGCCTGACACTTTCCATTTGTATGAAATTCTAGAAAATCCAAAATTTTCTACAGTGACAGAAAGCAAATCAGTGGTTACCTAGGACTAGGAAGGAGAGATTAATTGCAACAGGATATAAGAGAACTTTTGAGAGTTATGGAAATATTCAGTGTCTTGATTAAGGTGGTATTTATGGCTGTATACATTTTTCAAAACCTATAAAACTTTTACATTTAAAGTGGAAACATAGGGCCGGTGAGATAGCTCAGCGGCATAAGCACCTGCTTGGCAAGCGCGAGGTCCTGAGTTTGACTCCCGGTACCCACATATGAAAAAAGGGCCAGTGATATCGCTCAGTGGCACGGGCACCTGCTGGCAAGCATGAGGTCCTGAGGTCGACCCCCGGTACCCACAAAAAAAAATAAAGAAATAAAAAATAAAGTGGAAATATGTCTAAAATATTCCACAGAAAGGCTTTCTAAAAACAAAATCATAACCCAATGCCTAAATTCTCCTGGTTGCCTTAGTCCATTCCTGCTGCTATAACAAATACCATGCTATTGAAAGGGTTCCTCTCCATTGAAGGCTTGGCCCAGAGTGGCACTGTTGAGAGGTGAAGAAACCCTTGGGGGGTGTGGCCTACTGGGAGGTCTTTAGGTCACTGGGGCATGCCCTCACAAGCCAGTTCTCATGGAACTCTGGTTGTTCCCTTCAGAGGGTTGTTATAAAAGCTTGGTTTGAGATGTAATTAGCTCTTGTTCCTAACATGTGCTTCCACCATTGCTAGCCATCATGGAGATGATGCGGTTAAGGGGCAGCCCTCACTAAGCCTAAGCAACACCATTTGGATTTTGAACCTCTAAAATTGTGAGCTAAATAAACCTCCTTTTCTTCAGAAGGAGCCTGTCTCAGATATTTTGTGAAAGTGATGAAAAGCAAACTAATACAACCACAAGCTGGTAACTTATAAATAATAGCAATAGATTTCTTGCAGCTCTGGTAGCTGGAATGTCTGAGGTGAAGGGTCTGTCAAATGCTGCTCTCTGCTTCCAAGATGGCGCCTGTCTCTGTGTCCTCCCACAGAGGAATGCAGAAGGGCAAACAGAGCTGAACATCACGTGAGACCTCTTCCATAAAGGTCTTAATCACAAGGGAGAAGCCCTCATGATCTGGATGCCTAGTAAAGTCCCCACTTTTGCTTTGGGGATTAAGTTTCCACATGAATTTTGGAGAGTCCACCAATAGTCAAAGCACGGCACTGCCTGCCGCCACCCAGGACATAGGGTTGTCAAAGGAAATGTGGACTTTGGGTCTCAGGAGCCATGTGATTCCTGCTGAAGAGGAGTAGGCCCAAGGAACCTCCTCTTGAGGTGGGGCCAGAGGCAGGTTGAAGGCCCTGCTCAGTGCTCCTCCCATCCTTGATCCCTCTTAGCTTTCTTAGGGCCATGAAGGGCAGCTCTGGCCATGTAGAAAGCACAGCTGTCCTCAGCCACAGCTTCCCAAGGTGCGACCTCAAAGGGAAAGGGTTCAGGGAATAGAAATCACCCTTGTCCTGCTTATAACCCTCTCAGGAACACTCAGCATCATTTATTGACGATGCTTTCCCTTATTCACTTCCTATGACTCTGAGCGTAACTCCTGTGGTGCAGGTTTCCAGAGGAAAGAGCAAAAGGAGCGGAGAGGCTGCGGCTGCCCCCAGCTTTCAGATCCAGTACATAGCACAGCGGGAGTCTGGAAGTACAGGTCAAAGCCTCTGCTCCCAGCTGCTGGAGCCCATCCGCCATCCAGACCCCGTCCTCACCCCACCCCAAGCGCAGAGTCAGCCTTGGGCTCTCGTGCAGAACACACAGGACCGAGGCCTGGGAGGCAGAGTTCTAGCTGCTGCTGTCCCCCAGCTCGTCCACAGGGCCCAAAATTCAGAATCCCATTAAGTCATTTTCTCTATACTTCAAACACAGAAGAACTTTCAAGAAACAACCAGCATTCCTGCTATTCCCAATGTGCTATAAATATGTAATTTATGGGGGGAAAATGGAAATTCTGTGTCAAATTCAAATGGAGAACTGTTTGAAGGAAGTAGAAAAATTGCCCACTGCACTGAGACACGAGGGAAAATAACCATAGTACATCGTACTAGTAAATAGGAATGGAAAAAAATACTCCTGCTCAGAAGTGTAAATTAAATATTAACGTGGCCTTGAATTTATTTCAAGTATTTTCGTTAGGCATTTTCATCCTCACAACTTGCTAAAGTCCCTGATATTAAACCGAGGTCAAATAATTTTTCATGCTAACTTGAAAGACCTTAAGATCAATGTGTTCAAAGTCTTTGAAAAGAAGAAACACAGGACATCTGTTTCTTGAAGACAGATATCACAGCATAGAGGTCATTGTCGATGAAGAGCGAGACCCTTGAGATGGGGCCCACAGCTGCTATTTCTTCGGCCTGCCTGGAGCACAGTTCGGTGTGGGTGGACACTTCGTTTTTCTCGTTTTCAGTAGCCCTCTTTGCCAGGAAAAGCGCCTGGCACACTGGCCATACAGTCGCCTGAGCAGTGGCATCCCGAGCAAGCAGGTTTGAGAACCAGCCATGCTGAGCTTTTCACGTCCTTTCCGATACTTTCTAACTTGAACTAGGGAAAGAGGCACAGCTGGGGAAATGCGAGCTCAGGAGCTGCTGGTGGCTTCTTTCTGCCCGAGTGGGGACAGCCAGCTTTCAAGAAACAGCCCTGATGCTCTGGGTTGTTCCCTCAGCCCCCAGCCTGGTGGCTTGCCAGGGTTTGGCTGCATGTGGATCACAGGCAAGGCACTGTTTCAAGGGATCTGTACTCTACTTCCATTCTTGAATCCATGCCAAAGTCACAGAATGAAAGAATTCTCAGGGGACATTTATAAACAATGCACCATGTTTTCCAGCTCTCTGTCCCAGGTACATTGTGCAATTCACTTTGTTTAATCCTGACAGCACTATGGAAGCTGGAACTATTATTATCCCCATTTTGCAGATGAAAAACAAAACCAAACAACATTTAGGCTCTAAGGTGTTCAGTAACTTGCCTGCTGCCCCATCATCACAGCTTTTCTCCATTGCCCTGAGGGAAATTAGAACTTTGCTTGCTATGGATTTGGCCTGCTGGCCAACCGTTCTCACGCAGGCACCGACTACAAACAAATCTGAACCAACAGCCTGATGTAAACGTCTCCACTTCAAAAACTGGAGCTGGCAACTGCGACGCTGGGCCCAGTACCTGCAGCCTGCCCAACATGCATCATGGTCTTTTAGAGAGTGGACAGTTTGGTGGCATTAAGTCCATTCGTACTGTTTCGCAACCATCATCACGGTCTAGCTCCAGAATTTTTCAACTTCCCAAAATGAAACTCCACCGCCATGAAACACCTCCCCTTCCTCCTTCGCCAGCCTCTGATAACCACCATTTTGCTTTCTGCTACTGTAACCCATACTGTCTTGGGCACCTCATATTAGTGGTGTAGCGTGCCCTTTTTTGGGTGGCACTGAATTTGGGGGCTGTGCATGCTAAGCACATGCTCCATGCTGAGCTACAGCCCCCGCCATGCTTTTCAGGTTGATTCTTCAATCCTTCCAAGCCCTAGATACGCCCCATTGGCTCAGCATTTTACTAGATTTCATGGGGGTCTCTAAAATATGAGGTCTGTCCACAGCCACTGAGATTACCCAGCGGAGCTGAGGAGGCATGGCCGGCTTCCAGGAAACAGTGTGCGGTGGGCACGCTACTGGCCGGCAGCACAGAGAAATCTGGATGAAGGAAAGACCCTTATAAGAGGGCATCATCTAAGTGGGGGCTCAAAGAATGAGTAGGACACCTGGTCGGCCAGAGAGGAAGAGTCTGGATTAACTAAATCACAAGTCCAGGTGGGCCGGCTGGAAGTTTCCGGTCCAAACCGAGAGGCGACAGCACTCTGCAGTTTCTCTGAGGACAGCGCAATAAACCCTAGATCCGAGCCAGACTTCTGCTTGTCCCCAAGCCACACACACACAGGTAAAGGTTTATTTTCCTCCCATTGTAAAACAGGCACAAAATTAAACAAACAAACAAACAAAAAATGGTAGAGCAGGAGGATAAGATAATTATTCTTAATAATTATCTCAGAAAATAGCCAGAGCAACTCTTTCATGCAAGTTTGTCTTCTCCTCTGGCAAAAGGAGTTTGTAAACTTCTGATGCTTGTGAGGCATGTCTGCCCACCAGGCCCGGCCACACCAAGCCTGACCACAGCTGCAGATGGGCTCCGGAGTCACAGTGAGATAAGCCTGCAGGTGCCCACGCCAGCCAGGCCCTTAGCCGGCAGCAAGGACATCGCCCACCACCACCCGCACCCCCAGAGGGCAGAGGGCAGCACTCCTGGGGTTCATGCTCGCTGTGCAGCGTTGCCCAACTCCTGTCTGCTCCATGCTCTTCTGCTCATCCAAGCACAAGTTTATCTAGGGACTCTGGCACACAGGTGAGTACGAACAGAAAGGTCTACTGCTTCTCTCCTTCCTTCCTTCCCTCCTTCCCCCCACTCCCTCTCCTGCTATGGTTTGGACATGGTTTGAGGATGTCCCCCCAAAACTTCCCCAGATGCCCTTTGTTTCTTCTGGAAGTTTGATCCCAGTGTGGCCAGGACTCCTGGATGGTGGCTGGGTCACAGGCATCACGCTGGGAGGGCACTGATGCAGGGCTCATGGGAGGAGGGGCTGTTCTGGGGGAGTCTGGCACCCGCTCTGTGCGCACCACTGCCATGCCATCTGCCATGAGGCCTTCACCAGGGCTGAGCAGATGCCAGCACCATGCTCTTAAACATCCAGAATCGTGAGCTGAATAAACCTATTTTCTTCATAACGTACCAACCTCAGGGACTACTGTATAGCAATGGAAAACAGCCTAGGATACCCATCACTTCCCTTTAAGATATAGAAATTTCATTATAAAGTATCCCCTACTTTTAGACAAGAACATTTCCCAGTGGGTCCCACAGGAGACAGATTTGATTGTCACTGTCCTGTCCCTTCCATTTATGTTAAGAGGAAGTATAAATATGCAGGAAGTGAAGCAGTCAGCGAGGGTCCCAGGGAGGAGGCGTCTCAGAGTCGCAGGACAGGAAGCACCTGAGGATGCAATGGTGGACACTGCCCTGACCCCCACTTGGCTCCCCCAGGCTTAGGCAAGGAGTACTTTATGGTGAATAGAGGCATAAGCTACAGCCAAATGCGGGAGGGCAGACTAATGGATTCTGAAAAGGAGCTGGAATTCTGGGGTAATCTCTGAGCCATTTCTTCCTAGTAGTTCTGAGAAATATAAATTAATTTCTAATGCCTTTCTGAGCATTCCCACAGGAGAAGGACCATTTCTACCTGCTAGCAAAAGAGTGTGGCCCAAGGATACAGCTCTGTAATTCATGTCCTGAGAAAATCTCCATAAATATTTTTCTCAAACTGGGTAGCATGGCCCCGCCAATATCTTTATTTTGGCTTCTAACCTCTAAAACTATGGGAGAATAAATATCTGTTTAAGCCATGTAATTTAAGGGACTTAGTTAGACAGCCCTAGGAAGCAAAGAGAGTATGGATTCTGGATTGGACTCAGCCTTCCTACAGCTCAGCCCCGGAAACAGTCTGTTACATCACCCACCTCAGGATTAAAAGGTCCCATTAGTTCAGGGGATGCAGACATTGCCACAACAGGAAAACACGAGGGACACAGATGTCGTGGATGACACCACGACTCTAACATTGATCAAGAATTTTATGCAACTACTTCCTCCGAGGGGCCCCTCTGAGGGCCACTGTGTGACCCTAAGGGACAGCTTAGTGAAAGCACATGTAGGACCCAGATGACAGGGACATTACTGCCAACTTACAGAAACAACGGGATTTAAAGGAATATTATGAACGTCATGTACCAACTAGAGAACAAACGAAAGGGACAGATTCTTCAAAAGATACCAAGGGCTGGTGAGATGGCTCAGTGGTGTAAGCGCCTGCCTGGCAAGCATGAGGTCCTGAGTTCGACTCCTGGTACCCACATATTAAAAAAAAAAAAAAAAAGATACCAACAGCCAAAACTAACACAAGAAGATATAATCTGAACCTGCAACAAATGAAGACATTGAATTAGTAATCAAAAAAGGACCCATAAAGAAAAGTCACTGTTATAGGAAGACATTCTTTACCATTTCTTGTTAATTATTTATCATTCACATTTTTACCAGTTATGGTTAGGGTTAGGCTTAGACTCTACCAAAAAATGGAAGAGAAGAAACACTTCTCTCTTCATTTTATGAAGCCATTATTACCCTCATACCAAAACAAGATCAAACTACACAGGAGAAGGGAAAGCTACAGACCAAAGACGTTTCGGGTGTACCGCAAACATAATCACGAGCATGTAGCTCTGCGATTTCACGCCTCTGACCCGATTTCCATACTTTCCTTGAACTGCGTCACCAATAAGGATGAGGTGGCAGATTTCGAGGTTATAATTTCTGGCAAGAATCTAGAAAGCAAATATTTTCCTTTAACAGTGAAAGGCAGGCCCTTAGTCTTTGCCAAATTCGAGAGCAGAGGCTATAAATGAGGTCATCTATGAAAACGAAGTGTTTGTATTTATCGTTAAATGAGTATCAGGGGAACTGCCATGTCCAAACAAGAAATGAAGTGTGTTTCTCCTGCTGAAACCTGAACAAAGAGTGGGAGGCGAAGAAGAGTTAGTAGATATTTGAGACATATGTTATCCTTTTATTTATAATTTCTTTTAAAGGTAGAAAGAAGAGATGTCTGATTATTGAAAGTTTAAGCATTGGATCAAACACAGAGAAGGCAGGCTTCTTCTCTCTGGACCTTAAAAAATAAACCCAGACCACATCTTCCTAGGAAAATGAAGGTACACAGCCAGGAGTCCAATTCCCACCATTTCCCAGGTCCTGATTAGACACTACCACTTCCAAAAATATGTAGCTGCTCTCGATTCCGTATTGCATTGGACAGCTTCCTCTTCCGTCATTTGTCCCATTCTTCCTGTCTTACCATTTTACTGGAGTGTGAACTTCATGCGGGCAGGAATGGTCTTTCAAAAGTTTAGACTTCTACTCAGATACTACTTTGGGAGCCAAGTGTAAAGGGCACTCCTGTAATCCCAGCAAATTCTGAGGCTGAGTCAGGAAGATTGCTAGTTGGAGACCAACCTGAAGAACACAGCAAGACACCATTAAAAAAAAAAAATTCTGCTTTGCCCATAACCAATACATACTGAAAACTCTTCTGTGAGCTCATGAAATGTATTTCATTACATGGTCAAATGGATTTTAAGGGAGGATGAAGCTGGAGGATAGCAAGTTTCAGTCCAGCCTAGGCAATTTAGCAACTTAATGAGACCCTGTCTCAAAATAAAAAACATTAATAAAAAAGGACTGGGGATGTAGCTCAGCACGAAGGCCCTGGGTTTAATTGCCAGTACTGGAAGAACAAAGCAAATAAATAAAAAACTAAAACAAAGCTGGTAGCTTAGTGGTAGAGCACTTGCTTAGCATGTGTGAGACCCTGGATTTGATCCCTAGCACCAAAAAATAAATAAAGCCTCTTATTAAAGAAGATCGCCAAATATAATAAATTTTAAAAATCTGTTCATACATTAAAACATGCCTGGGGCCGGTGAGATAGCTCAGCGGCATAAGCACCTGCCCGGCAAGAGCGAGGTCCTGAGTTTGACTCCCGGAACCCACATAAAGGAAAAAAGGGCCGGTGATATCGCTCAGTGGCACAAGCGCCTGCTGGCAAGCGCGAGGTCCTGAGGTCGACTCCAGGCACCCACATAACAAAAAAAAAAAAAAAAAAAAAAAAAGCCTGACTTACGGATGGTTTTAACCTGATTTATTTACTTTTCTTTTAACCAGATGACCATATTAACAAGTGTCTTTTGGACCAGAAGAAAAGTGGTAACCTAATAGCTAACTTTCACGTTGCAAAACGATGTCCTTGAAGACACCCAACCAGTTTTTCCTTCTGAAATCATTAGAAACTCCCATTAAATGGACTTTACAAATACAGTGCATGAGAAAAAGTTCATCGAAAAAGTGACAGGCCAGGGGTGTAACCCAGGGGCACAGGATGCGCTGCCTGGTATTCACAACGTCCTGGGTTCCATCCCCAGCACCATGGAGGGGGCAGTGCCTGACCCAAAGCACGCTGGGTGGATTGTATTACCGTACAGTTTGCTGCCAGCCACTTCTTGCTTCCTTTTAAGAATGACCCTTCCTGGGCCGGTGAGACGGCTCAGCGGCTTAAGCGCCTGCCTTGCAAGCGCGAAGGCCCGAGTTCGACTCCCGGAACCCACATACGAAAAAGGGGCCGGTGATATCGCTCAGCGGCACGGGTGCCTGTTGGCGCGTGAGGTCCTGAGGTCGTCCCCCCGGTACCCACAAAAAAAAAAAAAAAAAAAAAAGAATGACCCTTCCTTCCTGCCCATTGGCTGCAGGCTCAGTCAAGTTACTTGCCTTGGCCAATAGCAGGTGAGCAGCGAGTCACGTGGGCCAGTTCTGTCCAGAGCGGTTACGTCCAGGAACTTCCCACGGCTCCTGTTAAACCATTCGCAGTTTGAAATCGGCCACGGCAGGAGTAGCTACACCACTGAAACAGCAAACACTATACATTAAGACTTCCCTTCCCCGCCCCTGAAGTTGGTTTACCAGCTCTCCAGTGAGTGCTCTCAAAAAGGCGATCTCAGCTGGGTGTGACGGCGCACGCCCGTAACCCCAGCAGTCTGGGAGGCTGAGGCAGGAGGATCACAAATTCGAGCCTATTCCGGGCAATTCAGCGACTTGACGAGACCTGGTCTCAAAATAAAAAATTGAAAAGGGCTGAGAATAGAGGGGAAAGTGTGTTTTTCAGACTGGGGCACGGAATAGAGAAAACCGGCGGAGTAGCCGCGGAGCTGCTGCAGAGGATGTGCCTTCGAGAAACGGACCTCGGTCCAGACTCGGTGCTGCAGGGTCGTGGGTTGTCCCCTCCCGGAGCCCAGGGCAGCAGGACCGGCAGCCGGGCGCGGGGGGAGGGGCACGCCGGAGCCAGGTCTCGGAAGGTGAATAACGCATGAGCGGAAAACAGCAGCCCCTCCCAGGCTCGCCGAGCCCGACGCCACCGGAACCCCACAGACGCTAGGCGGTGGTCGCCTCGTGGACTCCCCGGGCTCGCGATTCGGGCGCTGTGTCTTTAAGGGGGCGGGGCCGCGCGGGGGGCGGCTCCAGCGCCTCCTCGCCCTGCCACGCCGCGCAGGCCACGCCCCCGCAGGCCACGCCCTCCCCGCCTCCCTGGGTCCCGACCTCCCCGCGGCGCAGAACAAAGGGACTCGGGCCTGCGGCCGCCCGGCCCCGGAGCTCCGCCGAGCCTCGGGAGGGACGGGAGCGAGGACGGAAGAGGGACGCCGCGGCGGAGCCTGCGATCAGCCGCGACGCCAAGGACACCGCGCTTCAGAACGGCTGCCGTAGAAATAGCTTAGTAAGTGGCCGTAGTCAGGGTTGCTCTTCGTTGTACTTTTTATTAACGGATTATTAGTACCTCTTTTTTGGCCGGAAATAGATCGAGGCAGCCGACAACAGAAAGCGTGAAACAATGTGTGGAAATGCCAGGAGCCCAAATAAAGATCCACTTCAGGGCAGAATGCTTCACATTACTCATTTTAAAAATGCATTAATAGAGAAGAGAGGGCGTCGCTGCCTGTCGGCTAACGGAGAGAGTTGGCTCATGATGAATATCTGATTCACCCATTAGCTGTGGGTCCAGTACACTTTTGGTCCACACATAACCTTTCTCTAAATGTTTTCACACATAACCGTTTATTTCCCACCCGGATGTCCGTATTTTACAGTTTAGAGGCATTTGTGCCTGCTTTTTAATTTCCCCTAAGCCTTCATCCTGATTATTACAGACTAGTTTTTCTAATTGTATGGACCTGTTTATACATAGATGAATACATGGCAATAAACTAATAGAGCAATAGATTTGGACAGATAGTAGGTGAATGAATTGTGGTTTTAACATTTCCGTTGTCGAGGTTATTTATTTTAATTATGTCTTGCTTTGGTTTGTTACTGGTAGATAAAGTAAAATGAAAATGTTTTTAGTATTTCCACACAATCTATGAATTTCATATTAGTGTGAAACTAGTAAATGCTAATGTGAGTACCTTTTACTACAGAAGGACAAATAGAAATGTAATTCATTTGTTATTTCCTTTTGAGAACAATCCTTCGTTCTTTGGCCTTTAGCCTGCCCACTATTTCTATGTGTGCAAGAATAAGTATAAAATAATAAAATTGATCCTTGTGGGTGGGTTATAGGAAGACCACATCTATTAAACCAAGTAATATGGGTCTGAAAAGTAATGCTTCAGAAAAGAATGCTTCATAATCTATAAAAGTTGAATTTATGAAAATTCTAAAGTGCTCTTCTCTGAAGACCCTTGGGGAGGTTATACGGAGGAGTGTGTTTGTTCTAATCTGATAGCTTATAGAAGAACAGAAAAGAGTAGAATTTCTTCAGGAAAAGACCCAAATACAGAGAGAATTAATGTGAATTTACGATCTTTCACAAGCTCAGACTCTCATCACTTCTTCCAGATAGTGGATGCTCAAATGTGGTTCACCCATGCGAGTGTTTAGAGGCCCGGTACTCCTTGATTTTCTCTCTCCCTTTCCATGAAATCTCCCTCTCTCTCCCAAATATCTAAACTCTACGTTTGTGTTTTCAAGTTTTTTTCCCCTGAAATTGGACTATAAATTTTCCACTGTTAAATTAATTTTATGCTAGCAGTGCTTTTATGTACCTTCAAGACATTTTATCTTCAAATAGGCGCATGGGGTCTAGTTACACATAGAAGAATAGGAACATTATTGGAGTCAAGCACTGATTGTAATCGGTTTTGGTGATAGACAATACAGTGCATTTTATACCCAGTACAGGTGGGCAGAGAGGGGACACCAAGCAACATAAAGATTGAGATCAGAGCCCCCAAATCTGGGCCCCTTGGGTTCCCGTTCTCCAGTGTACACGTGACATGATGGAATGTATCCTAATGAGTGGATACCAACCTGACCTTTATCAGGGGTATCACACTTACTGTCAGAAACATCTCCTTCCCCATGGTGGGCTTCCTAAAGGTAGAGACTATGTCGTGTTCCTCTTGGAATGCTTGGGAGCAAGCATATGTGTGACCCTGAGCAGGTCCACAGTGGCCGTTTGAATGAAAGAGTTGGATGGAGTAAAGGGATGTAAGCAAAATAATCATATCTGTTGGCACCTTTGTGATAATTTTAAAAATGCCTTAAGAAAAGCCAAGGGAGTTCTTATTTTTCATTGTCTTCTTATTATCTAATGACAAATGAATGGCTATACATTGTTACTGTGTACTTGGTCAAGGAGAAATGTTGGCAAATGATCTACGACACCCCTCTGGGCATCCTAAGGCTCTAGCTAATCAAGACCTCAACTTTATGTCCTTTGACCTGAAAGATGAGCAGCCTATTTTGCATGAAGGTCAATTTAGGAAGTGAAACTAAATTTGGAGAGTGAGGGTCTAGGATCTGTTATTCTTTTTTTAAATTTGCTTTTTGTATTAAGAAATCTCATAGGGGATTCTTCTGACTTAGACTACCTACTGTTTTGAATAATAAAATGTCAGTCTTAGCCACTTTTCTGCCACTGGGACAAAATACCCAACAACCACAGCTTGGAGGTGGAGAAGTTTACTTTAGCTCACAGTTTAAGTGGATTCCATCTGTGGTTCGCTGGCTCCAAGGCAGAAATAGCATGGCAGAGGGAAGCTGTTGACTGCATGGTGGCCAGGAAGCAGAGAAGAGGGTACCCTGGGGTGAGAGTACATCCTCCCAAGTCATGACCCCGTGACCCACCTATTCTGACCAGGTCCCATTTCCAAATGTGAGACTTTTGCAGGACATTTTAGATCTAAGCCATAATATTCAATTCCTGACCCCCATAATGTCCATCTCATTATGCAAAATGCATACAGTCCATTTCTAAGAGTTGCCGGAGTCTTATCAGTTCCAGCATTGCTGAAAAGCCTAAATCCAAAGACTCTTCTGAGACTAAAGGCAAACTCTTAACTGTGAGCCTCTGTGAAAATCAAAAAGGCAGTTCAGCACTGCCAACATACAATGGCACAGAATAAAATTCCCATTCCAAAAGGGATGAATAGGGAAACAGACAGAAATCGACCAAAAGAAGATTGAAAACAAGCAGGTCAAACATTAAATCCTATAGCTGCATGTCCAGCACCCACCGTAGGTTGTGGTAAAATGTGAGCTTCAAAGGGTTTGGGCAGCCCAACCCCTACAGCATTGCTGGTTGCAGCCCATATGGCCTTTCTCTTGGGCTGGCTCTGCTTGCTGCCTGTGGGTTTCCTCAGCAGATGATGCACATTCCTGGCATCTCTAACTTCTTAGAGTCTCCACTGCATTTCTGGCTTCACACTCATAGCTTGATGCATTATGCTCTCAGGAGTACCTGGTAGGGACTGTAGCCCTGTCACATATTTTTGCGTGGTCTCCCAGGCCTTCTGAAATCTGGGTATAAGCCTCCCTGACCCCAGAACTCTTGCATTCTGCATGCCTGAAAGACCAGCACCACATGGCTGAGAGCAAGGTGGGCTGCTACCTTGAGCAGTAGCTGGGCGCCCTTCAGCTATGACTGCAGTGGTCTCTGAGTGCCTGGATAGCTGAACTCTGATACACTTCCCTCAGTGGCCCCAAATGAGCAAGCATCCTAGGCACTCTCTTCTCAAATGAAAGATTTAAAATTGTCCAACTTTGAACCTGTTATGGATGAAGTCTTGCTGATTCCTGAGATGCCCTTTAGGGCATCTTTCTTTTTGTACCTATACAAAGCACTTGAGTTTTTTAAATGCTAGTCTTTTCAGCAACCATCCTTTCCTTTGCCCCAAATTCGAAGGTGCTTCTTTTCTGGTGATCCTGAAAACTTTTTACATCTGCTTTTTTTTTTTTTTTCCTGCTTCTCACTATAGATAAGGCTAAAAGAAACTAGCAGTTCCTGTGCCACAACCTGAACATCAGACTGCCTTGAAATTTCATCAGATCAATTAGTCCACTGCAGTTAATCTGTCTCCTGCAAAGTCTCAGAATGTGGACAAAAAGAAGACAACTTTTCCACCAGGGTGTAGCACATATGGTGTCTGGTCAAACTGCTATGAAGTTCTTATTCCTAGCTGAAAAATCACTAAGCCTGGCCTTTACTGTCCACACTGCTAATAACATTCTGGTCTTCTGAGCTCTGCCCAGAATCTCCCATTAATCTCTGTTTACTCTGGTTATAGCCTTCTAAGCCTTTTCTACTCAGCATCTTCAAACCTTTTCAAATTCCTCCCACAGACCAGTTCCAAAGGCTTCTAAACCACATGATCAGGTACAGTCACTGCAATCACCCTACAATTGGTACCAATTTTCTCTTATTAGTCTCTTTCCTGCCACTGGGACAGAATTTATGACAACCACAACTTAAAGGAGGAGAGGTCTTATTTGGCTCACAGTTTCAGTGAGTTCAGGCCATGGTCAGCTGGTCTTCCAAGGCAGAAGTGGCATGGCAAAACAGCATGGGAGATGAAAGTTGTTTACCACAGAAAGCGGAGAGAAGGAAGGATCTGCGGATGAGACTACACCCTTCCAAGTCACACCCCCCAATGGTCTACCCCCTTCCAACCAGGCCCCACCTCTGAACATAAGACTTTTGGGCAGCATTTTAGATTCAAACCATAACAGTGTCCAACAGAAAAATAACACTGTCCTTTAGCCACTAATATTTCATTGTGAGCATATCTGACAGAAAATGTTGGTAGCATCTGTGTGGTTCATGCCTTAAATATATTTAGCACTGGTGAGTCCAACTGTAATTATTTGCATTAACTGATTTCAGCCATCTGTGTAGTGGCAGGTAACTTTATCATTTCATTTAATGGATGGAGAGACTGAGATTCAGTGACCTGCAGCTACAAACATGGAGGGGGCGATGTCATTTCACTGAATCCAGCGTCCCTCAATGCCCACCCGGGCCAGGGAGATGGATGAGATTAGCTCCTCTCCCGTCACATCCTCCACCTCCTGTAGATACAGGAGCTCCTGCTTGGGCAGGGCACTGGCCCACCTGATACGAGACATCCCACATACTAGGTTTTCTCCAGGCCAGGTGGCAGCACAGTATGTGTGTACATCTCCCAAGGGGCCCAGCAGTGGGCTTCCCTGTTAGATTGTCCCTTCCAACCTCCAAAGATAAGGCTAGCCTGGCCCTCATGATGCTCATATGCCTTATTTTTACAAAGCTATTTTTATTTATTTATAGATCCTGTGTTATATATACATAGTCTACCTAAATGCATACACGTAATCACATGCATGCTTAGTACCTTTTGATATTACTTTTGCATTTATCTATTCCCCCACTCCCTGCTTTCAAATCAGCTGCCATTACCTCAACCCACAATGTCTCCTTCCTTCTTTTTCTTCATATATATCTATACAGAAGGTCCCTGACTAACAATGATGCAACTTAGGATTTTTTTTTACCTTACAGAATTATGAAAGCCATATGCATTCAGAAGAAACCATATCTCAAATTTCTGACCTTTGTCTGGGCTAGCGATATGCAGTATCATAGTTTTGTGGTGCTGGGCAGCAGCATGGAGCTGCAGCTTCTAGTCCATCACACTGTCACAAGGGGAAACAACAGTACAGTGAACTGTGTTGCTGCACTAGGATGTTCAGTGGGTTAGCTATTATTAAATGCACCTCCTGCTTACAACATTTTCAACATACAATGGGTTTATAGGGGTACAACCCCATCATAGGTTGAAGAACGTCTGTATCTTTGTAATTCCTATACAGATCTATGTGTTATTTAATAATAATGACATCACATTACAAAAGTGAATGTTAAGAAATCCCTCCGGATATCTGGCAGAGTTTCTGTATTTTCAGCTGGCTGTATAATATTCCCTGGCGTGAACAGACATTACATACTCAGCCATTCTCCTGCCATTAGCCTTCCTCTGTCGTTTACCATTCTGAATAGTGCTGCAGTTGACGTACTGAGACACAATTTTGTATATTGGTACATTTAGTTCTACAGAAGAGATACTGCGTCAGAAAGCTGCCAGAGTGCTTTCCTAAAAGCCGTCACCACTTCACCAGTGATGCGCTAGGGTACCCTTTCCTCTGCCTCCCTTCTAGTGTTGACTCTTAGGCCTCTTCGCTGTAGTTAGCGTGACGGATATGAAGTGATGCCTTATTGGTACTCATAGCGTATTTCTGAACATAAGACATGTGTGGCTTTTCACGAAACTCCTGGCTATTTCAGCTTGATCTCAGGTCATTTGCTACTTACATTCTTGCCTGTTTTTCTACTGGCTGGCTGGTCTTTCTTGTGTGTAAGAGTCTTTTGTGTTCTACTGTGGCTGGAACACACAGGAGCCCCTAGAGGCTCCTCTACCAAGCCAGATAATTGATTTTCAGGTCCCTCCTGCCGTGTAGTCAGGGCAGTCGAAATGAGCTCAGGGATTGTCTTCTGGAGCCAGGCAGGCTGTCAGCACCGTGACCGCTGACTGTACTCATCACTCTCTGGATATCCATTCTGAACAGATATTACTGAGCCAGAACGCAGCCAGTGTGGAGACCTGAGAAAGTGAGGCAGTTCTGCACCGTGCTGCCTTCCACCGGTTAAGGCCTCCGACAGGAAACGGCTGCCCAGGCAGAGGATGTCCCTTTGCCACCCTCAGAGGGGCAGCACTGTCCTGGCCAACATTTGTGGTGCTGCGTGGGCCTGGCTTAGATGAGTTTTTCTGCTAAGTCCAAAGATTAAGACACCAGAATCAGTGTTTTCACTCTGTGCCCACTTTAGCTCATATAATGGATGGCATTTACATGGGTGACACTCCTCTGGACATCCCAGAATTTTTTTAAAAAATGACCATAAAAGGAAAATGTTTGGAATTGATTCAGAATATGGAGGCAGTCATTACTGCACAACTAAAGACATTCATGAAAGCTGACTTCTAGAACTGCTTCAGAAAGTGGCAAAAATGATAGGATAAGTGTGTTTGAAGCAAGCAGGATGATTTTGAGGGGTGTTAGTGGCAATGTGTCGTTTACTTAATAAATTTTATTTATTTTTTTTTTTAAGACAACAAGTAAACATTCTCCTGTATTAACAAACTCAAGCATTAGAGAATGTACAAATACCTTTTGGAGAAAAACATTACTCAGTAAGATTAAGCCATGTAAAAGCTAGGTAAAAATAGTAAGGACTGGAATAGTCACAGTGAAATTGCATTTTCATACTAGGGAGACAATACAATGTTTACAAATGTGTGTCCGGTTTATTTCGCTTGTGAGTATTTTCTCAAGTTGCATCCATTTACCTATAAAAGTTTCCAGTTTATCTTTCTTTATACCTGAGTAGTACTCCATTGTATAAAAATACCACATCTTTTTTATCCATTCCTCGGTTAATGGGCATTTGGGTTGTTTCCGCGATCTAGCTATTACAAATTATGTTGCTATAAACATGGGTGCACATATATCGCTGTGGTACGATGTTTTTAACTCTTCTGGGAAGATACCCAGAAGGGGAATAGCTGGGTCAAATGGGACCTCCAATCCTAGTTTTCTGAGGAATCTCCACACTGATTTCCACAGTGGCTGTACCAGTCGACACTCCCACCAACAGTGGAGAAGGGTTCCTTTCTCCCCACAGCCCCTCCAGCATTTGTTATTAGTTGATTTCTTGATAATAGCCATTCTTCTGGGGTGAGATGGAATCTCAGTGTTGTTTTAATTTGCATCTCTTGAATGATTAATGATGTTGAACATTTTTTCATATATTTATTTGCCATTTGTATTTCTTCATTTGAGAAGTGCTTATTCATCTCAGATGCCCATTTTTGGATTGGGTCTTTAAATTTGGGAGGTCTGATTTTTTTGAGTTCTTTGTATGTTCTCGATAGTAATCCTTTGTCTAAGGAACAGCTGGCAAACATTTTTTCCCACTTTGTGGGTTGTCTCTTCACTCTGTTGGTGGTTTCTCTTGCTGTGCAAAAGCTTTTTAATAAGATGAGATCCCAGTTGTTGATTCTTTGGGATACTTCTTGTGCCATTGGGGTTTTATTCATAAAGTCTTTGCCTACACCAGTGTCTTCAAGAGTTTTACCTATTCTGTTTTCTAGGAGATTTAATGTTTCTGTTTTAATATTTAGATCTTTGATCCATTTTGAATTTCGTTTAGTGCATGGTGAAAAATAGGGGTCAAATTTTAATCTTCGGCATGTGTAGAGCCAATTTTTCCAGCAACATTTATTAAAAAGGCTATCTTTCTTCCAGTGAATGTGTTTGGCACCTTTGTCAAAGATAAGGTGGCTTAGTATGTCTGGAGTTGTTTCTGCATCTTCTAATCTGTTCCATTGATCTTCGAGTCTGTTTTTTTGCCAATACCACGCTGTTTTTTATCACAGTAGCTTTATAGTATAATTTTAAATCAGGGATTGTGATGCCCCCTGCCTTGCGTTTGTTGCCCAGAATTGCCTTTGCTATTCTAGGTCTCTTCTGGTTCCAGATGAATTTTAGGATTGTTTTCTCTAATTCTGTGAGATATGTTGTTGGAATTTTGATCGAAATTGCATTAAATCTGTATAACAATTTTGGAATTATTGCCATTTTCACTATGTTGGTTCTTCCGACCCAAGAGCAAGGGATATCTTTCCGTTTTCTGATATCCTCTTCAATCTCCTTTTTCAGAGTACTGTAATTTTCAGTGTAGAGGTCTTTTACCTCCTTTGTGAGACTGATTCCTAGGTATTTCATTTTTTTGGATGTTATTATGAAAGGTGTTGTTTCCCTAATTTCTCTCTCAGTGAGTTTGTTATTGGTGTACAGGAAGGCTATTGATTTTTGAGTGTTGACTTTGTATCCAGCTACTCTACTGAATTTGCTTATTAAATCTAGCAGTTTTTTAGTGGAGTTTTTGGGGTCTTCTATGTAGAGTATCATGTCATCTGCAAATAATGATAATTTAACTTCTTCCTTTCCAATCATTATTCCTTATATTTCTTTCTCTTGTCTAATTGCTCTGGCTAAAGTTTCCAGGACTATGTTGAACAAGAGTGGGGACAGTGGACATCCTTGTCTTGTTCCTGATTTTAGAGAGAAGGCTTTCAGTTTTTGTCTATTTAGTATGATATTAGCTGTTGGTTTGTCATAGATGGCTTTTATCAGATTGAGATAAAGACCATCTATTCCAATTTTCTGTAGGGTTTTTATCATGAATGGGTGCTGGACTTTGTCAAAAGCTTTTTCTGCATCTATTGAGATGATCATATGATTTTTGTCCTTGGTTCTGTTAATCTGGTGTATTACATTGATTTACGTATGTTGAACCATCCCTGCATCCCTGGGATGAATCCAACTTGGTCATGGTGTATAATCTTAATTATTTGCTGCATTCTGTTTGCCAGTATCTTATTGAGGATTTTTGCATCTATGTTCATTAGGGAGATTGGTCTGTAGTTCTCTTAGTTGGGTCCTTGTCTGGTTTTGGTATCAGGGTAATGCTTGCTTACAGGAATGAATTTGGGAGTACTGCTTCCTTTTCAATTTCATTAAAGAGTTTGAGAAGTAGTGGTGTTAGGTCTTCTCTAAATTTCTTGTAGAATTCAGCAGTGAATCCATCAGGGCCTGGCTTTTCTTTGTTGGGAGGTTTTTAATTACATCTTCGATTTCATTGATTGTTATTGGTTTATTTAGGATTTTTATATCTTCTTGGTTGAGCTTTGGTAATTCATATGTATCTAGGAATCTGTCCATTTCTTCTGCATTTTCCGTCTTATTAGAATACAAGTTTTCAAAGTAGGTGTAGATGATCTTCTGGATTTCTGCAGGGTCCATTGTGATATCACTCTTTTCATTCTTAATTGCGTGGATTTAAGTACTTTCTTTCCTTTTTTTAATAAGGTTAGATAAGGGTTTGTTGATTCTATTTAATCTTTCAAAGAACCAACTCTTTGATTCATTGATTCTTTGTATTGTTTTTTAGTCTCCAATACGTTAATTTCTGCTCTGATCTTTATAAGTTCCTCCCTTGTATGAGCTTTTGGCTTAGCCTGCTCTTCTTTTTCTAGAAGTTTGAGGTTCACCATTAGGTTGTTTATTTGTGCTTGCTCTGTTTTCCTGATCTAGGTATTTAATGCTGTAAATTTCCCTCTTAGGACTGCTTTCATTGTATCCCATAAGTTCCGGTATGTTGTACTGTCGTTATCATTCAGTTGCAAAACTGTCTAATTTCTACTTTAATTTCATCTGTGACCCATTGGTTGTTCAGTAGGGTGCTATTAAATTTCCATGTGTTTGGGAAGTTCTTTTGGTTTCTTTTGCCATTGATTTCCAATTTCATTGCACTATGGTCTGATAATATACATGGGATAATTTCAATTCCTTTGCATTTACTTAAGCAGGTTCTATGAGCTAGTATGTGGTCTATTTTGGAGAATGTCCCATGTGCAGCTGAGAAGAATGTGTATTCTGATGTTATGGGGTGGAACACTCTGTGGACATCTACTAAGTTCATTTGTTCCAAAGTTTGGTTCAGTTCTAATATTTCATTGTTGATTTTTTGTCTAGTTGATCTGTCTTTTCGTGACAGTGGAGTATTGAGATCCCCAAATACAACTGTATTAGTGCTTATTTGATTTTTCATGTCCATTAATATTTGTCTTATATAGTTGGGTGCACTGGTATTTGTTGCATATATATTTATGATTGTTATCTCTTCCTCTTGGATTGTTCCCTTTACAAGGACATAGTGACCTTCTTTATCTCTCTGAATCATTCTTGGCTTGAAATCCACTTTGTCTGCAAAAAGAATAGCTACCCCTGCTTTTTTCTGGGTTCCTGTCACATGGAGTATTGTTTTCCATCCTTTGACTTTCAGTCTGTGAATTTCTTTTTGAATTAAATGTGTTTCTTGTATGCAGCATATTGTTGGATCTTGCTTCTTGATCCAATTTGCCAGTCCGTGCTTTTTGATTGGTGAATTGAGACCATTAACATTGATGGTTAAAACTGATATGTGTTGACTTATCCTTGTCATGTTATTTTCCTGTTGTTGGCTCCCTCTCTATTTTTTCCCCGCCCTCTCTTTAATTGTTTCCCCTGCCTGGTGGATTCCTTCTGTTGGGGTTACTGGAGTTGTAGTCCTTGTTATCCCTTTCTAGAATGTCCTTCAAAACATTTTGGAGTGCTGGTTTGGTGGTTATAAATTTTCTCAGATGTTCTTTGTCGTGGAAGTATTTTATTTCTTTGTCAGTTTTGAAAGATGGTTTTGCAAAGTACATCAATCTGGGTTGAAGGTTATTTTCCTTTAGAACTTGAAATACATGATTCCAGGCTCTTCTTTTTTTTTTTTTTTTTTTTTTTTGTGGGTACCGGGGGGACGACCTCAGGACCTCGCACGCCAGCAGGCGCCCGTGTCACTGAGCGATATCACCGGCCCCTTTTTCATATGTGGGTTCCGGGAGTCGAACTCGGGCTGTCGCGCTTGCAAGGCAGGCGCTTATGCCGCTGAGCCATCTCACCAGCCCCCCCCCCCCCAAGCTCTTCTTGACTTGAAGGTTTGTGCTGAAAAGTCCGCTGTGATTCTGATGGGGTTTCCTTTATAGGTGATTTGTTTCTTTTCTCTAACAGCTTTTAAGATTCTACTCTTATGTTGAATTTCTGGAATCTTGTCTATGATATGCCTGGCTGAAGATTTTTTTTGATCGTGGCTAATTGGAGTTCTATAACCCTCACTTATCTGAACGTCAAATTCTTTTTCTCTACCAGGGAAATTTTCTGTTACAATGTCTGTGAACAGTGTTCTGATGTCATTTATGCTATCTCCTGCTTTTTCATTGACTCCAATCTTAAGTTATTCTCCTTTGCATCCTCTAGCAGCTGCTGGATTGATTTTTCATTGTCCTTTGCTATTTTTAAGAATTCTTTCTTTTTATGATCACTAATTGGAAGCCTGTCTTCTATATCTGAGATCCTGTCCTCGCATTGGTTTACTCTGCTACAAATACTTTCAATGGAATTTTTGTTCTCCTGGATATCTGCTTGAATCTGCTTTATGGATTCCATTTCTTTCCTATGCTGAGCATTCATGGCTTTCATCATTTTCTTTTTTTTTTTTTTTTTTTCTTGTGGGTACCGGGGGGTCCACCTCAGGACCTCGCGCGCCAGCAGGCGCCCGTGCCACTGAGCGATATCACTGGCCCCTTTTTCGTATGTGAGTTCCCGGAGTCGAACTTGGGCCCTTGCGCTTGCCAGGCAGGCGCTTAAGCCGCTGAGCCATCTCACCGGCCCTTCCATCATTTTCTTAAGCTCTTCTATTTTTTTGTCTGTGTCTGCTCTAGCGTCCTTAAGCGTGGTCTTCATTGTGGACATTATTTCTGCAGTTACCTGAGAAATTATTTCTGATTTAAATTTTTCCAGAGCCTCATTCAACTGCTTTGTTGTTACCACTTTAGAGATGTCAGGTGGGTGGCTTTCGGTTTGTCCCACCTCATTGCCCCCTGGGTTTGCCTTTGGTGAACTGGATGTGTGGGGTTGCATCTTGTTTAAGTGTCATCTCATTTTCTTTCTTTAGTTTAATTCCTGGGTTGCTGTTTGTAAATTGCCTGTGGTAGGTTGCTTTATTGCTAGTATTTCAAACTCTTAGGTGATTCTTGGAATACCAGGAAGAAAAGCGACATTCAGTGCGTCCCTCTCGGCTGGTGCTTCTCTGTACCGCGGCGTCTCGCGTTCCTCCGCAGAGGTCCCCGCTGGAGCCGTGGATGGAGTGGCGGCCGCCCTGAGTTCTCAGCTCAGCTGCTGCCCCCCCCCCCATGGCGCCCGGCTAGTCGCTCTGGCGCAGGACGGCCGGGTGTCAGCACTCACCGCCAGTCAGTGTGTCCTTCAGGGCTGCTGCTTCTCTGCACCGCTGCCTCTCGTGTTCCTCCGTGGAGGTCCCCAGGGGCACCCGCAGTCACCACGTGCAGATTTGAACCACTTCTGTCACGTCGGGATTCCCGACACAGGGAAATGGCGCCGGAGGCCACCTCCTTCTTCTTTGTTGGAGTTTCTCTCTTCACTTTCTGCGTGGGTCCCAAACTGCGCTTCAGATCTTTCCTGGGCCCAGGGGAGCCACTTCATTCTTTCTTGTCCTCCTCCAGTCACTATATTCCAGTGTCCAGACGGCGACTTTTGGAGAGGTTCACTGCCTGCTTCCGCCGTCTCTTTCTGGAAGTCCAATAAATTTTAATTTAAACATTAACTGTACTTCTCAATCACACCCTATATGAGTGAAAATATATGAAACTTGTCTTTCTGAGTCTGGCATATTTTTCTTAACATGATGATCTCCAGTTCCACCCATTTTCCTGTAAATGATAGATTTCATTCTTCTTCACAGCTAAATGATACTTCATTGTGTAGACATACCATGTTTTCTTTATTCATCTTTTGATGAGCACCTAGGCTGATTCCAAACTTTGGCTAGTTTAAATAGTGCCATGATAAACATGGGTGTACAGGTATGTCTACTATACGTGAACTGTGATTCCTTTAGGTATTGTGTTCAAGTGTGGTACAGCTGAATCATATGGTAATTCTGTATTTAGTGCTTTGAGGACCCTCTATACTGATTTCCGGAGTGGATATACTGATTTACATTCCTAGAAACAATGTATAGGGTTTCGTTTCCTCCTCCATCTTTGTCAGTATAACAGCCATTCTGAGATGAGATGGAATATCAAGTTTTGATTTCTATTTCTGTGACAGCTAAAGATGTTGAGCATTTTTTATAATTATTGGTCATTTGTACTTCTTTTGAGGAGTGTCTGCTCAGCTCATTTCCCCATTTACTGACTGGATTACTTGTCTTTTTGGTGTTATATTTTGAGTTCTTTATGTGTTTTGGATATCAGTTCTCTGTCAAGTGGATAGTGGACAAAGGTTTTCTCCCATGCCTGTCTCTTCACTCTACTGATTATTTCTTTTGCTGTGCAGTTTTTAAAATGTGATACAATACCATTTGTCAATTCTTGCTGTTATTTCCTGTGCTATCAGAATCCTGTTCAGGAAATCATTGCCTGTCCCAGTATCTTGAAATGTTTCTCCTATGTTTTCAAGGTATCAGGTCTTAAAGTCTTTGATCCATTTTCAGCTGATTTTTGTACACAACTGACAAGGTTCTACTTTTACTGTTCTACCCAGCTTTCCCAGAACCTTTCATTGAAGAGGCTGTCTTTTCTCCAACTTAGATTTTTGGCTCTATTGTCAAGAATTATGTGGTTGGGCCGGTGAGATGGC
Source organism: Erethizon dorsatum (assembly GCA_028451465.1). NCBI lineage: Eukaryota > Metazoa > Chordata > Mammalia > Rodentia > Erethizontidae > Erethizon > Erethizon dorsatum. The sequence goes on from CM051833.1 coordinate 115,897,600, forward strand.
TCAGCGGCATAAGCACCTGCCTGGCAAGCGCGAGGTCCTGAGTTCGACTCGCAGAACCCACATACGAAAAAGGGGCCGGTGATATCGCTCAGCAGCATGGGCGCCTGCTGGCACGCGAGGTCCTGAGGTCGACCCCCGGTACCCACAAAAAAAAAAAAGAATTATGTGGTTGTAGATGCATGGGTTTATTCCTGGATCCTCTATCCTATTGCACTGATCTGTGTATCTGGTTTCCTGCCAGCAACCTGTTCTTTTTGTTACTACGGCTGTACAGTATATTTTGAAATCAGGTATTGTGAAACTTCCAGAATTGTTCTTATTGCTTAGGACTGCTGTGGCTATTCGAGGTCTTTTGTATTTTCATACAAATTTTAGGATTTTTTTCTAGTTCTGTGAAGAATGTCATTGGTATTTTAATGGGGAATCTATAACTTGTTTTCAGTAGTATTGCACTTAATATTATTTCTCCCAATCTATGAATATGGGTGTCCCCGTTGTCAAATTTTTTCACACTATTGTGATTGTTTTATAGATTTCTTTCTCAGTGAGTTCATTATTAATTTCCACTGAAAAATCTTCTGCTATACAGATGGGATTGCCTTTATAAGTGATTTGATATTTCTGTCTTGCAACTTTTAATATACTTTCTTTGTTGTATACTTCTTGCAATTTAACTTAATGTGTCTGGTCCCGTCTATTTAGAGTTCTAAATGCCTCCAGTACCTGGATATCCATATCATTGCCAAGATTTTGGAAATTTTCTCTTATTTTTCTGAATAGGTTTCCTATACTACTAACCCATATTTCAACTCCTTCACATAAACCTGTAATTCTTAGGTTTGGTCTCTTAATGTGTCCCATGGTTATAACTTCTTTTTATTTGTTGTCATTATTACTGTCTAAAATGTGCTAGTTCATTCACCTTGTCTTCAAGCCCCGATATTCTTTTTTTCACTTGATCTTGTCTGTTAGACTTTCACTTGTTTTTTATTTGAATTATTGAGTTTTCATTTCCAAGATTTGTTTCTTTCTTTTTCAGAATCCCTCTTCATTGAATTGCTCTTTCATATCCTGCACTATTGCCCTTAATTCATTCAGGTCTTTATTTTTTCTCTGCTTTGAATTAATTGATATGGCATTCCATCCACTTTGATATCTTTGGATTCAGCTACTAAGGAGCTACAAAGTTTCAGAGAAGTCATGTCTCCTTGTTTATTCTTTTTCTTGCGTTTCTATGTTGAGATTTAGTTATCTCTTGGAATGAGATCTTCCACTGTCATGTGAGGGTCTTGTTAGTGAGCAGCCCTCTCTTGAGCCCAGGGATATTGGTTTACTGTGTAGTGTTGTGTTTAATTCCAAATGGACGCCATACTGTATTTCCCTATGGCTTCTTCGGCTGTGACTGGTGGATTTGACTCTGTGCGTACTGCGTTGGAACCTGAGGGACCCGCGGCCTCGGCAGGACTCACATGAATGAGGGCCCTCTAGTAGATCAGGTAGGTATGTTGTGGACAGCGGAGTATATGAGGTGTGCTTTCTGTGGTTTCTCCTCCAGTCTCGTTAGCACCGTGCAGTCTGAAAGTGTGTGGGAGAGGGGCCGGTGAGATGGTTCAGCCGCGTAAGCGCCTGCCTGGCAAGCACAAGGTCCTGAGTTCGACCCCTGGAACCCACATAAAGGAAAAAAAAGGGCCGGTGATATTGCTCCGCGGCACAAGCACTGGGTCCTGAGTTCGACTCCTGGAACCCACATAAAGGAAAAAAAAAGGGCCAGTGATATCGCTCAGCGGCACAAGCGCCTGCTGGCAAGCACGAGGTCCTGAGTTCGACTCCCAGAACCCACATACAGGAAAATAAAAGGGCCGGTGATATCGCTCCGTGGCACAAGCGCCTGCTGGCAAGCACTGGGTCCTGAGGTCGACCCCTGGTACCCACATTAAAAAAAAAAAAAGAGTGTGGGAGTGAAGTAGGCTTCTAGTTGGTAGGATCATTATATTTATATTATTTTTCTTCTGTTATTGGTAAGGGGGTACATTTTTAGTAGGTATCTTCAGATTTCCCCTATCTATGACTACTTCCAGCCTAGTCATCACCTGGGAACTTTTGTCTCCCCTATTTTTTTTTTATTTTTTATTTTTTATTTTTTTGAGTTATCTGACAAAATTTCAGCGGGACTAGGTCATGGATAGAATAAAGAGCAGCTTCCTCAACTGGGCTGGGTCTATAGCTTAGTGGCAAAATACCCACTCTGCATGTTCAAATGCTGGCCCAACTGCCAGCACATCTTCCAGAGGTGAAAACAACTGACAATACCAAAAATAACATAAAAGCAGACCAGATACAGACATACAATAAAAACCTATTTACAGACAGCATCTCTAACACCAATAACCATAGAGAGGAAAAGGCAAAAATAATATGAAATAGACTAAAAGGATAAACATTAGTGAGAGGAAAATTAATAATTAAAAAGAAGAAAAATTAGGAAGAGAAAACACCCATTAAAGAATTTAAAAGTATGTAAAATTACATAAAACTATGGAAAAAATAATGAGGAAAAACAAGACAAAAACCAAACCAAAGTCAAAATTCCTCTTTTCCCGTGGGCATGAATAATCCTCGCTAATTAGAAGGCTAAGGCAGGAGGATTGCAAGCTTGAATCCAGCCTGGCAACTTAGGGAGACCCTAACTCTAAATATCTTTTTTTAAGGGCTGAGGATGTAGCTTAGTGGGAGAGAACTTGCCTAGCATGCGCCAGTCCCTGGGTTCCATCCCCAGTACAGAAAAAAACAAAACAAAGAAACCCAGCCTCCTCGCTGCGGTATTTGAGCTGTTTCTTTCCAGAGCCTCTAACCCTAGAACTAGCCGGCAAGGAGCAGGGTGAGCGCTCATAGTCGCCGTCCGTGTGTTGCTTCTCAGTCCCAGTCCAGCAGGCGAACCCAGCGAAGAGCGCAGCATGGAGGCTGAGCCCTGCCCCACTCGCTCCCCGGAGCTGAGGCCGTGTTGTCGCAGCACAGCCGTGTTCACTCCAGAGACTTCTGTATGTGCACAGCGACTGCAGGCGCCACCCTGCGAGCCCTTCTCTCTGGTCGCGCCTGTGGCCCAATTGGGTCAGTGTCCCTTTACTCCCAAGACCCTCAGGGCACCCAAGGGTGTGGCATATGCCCAAGCCACGTGTTGTGTCCTCTGAATGCCTCACGGTGGAGAGGGGAACCAAACTGCACAGTCTGCGCTTCGGGGAGCCCCAGGAAGGGTGCGAGGCACGGGTCTGGGTGAACCCCCACACACAGCTGGTCTTGCTCCTCCTCACAGAGGTTGGACCACCAATTTCAAGTTGAAGCTGCGGGCTGGGGGTATAGCCCAGCGGCACAGCGTCTGCCTGGCAAGCGTGAGGTCGTGAGTTTGATTCCCGATACCCAAAAAAATAAAAAATAAAAAAAAATTGAAGCGGAGTTTTTAAAACGCAGGGGCTTCTGATCCCCCAGGCAGTAAGCTCAGATGATTGGACCTTTCTTAAAGTGGTTCCCAGTTACACCCTGGCTGCATGGGAATTGCTGGGCGCCTCTCGTTCAGCCCCAGCTCGCTAGGCTGCTCCAGGTCTCCTGTCCGCTCGGGCCATGTTTGCAAGGTGCTGGATTCTGCGCTTGCAGAGCTCACTGGGGCTCTGTCTCTTTTACCTCTGTCCCTTCAGTGGGAGCTCCTCACCAGCGAGTTATTCTCCAGCATCTGTATTCAGGCCCCCCCCACACCACCACCAGCACCTCACCATACAGTTACACACTTGGTTTGGCTCAATGTCATGGACATGCAGGTGTGTGCTGGGTATCTCTAATCTGCTGGCTTCTTACTTTTTTTTTTTTTTTTTTTTAATGCAAGAGGTCTGTTCAATGACACACCTCATCCTGAGTGGACTTGCTTGGTGGGAAAAATAAATTAGGTTGAGAAAATTACAGCGCATCTGTAAGAAGACTATTAGCAATTGAATTAAAAGCTCCCACTAAATGCTGTTGTTGTGGTGGCTTATTTTTCTTGTTCTCATCTTTGCCTCCAGTCCTTCCGAGAGCGTCTGGACCTTTGTCACCTCCCCGTCGCTGACACAGAAGCTGGCGGCGGGAGCAGGCACTGGCGAGCTCGCGGAGGTGCATTCTCTGCAGGCTGAAGGGAGACCGTCGTGTTCTCACTGCCAAGCCGCGTCCCCAGCAAGCTTGTCTAGGATCATGCGTCGGGTTCTTTATGAAAGCCATTTTAAAAAGCTTCACTTCTACCCCTAAAGAAACAAATTTTTGATCAAGTTTTATTTATTTTTAGTTTCTGAAGTTTGCTCTGCAGCACCCAGGGAAGAATGACCCTTGTTCCGAAGAGAAAAAAATAACTTTTTATTCTAAGGACGTGAAGACTAGTTAAAGCTAGTCTATGCCCACAACACACACTTAAGCTGGTTCTTTCCGTTCAGGAAGTTTCGCTTCCCACCGGTGGTGCAAATGTTACGCGGAGGCGCATTCGCTCTCGGAGAGCCCCAGCGTGAGGAGGGCTAGCCGCCTGCAGCCGCGGCGCCCGCACGGTTAGTGCCGCGAGGAGGAGGAAAGCCCGGCGATCTGTGGGATTCGCACGCGTGGCGAACGGCGGCCAAGCCTCGTGGGCTAATCGCGGCCGTCGGGGTGTCCGCCTGTAATACTCACCCTCTCCCCGTGCCGCAGACGCCGCCGAGGCCATGCCGAGTGGGGAGCCTGCGCCGGCCGCGGAGGAGAGCGGCGGGCGCCACGAGGCTGCGGCGCAGGGCGGCGCGTGCCCCGGCCGCCTGGGGGCGCCCTACGCCGAGGCCTGGGGGTACTTCCACCTCGCGCCCGCGCGCCCGGGGCACCCGGCGGGCCGCTGGGCCACCTGCCGGCTGTGCGGGCAGCAGGTGGGCCGCGGCCCGGGCTTGCAGGCGGGGACCTCGGCGCTGTGGCGACACCTGAAGAGCGCCCACCGGCGGGAGCTGGAGGGCGGCGGTGCGCCCGGCCCTGCCTCGGCCCCCGAGCGCGAGTGGGCGCGGCTGCTGGAGCAGATGGGCGCTCTGGCCGAGCAGGGCCGGCGGCGCGAGCGCGAGCTGGCGCAGAGGGAGGCGGCCGTGGCGCGGGGCGAGCGCGCCCTGGAGCGCGGGCGGAGGGCGCTGCGGGCCCTGGAGCGCCGGCTGCAGGGGGAGCGCGAGGCGCTGCAGGCGAGGCTGCGCGAGCTGGGCTGGCCCGCCGCGCCGCCCCCGGCCGCTGTCCCGAAAGACGACCCCGAGGCCGGGCTCGGGGACAGCTGCGAGGCTGCCGGGGTCCTGCTGTAGGCCCGCAAGAGACCAAATGTGGGGCCTCCCGCGCAAGACCCACGCCGCCGCCCCTCAGGTGCCTTTGACTTCCCGTGCCTTGGGGCACCCGTGCGAGGGACAGTCACACACAAGGGGACTGGAGAGCCCAGCAGCCCTGGTGCCACACCGCTTGAGGCTGGGGACTACGGCCCGAAGCCGCTTCACACGCCAAAGACTTCACGTCTTGTGCCTGTGCGCCGTGCCAACCCAGCGAGGGCACGGAAACGCGGAGTCAAGAGTTTTACTCCACTCTTGGATGATCTTTGCCCAGCGCCGAGTCTTGCAGAGGGGACTTTAGTTTCCACGGCTGCTGTCCGCCCGCACCCGTCTCCAGAACCTCGTGGGGCAGTCTCCAAGCGCCTGCCCCAGGGCCGGGCACCGTGCGCCTCCACGTCTGCTTGCCCTGAGTTACAACCCAACAGCAGGTGTCGTACCCTTGGCCCCTTTCTGGCCTTGTACTTTTGCCACCTGACCAGCAAGACATGACCTCATCCCTTGTCACCAGAGCTTCCTTCCACGTCCTCCCTGTCCAAGGCCACTTTCCTCTTTTGCGTCTGCCCCGTCCCACGTGAGCTCAGTTTCCCACGCAAAAACCAAGCTCTGGGCGCGCGTTGCTGCTGCCCGCACTTCCTCCTCTCTGTACTCGCTGGTCGGCTTTCCAGGGGTTACTCCGGTCTTCCCGGATCACCACACGCCCAAAGCCACCTTTGTCTTGCTTAATGTCTCCCTCCTGGGAATCCCACCTTTTGTAGGTGGAACATGGCTTCCTGCCAAAGAACTCTTTTTGCGGGTGTAGACCGGTTCTCAGTTTTCCTCAGGCCTCTTTAGTTCTCAATTTTTTTATGTCGAAGACTCCCAAGCACCCAGCAGGAGTTGAAAGGCTTGTACGATGAATGCCCATATGCATGCCCTCCACCCAGACCAAACAGGGTACGTGTTTTGCCTTACATTATCTCCACACTGTGCATGGGTAACGACTTTCCATCCCTAAGTATTTCAGCTTGTGTCTCCTGAAAATGAAGACAGTGTCGTCATGGTTACAGTATGATTATACTTAATATAAACAACTTCCTTGTGGCCTCTAATAAGTCCTTAATCGGAGTTCCCCGATGTTTCAACAATGACTTTCCTTCAGGTCCAGTCAGGGTTCATACATTACTGTTGGTTAAAACCCTTCCATCTCTTCCACCCCGATGATTTTGTGAAGCATCCACCTGAGTTTTTTATTTCTCGGGGCCAATTTCTACAGTCCCCTCCTGCCTCCTCTCCCTGTAGAGCTACAATAATCTGTGAAAGCGACTCCTCCGGTAGCCTCCAATGCTCTCCCTGGGGTCTGGCCCTCAGGCCCAGGCTCCACATCGCTCTTCTTCCGTATTCTGCCACCGCCAACGGAAGGGGCAAACCTGTTCCACTCAGCATCCCGCCCTTCATCGATAGCCAGTGTTTTCTAAGAAGTGAAAAGTCCGTCAGGTTCAAACCCCGCACGTCACATGCATCCCCTCACTTTGTTCTCTCAGCAGCTCCCTGGGGAACTATTGATAGATGCCCGTTTTACAGCCTTGCAGAGTGATGTGAGGGATAAGCAGCTTGAACAGATAATTCCTGGTAAGTAGCAGAGAGGAGATCCAAATCCAGGGCGCCCGCCTCTGATGCCAGGCTTCCAGCTGCTGAGCTGCTTCCTGAGAGCTCCACGTCCCTGTCCATCACCCAAGTGGGCACCTGTTTCCCTCCCAACTCCATTTCCAGTTCAATAGAATTAGCTGGAACTGGGCCGGTGAGATGGCTCAGCGGCTTAAGCGCCTGCCCGGCAAGCGCGAAGGCCCGAGTTCGACTCCCGGATCCCACATACGAAAAAAGGGCCGGTGATATCGCTCAGCGGCACGGGCGCCTGCTGGCGTGCGAGGTCCTGAGGTCGACCCCCCGGTACCCACAAAAAAAAAAAAAAAAAAAAGAGCTGGAACTAGAGACATTATTAACTTTTAGTGAGCACTCGTGTCACAACTATGCTGAATGTTTTAGATGAGTAACTTCCTGTCACAGCAACCCTATGACATACGCCCGTTTGGTAGATGGGGAAGACTCACAAGTTAATAGCGTCTCACTCAACGGCTAAGAAAGTGATTTTTTATTTTATGAAAAAATAAAATTTCATAAATATGAGAATAACACATTATTACACCATGTATCATTGTCTTTAGTTGCTCAGAGTATAAGACATAAAACAAAAAGATTCTTACAGAAAAGGAACAAGCAGATAACAAATCAGTGACCTCATCTCCAGTGTCACTGGACCCCAGACACTCCACTAAGCCCACCTTCCTTCCGGTGCCATGACTAGGGGCCAATTACCATGCATCTGGGACTCAAGTTCCTGTCCTTGACTTCTGCACCGCCTCTACCTAACAACTTGGCCAGTGCCAAAGAACTGTCCTAAGTTAGTGTTGGCTAAATCACTTTTTCTGCTCCAAAGCCTTCGAGGTCACCCCTCACTTACAAAGCTTCAACTCTGTGGCCTTACATTTAAGCCCCCCACTGCTGCATGCCAGGGTTGTGTGTCCCTCCCCTACATGTACTGGACACTCCAGCCGAATTGGACTCTTCTTCCTGACACCCTGGCCTTGGCAACTCTATGCCTCAGTTTGTGTCCCCCGCCAAAGCCCTTCAATCTCTTGAGGATGAAAAATCCCACTCCGGCTTGGATGTTGCTCAACGGTAGAGAACTTGCCTTGCATGTTTGAGGTCCTGGGTTTGATCCCCAACATCATCAAAAAACACAAAAACCAAATAACACCCATCTTTCTAAGGCCCCATATGCGTTCCTAAGGAAATCACTCTCATTTCCTTATTTTGTATCTCACAACTCTCAGAAGAGCCCATCTAGCAGAGGGCTGTGGGTTCTACTTTTACTCAATCCTGCCAGGGCCTGAGTGCTTAGGAGTAGCTTACTCAACCTCCTACTCCCACAGTGCTTTGCAACTAATAGCTGCTGGATCAGTGTTTGAGGCATTGACTCCACTGTGTTTAAGACTTTTACAAGTTGGTTTTCCTGTAATTAGTAATGTAATTCTTCATTTGTCTTTCTCTGAATATAATTCCTAGTAGAAAATACTAGCCTATGAGAAAGTAGCAATAATCTGTGAAAGCTCTTTGGCCAATAAAAATTTTATATGTGTCATTTATTAGGGTGTTTGGTTTGAAGCCAGTCAACTCTTGTAGCATAGATTTGTCAAAATATGTGTGTAAAACTTTTTCTATTATACGGGCCATACAAATGTAATGCTGCATCTAGATTATGGTTTCCCTCAAGAAGGACCCCCCCAAACTCGGAGGCGGCCAGAGGCAGGGTTTCCAGAAGCTGACGCAGCCGCCGAGCGTGTTGCCGGGAGGTGGGACGTGGTTGGAGCGGCGGCCTGGGGGTGTGGCCGGAAGTGCGCCGCTCCTCTGGGGCCCCTCCCTTCTCGCGCTGCTTCCTGTGCGCCGTGAGGTGAGCAGCCTGCCTTCGCCCCGGCCCTTCTACCGTGCAGTCTCTGTGTTTGAGCTTGCAACCATGGACAGAAGCGCGCCTCCTTTAAACTGTGGGTGTCAGGTATTTTGTCTGGAACACGAGGAAACTAAGACAACAGCGAGAAAACAATCCCATAAAGTCCTGTCACTCCTTCCGTCGTCTGCAGTTTTTATATTACTCTAACAACAGTAAAAGTTCTCTGTCAAGTATTGGAATTTAACTTCATGTAGATTTATAAGTTAGGCTGTAAGATGTGAATTTGGTTCTCTTGGGACCCAAACTGACTTTTTTTTAATATGCGGGTACCGGGAGTCGAACTCAGGACCTCACGCTTGCAAGGCAGGCGCTTATGCTGCTGAGCTGTATCACCGGCCTCCAAACTGACTTTTGTACATGATACTCTTCCACTTCACCGATTGTCAGAAGCACTGAAAGGAACAGACTCCCGCTTCAATCTCGCCCCTCCTCGGAGAGCACTCGCAATCCGCCCGCTGCCTAGGCGCTGGCTGTGGCAGTTAAGGGAGAGGTTCTGCTCCCTGCTCACTTCTGCATTGTACTTTTATAATGAAATGAGTTCCCAATATAGTAAAGAATAACTGTTTACAAACAAATCCTCTCCCTCACCATTCAGTTTCCTTAAACAGAACCTCCAACACAAGATGGATGTAATCTCCATTTCCAGAAAAACCTGGAGAGAAATGGAGCCCTCGTCCACTCCAGCGCCTTCATTTGACAGATGAGGAAAATAAGACCCTGGGATTCGTTCACTCGCAGCAGACTGTGGCGATGGCAGGTCACCTGGGTCCAGCTTGGTATCAGCTAAGAGATGTGAGAGCAGAGGGGGATTCCAGGCACCGCTGTGGCACACGGCTCGCAGGGAGTCATCACTGCTGGAGGGATGGTGCCATGCCATGCATGTAGCAGCAGCACTCCTGATTTACGTGACTGGGCTTGCTCATGGTCCCACCTCGTGCTGCCTTTGGCAGAAGTGCACCGAGGGACAAGGTGGACAGCTTGGTGCTAGGACACGCACTGTGCCCTGAACTTCAACTCATCCTGCCATGAGGTAAAGTACGCATTCATTCTTCAGGCTGAACTCTGCCAGGAGGGGATGAGGGAAAAGCAGAGTAAGAACCAAACCTGCAACAGCTGGGACCCTTCAGGCACCTAAGCTCATCCTTGAAGGCTCCAGAAAAGTGGGCCTCCTCTGAGGCTCGAGAACTTTCTGGTTTCATAGTATGGCCCAAGTTTCCACTTTACATAGCTGTCTGTCCTTCAAACCTCAGAAGGAATTCATAGACACTACGTTTATGTTAGTTTTAAAATTTTGGTTTTTCTGCCATGGACTGGTTCGGGAGATCTATTTCTAAAGGCCTCACCTTACTTTTCAACAACCTGAATGTGTCTTTGCCTGGAAAACGGATGAAGCGATCATTTAGCTCTCATATGCCATAACTATAGGAAATACATTAAAGCATCAGTCGGCATTTGAGCAAGTCCATTACTTGGCTGAACTGGGTTTTCTTGTTAACTGCAGGTTTAGAAGAAAACGATGAAAGTTACATGTTTGTTACTAAAAACAATGTATGAAGGCCCAGTTTCATTAGCTTCACTAGGGAGAAGTGGAGCATGGTAACTGCACAGCCTCCCTGCCGTATTCCCTTTGGTCCACACAACACCCGGCAGGCAGGGCGGACAGAGCTGTCATGGTTTACAGATGCCCCAAATCCCCAGAAGGTTAATGCCCCACCAAAGACCACACAGCTAGTCAGGAGCAGAGGGGAGCTCGGCCCGTGCCCCACTCACATCCGTGCTGAACGGCCAGCCACGCTTCCTTCAAGGCCTCTCTTCCAGCCCATCTCTTCAGCAGCCCTGGGACTGCAGGATCTCGGCCCCAGTGCCTTGTTTACACTTGGGTACGTGGTGGCTATTCCAACCCAGGAGCCCTGGTGTAGCTCTCCCAGAGGAAGCCAGATTAGCACATTTTAGTAACTGAACACATTTGTCTTACAGCTCTGCAGGTCCAAGTCCAAAATGGATCTCGGCGTGTTGGCAGTCCTGTTTGTTTCTGGGGATTCTAGAGAATCATTTCTGCCTTTTCCACTTTCCAGGGACTGCCCCATTCCTTATCTCCAAAGCCAGCAAAGACCAGTCAGGTCTCTCACGCTACATCGCTCTGCCTCCCTCTTACACACTTACGTTAAGGTCAGCTGGTCAGCAACGTTTCTATCCACTACCTTAACCTATTACTGTGCCCCACCTCCATGTAATACATTAACAGGTTCCAAGGACTAGATGCAGGCAGCTTGGAAGGGGGTGCATTATTTTGCCTAGCACAGCATTACACTGTGGGCTAAGGCAGATGTGAGAAAGAGATGTGCTTGATGGTCAGCCCCTTTCCTAGAAATTAACACTGCAGTGGGCCCCTAATCTGTCCCTTCTTGTTTTATCCTCTCTGCTAGTGCAGGGAGCACCCACAGACATTTCTGGGACATACCTGGCAAGAAGGTGGGTGTCAAGAATTCCTCTAGTGGAGGAGGCGGCCTGCATACTTGTGAAAACATTTGTGCATTTGTGTGACGATGAAAGCTGTGTGCTGGGGTGTGAGGAGCACCCATATTCTGTAGGCAAATGTGAATGAAAATCTAAGCTTCCAAACTGGGGACGGAGTTCAGTGTTGCTGCACTTGCTAGTATGCTTGAGGCCCTGGGTTTGATTCCCAACACTACAAAAAATAAGTTTTTTTTTAAAAAATCCAAGCTTCCTACCACTCGTTAAGAGTTAACTTTGGGAATCACCCTAACCCTCTGAAATCCAGTTTCCTCATCTGTAAAATGGGGATAACACATACCTTACAGAGCTGGTATAAAGAAGTTATCATTTAGAAAAATTCTGCCCCGTGGTTTGAACTCTACGACTTCTATTTCCGTTACTTGCTGAATGGAAGCAGCCACAGGCAAGCCGCGAGTCTGCCAAGTCATTCTCCTTCCCAATAGAGCTGTTTTTCTATCAAACAAAAATTTCACTCTTCCTCTGCCCCGTGCATACCTTTTCACTAAGTAACCCGATAAATCTTACACAGTCTACCCACCCAAGGCTGTTCTCCCTTCAAAGGGGTCGCCCCAAGATTATAGTTATTCTAAAAGAGCACCTATGCTTAAAACCTCTCCAGGACACCTCCTTTAGAGTGGCCATTCATGTCTTCAATACACCATAACATCCTGAAGTCAGCAAATATTCACCTTTCCAGGATAAATTTTATTTTTAAAGATGGCTGCCAATTATTCACAGCCCACTCTGGTGAATATGGCAAGTGATTAACCAGATTAACATTTCTGGTTAGTAAGGTGAGACTATCATAAAGCAATGTTAGTTGCTTTTGTGTGACTAATATATTGGTCTTGATAGCATTGCACATTAAGATTAAATAAAGGAAATGTGGTCATGGTAAAGATTAAAGCTCACTTTAGTTGGTTTATGGAGTGAATGAATTCAGATAGCACTGGAGTCATATATTTAAATAGTATTAAATGTTTATTTTAATGAAATTCTTAATTGTGATAGTCTCTGAAATCTGATTTCATAGTATTAAAATGCGGCTTTAAGGAACATTAGATGGTGATGAGCGCTTTCTTCTGTCAGTATATATCCTCATGGGCTTTTGTTCAAGATAAGTAATGATCAGATGCGTGAGCTGGTGACCTTCTTGCCCACCAAAGTCTGCTAGTAATCAGAAGCTAAGTCACACTGTCACACATTTAAACACCTTTAGCAACATCCACCGACTTCTTTGTCCCCAGCTTGCTGGCAATGAAAACACCACCACATTTTAACACAGATGAAGAAAGCTGGCTTTTCTGAAATAATTTCTGAAAGTCTGCATCCTTCTTCCACATGCAGAAACAACTCCTGCTGTTCCACGAGCTTTCCCAACTATGTCTGCGTCATCCTCCAGGGGCTTTCTGGTTCACATGTTTTCTCTCAACGTCAATTTCTAGTGACCAGTTTTTGTTTTGTCTTCTTTTTTTTCACTTGTCTTGTACTTCGATAACCCATTGCTAAGATTCAGAGCTGTAAAACCCAGCATCTGAGCAGGCACTGTCATTCTCAGGCCAGCAGAGGAGACGCATCATTAGCTTTTACTATTGTCTAGCTATATGTCCCAGCTCTCAGGAGTATAAAAAAACATTTCTGAAGGCACGGACTAAGGAGGTCTGCTTAAAGATGAATCAGAGTTCTTCCTCCTTCCCCCACCTCCCCAGGAACTTCGGCTTTAAAACTTCAGAATGAATACAAACTGTTTGGCATTATGGAACTATCAGAGCCTGCACAGGTTACTTGGCCTTTATACTTGGCCAAATACTATCTAAAAATAAATGTACACTCATGAAGACGGGGCGTCTTTGCCACTTTATTCACGCTGTATCCCAGGACTCCATCTCCAGTGCCTAGGACAGCTGGCTTGGCCTGTGCGAAGTGCTTAACAAATGCTGCGGAAAGCTTTTTACGGACGAGTATCTGAACTCACCCTCCCGGAGCTGTCTCTGTGCTCCGTGCCCCACGGGGCACTGGGAGCTGGGGCTGCCTGCACAACCTCCCCATCGTTTCTCCGGGTGGCTCCTCTCCTAGTCCTGCAGAATCCCCCTCCTCCCCAAGAATTTTGCCTCTAAAACTTTGGAACGAATACATCTCTAGCTCCTTTTTATCTTGAGACAGAGTCGCTAAGTTGCTCTGGCTGGGCTCAAATTTGCGACGCTCCTGCCCCCGCCTCCCAGAGTGCTGGGATTACAGGCGTGTGCCATGTCCAATCTAGCTTCTTGCCACTTTTTTTTACAAACCAGAAGATTTAGGCTTAAGAGATTTTTACCTTGCTCAAAGTAAAAACGCCCATGACTGAAGTGGGGGTTTCAATCTCTGCATCCCAGGAGGCTGTGAGTCTGACGGACTGGGTTCACGTCACACCTCTATCACTCTGAGCGGACAGAGCCCTCTGTACCTCAGTGGCGGGCAGCAGGCGTGCGCGAGGTGCCGCGCCACACATGTACACGGACGTGCTTACTGAGGGCTGCCGGGGAGCTGACCCCGTGCGAGGTGCTCAGGACGCGGCAGGGCGGACACACAGGTTCCCACCTTCCAGGCCCGCACAGCCAGCAACTCCCTGTGTCTGAGATTTCTGTTTTCTCTTACCTGTTCTCTAAAAATATGCAAAGTTAATAAATAATATTTAACATGAAAAACTGGAAGGTTTTTGATTTGGATGGACCATTAATTTTCATAAGGTCATAGCTAGAATAAAAAGGAAATACTGGAGGTAAAAATTGTTTCAAAAGCAGAAAAAAGCTCCTCCTCGAGGATAAAAGTCATTCCTCTATCAGAAAACTTGTTACTTCAATGTGACATGTTATCCTCTGCTCTCAACAGTGCCAGTTCCTCATATGCTGGCAAAAATATGAGATGTTAGGTTGTTTAAAAAGGAGCAACCTAGTTAGGTATGGTGGTGCACGCCTATAATCCCAGCACTCTGGGAGGCTGAGGCAGGAGGACTGCAAGTCTGAGCCCGGCTTGGGCAATTTAGCAGCTTAGGGCGACCCTTTCTCAAAATATAAAAAAGGACTGGGGATGTAGCTCAGTGTGAACGCCCTGGGTTCAATCTCTAGTACTTGCCCAAAAACCAAAACAAAAGCCAGCAACTTCTAGCTCTATTTAAAATAAACATTTAAAAGCTATTAAATTTGCAAATTTACACTGTGTAAATAACCTAGTATTTAAAATATTACATATAAAATAATTTTACGCATATACCAAACTGTGTAACTCCCAATTATGCTTTTAAACAAACAGAAGCTCACATCTGCACTACTTTTGGTGCTTATACACACATTTTCTCATTAGCTAGCCAATACAGGCATGTGACTAAGAAGTATTCTTACTTTACACATGGAAACAGACATAGACATTGTTCAGTACATTACATCCTACCCAGTGGAGCCCTGAGAATTTGGATCTGCAAAGTGGTTTAATAATGCAAATACTATGTATATTTCAATTTCTACTACTATTTTCAACTTCTCCATTTTCTTAGCCAGAGAAACTATGAAAAATGTTTTTCCCAAATGTAATAATAAAAATGGGAAATATTATGGACAGCCATATACTAAGCCAGTGAGTGAGATCCAGCACAAGCCAAAATCGATTTTGAGGTCCTATGCTGTTACCCACTCCGGACCCCAGCAGCAGATCCACACTTGGACCAATCACTGTTTTGTTCTATTTTAGAGAAAATACTGCGGGGCACTCCTGCCGCCGCTAAGCCTACTGTCCATACACGTGTACCTGGGCAGAAGTGCTTCACCCAGCAGGAGCTACAGGCCCAGTTAGCCCAGCCTCAGTCCACAGGGACTTGACTCCACCCTTTCTCCCTAAACCACGCGCCATGTAGACTGGCAACACCAACAGGCAGCTTTTCTTTCTGAGTTATCTTCCCTACTATATAGTTTTTCTTTTCAGAATCTTCCTTCCCTTTTTTCTAAGTCTTGAGAACATTTATCACAGATGAGGAATCCATAGCTCATATTCACTGTCAGAAAAGAGTTCCACTGCTAATTTCGCGGCAAAAAGCATACAGAAAAGCTGGACAGAAAGGAAAGCAAGAGTGGTAAGCAGAGTGGGGAGCCCTCACCCAGGAAGCTGCGCGCGTTCTCCGCCAGAGTGACCTTCCTCTGCCATCGCCTTGCAAGCTGAAGAGCGAGATGCTGGCTGGCTGCGGATCTGAAGTGCATCGGCATGTTTAAGTCATTGCTCAGTGAGTTAGTCCTTTAAATGCTAAAATGTTTTTACTGTATTTGAGGACATTTTCAATAAATATTTGAGTTAGAGGCCTTGGCTAGAAATCCACTAGCACTAGAAATCTGCAACGGTATTATCAAAACTACAAATGCCTGTGAACATACTAGGTCCCTACCGTACTCCACGGTCCCTCTCTAAATATTTCCTTAGCTAGAAATGAACCAAGTGTAAAATAAACACTGAATATACAATACAAATCAAAAGATTCTTCACAGAAGAAAACACTGAAAGGCTGATTTTCTACATGTCACCTGTTCACCAGCTCTCGGTTGACATCCCTTCGGCTATTTCAAGGACAGTAAAATTTACATACCACCACCCTGTTTTCTTAACATGTTTCATCTAAGTCCTAAAGGGTCTGCATAGGACGCACACAGTCAGAACTGTTTCTGTAAACGTCCGGTGTCCTTTTGCTGTGCATCTTAGGGTAACATGTGAAGAACAATGTACATCTCAGGCGCTAGTGGCTAGCTGTGTGTATAGTGCTGTACGAGAGAAGAGAAAGTCTGATACGCTTATCTGTGCCAGGCAACTTTGGTCCACTCACGATGTAAGTCGATTCAGTCACTGTCTACTCATTCATTAGAACAATGGTTTTTACAAGCTGCAAACCACTCTTTATTACACATTTCTGAATCATGAGAGAGCATCTGTGACACAGCCCTCTGTGTCACTGACTCTGCTCTACTGGGAAAGAAGTTTTTGCAATAAAATAAGAGTCTCCAAATTCTTTTTTTTTTTTTTTGTGGGTCCCGGGGGGTCGACCTCAGGACCTCGCGCGCCAGCAGTCGCCCGTGCCGCTGAGCGATATCACCGGCCCCTTTTTCGTATGTGGGATCCGGGAGTCGAACTCGGGCCCTCGCGCTTGCCGGGCAGGCGCTTAAGCCGCTGAGCCATCTCACCGGCCCTCCAAATTCTTTCTGTAAAAGAAGCTGAAGTTTTTCTGGACTACCCTTCACTCCCCAGTCCCTTTTACCCAAGGGATGGTCCCTGGAGCACCCTTTGGAGGTTTGGTTTCGGGGAAGCTTTCAGCAAACCTCTCTCGTGCTTTGTCCCAGTTTCTTTTGCTCTTGCTTTGAAGAAGCGGAACATCTTCAATTGAGGATGGCTTGCCCGTCCCCAAGCCTGCATGTGTTCGCCGAAGCTGAAGCTGGATCTGTCACCAAAAGTTGAGCAGAGAATTTATTTAAACACATTGACATCTGCTAGGTCCAACATGGTATTCTGACTACAATTCTTTATTAAAGACCAGTGTGCATGAAAGTCTGCCAACTGCATCAAATACATACAGGAATAAACATACCATTGTATGTGGAAATTAACCTCGCTATTCACACTATTTGCTTGTCAGTAAGTAGAGCCAACTCTGCAGAAAACAGGGCTGCTTAAGGAACAACCCCCAAACCACATCCAGATGCTACAGAATCCCACTCTAACCGGAAGTAAAGGCCATGGCACAGTTAAACCTGTCCCACCCTCCCCTAAGTAAGTAAACAAGAAGTGCCACACTAAGAATCACAAAAAAGGGCTGGGAGTGTAGCTCAGTGCTAAGCGTGAGCAACGCCCGGGTTCAATCCCCAGCCCCGCAAAATTAAATAATAAAAATCATAAAGAGAATTTATTTCCTAACATGAAGGAAGGATTTCTCATTATTTTGTAAACATTAAAACCTACCAGTTGCTGAGTGCCTTATGTAAGTACCAATCTTAGGGTTTTATCTTCAGGACATCATAGAAAAATAGTTTTTATCCCCAGGTGAAGTCTAAACTAATCAATGGCAGGTCGCATACACACTCCACCCAGGTCTGACACAATCCATGTTCCTCACAGTGTATCTCAATGAAAAGCAGAAAACTGCTACCATATTCATACTGCCCCATCTATTTCTGTAAGGACCAAGTAACATCATGAAAGTTCTGTTACTAGGATATAAGGGTTTTCTGGTAAAAGGTAACTGGAACAGCCTGTGAATCACAGGCTTAAGGAATTAAACCTCTATATTGTTTTCTAGACATTATTCTCCATACTGCACGTTATGCGCTCTGATTCTTGAACCTAACAGATTTTCCAGCTAATACAGAATCCACCTGAAATTGTTCCTCCAGTGTTCAGTACAGTTGCAGAAAGGACGTCATTAAAAGCAACTAAAAGGGCTGGGGATGTAGCTCAGTGGCAGAGCTCGTGCCCCGCATGCACAGGCCCTAGGTTTGATCCCCAGCTCCACAAAGCACACTAACACAATGAGGAGACACAGAAGAACGCCCGGCTGAGGGGTCAGCGCTTCTACCCTAGCCTTCATGTAGCACAGAATGCTGAAAGAGGCTTCCACAAAACATAAAATGCCAGACAACAACAAACACCCACATCTGGGAATGGCACAGGCCACAAAGGCAGACCCTTGCCTATCTGGGCTTGGCACTGTACTGCGAGGATTTACGGCACTGCCTCGGCCCCAGCGCACATCCACTGTGAGAACACGGAAGGAAGGGAAGGCGGTCTCACCGGGGTTTTCACACCTCCGCCGTCCTTCCCCAGGCCCTCTCCTTTTCTCCAGCCCATCTTCTCCAGCATCTTCCGACCTCTGTTGCTATCAGTAATTTCACTTAAAGAAAAATCAGGATGATAACTCATTCATAAAAGATCTTAGACCACAATTGGTATAAGTACTTCAGAAAACTCTTTGACATTACCTAATAAACTGGAAAACACAAACTCTACTCCTACAAATACTACTTAACAGAAAAGTGTGCACCCATGCTCCAAATGACATGTATAAGAATGCTTTTCCAGCAATCTAACAGCAACAAACTGGAAGCAATCCAGATGTCCATCAATGGTCAAATGGACAAATAAATTCATAAAACAGAATATTATATAGCAATGAAAATAAACCATACCTAACAAAGTCATGTAGGACAAAAATAAAGACACACAATAAACACTATATTGTTCCATTTGTTTAAAATTTTAAAATAAGTGAATTTAATCTATTGCTGTCAGGATGACAGTTGCCTTCCAGAAAGAGAAAAGGACAGAGACTAGTAGGGTACAAGGAGGGTGGGCTGCTGGGATTACTGTAATTTCCTATTTACTGTCCAGGAAATGTGTATTCCACAATAGGTTAATCTTATGGTATATCACTGAGCTGGACAGTTAAAATTTATATATTTTTCTGTACATAAATCAATAAAAAGGTAGAATAAAACTTGTCACTCAAAAGGCTGGGCATGGTGGCCCACACCTGTAATCCCAGCACTCAGGAGGCTGAGACAGGAGGATCGCTGTGAGTTCAAGGCCAGCCTGGGCTACAAAATGAGTTCAAGGCCAGCCTGAACTGCATAGCAAAACCCTGTCTCAAATGAAAAAACAAACAAAAAAACCAAAAACACTTGTCACTCACTATTTGCATTTTGTGTTATGATTTTACATTCCGCTAATTCAAAAGTTTAATTTTGTTCTTTGTTACATTTTCAGTTCTAAGTATGC
This sequence comes from Erethizon dorsatum, assembly GCA_028451465.1. Classification (NCBI taxonomy): domain Eukaryota; kingdom Metazoa; phylum Chordata; class Mammalia; order Rodentia; family Erethizontidae; genus Erethizon; species Erethizon dorsatum. Next base: position 115,916,770 of record CM051833.1, read on the forward strand.
TAACTTAGCACTTTAGTAACAATAAATCACACTATGTCAGACCAATGTGTTTTATTTTTTAATCCTGCCCTCCAATTCAACTCTAAAGTTATCTTCATATTCTCCAACAATTACTTTAAAAATACTCAAACAATATGTCATGTTGCTCAGTAATAAACTAGTAACAATATAGTTCATTAACCCTGACTCCATAAATTGTTAGAAGCACCACTATTTTAGGTACCATTAAGAAAAACCTGCTGCCGTTTGTAACTGTAAAGCTCTCACAAGCAGATCTTAGAATCAACCAAATACAATACTGAATCAAATCCTTGTGATTAGTTATAACTTCTACACAAAAGATTTAAAATTTTTTTTTTTTTAAATAGGCGGGTACCAGGAATTGCACTCAGGACCTCGCGCTTACCAGGCAGGCGCTTATGCTGCTGAGCTATATCACCGGCCCAAAAGATTTAAATTTTGACTCACCCTAGAATGAGAAAAAATATAGCTAATATATGACTAAGTATAGAAATGGAGTCATACCGTAGGCCTCAAAACCCCAATTTTCGTGTTTATTGAAGCTACTTTATCAAAAACAAAGAACTAAGCCAAAGAAACATGAGCAAAACAGTGTTTCAGAGACACCAAGAAAATATCTGAATGTTAAAATAATTATAAAAACCACTAAGGCCGGTGAGATGGCTCAGCGGCTTAAGCGCCTGCCTGGCAAGTGCGAGGGCCCGAGTTCGACTCCCGGAACCCACATACAAAAAAAAGGGGCCGGTGATATCGCTCAGCGGCACGGGCGCCTGCTGGCGCGCGAGGTCCTGAGGTCGACCCCCTGGTACCCACAAAAAAAAAAAAAAAAAAAAACCACTAGCACACCAATTTCTTACTAACCCCGGCTTCTTGATGTTTGGTATATATAAAAGTATACCTACACGACTGGGTATCTAGGAAGTCAGCCATGCGTACATGGGTGTGTTTACAGATGTGTGCACAGGTATAATTTTCTGGGAATAATGGAACACCGTCATTAAAGTGTAAATAGACTTCGGTGTTTCCATCTTATTCTGATTCCTTTACGGGCTCCCTATCACGATACACTGCTCTGTAAGTCAGCCACTCCAAACGCAGTGACGAACCACGGCTGTCCAGTGGTGGCCTCAATACTCACGAGTGGATGGAGGCAGGAGCATCGTCTCTCTGGAAAGTCCCCTCACTTCCAACCTGCTCCCTGCGTTTTCCAGCTCTATCTTTATATTTTGGATTCTTCAATGCCTTTTCATCTTCATAATCTGTGTTCTTAATAAACACAAAATACTGACAAAAAGAAAGCTAACAGATAAAAAATTTAATTTTCGTACATTTGCTTTACTAGGGAAATAAGGTTTGATGTGGCTATAACAATGAAATAGAATATGATACAGCATAAGACGAAGTGTTACTAGATATGTTTACAATTTTTATATCATTTCAAGTTGTACCACCACATAAATACAAACGACAAGGAAGTAACACAGTGAGAATGTAGTACATCCCGACTTAATGTTGTGCTCTTATGTTGTCACATGAACTACTGGTACTTAAAGAAAAATGCAGAACGCTTGAGGTTGGAAGAAACAATCTACTTCCCCTTTTTTCTAAGGAACTGAAAGTTCCTGCAGTAAGGACTTAACACAATATGATACTGCTTGCTTTCTGAAAGGGAAAACTATGAAAGTCTTTAAAAAATGAGAAATACCACTTCAATACCACTTTATTTGTGTGACTAACCCACCATCCACAAATATTCACTGAGTAAAGCGTTAACTCCGTGCCAGAGAATGGAACTTACTGAAATCATAATCCCCAAGGCAAGACGCCTAACTTAGCCTGCTACGGCACGGGTGGTTCGAGAACAGAGGTTCGCCACGCTGTGGCAGTGGCACAAAGAGGAGTATTCAGTGCCCCTTTAGTCGTCAGAGAAGGTTTCCTTTCCCACTGTCACTGCTTGCTGATCTCTGACATAAAAAGAATGACAGGCATCCAGGATGCTGGGGACTGGAGAGCAACTCCAGGAAAGCACATACTACAGAAGTTTTAATTTTGCTGTTAAAAAGTGAAAAAATAGAAAACCACTACCCTAGTGAGTTTATTCCGCAGGAGACAACACAGCACAGTGTGTTTGCCTGTACAGGATGAGCATCCCAGTTTTAGGCTATTACAAACAGCAGCTAAGAATGTGTTTACTAGCCTTTGTATCAACACATGCTTGCATTTCTCTTGGGTAAATACCTAGATGTAGAACAGCTGGATCATACAGCAGGTGTTTATTTCACTTTTTTTTTAATAGTTTAAATTTTTTTTTAAATGGGGATTGAACCTAGGTCTTTCTGCATGCTAGGCAAATGTTCTATCACTGAGCCAGCCCCCAGTCCCCTTCGGCTCTTTAAAAATTACCAACTATCTTCCAAAGCAACTGCACCAGTTTACCCTCTCACCAGCACTGTACGAGTTCCAGTCCTCTACATCCCCTTCCAACATTTCATATAGTCAGTGTGAAAATTCAGCCATTCTAAGAGGTGTGTAATGATATCTCACTAAGGTTTAAATTCACATTTCATTAATGATTAATAATACTAAACACCTTTTCATGTGTGCACTTGCCATGTGTGATATCTGATAAAGTGTCTATGAATGTCCTTGGCATTCGTTCATTCATTCACTCACTCATTCATGCAATCCTACCTCAGCTTCCCAAGTAGTTAGGACTACATGTGACCACCACAGTGTAAGGCAGCCATTTTGTCTGGTTTTTGAGTTGTTTTTCTGTACTGAATTTTGAGTTTTTCCCATATTTAGTTTTTCCCATATGTCTCTCATCAGATACATGATTTGCAAAGATTTTTTTCCCGTCTATGGCTCTTGTTTTTATCGTCTCTGTCTCTCCCTTTCTTTCTCCCTCCCCTCCCACCCCCTCCCCCTTTGGCAGAAGTATGGATTGAGATCAGGGACGCTTCACCTGGACTTCTAATTTTTTAAACTGTGAGCTAGGGCCTTGCTAAGTCGCCCAGGCTGGCCATGAATTTGCAATCCTCCTGCCCCAGCCTCCCAAGTAGCTAATAATACAGGTTTATCCCATCATGCCCAGTTTCTTTTCATTCTCTTAAGAGTGTCTTTAGAAGAGCAGAAATGTTAAATTTTGAAGAAGTGTATTTGTTCTTATGGGTTGTGCTTTTGTTGTTAGTATCTTAGAAATCTTTGCTGAACCATTTTCTTAAACGTTTCTAAGGGTCTTAGGCTTTATATTCACATCTATGATACATTTTCAGGTTACTTCTGTATAATGTACAAAGCACAAACGGACTCTTTGTTGCTCATTCATTTGCTTTTCTTTGTTTTGTTGTTGTTGTTTTTTGTGGGTACCGGGGGTCGACCTCAGGACCTCGCAGGCCAGCAGGCGCCCGTGCCGCTGAGCGATATCACCGGCCCTTTTTTCGTATGTGGGTTCCGGGAGTCGAACTCGGGCCCTTGCGCTTGCAAGGCAGGCGCTTATGCCGCTGAGCTGTCTTACCAGCCCATCTTTTGCGTATACTTATCTAATTATTCTAGAACCATTTGTTGGAAAAAAAAAACCTACACTTTTGCAGCCAAACTTCCTTCATATCTTTGTTGAAAACCAGCTGTCAGATATATTTATCACACACACATATATATATATATTGGTCTATTTCTAGACTCACTTAATCCAGTTACTTATCTTTAAGTCAATATGATACTGTTTTAAACAGTTTATCATAAATCCGAAAATCAGAATTAGTCCTCTGTGTTCTTCTATGGCATCTTAATGCAATATTTTTGTTTAGAGCCAGAAATGTCTACTCAAATGTAAGCTACTATTATCATTTTTATACTCCAATCTCAATAGCTGTTAGGTTGGGAATAGCTAACAGAAATAAATCTCAAAATTCACGCTAAGTAGCTTTTTCTGGTTATATATAATTTACTTAGTATAGCTAAAGGCATTTTTTATTCAAAACCAGATACATGGTTTAACATATGAAACAATATTTAACATACTTACTTGCAAACCATATTTTACTCGTATTTTCTTTAATTCTTTTCTTCTTTCCAATTCCTTTTCCTCCTTACTTAATGCTGGACCAACTGAAATGAAAAAAAGTAAGTTTGGTGAAAAAAAAATCCACTAAATCTGACAGACTCTGTAAAATATTAATACTAATGTTATTTAATTTAAAAACTAATATTATTAATACCCTATTTAGATTAACCAGAAGTTGAGATAAGCATTAATGTAAAGGATCTTGGGTTATAACAACATGCTTTCAGCTTTTTAAAAAGTAGGGCCGGTGAGACAGCTCAGCGGCATAAATGCCTGCCTGGCAAGCACGAGGTCCTGAGTTTGACTCCCGGAACCCACATAAAGGAAAAAGAGGGCTGGTGATATCGCTCAGAGGCACAAGCGCTTGCTGGCAAGCGTGAGATCCTGAGGTCAACTCCTGGTACCCATATTAAAAAAAAAAAAGCACAGATACCAAAATGAACAATGAACACCTTACTTGTTCAGTATGATTATTGTAACAGAATCCCAGACACAGAAATATTAAGTAAATTTTCCAAAGGAACATACAAATGTACAAAAGGAAAACAAAAATCACAGAACCCAAGATTCATGTTACTGCATAATGTGACATACTCATTTTCAAATTATTATCAGAACACAAAACAAACAACGAACACATGTACTTTATATTCACAGGAAAAGCTGAAATAAAAAAGAATTCCCTTACTACTTCAAGTATTTAAATTTTAGAAGCTTTAGATGGATAAGTTCAAAGCATTATGACAATACCTTAAACTGCTATTTATTATAAAAAATATTGGTATACACAGATAATATACCAACATCAATTATCAACTGGACAGAAATCAATAACCCCTAAAGCTTCGGTCTACTGTTTTCTATCTTAATATTCTATGAGAAGGGCAGGCTGGGAGTACAGTTCAATGGTAGAATGCTTGCCTATAATGTGAGAGCCCTGAGCGCAATCCTTCGCACCGCAAAAACAAAACAGAACAAAATAAATGAAAACAAAAATCAAGTATATAATCTATTGGTCTAGGTCTCAAACTCCAAATATAGGTCATTTCTTGGTCTCACAGTACTCACTGAAATAGAAATTTATCTCAGCCCACTATGCCATCAATGGGACACAAGGCCAGCAGCTTCGCGGGTCTCAGTACCTATCACGCCGACGAGACATGAGCCGGCAGGCGACACTTCCTTAGAACACGTCGGCACGCGCTCGCCAGCATGTCTCACCTACCGGAAGACTCATCCTTCTTATCGAGGCGGAGGTGGGCTCTGACCTGCCCCGGCTCACAGCCATCACAGGTGTCGCTGCCGGGGTGGATGTGGAAGGACAACACAGTCTCTCCGATTTTCACTTCATCTCCGTGCTCAAGTACATAAGGGTCACATTTAGTTTTTGGCTGGAGGGGGAAAATTTAGTGAAACAGATCCAGAACAGTCACACATAGTTATTTTATGTCTACTGCTAAGTAATGTCTGATTATAATAAACGAATATTCGAAACTGTTCTCAGTGAGATTAGACACATATGCACACACTTTTCCAACATAATAAATGACTCAAAAAAATGTCCTCTAGGGGCTGGGGATATAATTCAGTGTTGGCACACGCACTTAGCACGCACGAGGCCTCGGGTTTGATCCCTAGCACACACACACAAAATGTTCTACTACAGGAGACCAGTGCTGAATCCCACCAGACTTGCCCAGCTCTGGAGCTCAAAAATGCATTACGAAACCACATAACTACCCTAGTCACCAAGACAGAGCGCTGAGAGAGGGGTGAGTGCATCACCCCTTGCTTTTCTCCTCTGTTGTAATTCAATTTTATTTCAATTTTTCCTTTTTTTTTTTTTTGGTTTTGTTTTGTTTTTGTTTTTTTTCAGACAGGGTCTCACTATGCAGTTCAGGCTGGCCTTGAACTCACTATGTAGCCCAGCCTGGCATCAAACTCACAGGGATCCTCCTGCCTCAGCCTCCCAAGTACTGGGATTATAGCCATGTGCCACCACACCCAGCTAATTTTTTCATTCTTTTTTTTTTTTTTTTTTTTTTTGCGGGTACCGGGGGTTGACCTCAGGACCTCACGCGCCGGCAACCACCCGTGCCGCTGAGCAATATCACCGGCGCTTTTTTTCGTATGTGGGTACCAGGAGTCGAACTCAGGACCTCGTGCTTGCCAGGCAGGTGCTTATGCCGCTGAGCTATCTCACCGGCCCCTAATTTTTTCATTCTTAAAGACTGAGAATATAGCCTTCCTCTACCCTTCTCTCCACTTCTTCCACAGATTTCTTACTATAGGCCAAGGTCTTTGGTATGTGCTGGGAATACATACATTAACTGGATAGACACAGCCCCTGATTTTTAAGGAATTTCCAGTTTAGTGATATTTCCATTACCACAATTAAAAAAGAAAAAAAAAAAAGGACTGGCTTGGCCCGGTGGCAATGCTTGTAATCTGACCTATTGGGAGGCTGAGGCAAGAAGATAACAGATTTAAGGCCAGCCTGGGCCACTTCATAAGACTGACTCAAAATAAAAAATACAAAGGTCTGGGGATATATCTCAATGTGAAGGCCCTGGGTCCGATCCCCAGTACCACAAGTAAATAAATAAATGAAGAAGTAAATAAAAATGTTTTTAAAAGAAGGCATAGATACATAATTAGAAGTCAACAGTCAAAAGCTAAGTATTCACCGATTATATAAATTTTCCACTCTTTTCTAGAAATTCCCTTCCAAATGACACATTTGGACTTCAACTCTAATCCAAACCAAATGATGCCTATAATGACTACTGCCTAAAGGAATAAAAAATTTCAATTCTCTAAAAAATAACTTCAGTTAGTTTTAAAAGTTTAGATAATCAGGCCGAGAGATAGCTCAGTGGCATAAGCGCCTGCCTAGCAAGCGCGAGGTCCTGAGTTCAACACCCGGTACCCACAGGAAAAAAAAAAAAAAGTTTAGATAATTAACTAACATATATTTACTCACCTGAAGAATCTGTTTTCCATTAACAATTGTGCCATTTTGACTGCCTTGATCCACAAGGACATAACTTTGTAATTCATGGTCAAAATGAATTTCTGCATGAAACTTAGAGAAAAGAAATCAAGCAATTATAAACTACCATACTTTTTTTGAAAACCATGGATAACAATTTCCCTATGATATGACATGGGATTTAGCCTCTGATAATTTAACTTACATTAAAACTTTTTTCTGAATATAATTTTTGTATGATTCTGGGAGAAACATGAAGGCTAAAGAAGAAAAAATCATCTATAATTCTACCTTTAACTACCATTAATAATTTAATATATGTCCTGGCCTTTTCTCCTTTCTTCAATATGCCTGAGATTAGATCACATATACAATGTGAAATTTTTCCCCTAAAATTGTCTATACCATTGAAAATTCTTAATACAAAAAGTCTTGAGGGAGAGTAGAGGAATGGGAAAAAAAAAACAAGTCATATCACGTACAGGTACAAATTCTCTATGATGAATGTGATCATTATGTATATTTAAAATGTATCAATAAAATCTGATTAAAAAAAAAAGAGAAAGACTTGAAACACTCGAGGCCAACTTCTCACAGAAGTTTTCCAGATCTTCGATGCTCAGGCCTGATCACTCCTCCTTGTTCCACGACAACCTCTCTTTGTATTCCTCTTCCTTCGCTTTGCGGGCCTAACGTTATGTCATGGGCGTCATCCAATGCTTCATTTTGCTGAACAGTTACCCATTATGAGGACAGAAACCACAATCTATTCTTCTGAAAATGGACATGTAAGTTTTTCTAGGATGGTATTATATTTAAAAATATTGATGGGCCGGTGAGATAGCTCAGCGGCGTAAGCGCCTGCCTTGCAAGCGCGAGGGCCCGAGTTCGACTCCCGGATCCCACATACGAAAAAGGGGCCGGTGATATCGCTCAGCGGCACGGGTGCCTGTTGGCGCGCGAGGTCCTGAGGTCGACCCCCCGGTACCCACAAAAAAAAAAAAAAAAAAAAAAAATTGAATCGCAATCCCTTTGTGTATAATGCAGGTGTTTCTCTGGGTGTATACAAAGGAACAGAACAGCTAAATCACAGCATGTGTACCTCTCACACTGAATACTGCCATGCTGCTTTTCCAAAGTGGTGCACCAATTACATTCCCACCGGTAGTCTATGACAATTCTTGTTGCTCTAAATACCCTTAACCAAAACTTGGTATTGTCAGCCAGAATTGGTAGCACATGCCTGTAATCCCAGCATTCAGGAGGCTGAGGCAGGAGAACTGCAAGTTTAAGACCAGCCTATACTACATAGTGATACCCTGTCTCAAATACACACACACAAAGAATAAAAGCACTTGCTATTTTCAGAATTTTTAATTTTTCTTAGCCTTGCAGGTATGAAATAATGTCTTACCACTGTGATTTAATTTGTTTCTCTGATCACTAGTGAAAACTTTCTTATGAGTAGTACCCATCTGGGTTTTTTCTGTAAATTTTCTTCATGTCCTTTGCAAATTTTTTTCCACAGGGTTTAAACAGTTTCAAGTCTTTTGACCCTGCCACGACTTATTTCAAAAAGCTGTTCTAAATAATCCTCTCAACAGGAATGATATTAAATATTTATTTAATATTTATTAAATAATAAATATGAATAAAAACTGACATCTTGGCTTCACCTATATTTCTTAGATTACTATAAAGATAAGTGGTGTTTCATCTTAATTCTGGACTTTCCTCTACTGTGAACTGCCTGTTTATATCCTTTCTCACTTACCCACGGGTGTCACAACAGGGCCAGAGAAGATAATTTGCATGAACTTTTGAAATAAAAAGGAAGGACATCTGTGCTTTCCTAACCTGCTCCTTAAACATTAGTTCTTAACATACAGAGATTTAAATTTAGTCAAAATTATTTTGTCCCTTGTGATTTTTATCATTTTTTTAAATCTCAGGAAGCCTTTCATCTGTTAATTTAATATTTGAATATTTGTTTATGTTTGTCTCCTGGACACTAATATGAGTTTTTAATTATTAAGTATTTTTCATCTACTTGAATGCATGGTATATACACTGTCAACCTGATTTGCCAGCATAGTATTTACCCCAACAGTAGATGTTAGTTTAAAAGAAAGAAATTAAAAACATAAGGCCAAGTGTGGTGGCGCACACCTGTAATCCCAGCACTCAAGAGGCTGAGACAGAAGATTGCTGTGAGTTCGAGGCCAGCCTGAGCTACAAAGTGAGTTCAAAGCCCGTCTGAACTGCATAGTGAAACCCTGTCTCAAAAAGACAAAAAGAAAAAAATTAGAAACAAATTCTCTGGTAGTATTTCTGTTTTTAATTTCCTTCTACCCACACTTTAGATTGGAGGAACTACTAGAGAACTACCCGTATTTTAGACTGAGGGGGACTTCTTTATTACTAAAGTTACAGACTGACTTTTCTTTGGAAGCAAAAAATCAAGGGTCGGGGCCGGTGAGATGGCTCAGCGGTGTAAGCGCCTGCCTGGCAAGCGCAAGGGCCCGAGTTCGACTCCCGGAACCCACATACGAAAAAAGGGCCAGTGATATCGCTCAGCGACATGGGTGCCTGCTGGCGTGCGAGGTCCTGAGGTCGACCCCCGGTACCCACAAAAAAAAAAAAAAAAAAAAGAAAATCAAGGGTCATAGTAAAGTTAAAAACCCAGATAATTTGGTTAGAGTTAAATTATGAGGATTTTTCCCTTCTCCAAATGAGTACCCCAAATGCTGAAAGTAACCAGACTTTGAAACTAGTAACACAAAAAAATTTCATTCCAAAATGACAAAAATCACATAAAATCCATTAAATAAAAGCGAGATGGAAGCTGGGGGTACAGAGCAGTGGCAGAGCGCTTGCCTAGCATGTGTGGGGTCCAAGGTCAATTCCTGCCACCACAAAGACAGGTCCAAAGGGGAAAGACAAACAAGGAAAGAGAGAATAAGCACAAGGAAGAAGAACAAAACAACCTTTGTTACTTTGGGCTCAAAGCAACTGCCTACTAAAGTAGCTTGAATCTAGGTCTGATTTATTTCTGAACTGCCATAAAGTGTGGCATGCATATTTCACTCAATAAACATGAGTTAAATGGGTTCTACTTTAATATTTAGATCAAATAAATCCATGTTTTCTACTCCTACCCAGACTACTGAAAAATAAACGCAACTAGCAGGGCGTGGTAGCAGTCCCAGAGCTTAGGAGGCTGAGGCAGGAAGACCACTTCAGCCCATGAGGTCCAGATTGGTCTAGACCACACGGCAATAAGCTGTCTCGAAAAACGGAAACGAAGCAAGCACAGTTCAGTTTATTCAAATTGTGATGAAGAATTTTTATTTTCTCAAGCGCTGAACACATCTACACTGCCTTCATCACCGCTGCCACAGTGAGCGTTAACCATTCACTAAATGGTATAAACTTTAAGCTCTCCACATAATGATTTTCTTTCCTACTCTATGATGATGCCTTTGAAAAATTTTATCTCGGCCGCCATACTTGAAAACTTAAGGTCTTACCTTACTAACACCAACTTCAGGGATTCGGAGAGTGTGCTCCATGTCCTTCTCCCTGCAGGGTGAATAAAGTGTTTAAGTGCCTTCTGAAGCCTATGCAAACACAGCACGTAGACGGTGACGTGCTAACGCGTGCTTACGAAGGGTATTAAAATGCAAGTCGGTGACAGCGGACCCTTTGCTACTCTAGATTTCCTATGCTTTTGCCTAATTACTTTTTCACGTCTCTATCTCCAGACTGTCCTTCTCTGGTTAGAGATCTTGCCTTAGTCCTCCATCTATTCATAGCACATACAACAATGATTGATCCAAAATACATGCTCAATAAAAAATAATAATACAGCAGTATTAACCATTTTTACCTTCCAATTGTAGCAGGGTTTACAGCTGTGATGATGAAAAGTGATCCTGTCTGCAGCACAGGTGACCTAATAACAATGACTCGAATACACGGGGGCCAAATCTTTTCTTCATCTGCCAAGGACAGAAGTGACCAAACATTAACTGAAAGGGCATGAAACAAGAAATTTCACACGGACACCTAGGAGGCACCCATCAAATAAAAACACATCTGTTATGGCTGAGGGGAGAGCTCAGTACACAGCGTGTGCTTAGAATGCAGAAGGCCCCAGATTCAGTGCTCAGCACTAGGAGCACACAGAAAAGTGTGCTGTTCCCGGATGATGAGGCAGGAGGATCCCAGCCCACCAAGCGACTCAGCGAGACCCTATGTTAAAATAAAAGGGTGGGGGCCTGGGAAGGTAGCTCAGTGCAAAAGCCCCGGGTTCAATCCCCAGTAATGAAAAGGTAAATGCACTGGTCAAACTCTTCATTCTGGGGGTTGGGGATACTTCAGCGGTACAGCCATAGCTGAGCAGGGTGTGAGACCTTGGGTTTGACCCGCAGTACTGGGAAAACAAAAAAAAAGAAACTTAGACTAAAACAAATTTCTAGGGCAACCCACTTTCCGGGTCCTCCTCTGTCTCTTTTAGACAGAAGCTTTCTTTCCCTCAATAAATATTTCCTACTCTTAAAAAAAAATTTTTTTTTTTTAACATTCTGCTATATGATATTTATAGCAATGGGTAAGGCTTAACAATATTATCAAAGTGATCAACATAAAGTTGTACAGCATGTTTAGGATCTATCATAGGAAATAAAAAAAACTTGTAAGGTTTTTTTTGGGGTTTTTTTTGTGTGTGTGTGGGTACTGGGGGTCGACCTCAGGGCTCGCACGCCAGCAGGCGCCCGTGCCGCTGAGCGATATCACCGGCCCTTTTTTCGTATGTGGGTTGCGGGAGTCGAACTCAGGCCCTCGCGCTTGCTAAGCAGGCGCTTACGCTGCTGAGCCATCTCACCGGCCCTCTCTTAAGGTTTTAGATTTTTAAAATACCCCAATTATTTTATATTAAGTCAGAAAAACTGAATCCAGCTTTTAAAAATAAAAGAAATTCCACTGAGAACACAATTCATATAACAAAATCCTGTGTTTTAGAAGTGTCTTTCATATCAAGTAAAAAATACATTTATCGGAATACTTATGTATTGAACTCATGAGCTGTACTTTTTTAAGCAATTTCCTTTTCCCTCCTCGACAGCAAAAGTAGACTACGAATACATAACTCACTAAAATAGCCTACAAACAGTACAATAAAGAGTAACATATGAGGATTTGGTCATAGGAAGCTTGATTTTATGTTCTATTGATTGATTAGGCTATTCAATACAATGAAATATTTTTAAGTTCCAAGGATTAGTCATCCTACTTCCTAAAATTTACCAAGTGGTAGCTCACATGATTTTCAATAATGTCATTAAAATAATCACTTTCCTTTCTGGTACATATCTACATGGGTCGCTAACATTTTTAACTCTTGCTCTCTCACATCTACAGACGGGGTCACTTATCTACAGTGAAGTGCGGTCCCGTACTCGCCTTCGTCCTCGGTCTCCTCCGCAGTCCTGCTGTCTTCGCTGGCACCGTCTTCGTCGTAACTCCCTTCACTCTGAGAGTCTGTGATTTCACCTTCTTCCGGCTCACTATCACTCTCTATGATTTTCTCATCTTTAAATGAGGCTGAATTAGAGATGTTCTCATTAACAGGAGATTCTACACTGTCTATTTTGACCTTCTTTTTCACATATGCAAAATTTTCTCCCTCACTGCAGTTTAAATATTCAACACTGGAGGCTTTTTGGTTTTCTGAATTCAAATCCTGGAAAAAGATAGGTAGGTAGGTACGTAATAGGGGAGAATAATTTTAAACATGACTATAATAATATATGAAACTTCAATGAATTAGTGACTATATATACAGTGAAAAAACAATAAATGAAATTTGTACCTACTCTTCCACTCACATTCTTTCTTGATTAATGCTGTTATCATCCTCTTATGATGCAAATTAAAACCTTATACTCATCACTGACACCCCTTAACCTGACATGAAATCAACTTCTGAACGCTCTGGACCCCACTTACAATTAGCCCAAGTCCTCCCCTCTCCATTCTCAGTGTCTCAATTCCCCAGTCCAGGCCCGCGTCACGTACGGCCGGACTGTGACAGCCTGTACCAAAGCCGTTCAGCAGAAACGTAACTCCGGCCGTATCTGTACATTCAAACTATTGCAACAGCCACATAAAAGGCAAAATGATTAATGAGACAGTTTACACACACCGAAGTCCTCAGCACACCCCACTCTGGGCTGGTACTCCTCAAATGGTGGGCATACATGGCGAGCTGCTGCCTTGCTGGATGGAGCACAGCTAGAGAACACATCTACCCTGAATTTTCTTTTCTTTAAATTTTAATCAATTGGCAACTCAATACACATAAAAATAGAGTTTTATTTACGATGTGATTTTACAGATCCACATGTACCCAATATAGTAAATCTGTAGTTTTACTAAAATTTAGTACTTTACAGTTGGCTCTATAGTAGAAGTTTATCTTTTATTCTAAAATTTCAACTTCGCTAATATAAGCCTTTTATTATTAATTTACTGTACAGGTATAGCTGGCATGTTTTGTGAAAACTTAACAAATATATTAGTTTTAATTAATGAATAAAAAGTGTGTAGTTCTATCCTATACATGTTTTGAAACATGTATACACTGAACAGAATTACCTCACACATTTTTTGTGGTAAGAACACTTAAATTTACTCCCCTACTGACTCTCAAGAATATAATACGTGGAAAAAAAAAAAAAAGAATGTAATACATGGGCTGGGGTGGAGCTGAGCAGTAGACTGCTTGCCTAGCATGTGTGGGCCCTGTGTTTGATTCCCAGCATGGCAAAGAAAAAAAGAGAGAATATATTATATTGTTATTAAATACGTCACCTGTTGTACAATACACAAACCTATGTTAACCTTGGCTGAAACAGAAAATTATTTTCCTTTTCCCCTTTGGTTTGTAACATACTCTCAATTTTCCTTCTATTATAGTGCTACATGATGAAATGAACTGATATATTCTGTTGGTTTTTGTTTTTGTTTTTTGGTACCAGGAATTGAACTCAGGACCTTGCGCTTGTGCCGCTGAGCTATATCCCCAGCCCTTCTTCTGTTATTTTATGCAATATGAGAACATCTTATACACATTTTTTTTTGGTACCAGGAATCGAACTCAGGACCTTGCACTTGCCAGGTGGGCGCTTGTGCTGCTGATCTATATTCCCGGCCTTTTCTGTTTTGTTTTTTTACACATATTTTTAATATCAGCATAAATTCAGTTTGGAGATTGGCTAAACATTCATTGTGATGAACTATATATATTCCTAGCAATACAAATTCACCAAGGGCACAGAGCTGAAAAACTATCAGTTCTACAGGCCATATGATTTATAGCAAAATGTTTCTCTATATGCACTTTTTAAAAGCATTTCTAGGGCCGGTGAGAAGGCTCAGCAGTGTACGCGCCTGCCTGGCAAGTGCGAGGGCCCAAGTTCGACTCCCGGATCCCACATATGAAAAAAGGGCCGGTGATATTGCTCAGCAGCACGGGTGCCTGCTGGCACGCGAGGTCTTGAGGTCGACCCCCGGTACCCACAAAAAAAAAATAAAAATAAAAAAATAAAAAGCATTTCTAATTCTGTATATTTTATTATTATTGCCTACTGGACAACATATGCTGGAGAAAAGTGACTGAAACTGCCAGAGGGGCTATGTTTTATCAGCTACATATTTACCCATGCAGAATGCTAGAAAAATACTCAAGAGAAAAGAAAGGGGTCTTACAGGCAAGTTTGAGGCACATTATGTATATTTCAAGTTATTTCCCCCAATCTCCTCACCCTACAGCCTTACTTTTACATCTCCTCATCTACAAAGAGGCCCAAGAGTATCTTAAAAAATAAAGAAAATAATGAAGATGTTTTAACTAGTCTTGCATGGCTTCATAGCTATTTTTGAGAATCCTCAGGGAATTCTTAAAATGACATCAGGATTTTTTCTTAAAATCCTGTGCCAGGGCCGGTGATATAGCTCAGCGGCACAAGTGCCTGCCTGGCAAGCGCAAGGTCCTGAGTTCGATTCCTGGTACCCGCATATTAAAAAAAAAAAAAAAGTGTGTAAGAAAATAAAATATGTATTTAAAAAAAAAAAAAATTCTGTGCTGGAGTTGACATATTTTGAAAAAGGATGGTAAAGATGAAGTCAGGGAGCTAGGCAAGATCACACACACTGTGAAAGAACGCTTTTCACCCCAGTCCCTAGAGCTGGTCAGGAAAGGTCAGTGACAGCCCCTTCCCACTCCGTCTTCACTGCTAGGGAGAGCTGCTCTCACAACCTAGCCCTTCAAACAGCTCAACCTCTAGTAACAGGACAAGTTACTAGACAAAACAGGACAGAAATCCTGGAGGCAAACAGAAAAATTATTTTTAGTAATTTAGTCATATACTCTTCTATTCCTAGCTATTGTCAGTAAAAGAAGGGGGGAGTAAAGACAAACCATATAAAAAATAGAAATAAACCAACAGTACTCTAATTCCATATATGAACTTTACAATTCAGTATGATTTTCAATATATGTTCTTGGGTTAAGAAAAGAAAAACAGGAGATAAAATTTCCAGAGTAAAGTATCAAATATGTAGTTGCCACAGTTCAAAACATGCCAATAAAATAAGCCTTCTATCCTGCATATAAACCATCAACCTGACCTGCTTAGAGTAGAAATAAGAGCACTGATAACATTTCTTTTTTTTTTTTTTTGGTATCAGGCATCGAACTCAGGACCTTGCACTTGCCAGGCAGGCACTTATGCCACTGAGCTCTATCCCCGGCCCGATGACATTTCAATTAACATTGTAGGTGGTGAAGAAATTCCCCTCAGTCTTTACATCTACCATTTAAAGGCCTATATAATGCATTTTCAATTCAACATACCATCTTTTTCATAAATAATGTTTTACAGGCTATTCAGACTCAATCTTTTTCTATTCATATAAATATTGCTCTATAACTACACAAAAGAATTTTTCTTCAATCTGATTTTTAAAAAATTATAGGAAATGAGATTTTCCAGTTAAAGTACTATATATTTTAATAATTACTGATACGACAGTTAACCTCTTTTCCAAAAACAAAAATACCAATTTGCAATCCTAATATATACCCCATTCCATTATTTGCCAGCAATAAATTTTTTTAAATGTGCCCTAATTTAACAGGTAAAAGAGTGCTCAACATGACTGAGAAAGCCGAGTCTGCCACTAAGCCTGCTTACGAGCTGTGTCTCCTCTGTTGTGAGCGTGCAATGACACTGACACGTCAGCTGGGGCTCTGCATGTTCTTGCTCCCAATGGTACAGGGGAGGCATTTTATCTGCCCCAGGGCTACGTCCGTCTATGTCCGTCACACTGTAAGAAATACTTCCACTCTTAGTCACTGAGAATTTGTGGAAGTCCACATTTGCTCCCTGTGAATGCTCCTTGGTTGTTCGATTCTGGTATCTTAATTGGTATGTTTGAAATACACAGTTACAGAATGATCTTGTTTCATAAAAAAATTTTGGCTTAATCAAGTTGTTAAGATTATGTTGGGGCCGGTGAGACAGCTCAGCAGCGTAAGCGCCTGCCTGGCAAGCGCAAGGTCCTGAGTTTGACTCCCGGTACCCACATAAAAAAAAAAAAGATTATGTAAATTGTAAAAATTAAGAAGACATTACCTTTTCTTCACTTGTTGAAGAACAATCTGGATCTTTTCTTTTCTTCTTCAATTTTTTATCTTTACTTTGTTTTGTGGTAGCCGTCTGATAAGGCTGCAAATCTACTCGAGAATGGAACTGATACCGACCACTTTCCACATCGCAGTAGTAATAAATCCCCGTGGAAGGATCATAATATAGTTGATTTTCCTATCAAAGTCAAGAAAACAATAAGGTCTATTCATATATGGTAAAATAAAATAGAAAAGTAAGCTTAACAGAAATACCAAGTATATTCAAATATAGTCCGCTTCTCTTAACTACAGTATCTGCAGAAGGCAATAAATTAAAGATAATAGGGGCCAGTGAGATAGCTCAGCGGCACAAGCACCTGCCTGGCAAGCGCAAGGTCCTGAGTTTGATTCCCGGTACCAAAAAATAAATAAATAAATAAAAATAATAAAAAGTGCTTACCACTTTTCAAACTATCATTCAGTATCTGCTCTAATTTCCCTAATGTGAAAATAAATCTAAATATTAAATGGAAGCACATAAAGCTGCCAATATTTGATGATTTTTTTACTTTATAAGAATGGGAATTTCGGGCCGGTGAGATGGCTCAGCGGCTTAAGCGCCTGCCCAGCAAGCGCAAGGGCCCGAGTTCGACTCCCGGATCCCACATACGAAAAAGGGGCCGGTGATATCGCTCAGCGGCATGGGCGCCTGCTGGCGTGCGAGGTCCTGAGGTCGACCCCCCGGTACCCACAAAAAAAAAAAAAAAAAAAAAGAATGGGAATTTCATACTGTTCAACTTAACATATTAATAAAAAAACAATAAGAAATCTTTCTGAAGGCCTGAAAACTAAGCATGCATCAGAAACACTGCATGTGAAAGCAATTCCGGATGCGTTATGCTCCATAACTGCACAATAATGCTTTGGGAGTACAAGCCCCCACCTTCCTCCCAGTGTCATAAAACAATTACCTCTTAATGCTGGCGATTTAATGTCACTGAAGAGAACATGAAAAAAAGTGAAGCCTGTAAGTACCACAATGTAACATATAAAGAAACTAAGTGTTTTCACTAATTAATTCTACAGTAAAGTAAATAAATAAGACTTATGAGTAAAGCAGCCACGTACAAATGAATTCTGAAATATTCGTGTGTGTGTGTGTGTGTGTGTGTGTGTGTGTGTGGTACTAAGGCTTGAACTAAGCGTCTCGTGCATGCTGGGCAAACACTCCACTGCTAGGCTAAGTCCCCAGCCTTCCCCTCCTTGTTCCCCTGTACTGGAGATTGATTCCTAGGGATTTCACACTGAGCTACACCCCTAGTTTTTTTGTTTGTTTGAGAGAGGGTCTCCCTAAGTTGCTCAGGCTGGGCTTGAACTTGCAATCTTCCTGCCTTAGCCTACCACAGTGCTAGGATTACAGGCATGTGGTTAGCCCAGCCCTTTATGTTGTCTGAGACATAAACTGGCTAAGGTACCCAGGCTGGCCGCAAACTTGTGATCTTTTCGTCTCAACCTTCCAGGCAGCTGGGATTATAGGATGCTCCACCACATCCAGTGTCATGCAAGCATGAATGAAATCCAAATAAGCATTAATTTCAGCAGCCATTACACTGGTATAGTGGTACCAGTATTCATCATTAATTTATTCTAGGAGTGTGACGACTATCAAACAAATTGCTTTGGCTGGAAAAGGTAGTGAGTCACCAAGCAATTGAAACTGGCAGGTTCTAGCTTACGAGTTGAGTAGGAAACAAAGGACAAGTACAGGGACAAAAGGTTCATGCAGAGTTTCAAAGCAGCTGAACACTAATGTCTGACTGTATTACAAATCATTCTGGTCCTGTCTTAATCAGGGCCCATTATATTTCTAATTTCACATCAATTCCCTAGTTTTCATTGTTAAAAGATTGATTTTTTAATTTTATTTTTTACTGGGGTGCCAGGGATCAAACCCAGTGCCTTGTGCATGCTTGGCAAGCACTCTACACTGATCTAATTCCCAAGTGAGCCCGAGACTCATTTCTTCAAATGTAAATGCTTAAAAACCACAGAATATAAAACACTGACTAATAATAAACATGCCACTAACTACTGGAGAGGCTGAAGGAGGATTGCAAGCTCGCTGCTAGCCTCAGCAACTCAGCGAGACCATCTCAAAATTAGTAAAAGGGCTGGGAGTATAACTTGGTAGTAGAGTTCTTGTCTGGCATGCATGGGGCTGTGTTCAACCCCTAGTCTCACACACACACACCCCAACACATCCATATAAACCAATACTGAGAATTCAGAAAGTGTCCCTAGCAGGCCACGGCGGTGGACCCTTGTAGTCCCAGCTACTGGGGAGGCTGCAGAAGGACTGCTTGGGCCCAGGAGTTCAACACCAGCCTGAGCAGATAGCACTTCCAAAAGAAAAAGGAGGGCCAGTAAGATAGCTCAGCAGCATAAGCGCCTGCCTGGCAAGCGCGAGGTCCTGAGTTCGACTCCCGGAACCCACATAAAGGACAAAAAGGGCCGGTGATATTGCTCAGCGACACAAGCGCTTGCTGGCAAGCGCAAGGCCCTGAGGTCGACTCCCAGTATCCACATTAAAAAAAAAAAAAAAAGAAAGAAAGAAAAAGGAGAGTCTCCTACTGTGGCCTAAAATATATTCATAAAGATAAATATTTGAAACAAGCCTAGAATTAACAGTCTCACTTCCTTATACATTCTGTGAGAAAATACTAGTTTAGGATCTTAAAAGCTTTACACTACAATTAATCATCTGCTTTTACTAAAGATTTATCATTTTAATATGCTACTTTATAAAAGGTTATTGGACCTCTCTAAAACGTTGATTTAGAGCAGTGGTGGGGAACCTATTGCCCGTGTGCCGCAGCAAAATGTTCATTCTCCCTGAAAGCTCTAAAAGGCTCTCTGTCCCTGATCTACAACAATAACTTATCTCATTAAAAACTTAGAAGCATAGCATAGAAGCTATTTTATAATTATTCCATCAAACAGCTTTGAATCAAAGGAAATTTTACAATGCTGCTTATTGTTTTTACTTCATCTCAGGGTCTAATACTTGCTATCAGCCAGCTACACACACAAGCATACTGTATTAGCAAGGTCTGAAACACTTACAGAATCGTAATAGAAACCAGTGCTGTGGTCAAAGTACAACCCAGTACTTTCATCGTAAGTAAATCCAGTCTGCGACACAGCGGCTTCGGCGGCAGCTCTCAGGCTGTCAGCTAACGATGAGCCTTCGGAGGATGCGGCTTCCGTCGCCAATGCAGATGCTGGCCCCTACGGAAGACGGTCACGTCAAATCAGACACAGGCTTCCCACGCCCACTTACAAGTCGGGGTGCCAACACCGCCTGTCTTAAAGCTACTCTTAAATGCACGGTGACTTCAGTTTCTACCACGGAAAGATGTAGCTTTCAATTACAATTTGAACCTTTCAAAACAATACTGACTCGTGTACTATATTAATTAATCCAACTGACCCAGTTTTTGGCATAGTCCTACCCTACCAGCTTAAAGACCCTAAAGAAAGGGCGTAACTACTACGAAAAAGTAAATGTATGACACCGCAGGGAAGCAATTCACAAAATACAGACCATAAAATATTTTTAAAAGCCAATGATCAATATGGTTCAACAATTATATGCTCAGTAAAAAAAAATAAGGAGAAGAAAACACTCTAGATTAAATGATATCCTTTGAACACAATCCTGATTCAAACAAATTATAAAACCAAATGTAGGGGCCAGTGAGATAGCTCAGCAGCATAAGTGCTTGCCTGGCAAGCGCAAGGTCCTGAGTTCGATTCCTGGTACCCACATTAAAAAAAAAAAAAAAATGTAGGGCCGGGGATATAGCTCAGTGGCATAAGTGCCTGCCTGGCGAGTACAAGGTCCTGAGTTCGATTCCCGGTACCAAAAAAAAAAATGTATAATACATTCAGGGAAATTTAAACAGTGACAAGACAATTAATATAAAAAAAAGCATGAAAAAATTTTCAGGGCTGGGGATGTAGCTCAGTGATAAAGCACTTGCTTAGCATACACAAGGCTCTAGGTTCAAACTTCAGCACTGAGAAAATAAAAAAGTTCTAGGTGCAGCTAGGTGCCATGGCACAAGCCTATAGTCCCAGCTACTTGGAAGGCTGAGGCAGGAGGATCCAAATTCAATGCTGGCTTTGGGCTACACAGTGAGACCCTGTCTCAAAAAACAGAACAAAACAAAACAAAGTATAACCAGGTGTGATGGCGCATTGTCCCAGCAGCTCAAGAGAATGAGGCAGGAGGATCCCCTGGGCCTGGGGTTCAAGACTAGCCTGAGCCACACAGCAAGACCTCATCTCAAAAAACAGAAACTTTAAAGAAAAAATGAATAACAGAAACTTTAATATTATTGGCATAGTTATGCATAACAATATTTATAACCGTTGCATATGACAAACCAAAAAAGTTTATCTTTCTACATAACTATGACAAGGAGGACAAGTTCTTGGCATTCACAATTTCATGTTTAGTGTTTCAGTACCTGTGAGTCTGAGATGAAACGGTCCTCTTGTCCACATTTAACATTTCCTGTTACATCAGCAGCAGGATAGGTGTCACTTTCTAGTTGTGACTGGTCTTCAGAATTAAAAGTAGGCGCTCCAACATACTGGCACTGCCGAACGGAGAATTCAGTCTCTTTATTTGGAAGACCCTCATCATGATAGTATGTCTGATAATAATAATCTGTGGTAAAACAAATAAGTGTTACAGCCAATTAATACAAGGAGAAGGGGCTTAATTCTGAAACATGAGCACTGAGCACAGTTCACTGAAAATAAACATGATTTTTACAACCGCACACATTTTAAAATACTAAAACTGATAGTGCAAATAAATCTGCAGAGGAGTGTATTACTAATGTTAATGTCTCAGCACCCCAGCTACCAAGCTAAAAAAGAAAAAAAAAGGAAGCAGATTTGGATTTTCCACAGCAAGACTGAAAAAGAAAATACACCGATTGGCTATCTTCTGTCAAAAACAAAAGGGCCGGTGAGATGGCTCAGCGGCGTAAGTGCCTGCCTGGCAAGCGCGAGGTCCTGAGTTCGACTCCCGGAACCCACATACGAAAAAAGGGCTGGTGATATCGTTCAGTGGCATGGGCGCCTGCTGGCACACGAGGTCCTGAGGTCGACCCCCGTACCCACAAAAAAAAAAAAAAAAAAAAAACACCAGGGCCGGTGAGATAAGTCAGTGGCATAAGCGCCTGGCAAGTGCGAGGTCCCGAGTTCGGCTCCCAGTACCCACATAAAGGAAAAAAAAGGGCTGGTGATATCGCTCAGCGGCACAAGCGCTTGCTGGCAAGAGGGAGGTCCCGAGGTTGACTCCCAGTGCCCACATAAAAAAAAAAAAAAAAAAACCTAGCAACTCTTAACAACTTCTGACCACATACCTAACACAGACGCTTATCAACTAACAAAAAGGACAAGGACCCAGAGTCTCAGTTTGCTGTCAAATTTATCTTGTGATGGTGACAGCTTAAAAAGTTCATATACAGATATGCCAGCCCTTTTGCAAAACTATATCTTGAGCGAACCAAGCCAAAACCTAACGGGAAGGATGACTGTTTCTTGTGACCCACTTATTAAAACCTCAGCGGCTCCCTTATTTTTCCTTGTAACAGAACGCTGCTGACGAGGCTGCGGTGGTGGTCGCAAGACCTAAGAGCCCGGAACCGCACACATCAACGAGAAAACACTGCCCTGCTCAGAGAGGAGCCACCGAGGAAAGCGGGTTGGCTACACAGAAAAGTTTCCCAGGTGAGCTGGGGGTGACGGTGTGCACTTGTCGCTCCAGTGCTCAGGAGGCAGAGGTTAAGCCCAGACTTTGAGACCAGGCTGGGCAAAACATAGTGAGACCCCGACTCAAAAAAACTGCTCCGTGAGTGAACCACTGAAAAAGCATTAGCAACATTAAGAAATTACAGGAATAATGCAGTTCTTTTTTTTTTTTTCCACAAGGGCAAACTGATTATCTGAAAATACCAAAGGAGAGAAGTCAATAATTATTCTCATTTATGTAGATCTTTTTGTATTTAAAATTTAAAGAAAATACCAGATTAGTATGATCTGAATGTAACAGTATTAGGATATTTTCACAGTAAGGTGAATACCTGAACTTGACCAAGCAGCATGGTTCTCTGTTTGTACTTCTACATCAGACTTATTATTATCTTCATTTCTCCCACAGTGGAGTATTTTACTGAGTTCTTCCACCTGAAAGAAAACAAGCCTTTAGGAGAAACAAATCATGAAGCAATATAATAATACACATACCATTCTCTTGATATTACAACAAAAAATTATTTGTCTTGGTAAAGTTTTAGAGATATGAGCTGGGTATAGTGGTGAATGCCTATAATCCTAGCTACTCATGGAGGCTGAGGCAGGAAGATCTCAAATTCAAGAATGACAGACAATTTAGCAAGACTGTGTCTGAAAAGTTAAAAAAAAAAATACTGGGGATACATCTTAGTGGTGGAGCTTCCATGGGTTCAATTCCCCGTATTGAAAATATAAAAGTTTCAGAGATGCCATGAATACCTAGAAGCCAAAAGCCAAAAGTAGTCACAACACTTACAGTTAATTTTCAGAGAATTTGGGGGAGGGGACAGAGTCTCATTACGTTGCCCACACTGGTCTTGACCTGAGTGCTGGGACCAAAGGTATACGCCATCATGTCAAGCTCATGAATGTTTTTTTCTCAAGTTCTCCTGCTAAACATATGAATATGCTCCCCCAAAATCAGACTGACTGAATTAATGGAACTTTGGGAACAGGATCCTTCATTTCTAATAAACAGGAATGTTTTCAGCTGAGTACAGAGCTTAGTGGTAGAGCACTTGCCTAGCACACAAGAGGCCCTGGGCTTAATCCTGACTGCCACCCCTACCCCCCTACCAAAGAATGCTTTTATGCTAATATTTAAGGTCAGCTGTTTTAAAAGATTAAAAAAATTAAAAACTATAAATGTCCACCTGAATTGTCTATCACTTGGTGTCCTCTACCCGGGTTTAACTATTCACCTAAATGTATCAATACCATTTATATGATTCAATGTGTATTTTTTTCTTTAAATAGCAGTCTTATGATTAAATAACTGCAGAAGGGAACAAGAAGCAACTGTCTAAGAAGGGCAACTGTCCTCCACGCGCCTCGTGCACCGAGGTGCCCTCGGACGGTGCTGCACAGGTCAGGGGTGTGGATGCACCCAGAAGCAGATGAGGCCCTGTCTCAGTCAAGGCTCCTTAGTCTGACAGGATCTCAGTGAGCCAGTGTCTGCTAGATGCCGGAAAATGACTAGAAACAGGCTTGTAAATTTCTTTTAATGGTATAAGCTCACATGGAGATGGAGTAAGACTGATATATACAGTCATCAGATCTGCTCCTACCACCAGGACTTGAACTAGGGTGAGGCAAGCACTCACGGATTAATGCCAGTACATACTTCAGTGAGTGCGCCCGAGGTTCCTCACCTTAAGAGACTGACCACCTCGCCCCAGCCCTGGCTGTGGCTGCTACCACCATTACTATGCATCTACTGCACTCTGGGCGTTATACTGGTGCACATGATAACAACTTTTTTTTTTTTTTTTTTTTGTGGGTACCGGGGGGTCGACCTCAGGACCTCGCGCGCCAGCAAGCACCCGTGCCGCTGAGCGATATCACCGGCCCCTTTTTCGTATGTGGGTTCTGGGAGTCGAACTCGGGCCCTCGCGCTTGCCAGGCAGGCGCGTACGCCGCTGAGCCATCTCACCGGCCCCTCATGATAACATCTTAATTCACACAGGCACCTCACAAATTACGTATCTGTCTTAATGTCCATTTTACATACAAAATATCCGAATTGGCAAAGTAAATTGCACGAGGCTTTTTTTTTTTTTTTTTTTAACATGCAGGTACTGGGAGTCAAACTCAGGACCTCTGACTTGCCAGGCAGGCGCTTACGCCGCTGAGCTATATCACCGGCCCTGCACAAGGTTTTTTGACCCCCAAACCTGCAGATATTACAGCTATTAGTTCATAGTTCACTTCTTGAATTCTCAAATGTGCTAGCTGGAACATATTCAGTAATTTGGGATGACAGCCAAACACTATTCTCCCAACAGGAAAGGCTGAATCAAGACCATGCTCCCCCCATCGTCACCCCTCCAGTGCTGGGAACTGAATTTAGGGCCTCTTATATGGTTACGCGAACATTCTAACATTAAACTGTCCCTCTACCTTCTATTTTCTTTTTATACGAGGTCTCTGTATGTTGCCCAACTTAGACTCAAACTCCTAGGCTCAAGCACACCCCCGCCTCTGCTTCCAGATTCCAGCCACCTTACCTAAGCTGCTTTTTTTTTTTTTTTTTTTTGTACTAGGGATTGAACCCAGGCCCTTCACACTGAGCTACATTCCCAGCTCTATTTTGAGATGTGGTCTTGGCTGGGCTTGAACTTGTGATCCTACTGCCTCGGCCTCCTAAAGTATTGGGATTACACGCATGCATTATCGTGCCTGGATTGTATTTCCATTTTTGATGGTGAACCACTATAAAGGTAACACTCATAATGAAAATACTGGCTCTTAGAAGGTTAGCAAAAAATGTTAGGGTTTCTTAAGCAAGCAATATTTCTCCTCCCAAATTTTTATATTTGTATTTTCCTAGCACAATTTCTGTACATTGTAGGTGTTCAAGAACTAGCTGTTGAGAAAACAAAAAACCTTTCTATGTCCTAAAGTCAATAATTATATACAATTGGCCTAGAAATCATTTCAAATCAGCAGTTGTTTTCGTAGCTCACCAACAGTGCGACAAAGTTCGGTGTTTCAGCGTTCAGCCTACGTATGTAGTTTTAGGAAATGAGCCAATTAACTATGAAGGACTACAAAAGTTACTCTGAAATTAAGTACCTGGAAATGACTTGTCAGGAGAGAGTGCAGCGGCCCAACAGGTCGTGAGAGTATTTGTTTCCTAAACTGCTATTTTAAGTATCTGTCCTACTGCACATTACCAAAATGATACAAGATGTTTATGTGTCTAACAAAGAAGGCTCCACTTCCCTCCTTCCACAAGAAGAGCGCCCAGAATAACGTCAAGTGATTTTCATGGGCAACTGCGTCTCGATCTAAGTTTACACATCTCATGAGAGGCAAAGATGAGATTCTGATTCAAGATCAGACCTTTAACAAACTCAAACACAATCTAAAAAGTACTACAAATGCTCCTACTGCCGGAGGGACGTGGGACAAACGCGAATGAAGATCGTGTAGCCAAAGTATGGGAATTCAACTCAGGCCAGCCATGAGACACTCGTCTAAACCAAAGCCCCTAAGTCTTCTTAGCTTTACTCCGAATGCGCCCGGACTATATCTGCTCTGAGGTTTTATTTCTTTCAAGGACTCTATAAAGCAGTGGTGAGCCCCAGCCAAGCGGCCTGTCCAAGGCCATCAGAGCCTCGTCCCGGGCAGGCAGACCGCGCACCTGCGTGCGGAGCTCCTGGTTGTTGCTCTCGGCGCTCTGGTACAGCCGCTCCGTGTGATGCAGCAGCTTCTCGATCTCCCGCACCTGCCGCTTGCAGCTCCGCAGCTCGCGTTCCAACTTCTCGACCTTCCGCCTCAGCTGGGCCAGTTCAGGCTCTGGGGAGGCTGGCGGCGACAGTGACTGCGAGGGCGACGGCGGCGGGGATGGCACCTCGGAGGCCATGAGTTCCCGCGCGAGGTGGCCGCAGGCGCTGAGGGGCTGCGCTCAGACCGAGACGGGCGCTGGCGGGCCCAGAGGCCACAGGAGCGCGCGGGCTGCGGAAAGCGGCCTCCCACCCGGCCGGCCGCGGTGGCCCCTGGCCATGACGCCCTGAAACTCGTCGCCTGTGGCCGAGGGCTGCGGGCAACGAGCAAGGGGACGGAGAACGGCCCCTTTCCGATCTGCGCGGCCTCGAAACCGGAACACTTTAAGGGCAACTACTTTCGCCAGAGATTGAGACAGCCAGAGAAGCGCTGGAGAAGCAGGGAGGACAGAGAACCAGGACACGGAAACAGCCTGGGAGTTCCCGGACTGGACCGGAAACGCTGTGCGGGCGGCGGGCGGGGCCAAGATTAGAAAGGAAGCTACGGGAAGCCGGAAGCGCCGGTGGTGCACATGCGCACAACCCGTTTGCCCGGGTCGGGGCGGTACTAGGGGGCGTGGAGCGTCTCCAGGAAAAATGGCTGCCGGGTTCTGGGTCCAAGGGTTTGCACTTGTCGACCTTGTTTGAGGAAGATTTTCACGTAGAGTACGATCCTCATTTCCTTATTTTCAGAGATGAGAACAGTGAATCTCCCAGAAATGATTTGCCAGGTTTAGAGATAATAATAAGCCGGGACTGGAACGTAGTGTTGAGTTTGCTCTGCTTGTTTAGTCAACCGGCCGATTCCGTGAGTTTAGACCCCCGGAAAAGAACGCAAGTTCAACCGGACTGAGCTGCAAACAGCCCATTCCTGGCGGGGAGTACGAGACCATATTTCTGTAGAACAGGAGAGAAAAACGCTCTGGACTGGTGGACTTATTTGGGGTTCGTTCGTGTGAACCCTAGCGCCGTTTCACCATTTTTTAAACCGATTAGGGCTTCTTCGGACACACGTCCTCCCTTCTCCAGGGTCGATCACGGTTAGAACTTGAGCTCACGGCGCTGGGCCTGAGATCGGCAGAGGTCGTCATTTCCGATGGCCTGGTTCTCCGTTCAGAGCACAGGCCTGTTACACCGAGCACCCACACACAGTTGCTGAAAATAACTAAGCATGGTTTGGTGTCCTAGTTCTGCTAGTGGCTACTTTTATTAGCCAGGGTTTTCCTTAGTTTTGTTTTGCAGTGCTGGGGATTAAACCTAGGTTCTTAAGCCTACTAGGCAGGTGCTCTACCACGGAGCCTTGTTCCTACGGTACATTTTCTTGTTTTCTTAATGATCTGGCGCCTGAGGCTAATTAGGAGAGATAGCAAACAACCCACCCCAGAGCATGCCTTTTACGTGTAAACTCACCAGCCCAGAGCCCATCAACCCTCTACCTCCTTTATCAAGCTATTACTCTCCAAGCCAATATTCTCCTGCCCTAATCATTCCAGGGCCAAGTGCTGGAAAACTGCCTACAATCCAGGCACCCTTGAAATTTTTCAGATTACTCAGTGCTGAGCTTGTTTACTCTCCCTTGCCCATTT
Source organism: Erethizon dorsatum (assembly GCA_028451465.1). NCBI lineage: Eukaryota > Metazoa > Chordata > Mammalia > Rodentia > Erethizontidae > Erethizon > Erethizon dorsatum. The sequence goes on from CM051833.1 coordinate 115,944,764, forward strand.
CTCCCCACAAAAAAACAAAAGGCTTTTGCCCTGATTCCTTCCATTCCTTCTACCTCCTGAGGACCTTGGTGCGTTCCCACGTGGCTCTATGCAGCATGGTGTGCCTCCTCCTCTTGGACTCTGCAATAAGCTCTCTTTTCCATGGCAATATCTGCTGGCTTCACCATACCTGAGTAATAACAAAATATATATTTTAAGCACCACTTTTCTACAAGGTCTGCCAGTAAGGAGGAAGAGCAAAACGCATGCTGGGTAGGTCCATAGCAATCTTTGCCACACCTACTTTTCAGATTGAAAAGGTAATTAATATAGTGGGCAGGGTCCATGCCCCAGAGAAGCATACTACTTGACACCCTTTAGGATTTGATTTTGTTTTGTCATATATTTTCCCACATCCTCTCCAACACGATATGAACCCATTCTTTTACTTTTTGCCATTATGAATCTAATGAGATTGCTGTTCCAAGTTTGTACTTTCCTGATTTATAGATTTCATACATTTGTTGAAATATATGTACACTGAAAGGGCTACTCACACTTTCCCATCTATCAATTGCCTATGATATCATTTTGGGCATTTCTTTTTTATTATTTTTCAATTCTTTGTATAAACCTTGTATTAGTCAGCTCCCAGTTTTAGATGTTGCAGATATCTTCTCTCGGTCTGTCCTTTATCTGTTAACTTTGTCCCTGATGTACTGTATTTACCAGAAGTTTTTATGTAGCCAAATCCATCTTTATTGTGCTTCATTTTCTATCATTTATTTTAGTTCAGGATTTCAAATTTTATTCATGAAGTCTTTCCCTATCCAGTCATATTTTCTTCTATAAATCTTACAGTTTTAACTTTCACACTTCATTCTGTACTCCAACTGGGGGGAGGGATTCAGACAGAACTTAATCGCCTAAAGGCCATGTTCTTTGCATTACTCTGAGAGACCATCATCATCATCTGTCAAGTTCCCATTTCTATATTTGGGTTTATTTCTGAGCTCTCTGTTTTCCATATGTCTTTCAGTCTGTTCCCACACCAGAATCTTTGTATTATCATCACTTTGTTTCTGTGGGATGTCTTTTTTAAATCTGCATAAAAATATTTCTTTTAACCCAGTCTTGGTGGTACACACCTGTAATCCCAGCTTAGGAGGGCAAAGCAGGAGAATCACAATTTTGAGGGCAGCCTGGACAACTTAGCTAGACCCTGCCTCAAAATAAAATTTAAATGGGGCGGGGATGTAGCTCAGTGGTAGAGTGATTGTTAAGTGTGTATGAGGGCCCTGGATTCAATCCTCAGTACTGAAAAAAAAAATGTTAATTTCAAGTAATTTCTTCAAACTTTCAGATGCAAAGTTTGAGTGAAATCTTTACTAAAGATCTAAAGGGTTGGGCTGGGGATGTAGCTCAGTGAGAATATGTGTTAGCATGTGTGAGATCCTGGATTCAATCCCAGCACCACAGACACACACACACACACACACACACACACAGGACAAATGAGTAATGAATGGTTTGTTAAGTCACAGGACACACTTCAGATGCAAGCTGATCTCTGCGAGACCAATCTTTAGGGAGAGCATACTTCACGCCTGCCATGTTCACAGTGGAAGGAAACAAAGCATTCATTTAATTCCATTTGTACAATTACAACACTTGGGGAAGTCACATTTGCTTCTTTACACATTGGAACAAGACCGCAAAGGTAACGCATTTTACACCATGAGGTCAATTTACAAAATGTTTTCTTAAACAAAAGGACTTTCCTGAAATGTATTATACTGATTAAATTCTTTTTTAAAAATAACAGAAAGCAACCCCCCAAATAAAATCTAATCATCATTCCAGTCTCAAACTGAATTCATTTAAAGCTTTTACTCTGAAACCTAGCAACTCTTCAGCAAGAAGGAAGTGTCGATCGGGTTTTGGATTTTTTTCCTTTTTGTTTTTAACAAGTAAATACCTATGCCTATGACAAGGTCTTATCCCTGTTTTCTGAAACCTGACTTATAGGACAGGTACAGCATCAACATGCCTAGTCTGAGGCTCTGGAAGCCTCTGTCCATTACTGGAGTTAGGGCAAGGGGGAGGAACCTACATGGCGGCTTTCTGACTGCTGGCCATCACTGGGCCATCATGGCCTGGGCCTCAGTCCCTGTGAGGAAGGCAGCTGCGTTGGGGAGCCTCCCGCTGTGCAGACCAAACAGATGTCCTCTGTGTGGGGGGGTGACAAGTCTCTGCCGCCAGGACACCACGGGCAGAGGGGAGAGGATCTAAAGCCTCTGATATACAAAGCAGCACCTTGTTTTACCTCAGGTAGAAAATGGGAAGACGTCTCCCCTCTTATCCCTTTTAAGCAATAGAGATTAGATGTCAGGGAGATTCGAAGAGTTTGTCAGAGCCTGGGCAGCCCCAGTCACAATAGCTGGGTTTGCAGCGCTTGGACTTCCACAAGACCAGTGTTAATAACTGGGTTAAAGTAAAGGGCCTCAAAGACAGCTGCAAACCAATAAGGAATTGAGACCAAAACATGGCCACACAAAGCCCTCATGTTGACACTTTCCAAAAGTGGCTCTGTAGGCTTTGAGGTACGGTCTTCTGGGCACTGCTTGACCAGATCCTCCTTAATGAGAATGATTAATCATGGTATATTTATGATGAGAAACTGCAATGTCCAGCCAACTCCACGAAGATTCAGCAGTCAGACAGCACGGAAGGAAGGAGTGTGGGACGGGAACTCTCTCCGCTGCTTCTGCGTGGGCGTGCTTGAGTCCAGAAGCTTGGGGCTCATGTCCTGCCCAGAGCTGTCTTCCTGCAGAGTGCAGGTCGGGTGGAGGGAGGGCAGAGGTGTCAGTGTGGTCACACTGGCACCAGCACAGCAGGCCCAGGCCAGGGGTCTCTTGAGGGCGTACAGCAGGAGTAGGACATGCCTGGGTTCCAGCCTTATGTTCCCGGACATTTGGGGGGCGCTTCATGCCTAGTGCTTTGGCATGCTGTAGCCCCATGAGAATGGCTCTTCTGTGGCTGCTGTTTTCCATGGTATGAGACACTCTTGAAAATTCTCCTCTGGCCAAGTTAAAAATCTAACTTCTTACTCTTTCAGACAAAAACTGCTGGCCTGAGGGCCCAGCTGCTCCAGCCAAAGGGCAGCTTCTTCTGCCATCCACTTGGCCTTGTGGACTTGGGGTTCTGCGAAGATTTGCAGCTGCTCCACTCCTACATAAGCAAGACCCCTGCCACGCAGTGACAGCTGTGCGCACTCTGGAAAAAGATTCCCTCCTCTCTGCTGGCTCACTTGGCTTGTGTTAGGAGCAAAGGGAATCTGATCATTCCTATATTTTTAAATGCTGCAAGGCTTTGGATTCTGTCATTATTCCACCGAATATCCTGAAGTCTCGTTCTAATGGCATTAGGAAATAATTTTTCAATGGTATTCTTGAGGAGAATACTGACTTTGAGAAACCATCCCATTTTTCTGTGCATTCAGCATCTGGACACTGATGCTTTGGGAAGATATCTACCATCAAGCTAAGATGTCAGGAAAGTAGTAGCAAAAAATTCATTACTAGAAATCTTAGGGCTCACTGTGGAAGTCAGTGTGGAGATTCCTCAAAAAACTAGGGTTGGAGGTCCCATTTGACCCAGCTATTCCCCTTCTGGGCATCTTCCCAGAAGAATTGAAAACATCGTACCACAGCGATATATGTGCACCCATGTTTATAGCAGCACAATTTGTAATAGCCAGATCTTGGAAACAACCCAAATGCCCATCAACTGAGGAATGGATAAGAAAGATGTGGTATTTTTATACAATGGAGTACTATTCAGCCATAAAGAAGGATAAACTGGAGACTTTTATAGGTAAATGGATGCAACTCAAGAAAATACTCATAAGTGAAATAAACCAGACGCACATGTGTAAGCATCGTATTGTCTCTCTAGTATGAGAAACTGAAAGAGTAAATAAGATCCAAAATGTACAATAGACACGGTGAATCAAAAAGAAACTGGTCAATAAGAAAGAGAGACTGGAATGGGGAAAAGAAAGAAGGGAAAGGGAAAAAAAATTGTATATGTATATAAGATGGTTAAGATAGATACACTAGGGGCCGGTGAGATGGCTCAGCGGCGTAAGCGCCTGCCTTGCAAGCGCGAGGGCCCGAGTTCGACTCCCGGATCCCACATACGAAAAAGGGGCCGGTGATATCGCTCAGTGGCACGGGTGCCTGTTGGCGCGCGAGGTCCTGAGGTCGTCCCCCTGGTACCCACCAAAAAAAAAAAAAAAAAAAAAAAAAAAAAAAAAAAAAAAGATAGATACACTACCAGTTTTACTTAGTTCATTGAAGAGTAAGGTTTGAGCCAATAATGTTTGGACAATTGAATGCTAATGTCTGGTATCCTGAATAACTAACTTAAAGATAATAATACGTAATGCATTGACCATTGTTACCCTTATATTAGGTTGTTTTGAAAATTTGTTCTTTTTTTGATTTGTTTTGTTTTTTCTTCTCTTTAAAATAAAAAAAAAAAGAAATCTTAGGGCTGGTGCTTTTGAGGGGGATGTCTTTGGCAAGACCTATTGTATTCAGATCATTTTTCTGAGATTCCTGCATCTCTTAGCAAATTCTAGGAACCACACACAGACAAAATTACAGAATTAGAAAACTTCTATAAAGCATCACTAAATCCTTGCATTCCTCTAGGCTGACAGGGTCATCCGCGGCCCCACACTCAGACCCCGGGGAAGCACAGGAGCTGTAGTGTTTTAATAACTGGTATGGTAAGTCTCCTCTCTGCCTTTCTTTTTGAAAACTTTATTAATGTAGTTAGGGATGTAAGCCCATTGTACAGTGTGTTTAGCATGAGCCAGGCCCTGGGTTCAATCCCCAGCACCAGGGGGAAGGGAAGGAGTCGAAATTGGCATAATCATCACGAACTTCTATTTTTCCATATAAATTTTAGAGTAAGTTAGCTTAGTTCCTCAAACAACCCAATGGGATATTTTTGAAAATCACATTGAATGTGTAGATTTATTGGGGGTAGAATTAGCATAAAACTTTACCAATACAATACTAATGCAAATACTATTTTTTTTTACTTCATTCTTTTTGCTTTGTTTGTTTGTTTGTTTGTTTTCTCATTTTTTAAAATTAATTTTGCTTTTATTAGTACATGTTGCAGTACATAGTGATTACATTCATTGTGGGGAGTTGGTACATGTACACATTTTAATTCTTTTATTTCCTCTTTTTCTCCTTTCCTTCCCCCTTCCTCCAACTCTAGATGATTTTCCCATTTACAAAAGATCTATCTCTCTGATCCCTATTATCTATCCTCTCTTTTGCTCTTTAAATTATTTATACTTTGGTTTCTCATGTAAAGGATGCCATGCAGTATTAAGCGTGTGTGTCTGATTTATTTCACTCGGTACTATGGCCTCAACGTGCCTCCATTTTCTGACAAATGACTCAAATTTATCCTTCCTTAAAGTACTCCACTGTAAATACCACATTTTCTATATCTACTCATCTGTTATGGACACACAGACCACTTCTGAGATATGGATATTACAAGTTGTGCTGCTATAAACATGGGTGTGCATGGATCACTGCAATGCGATGTCTGTAACTCCTTCAGGAAGATACCTAGAAGGGGAATATATGGGTCAAATGGTATTTCTAGTTTTATTTTTTGAGGAATCTCCATACTGATTTTCATAGTGGTTGTTCACACCAACAATGTAGAAGGGTTTGTTTTTCCCCCACCAGCGTTTGATTTCTTGCTGATAGCCATTCTTCCTGGAATAAGATGGAATCTCAGTGTTGTTTTAATTTGCATTTCTCTAATGGCCAGCAATGTTGAACATTTTCTCATGTATTTACTGGCCCTTTGTACTTCTTCTGAGAAGTGTTTATTCATTTCAGTTGCCCATTTTTATTACTGGGTTTCTTACTTTTGGGGTCTAATTTTTTGAGTTATTTATATATTCTAGATGTTAGTCCTCTGTCTAAAGAGTAACTGGCAAAAATAGTTTCCCATTCTGTAGGTTTTCTTTTTATTTTGTTGGCTGATTCCTTTGCTGCGTAGAAGCTTTTTAATTTGATATGATCTCATTTTGTTGATTCTTGATGTTATTTCTAGTGTAATTGAAGTCCTATTCAAAAAATGCTTACCTATGCCTATATCTTCCAGAGTTTTACCTATTTTATCTTCCAGCTGATTGTTTATGTTTTAAAATGAATGTGTTAAAAAGATAAAATAAAATCCATTCCATTATGATTTTATTTTAGTACATGGTGAGAGACATAGGTCTATATTCGATCTTCTACATGTGTGTAAACAGTTTTCCCAGTACCATTTGTTAAAGAATCTATTTTTCCTTCAGTGTAAGCTTCTGGTTCTTTGTCAAAGATCAGATGAATGAAGGCACCTGGGGTTGTTCCTGTATCCTCTCATCTGTTCCATAGATCCATATTTTTGTGCCAGTACCATGCTGGTTTTTAAATTTTATTTCCATTTTTTATTAGTACATATATAAATACCACATTTTATTTATGTATTCATGTATTGAGGGACACATAGGCTGTTTCCAAGATTTAGCTTTGTAAATTGTGCTGCTATAAACACAGGTGTGTGTGGATCACTGTGGTAATAAGGCCTTTAACTCTTGGGAAGATACCAGAAGGGGAACAGCTGGGTCAAATGGAACCTCCAGTTTTAGTTTTTTGGGGAATCTCCATACTAATTTCCACAGTTGTACCAATGTACACTTCCACCAGCAATGAAGAAGGGTTCCTTTCTCCCCACAGCCTCACCAGCATTTGTTATTGCTTGATTTCTTCGTGATGGCCATTCTTTCTGGAGATGGAATCTCAGTACTGTTTTCATTTGTATATCTCGAATGACCAGCGATTAGGAACATTTTTTCATCTATTTATTTGCTTTTTATACTTCTTCATCTGAGAAATGTCTATTCATTTCAGGTGTCTATTTTTGGATTGGGTCTTTAAATTTAGGGGATCTGATATTTTTTGAGTTCTTTGTACATTCTCAATAGTAATCCTTTGTCTGAGGAACAGCTGGCAAACATTTTTTCCCACATTGTGGGTTGTCTCTTCACTCTGTTGGTGGCTTTTCTTGCTGTGCAAAAGCTTTCTAATTTGATGTGATTCCATTTGTTGATTCTTCGTAATATTTCCTGTGCAATCAGAGTTTTGTTCATAAAGTCTTTGCCTACACCTATGTCTTCAAGAGTTTTATCTAGGGCCGGTGAGATGGCTCAGCGGAATAAGTGCCTGCCTGGCAAGCGCGAGGGCCCGAGTTCGACTCCCGGAACCCACATACGAAAAAAGGGCCGGTGATATCACTCAGCGGCACGGGCGCCTCCTGGCGCGCGAGGTCTTGAGGTCGACCCCCGGTACCCACAAAAAAAAAAAAAGAGTTTTATCTATCCTATTTTCCAGCAGATTGTTTCTGTTTTAATATTTAGATTTTTGATCCATTTCAATTTTAGTCTAGCAAGTACCACGCTGATTTTATCAGTGTAGCTTTGTAAAATATCTTGAAATCCAGGATTGTGATGCCCCCTGCCTTGCCTTTGTTGCCCAGGATTGCTTTTGCTGTTCTAGATCTCTTCTGGTTCAGTATGAATTTTTGGATTGTTTTTTCTAGTTCCATGATATGCTGTTGGTATGATACTACTTTCCTAATTTCTTTCTTGGTAGGTTCATTATTCATGTAGGAATCCTATTGCTTTTTTTGTGTTGATTTTGTACCTTGCTGAATTTGATTATTAGTTCTAGGTGTCTTGGTGGAATTTTTTGGGTTTTCTATGTAAAGGATCATGCCATCTGTAAATAATAATAGTTTGACTTCTTCCTTTCCTATATATTTCTCTTTTATTTTTCTCTCTTGCCTGATTGCCCTGGCTAATATTTTGAGTACCATATTGAAAAGGAGTGATGATAGTGCCTATCCTTGTTTTGTTCCTGATTTTATAGGGAAAGCTTTTAGCTTTTCCCCATTTAGTATGATGTTGGCAGTAGATTCATCATAAATGGCTTTTACCAGATTGTAATGAGGTCTTTCTATACAGGTTTTTTTTAAAAATCATGAATGGATGTTGGATGCTGTCAAAAGCAATTTCCACATTCACTGAGATGATCATATGATCTTTGTTCTTGCTTCTGTTTATATGATGTACTACATTTATTGATTTGCATACGTTAAAGCATCCTTGTATTCCTGGGATGAAACCTACTTGGTCACGAGGTATGATCTTTATAATGATTTGTTGCATTGTGTTTACCAGTGTCTTCTTGAGGAGTTTGGAATCTATGTGTCTTTTATTTTTTATTTATTTGTGTGTGTGTGTGTGTGTGTGTGTGTGTGTGTGTGGGTACCGGGGGTCGACCTCAGGACCTTGCGCGCCAGCAAGCGCCCGTGCCGCTGAGCAATATCACCGGCCCTTTTTTCGTATGTGGGTTCCAGGAGTTGAACTCGGGGCCCTCACGCTTGCCAGGCAGGCGCTTACGCCTCTGAGCCATCTCACCAGCCCCTATGTTTCTTTTAAAAATTGGCCTATGGGGGCTGGTGTGATAGCTCAGCATCATAAGCCCTGTTATGGTTTGTGTCTAGATGTCCCCCCAAAGCCTCATGCAGTCATGGAGGCGGCCTTCTAGAGTTTATGACTGATTCGTGGTCTAATGCTGGGATTATGGGCGTGACTGCTACACCCATCCTGGGGCGGGCAGCCTGCATGTAATATAAGGGAGGGAAAGAGGTTGCTCTCTCTCTTGCTTGCGCACGCTCCTCCCTTTTGCTCTTGCTGCTTTTGCTGTCTTCCGCCGCCATGAACTGTTGCCCTCTGCCATGTGCCACTCTGCCTTGGAGCCAGCTGATTATGGATTGAAACCTCCACAAACTGTGAGCCAAATAAACCTTTCCTTCCTTAATTTTGGGTGTCGGGTATTTTGTCCCAGCAACGAGAGAAAAGTAACCGAGACAGAATTTGGTACCAGTGAAGTGGGGTCATTGCTGTGACTATACCCGACCATGTGGTTCAAGAGCCTTTGGGAATGGCTTGTGGGAAGAGTTTGGAAGGTTCAGAGATGTCACCAGAAAGAGTAGAGCTGGAACGCCTTAGGTTGTTCTGTATGGGAGATCCTGGTCAGAGCTCGGGACACCAGAAAGCTGATAGAAACTCTGCCGATAAAAACCGGGCTTGGGAGGTTTCTGCTGGGAAGAAAGATTGTATTGGCTGCTGGACTCCAGAACATGTGTGTTATGGCTTGGCAAAAAGTTTGTCTGCATTTTGCTCATGTCCAGAAACTTTGCCTGAGACTAAGATTAATGGCAGTGGACTAAGTAAACTAGCAGAAAAAGTTTCAAGGCAGTCGAATGTTGAGGCAGTGGCATGGCTACTGTTGGGGGCTTTTAGCCAGATTTATGTTGAGAATCAAGAGCAAGGAGCCCAGAAGAATGATTTAAAATGTGAGTTTGGCCAGAAAGGAAGCTCCAGTGAAGCTGTGGACTGCAAAGGTAGAGCTGAGAAGATCTCAATTGCTGAGAAGGAACAGGAGAATATAAAAGATGGCCTGAGGACATCAAAAGAAGCAGCAAGCCTCCACCCTTTGCAGCCTCAAAACTGCAAAAGTGAAAGACCCTGCTCTGAGGAGAAATCTTCAGAGCACCACATTCCAGAATGGCGGCAGCCACACTATGTCCCAGAATGGCGGTGGCTCCACCAGGTTCCAAAATGGCGGCAGCATAGAGAATTTGTTCCTCAGAATCAGGTTCAGTGTGCTCAGCGATCCAGGCACTCGACCCCTACAGCCAAGAGAGAAAGCCTGGCTACTGCTCCAGCTGGCAGCAGACCTTGGCATCATCCACGTGGCACTAGTTTTAGGCACATGCAGAATGCAAGAGTCCTGAGGTTAAGAAGGCTTCCACCCAGATTTCAGAAGAAGGCCTGGGAGGCCAGGCAGGGCGCCCCTGAGAGGGCAATGTGTGGAGCTGTGAGTGTGAAGCCAAAGATGCAGTGGAGACCCCAGAAGTTTGGAGAAGCCAGGAACTTGGATCATCTGAGGAAACCTGCAAGGAGAGAGCAGAGCAGGCCTAAGAGAGAAGCCGTGGGTGCTACAACCACCGGAAATGCCATAGGGGCGGAGCCACGCAAGCCCTTTGGAGCTCACAACTTGCCACAGATTGCTTCAGATGCTGCACATGGAACTACAGGACTTCATGTTTGCCCTACTGGATTTTGGACTTGCTTTGGTCCCATTCCTTTGTAGTCCCCTGTTTGTACCTTTTGGAATGGTAATGTCTATCTTGCGCCATTGAATGTTGGAAGTGTTTAAGTTTCTTTTCATTTGCAGAGTGGCTCACAGCTAAGAGTTTGCCTTAGATCTCAGAGGAGACTTGGGACTTGGACTTTTGAGCAGTGCTTAAACTGTTAGGACTTTGGCAACTCTTAGAGATGGACCAAAATGCCTTTTGCATAAAGGAATGTGCATGAGTCTTTGGGGTCCAGGGGCGGAATGTTATGGTTTGTGTCTAGATGTTCCCCCAAAGCCTCATGCAGTCATGGAGGCGGCCTTCTAGAGTTTATGACTGATTCGTGGTCTAATGCTGGGATTATGGGCGTGACTGCTACACCCATCCTGGAGCGGGCAGCCTGCATGTAATATAAGGGAGGGAAAGAGGTTGCTCTTTCTCTTTCTTGCGCACGCTCCTCCCTTTTGCTCTTGCTGCTTTTGCTGTCTTCCGCCGCCATGAACTGTTGCCCTCTGCCATGTGCCACTCTGCCTTGGAGCCAGCTGAGTATGGACTGAAACCTCCACAAACTGTGAGCCAAATAAACCTTTCCTTCCTTAATTTTGGGTGTCAGGTATTTTGTCCCAGCAACGAGAGAAAAGTAACCGAGACAAGCCCCTACCTGGCAAGCGTGAGGTCCTGAGTTTGACTCCCGGTACCCACATAAAGGTGAAAAAGGGTCGGTGATATCACTCAGCAGGACAAGTGCCTGCTGGCAAGTGCGAGGTCCTGAGTTTGACTCCTGGTACCCACATAAAAAAAATTGGCCTATGGTTTTCTTTTTCAGTTGAGTCCTTATCTGGTTTTGATATCATGGTAATGGAAACTTCCAGGGGTGATTTTAGGAGTACTCCTCCCTTTTCATTTTCATTAAAGAGTTTGAGGAGTATAGGTATTAAATCTTCCCTGAAGATCTTATAGAATTCAGTGGTGAATCCATCGTTTCCTTAGTTGGTAGAATTTTTATTCTTGCCTTGATTTTATTAATTTCTGCTCTTTTTTTTTTTTTTTTTTTTTTTTGTATCTTTTTCAAACAGGGTTTCACTATGCAGTTCAGGCTGGCCTAGAACTCACTTTGTAGCCCAGGCTGGCCTTGAACTCCCACAGTGATCCTCCTGCCTCAGCCTCCCAAGTGCTGGGATTACAGGCGTGTGCCACCACACCCGGGCTTCTGCTCTGATTTTTATAATTTCCTCCCTTGTACTAGATTTAGATTTGGATTGTTCTTGTTTTTCTAGGACCTTAGGTACATTATTGGGTTATTTATTTGCGCTTGCTCTGTTTTTGTTTTTAATGTGGGTTTTCACAAAAATAAACTTCTTTCTTAAAATTAAGTTGTCCAGTTTTCCCTTCTAGCCCCACCCCGACACTGGATTTTGGGCTCACCCCTCATATCTCGTTTTCTTTACCCCACTTCCCAGGGTACCTGCTTTTCTCTGATCCACTTTTCAGAGTCTAATCTTTTGCTGCCACACCCTTGCTGGTCATGATGATCTCGCCTCAGTTTTGTCATTTTTACCATCACTACCACTGCTGTATTTGTCCCCTTTCCTCCCATTCTTTGCTTTCTAAGTTCTTATTTCTTGTCCTCTTGCTTTTCTTCGTTTCCATGGTTTTGTTTGAAGAAAGTTTCACTGTATGTATGTATCATCAGTTGTTAGAGCTCTTTCTCCTGCAGGCCAGGACTCGGGGTTCTCCAGGACATAGCAGGAATTGGGTCACGTGGTTATGGAGGCTAAGAAGCCCCACGAAGTGCTGGCTACAAGCCAGAGAGCCAGGACAGCTGGCGGTGCAGTTCAGAGGTCGCAGAGCTTGCGCGCCAGTGGTGTAGACCCCAGGTGAGGTCTGAAGGCCTAGAATAGGGAGTTCCCAGGGTCGCAGACTAATGGTCTACTCCAGCAACCAGGCAGAGTGCGCATGCAGTTTTCCCCTGTCCCTTGTTCTGCCCAGCCCCTCAGTGGGTGGCTGATGTGCATTCATACTGGGGGACATGGAGGGAAATCTGCTTTACTAAGTCCGCCAAATCAAACGCTAATGTCTTCTGCAATCTACCTTACAAGCTCCAGAAATAACTTTTTAGGAGCTATCTGGGCATCTTCTGGCCCAGTCAAGTTGACACATAAAGTTAACCATGACATTTTGGAGATCCCATTAATGGCTCCAATATTTATCTGTCCTGTGCCCACATCTTTTGCCACATAATTTTGTGGTTTCTCTCACTACAGAGTCAGAATCTCCCTCTGCCTTTGAGCCTGAGTTTGGCCATGCGATTTGTTTGGTCAGCAGAATGAGGTGATGAGCTGAGGAACGCACCTAAGCCTTGGTCTCAAGAGAGCTGTGAAGCACAGCCTTCTCTTAGGGACCCCTGCCATTGGCAGAGAAGGACATGCCCATGGGTGTCTGCACGTGTTGGGAGGACAGAGTGACAGCAGAGCAGATCCGTTCCTATAGCGAACCCTTCCCAGTCCTTGTCGCGGTCCGGGAAGTTTATACTTGTAATCCCTCAGATTGCCCTGAGTTTGAGGCCAGTGTGGGCTACACAGTGAGTTCAAGGCCAACCTAAACTACAAAACAAGAAGATGCTGTTATTGTATCTTTTTTTCTTCTTTTTTTTTTTTTTTTTGTGGGTACCGGGGGTCAACCTCAGGACCTCGCGCGCTAGGAGGCGACCGTGCCGCTGAGCGATATCACCGGCCCCTTTTCTCATATGTGGGTTCCAGGAGTCGAACTCGGGCCCTCGTGCTTGCCAGGCAGGTGCTTACGCCGCTGAGCCATCTCACCGGCCCGTTATTGTATCTTTGAGGTCAAACACTATCTTCTACTTTTTATGCTTATATTTTATTCCTATGTTTATTCCATATAGTATTGTATAGTACTATGGATCTTTTTACCATATTCTAAGTCTTAACTGGCTATTTAAGCTTCCAGTGTATAAGTTATAACTTGTTATAGAGAGCCCTTCCCAGTCCTTGTCATGGTCCGGGAAGTTTATATTTGTAATCCCATGGAAAAATTATTGGAATTCTAGCGAGTTAATTCCAATCTACCACTTCCAGTGCAACCCACAGTGAGAATAAAGACACTAAGGCATATTTATAGTTGTGGGGAGTCAAGGGGTCCTAAGTGCAGCCAAGATGGTGGTTACTGGAACAAAGGCCTCGACCCAGGGCTGAACCCAGATTTTATTAATTCTCGATGAGGGGAGTGGCTCGGGGATGAGTGACTGTGAGAATGGCGGGAAGTCCATGAGCACCATGAGCTGGGCTGGGTAGGTGGCCTGAAATCACCTTTGCAATATGCAGAGGGAAGGATATGCAGAAGGAGTAATCTGCATAGCACAATTCAAGATAGTAGCTAATGTTTTGGGGTCGGTGCTTCAGCTCTGATGTGTAATCTTCTATGCCCTGGAAGTCGTAGGCTCTTACTTGAGGCTTGATCCCAGCCAACAGCGTGGAGCACGGCTCGCCATCCCGCCAGGCTCACACAAGTGTTTTGGGAGCTACAGGGGCGGGGCAACACTGACCTGTCATCTCGCTTCAAAGACTACACATCAGCACCTCGGCTGGACCGATTTGCATTGCTTAAAGCCTACTGAAGGGATAAGGAAAAGTCCTAGCCAGCTCTGTGCATATCAGTACATGGAAATAGGGCGAGGTTTAGCCAAGATGGAGATAATTGCTCTTCTTTCAAAGAGAGTCACCCAGGTGGTCCTCCACAGTTCAGAGGTGCTCCAGCTAAGCCCAGCTAAAGAGGGCTCCGGGGAACCCTCAGAAACATTAGCGATGCTGGTGGTGATCAGCCAGTCCCACGCCACCCCCAGCCTTTTAGGAAGTAATAAGCTGGAGCCATTACAGGAGTCTGTGATCTTCAGCAGTAGGGGTCTGAATGCCACGGGATGGGGTCCGAGGCAGTCTCCCCAGAGAGGAGAGACCTCAACTTGCCACCACCCATAGAGTAAGTTCATGGCTTGTCACTGATAAACACTTCAGAGCACATCAGTGACAGGCATAGACCAAAAGGTACAAACTCAGAAAGCAGTGAGGGTACCTGAGAATTGAGGTACACTATGGTCTGGGTTGGGGGTTATGTGATCTTAGGGGTGTCCTCAAAACAGCCGACCTGAGACATACATTCCTGAGGTCTGCCAGGTTACGCACTAGTGGGCTAGATTAGGATGCAAACCACTTGTATGTGTTTGAACTGAGAGAGGTGAAGCTTAGAAGTATGAAGCTTGAAGCTTGGTCCTTGTAGCTGGAAGCCTGGACACTGTATGTCAAGAAAAGCGTGGGTTCAATTTACAGCCAAAAGTTATAGGCCCAGTTTATAGGCTACTGTATCCTTTAAGACTCTTAGAAATTTTGGAGTGAGTTGCGTGGAACGGAAAAATGAAGGCCTGTACCCTTGGGTAACTTTGCATCCCGAAGCTAGTTGTTGTTGTTGTTGTTGTTTTGTACCGGGAATCGAACCCAGGACCTTGAGCTTGCCAGGCAGGCACTGTGCCACTGAGCCATATCCCTGGCCCCTTGAAGTTTTTTAAAAGTACAATTTTACAATTATGAATTTTTTTCTTTTTCTTTTTCTTTTTCTTTTTTTTTTTTTGGTACCGGGGATCAAACTCACAACTTCACGCGTGGCCAGGCAGGCACTGTGCTGCTGAGCTTTATCCCCGGCCCACAGTTATGATTTTCTTTGTCTTCTTTCTACTTATCTTTATTTTTTATCCTGCCTCACAAATACCTGAGACACTACTATATTTCACAACAGGAATGGTGCCAACTCAACAAAGCCTGACTTATAGCCAATTTCTTTTAGAGAGCCATAAATTCTCTATTCATTGCATATTCACCATCACAATTTATATTGGACCCGGGGCAGCTAGTGCTCCCTTACCTGATCCTGCTGTTTCGTGTCACACAAGGGTGTCTAGGGAGCCATAGCATCCCGGTACTTCTGATTTATTGCTCCATATTACTTTTGGTCAATTGACCATTACCTACTTCCTCCCCTGGAGGACCAAGGAAAGAAGAGGTGGGTGTAACATCGAAACCCTGGGATGATGGTAAAGGAAGGCAAAGAAAATGAAGTAAGCCCCTCTCCTCCATCCCTGATAGCAATACTTATATTTACGCCCTTATTGTATGATTTTATCATGATTAAAACATTCCTGTACTGGAAATCACCACACCCTCTCCTCCCTCTCTCTCCCCAAGTAAAGAGAAAACTTCAAGATACAAAACTAAAGATTTACACTAGAGCTGGACTTCCCAAACTCTCTGAGGTAGAGGATTATGCAATAAAAAAAAGTTCTAGTCCATTATGAATTGAAACATTTGTAAGATACAACAATGTGTATGAATGAACAGGGGCAAAGAGAGCAAGGAATGCAGGAAAGGTCATGGGGTTGTATGAAATGGGTCACTTTTAAGTGCTTTTTGGAGGTGCAAGTTGTGGTTTGAATTTTGAAGAGAAGTTACTTGTCTATTTGAACAGTGTTTCCATGAATGCAACTGGCTTATTTCATAAAGGAATTTCGTAGTGTTGAAATCAGGTACAAAATACAAAAATGAGCACTCTTGCATCGCTGTTAAATTCTTTGGAGGGCCTTCATTCCTACCTGGGCCCTTCAGACATCTCAGCACCCAGGAAACTGACTACGCAGGTCTTTAAGAGCCACTCAAGCCAGTCTGTGTTGAACTATGTCCAAATGCCTGCTGGCAGGAGTGCAGGAAATGTCTTTGGCCTAAGCCTGAGCCTGAAAAGGAGTTTCATTCAAAACCTTAAATAAATCATTTATTTCTCACTCTTTGCAAAGAGCCTGGGAGTTAAAACTTTTCTAAGTTCCATTTTTAAAAATATTTTTGTGGGGGGCCGGTGAGATGGCTCAGCGGCTTGAGCGCCTGCCCAGCAAGCGCGAGGGCCCGAGTTTGACTCCCGGATCCCACATACGAAAAAGGGGCTGGTGATATCACTCAGCGGCATGGGCGCCTGCTGGCGCGCAAGGTCCTGAGGTCGACCCCCTGGTACCCACAAAAAATATATATATTTTTGTGGCAGTCAACCCAATAGCCATTCTTCTTCCTTCCAAGGGAACCAAATTTTGTTCAAGGTTGCAATACACCTGTTATGGCTTGTGTTTAGATGTCCCCCAAAGCCTCATGTGGTCATAGGCAGCACTTTGTGTAGAGGTGGCTGGATCTAAAGTGTGTGATGCTGGGATTGATTCATGGTGCAATGGTAGGTTCAAGGGCTCTAGGATTAAGGGTGTGAGTGCTCCCCACACTGAGTAGCCTGGATAAGATATAAGGGATAGAAAGAGCTAAGACCCTCCCTTGTTGCTTTGCTACCTTCTGCCTGCTGTGAACTTTTCTCCTCTCCCAAGCCACCCTGCCTTGGAGCCAGCCAATTATGAACTGAAACCCCTAGAAACTGTGAGCCAAATAAACCTTTCCCCATTTAACTTTGGGTATCAGGTATTTTGTCTCAGCATTGAGAGAAATGTAACTAAGACAGAATTTGGTGTGGAGAGTGGGGTTGTTACTGTGACTCTACCTGACGATATGGTTCTGGAGCCATTGCAACAGGCTTGGGAGAGGAGTTTGGAAAGGTTTGGAGATGTGGGCTGAATAAGTAGAGCTGGAATGCCTTGGGCTGTACTTGATGGGAGATTCTGGTCCGAGATCAGAAGACCAGAAGGCTGATAGAAATCCTGCTGGTAAAGACCTGGCTCGGGGGCCGGTGAGATGGCTCAGCAGCGTAAGCACCTGCCCGGCAAGCGCGAGGGCCCAAGTTCGACTCCCGGAACCCACATATGAAAAAAGGGCCGGTGACATCGCTCAGCGCCACGGACACCTGGTGGCGCGCAAGGTCCTGAGGTCGACCCCCGGTACCCACAAAAATAAAATAAAATAAAATAATGACCAGGCTCGGGAGGTTTCTGCTGGGAAGAAGGACAGCATTGGCTGCTGGACTCCAGATGATCTGTGCTAGGCCTTGGCAGAAAGTTTGTCTGCATTTTGCTCTTGTCCAGAGACTTTGCCTGAGACTGAGATTAAGGGCAGTGGACTAATTAATCTGTCAGAAGAAATTTCAAAGCAGTCTAATGTTGAGGTGGTGTCATGGCTACTGTTGGGGGCTTTTAGCCAGATTTATGTTGAGAATCAAGAGCAAAGAGCCCAGTAAAGTAATTTAAAACATTTTGAGTTTGGCCAGAAAGGAAGCTCCAGTAAAGCTATGGACTGCAAAGATAGAGCAGAGGAGATCTTGATTGCTGAGAAGGAACAGGAGAATAGAAAATATGGCCTGAGACATCACAAGAAGCAGCAGGACTCCACCCTTTGCAGCCTCAAAATTGCAAAAGGGAAAGACTTTGCTTTGAGAAGAGACCTCCAGAGAACCATGTTCCCGAATGGCAGCAGCTTAGGGAAGTTGTTCCTCAGGATTTGGTTCATAGGCACTCGACCCCTACAGACAAGAGAGAAAGAAGCCTGGCTACTGCTCCAGCTGGCAGCAACCTTGGCATTGTCCATGTGGTGCTGGTTTTAGACACATGCAGAATGCAAGAGTTGTAGGATCAGGAAGGCTTCCACCCAGATTTCACAAGACAGCCTGGGAGGCCAGGCAGTGTGCCCCCAAAGGGCAGTGTGTAAAGCTGTGAGTGTGAAGCCAGAGGTGCAGTGGAGACCCCAGAAGTTTAGAAAAGCCAGGAACATGGATTGTCTAAGGAAAGCTGCAAGGAGGGAGCAAAGCAAGCCGAAGAGAGAAGCCACAGAGGCTACAACCACTGGAAGTGCTGTAGGCGCAGAGCCACTGAAGCCCTTTGGAGTTCCTATCTTGCCACAGATTGCCAGTGATGATCCACATGGAACTACAGGATTTAATGTCTGCCCTGCTGGATTTTGGACTTGCTTTGGTCCCATTCCTTTGTATCCCCCTGTCTGTAACTTTTGGAATGGAAATGTCTATCTTGTGCCATTGAATGTTGGAAGTGTTTAACTTTCTTTTCATTTGTACAGGGGTTCACAGCTATGAGTTTGCCTTAAATGTCAGAGGAGACTTGGAACTTGGGCTTTTCAGCAATGCTGAAACTGTTAGGATTTTGGCAACTCTTGGAAATGGACTAAATGCCTTTTGCATAAAGGGATATGCATGAGTCTTTGGGGGGGCCAAGGGCAAAATGTTATGGCTTGTGTCTAGATGTCCCCCCAAAGCCTCAGGCAGTCATTCATAGGTGGGGCTTTTTCAGAGGTGGTAGAATAAATGAGTCTACCATTTATTTTACCAGTCTCTAGACACCTGTGGGTGAATTTCAGCTCAAGGAATGATTGCTGAACTATGATAAAATAACACTAAGATTAAGAACCTTCTGGTGCCTTTTTTTTTTTTTTTTTTTTTTTTTGTGGGTACCAGGGGTCGAACTCAGGACCTCGCGCACCAGTAGGTGCCTGTGCCGCTGAGCAATATCACTGGCCCTTTTTCCGTATGTGGGTGCCGGGAGTTGAACTTAGGACCTCGTGCTTGCCAGGCAGGCGCTTATGCCTCTGAGCTATCTCACCGGCCCCCTGGTGCCATTTTGATTAGCCGCGGAAGGCTGGCGAATCCGCAGATTCTTCTTGGCCATCCTTTGTATTTTTCCTCTTTGTGAATGAGCCCAGGAGACTTCCAGCTAAGAAACATTTCAGAGCCAAAGTTCTATATCCTCCACCCTTTCCCCCAGTGGTAAAATATTAATTGACAAATCTCCCGCAATTAATAAATGAAAACTTACTAGGAATTTGGCAAAAAATATGTTCACAGATGTTTCCTAGTAGTGTGACATAAAAGTGCTCCTCGTGCGTTTTGAAGATTTCCGCTTTTTTCTTCCTCCTTTAATCCAAGCTGTGGTGAACAGAAGTTGTAATGAGGGTAGAGAGAAGCTGACTGCCTGCGTCTGTGCGCGTGTTTGCGTACTCCGTGGATTCACCTGCAAATTACTTTGTTACATTTACAGATGCCTCCTTGACTCGGACATTGAAAATAAGTAGCAAATTTTGCGGTTAACCTAATACCGCTCTAAAAAGTAAAATCTATCAAACACTGAGCAGCTGGGTGGGGGCGGGGCTCAGAGGTACACAGCCCGCCCAGCATTGTGAGACCCCGGGTTCCACCTCCGGTGCTGCGAGAAAAAGCAAAGTGAGCAGTGAGGAGAGCGCTGCTTACCGAGCCTACGCAGTGTTTTCCCAGGCACTGAATTGAACTGAAAACCATTTAATTTGCGAGAAAACCAGTAATCTGTACGTAGATGGCTTCTGTAGTGTTGGACTGCAGAACCCAGAGTTTATGAGCTGAAAAAAGTTGTGCAAACCCAGGCCAGCGTGCACATGTAGTCCCAGCTACTCAGGACGCTGAAGCAGGAGGATGGCTTGAGGCCATTCTGGGCAACATAGAAAGAACCTGTCTCCGAAAAACAAAAAGAGGTTGTGTGAAACGCTGGAAGTATGTGATTACTGCTTCGTCCTCCGCCCAGCAGCGGGCGATCACGTGACACGAGTGTGAGCGGCACTTCCCAGAGAGGACGAAGCCACTGCACACTGCACGCTTTCCTGTTGGCCAGGCCGGAGCCACAGGCCTTCTCAGCAGTCACCCCAGAGCGCGTCACTCGAGGCGCAGCCCTGCATCAGCTGGGTGAGGACCAGACGCCAGGGTGCGGGAGGCCGGCTGACACTCTTCCGCACCCTCGTTGCTAAAGTACAGATGAAGTCTTCAAGTCTTCAAGTCTTTGAGGCAAGATAGAGCCACATGTATTTGTTCAGTAAATATTTCTGAATCATCAACTACGTGCCCGATGTAGAGCCACGCTCAGGGGGGCAATGCTAAGTGAAATAAGTTCAGGCCCTTATCAATAACCCTGTCTTGGAGGATACAGATACTTTGTGTGGGAATCACACAAAGTCAAGTGCAGTTGTTGAGCCGGGCATGGTGGTGCACACATGTAATTCCAGTCCCGGGGAGGCTGAGGCAGGAGGATGGCGAGTTCAAGGCCAGCCTGAGGTCCATAGTGAGAACCTGTCTCAACAAAACAGAAGTACAGATATAGGATGAGGTTATCAGCATTAGAACCGTATCATCCGGGAAGGCAGCTTGCTCCTTAGAAACACCATCTAAAACGCAGCGGGAGTTACATTTAAAGGACAAATGTGTTAATGATAGAGAAAATAAAGTTAAGGGAACTCTTCTAACAGTGTCTTTGGCTTCACTAAGTAGATGTAAAATGGGAAAAAAAGCAATGCAGCTTCTCTTTTAGAGGACCAAAACAGTCAAGCAGCACAACACAGACTCCCTCTTCTGTGGGCAAGCAAAACCCATTCAGAACATTTCCCATGCCGCCCCGTGTTCAAGTGGCAATGTTCATACGGCTCGTGGCGAAGGTAACGATGATATAACGATACATCGAATCAGTATTCTGTATGGCCGAGTGTAGCTCTGTAGTACAGCATTGCCCTAGCATTGAGTCAAAGGCCCTGGGTTCAATCCCTAGCACCAAAAACACAACTTTTTATTTATTTATTTATTTATTTTTTTTTTTTGTGGGTACCGGGGGGTCGACCTCAGGACCTCGCGCGCCAACAGGCACCCGTGCCGCTGAGCGATATCACCGGCCCCTTTTTCGTATGTGGGATCCGGGAGTCGAACTCGGGCCCTCGCGCTTGCAAGGCAGGCGCTTACGCCGCTGAGCCATCTCACCGGCCCCAAAAACACAACTTTTAACATTTTCTATTATTTTACTAAATTTATGATTTAACATTTATAACATTAAAATATTATAAGAATATTATAACAAAATGTTATAGCAATTCATATTATAAACTTATTACATAAGTGTTACAGTTTGTGTGAGGATGTCCCCCTGAAGCTCATGCAGTCATGGCGGGTGGGCTTTTTGGAGGCAGCTGAATCTAGAGTTTGTGATTGATTCATGGTCCAGTGCTGGGATTATGGGTGTGAGTGCTACACCCACGCTAGGGTGGGTAGCCTACAGACAATATGAGGGACAGAAAGAGGTTTGTCCCTTTTCCTTTGGTTGTTGCTTTTGCTGTCCTCCCCTGCCATGAACAGTTGCCCTCTGCCATGTGCCACCCTGCCTTGGAGCCAGCTGATTATGGACTGAAACCTCCACAGACTGTGAGCTACATAAACCTTCTCCCCTTTAACTTTGGGTGTCTCAGCAAGGAGAGAACAGTAACTAAGACAATAAGTGTGTAATAGTACTGCTATAAGAAAATAACATAACAATTGTAATAATTTAACAATGTGTCAAAATACTACAACAACAATTCTATATCAATGTAAGCAGAACAATGAATTTGACTGATTTTCTCCTAGACACTTGGAAGAGTGTCTTAACCACTTCCCTTCTCACTCAGACAAAATACCTAACACCCTCAGCCCAAGGAGGAGAGGGTTGTTTTGGCTCACAGCTGGAGTCCGTGATCCGTCAGCCTACGCAGCTTGACGGAAGGGTCTGCCAGGGGAGGAGAGCTGCACACATCATGGTGCCTGGAAGCGGAAAAGGGAGGCACTGGGGAGGGAGATGCACCCTTCCAGGTTCCACCCCCAGTGACCTCCTCCTCCCACCAGACCCCACATCCTAATGGCAAGGCAGCTATAGCACCCCCACGATCCAATCACCTTCTAAAAACCCTGCCTTGGAACACATGAAGCTTTGGGAGAATGCTGGGCTTTAAACCACAACAAAGCCCTGAAAGTCCTTTTACCTTGGTCTCCAGAGCAGCAAAAGGAGTTCAGAGGCCCAGTGCACTGTCTTTCATGAAGGAACCAAGACTAAGGTTTGGAAAGAGAAAGAAGGATCCAAAGGAAGGCTAGGGTCAGAGGCATTAAGTATTTTTCCTAAGACCAAGAGAAAATAAGAAGATGAAGTGAGAGGAAATAGGCTGTTTGGGGTTGGGAGCCAGGAAAGGTGTTCAAGAAGAAAGCCAGGCATGGTGGTACCCATCTGTAATCCCAGTATGCAAGAGGCTAAGGTGGAAGGATTGCAAGTGTCAGGCCAGCCTGGGCTAAATAGCAAATCCTAAGCCAGTCTGGACTATATAGTGAGACTCTGTTTGGGAGAGGTAGAGGGATGGGGAGATTGCCCAGGAAAAGCTGCAGTGTGGGTCTGAGAAAGGACTGCCAGGACTGCCCTGTCACCCCAAAGCTGGGCTGGGGCAGCAGCTCAACGTTAGAGGACTTGCCTAGCATTCCCAAAGTCCTAGATCTGATCCCCACCACTGCACACTTGTACCATAGCCCTGGAATAGCATGACTATGTACCTGTCGTCTTGTTTTAAGGCAGGGCCTTGTCATGATCCCACTGTTCATTGAATGTGTGGGCTTCCAGCCTTCCTCTATCCATGACAGTTCAATCTGAGGGCACACGAATAAACCATCAGCAGAGCCATGGATGATTTTGCTGAAGCAGACCCTTGAACGGCAGGGACGGACCATTTAGCGCCTAACAGCTTCTTATTATCATCATGTGGATACAGAACATAACTGTGGTACTTTGTTTGGAATTAAACATATCTTGACATAAAATATCTGTGAACAAATTAAGATTCATATAAATATGTACCAAAAAGCTAGAAGAGAAAGATAATATTGAGTCTTATATGGCTCATTCAGGTTACAGAGTGCCCCAAATCATTCGGAATCCACTTGACCAATTAGTGAAATGGTTTAAATGCAACAGGGACCTGCAGGGGGCAGTGCGTGACTTTAGAGAGAGACAGGTTGACGCAGCCTCGGCCCTGCCGCACACTTGTGCCGCTTTAAGCAGGTTACGTAAGCTCTGTGTTCAGGTCACAGCTTCTGTAAAATGGAGATGAAACAATAGCACAGGGGACCCCGGGAGGATGACAAGCAGTAGTGCATGCAAAGTGTGAAATCTAGGACCCATCAATAGTAAGTGTCCTGTGAATATTAATCAATGTCGTTCTGCTTAGTAAATATTTACATGGCGCTTGCTGTGTGCTATGCACTATTGTAGTTACAAAAATAATTTTGTGCTAGTCACTATTTTAAATACTGTACAAGGTTAGCTGAGGTGGTACACACCTGTAATCCCAGCACTCTAGAGGCTGAGGCAGGAGGATGGCAAGTTCAAGCCCAGTTTGGACAACTCGGTGACTTAGCAAGACCCTCTCGAAATAAAAAAGAACTGGGGATGCAGCTCAGTGCAAAGGCCTGGGTTCAAACTCCAGGACCAAAACAAACACACACCAAAGCACTGGGCAGATATTAATTCATCTAATTCTTATAACGTACTGTGGGATAGGTACCATGCCACCATAACCACCACCTCTTTCGCAGATGAGGAAATCGAGTTCCAGAGATTAAGAAACTTGCTCAAGGTAACACAGGAAGCATCAGGGCCAGGAATCCAAATGTATCAGGTTCGTTCAGTGATTACTAAAGCTTTGTCTACATGATAAATGTTTTCATAAAGTGTGTACATCACTCTTATAAGCTGAATCATATTTTCAGTACAAATATGTCCTTGGTAATGAATAAGTAGATAGGGAATAATTCTACAAGGGTTAAAAAGATTGTTATAGGAAACTTAGAGCTCACTGATGATTTTCTCTCTTTGTGTAGAACGGCTATAAAAATCATCCCATGATTCATTCCCACTTGCTCTCAAGTTAGTAGAAAGACCAGATGTAAAGTACTTCATAAACTATTCTAAAAGCTCAAAACTTGAGGAAATGTAAGCTATAGCTATTTGACTTTCATACCCTACCAGAAGCAAAACAGTATTCATTTGTATATATCATAAATGGACACATATATGTATGCACATCCTTGAAGAACTTCTTGAGGGCTGTATACTATTCCATCCCTGGTGGTTGCCACTGGGGAAGTGAGAGTTTTGGGCTGAGAGATCTGGTTAGTCACTGACTTTTCTCAAATCCTTTTTACTGGGATCAAATGATATGAAGAAACAAGACAAAACACAATTTGACCAAAAGGTGGCAATAAAGAATTCATATTTTTAAAAGGTTATGAGCACAAGTTTAATAACTTATTATGATATTGGACACCTAAGGAGCCAAAATATTATCCAGAATCTCATGGCCCACATTCTGTGCCTGATGCTGTTCGGGCGATAACATGATTAGAGATCTGTGCTCAATGAGAGAGCCCTCCATCCTCACTCCCACCGGTGTCCCCCGCGGGGCTCTGGTTCTGACAATAGTGGGATTCGGGTAAATGACACTACCAGGAGTGCATGGGGTTCTCAGGGAACACAGCCGCTTAGCTAAAGAGTATGTCTCCATCTTGTGGCATTCTGAGAGGGTATTAACAAGAAACCAGTTAAGAATCCAATTTAAGCTAACTTTGTTGTTCGTGGAACGAGCACTGGAATACCAAGGTTCTGTTTTGCACTGTGCTGCTATTCCATGTTCCAATTTTATTGCGTCTAAGGCTGTGATTTCTTGTCTTCGTTCTGTGTCTAAGGGACGGGAAGGCAGTGCTGGGAGGCAGTGGTTTGCCCTTGGATCTGGCCCTGGAGCCCTGCACCCCAGGTACCCGCGGAAGAAGATCCTGACGGTGTTCCCTTAACTCTGGGAAGAGCACGTCGTGCTGTCCAAACCAGGCTGGGCTGGGGTGTTTGGAATTAAAACATTTTTCTGACTTTTGCTCACAGAGTAGGGAAGCCCTCACTCAGGAGGACCGCAACGGGCAACAGTGCCCGGGGCGAGAGATCAAGTTCCTCATGGAATCCAGGAGGTCTACAGCCAAGCAGAGGCTACAAGTGTGGCGGCTGGGTAATTACTCAGTAAAGACATCAAGGCCGGGGAATCGAGCAAGCAGACAGATTTCTGATGAAGCCATTTATTTTTTGCAGTTGTGGTGACTGAAACAAGGGCCTCACTCATACTAGGTGAGCCTTTACCACGGAGCTACACCATCAGACCAATGGCACAATTCTTTTTTTTTTTTCTTTTTGTGGGTACCGGGGGTCGACCTCAGGACCTTGTGCACCAGCAGGCGCCCATGCCGCTGAGTGATATCACCGGCCCTTTTTTTCCTTTATGTGGGTACTGGGAGTCGAACTCAGGACCTCGCGCTTGCCAGGCAGGCGCTTATGCCGCTGAGCCATCTCACCGGCCCCCACAATTCTTATATCAATTAATCTTTATACAGGGCCTTTCTTTTTCATTGTTGTGCTAGGGCTGGAACCCAGGGCCTCACACATGCTAGGCAAGTGCTCTACCACTGAGCTATATTCTCCAATCTTTATACATCGATAACCAACATACTTCACTTGCATTGTGGTCATGTCGCTTTTGCTGGGCACTTTAAGAGCCCAGTATGTATAACAGAGAGCTGTAGGCTAGGTTTATACTCTTTCAGAAAACCCCTTAAGCCTTAGCTTTTAGCAGTTCTTACCAGGATGAAGCAACAGGTGGGGGATTAAAATATCAGTGGTACCTTGGTTTACGAACTTAATTAGTTCTACAGTTCTGGAAAAGATGGCCATGTTTGTGTTTGTGTGGGAAAGGTGCCACAGTTCTGTTTGTCAACCGATGCAGAGTTTGCAAACAGAAAATTTTGCCAAATGCTTCTGTTTATGAAACAAATTCTTCACAAACAAAAGTGTTTGTGAACCAAGATATCACTGTATATAGTTATCCAGAGCCTTCTATAGACTCTTATTTTTTTTTTTTTTAATGTGGGTACCAGGAGTCGACTTCAGGACCTTGCGCTTGCCAGCAAGCACTTGTGCCACTGAACGATATCACCGCCCTTTTTTTCTTTTATGTGGGTTCTGAGAGTCGAACTCAGGACCTCGCGCTTGCCAGGCAGGGGCTTATGCTGCTGGGCTATCTCACCGGCCCCTAGACTCTTATTTTTAAAGTACCAACAAAGATATGCTGAGTATCTTAGAATTTTTATGTAAATTATGTTCAAGTTGGCACATGTTTACTTTAACCCTATGTCATTAATTTGTAAGTGTCATTTTCAACTTAGCCAGATGTGCATGCTGTGGGGAGCCATAAATGACCCAGCTTCACGTCTGAGCATGCGCCCCCCCGCCCATCCTGATCCTACGTCACCCATTAGACCCTCCCACCATTTCCCTCAAAGAGATATAAGCCCTGGC
Source organism: Erethizon dorsatum (assembly GCA_028451465.1). Classification (NCBI taxonomy): domain Eukaryota; kingdom Metazoa; phylum Chordata; class Mammalia; order Rodentia; family Erethizontidae; genus Erethizon; species Erethizon dorsatum. The sequence goes on from CM051833.1 coordinate 115,971,216, forward strand.
ACTTCCGCAATAAACTCTCTCGCTCGACTTCCCTGATCTGTGTGTGTGTGTGTGTGTCTTCTTTCTCATCCCCATACCGTCGCCCGGGTTCGCGTTCCTGCCCCTGGGAGGCCCGCTGGTCGGAGTCTTCTTGGGCCACAACACAACATTTGGTGCCCAACGTGGGGCCCGGGAAAGATGGATCCTATGAGGGATCACCCTGTAGGGCGATAAATGCCAACGATTGACCGGTCTTTAGTTTCATTTTCATGAGATTCCTTTCTCAGTGATCCGTACGCCAACTCCTTTCTTCGCGTCTGAATCACGGTAAGCATACAGGGTGCAAAATGGGACAAAACCTCTCTGAGCACGAACTTTTTACTAAAGGGGTCTCTGAAGCGCTCAGAGTGAGGGGAATAAAAGTCACCCCACGGCAATTGACTGATTACTTTTCCTTTATAAATAGGGTTTGTCCATGGTTCCCCTTGGAGGGCACCATTAACATCAGGGTCTGGGACCGTGTGGGTGACGCACTCCAAGATTATTATCGGGTTTTCGGGCCAGAAAAGGTTCCCGTCACAGCCTTCGCTTATTGGACCCTAATTTCAGAACTATTACGGACACAGCCCAATAACCTTCAACCATCACAGGCTCCGGCTCAGCCACTGGGTCAACCGGTTGGCCCCCAATTACTGATACCCCTATCCCTAGCCCTCCACCCTCTGTAGTTCTCCAGATGCCAGAAGAAAAAGATGGCCGTTGCTCTCCTACTTCCCCCGTACCCACTTCCGCCTTCTTTAACGATAGTCACCCGCCATCTTATGAAACAGACCTCCGCCCGCCATCTTGTCCTGGGTCTCCACCGTTCGATGGCCTGTCATCATGTCCTAAGCCCACGCAGCCTCCTGCACTTCCCCCCCTCTTCCTGACCCCCCGCCTTTCTCCTTACCTCCACAAATACCGCTGCCCTCTGCCCCCACCTCCCCTTGTTGCGCCCGCCTTTTCAGTTAACTTCCCCTCCCTTCACCCTGCACCTACTGCCACACCCATGCAAGATCAATTTCTCAGTTCGCTTCTGGAGCGCATCTCCCTACTTGAACGTAAGGCTCAACAGGATCATCTTAATTATAAGTTATCTCTTTCTCAGCCCTCTCCCAAGTTACATGCATACCCCATCACAGAGGTACAACAGGCCCCCGCGGCGGAGGGACAACCGGCCCCTCCGCCCCAGCGCGCCAGGGTTCCCTTCCCTTTAAATTCCCTCAAAGAACTCAAAATGGCAGTCACCCAATATGGCCCCACCGCTACCTTCACCCTTGCGGTCCACGACAGCCTTTCCCAGGGATGGTTCACCCCAAATGAACATAAGGAGTTGGCAAGGGCCGCTCTCTCTGGGGGTGATTTTCTACTCTGGAAGTCTAATTTTCTAGATCAATGTGAAATAATCTCCAAACAAAACCAAGAGAGACAGCCCCCCAACCCAGTTACCTTTGCCATGTTATCCGGAACGGGTGATTTTTGCACTGATGAACAACAAATGGGCCTTAACCCTCAGGCGTTTGCCCAAATCTCCCTGGCCGCAAGTAGAGCCTGGCGCAAGCTTCCATCAAAGGGAGAGGGCCCTACCTCTCTTACCAAAATTCGGCAGGGTCCTACTGAACCCTTCTCCAACTTTATTGGCAGGCTCACCGAGGCTGCAGATCACATTTTCGGAGAACATGAAAATAACAATTCTCTCATAAGACAACTCGCCTTCGAAAATGCTAATCCCACTTGTCAAGACATTATCAGACCCCATCGACATACGGGCTCTATTGAACAGCTTATCCGTCTGTGTGCAGACTTTGGCCCCTCATATCAACAAGGAGTAATGTTTGCCTCTGCACTCGAAAACACCCTACAAAAGGTCTTATCTTTACAGATAGCTGGCCCACATGATAATAAAAAACTCCCCGTACTCGACCTTCCTTATCCAATGTCTCTCAAGCACAGGCTGCGCATGACCTACACCACCTTAACGCCCAGTCGCTGCGCACTCTCTTCAAAATAACTAGGGAACAAGCCCGCGCAATTGTTAAACAATGCCCCAAATGCATCACTCACCTGCCCTCCCCAAATTTGGGGGTCAATCCCAAAGGTCTCATCCCTAACGCCCTCTGGCAAATGGATATTACTCATATTCTTTCCTTTAGACAACTCAGGTTTGTCCACGTGTCTGTTGACACCTTTAGTGGCTACATCTTCGCCTCCCTGCAGTCGGGGGAAACAACTAAACATGTCATCGCCCACATGCTCGCAGCTATGGCCCATATGGGCTGTCCTACAAGGCTCAAGACAGACAATGGCCCTGGTTATACCAGCAAATCCTTTGCTGAGTTCTGTCAACACCTTAACATTATTCACAGTACAGGGATCCCATATAATCCACAGGGCCAAGGTATCGTCGAAAGGGCAAATCAAAAACTCAAAATAACCATTTCCAAGCTCTCGACGGTCACATGGTATCCCACCAAAGGATCCCCCCGCAATATCCTCAACCATGCCCTCCTTATCATCAATTTTCTTTCCCTAGACCAAAACAATCGCTCCACTGCCGATCGCTTCTGGCACCCCTCTACAGCCTCCTCCTTCGCCACAGCCCTCTGGAAAGATTCCCCTCACTAATCAATGGCATGGCCCTGACCCTGTCCTCATATGGGGAAGGGGCTCAGCCTGTATCTATTCTCAGGCTGACCACAATGCACGCTGGGTACCCGAGCGCCTTTTAAAACAACTTAATAAACCTGCCCAGGGAGGTGCCCCTGAGGGTTAATATTTTTCCTTTATAGATGTTCCCGTCAAGCTTCCTGTATGTTCTTGTGATGCTCCCGGCGACCATCGCTAATCATCAACATGCTTCATTCAGGTGGACACTCAGGCGCTGGGGGGACCAAAAGATACTAGGCGCGGCTTGGATCTACTATTCCTCAAGGAGGGGGCCTCTGTGCGGCCCTCAAAGAAGAATGTTGCTTCTACATTGACTCCTCTGGTGTTGTCCTACGCGCTATGGACAAATTAAACGATGCCCTAAAAAGAGAGAAATAGCCAGAACGCAAGCCTTATTCCCCAGCGCCGGGTTCTCCACTGTGCTCCCCTACCTTGCCCCCCTTTTTGGCCCCCTTATAGTTGTGGTCCTCGCCTTGACCTTTGGTCCCTGCCTATTCAAGAAACTCATTGCCGCCGTAAAAACAGATGCTGATGAGTACAAACAAGCCAAACCATATGATGATATTCAGGCCCCAGCATATAAGAATGTCGGCCAATGACGGGTAAGATGGAGTCACAAGTCACTAACACTCTCAGGACCACCTAAGACAGAGCGCCACTCTTCGCTGGGACGCTGGCGATGCTAGTGGTCAGCTCAATGACGGGTAAGGCCTGAAAAATCAAATGCGTAAAAACAAAAAGACTTGCAGTAACCTCCACAACCTAAGACAGGCCACATTCAGGGTCATACAAACATTCATGGTCGGCAATATTCTCATTTGGAGAAAAAGGAGCATATGTGGGGAGCCATAAATGACCCAGCTTCACGTCTGAGCATGCGCCCCCCCGCCCATCCTGATCCTACGTCACCCATTAGACCCTCCCACCGTTTCCCTCAAAGAGATATAAGCCCTGGCACTTCCGCAATAAACTCTCTCGCTCGACTTCCCTGATCTGTGTGTGTGTGTGTCTTCTTTCTCATCCCCATACCGTCGCCCGGGTTCGCGTTCCTGCCCCTGGGAGGCCCCGCTGGTCGGAGTCTTCTTGGGCCACAACACAACAGCGTGCGATACTGGACGACCCAGGAGTGACTCCGTACTGGAGCAGAGAAAGTGGCCTGCAGCTTGGTCAGCCTTGCTCTCCTGACAAAGGGGATGCTGTCAGTCACAGCATCATAGCACAGGCGCTGGTAACAAAACGATACACGAAGAACAGATGTTAGGGAACAGCTCATCGTTTTGCATGAGTGGCACAGTTTGTCCTGCATCTCCTGTATAAACCATACCGCTGGCTAAACTGATACTAGATAAACAGAACTGTCCTCGTATAGAACTATTTCACTAATGAGAAAAATGACAAAATTAGAACATCAACATTTCACAACCTCTTATAAATTAATAGACCAAAATTTTGATCATTCACGTCTGAAAACATCAAGAGAAACAAGCAGACATTACATGGCTCTTGATAGATGCTTCTGACAACGTCTGTGGATTTGTCCTGCCAAAAATTCCAAACTGAATCTGCTCAAGTCCCTGCCAACTACAGAAAGTCGAAGTGCTCTCACCTAAGTGGCTGTATCTTAGGTTGGACTATACAAGTTTGGGGCCTGGAGGTGGCAAGAGGGGTGTGGGAAAGCACAAGTGCTCATTCTTCCAGTTTGAGCTCTCTTGGAGTTTCCTGATGCAACCGAGAGGTTATCCACCCTCCCACCTGTAAGCCAAGAAAACGAAGCTCTGCCTTGGATGCTTACAGCCGAGAGGCTTTTAAAATTGCTCGTGTGTGGAGGCAGAGCACTGACCTGGTCCCCGCCCCAGCACCAGAAACAAACAAGCAAGCTGCATATGGCTTCACCAGTCCTGTTAAATCAGGACTCTGGGATGGGACCTAGTACTTCTCAAAATCTGCCTAAGTAACTCCAGTGGGCAATCAAGATAAAGATCCTGCTTGGAGACACACAAAATAGCCAGTGGAAATCATTATACTACTTATTTGTATATATAATAATAAAAGTGTATTTTTTTGTGTGTGTGTGGGTACCGGGGGGTCGACCTCAGGACCTCGCGCACCAGCAGGCGCCCGTGCCGCTGAGCGATATCACCGGCCCCTTTTTCGTATGTGGGATCCAGGAGTCGAACTCGGGCCCTCTCGCTTGCAAGGCAGGCGCTTATGCCGCTGAGCCGTCTCACCGGCCCCAAAAGTGTATTTCTGAAGACCCAACTCACCTCTCCTATTGATCCGTTGAGCCCTGGAGCCTATAGATGGGCCAAGAAAGGAAAATGTCCCTGAGAGGTGGGCAGGTGTGAGTGTGAACTGGAAAAGCAAAGCTGAAATGGAGACACCACTGAGAGGGGAAATAAGGCGGAACGCACGCAAGCTGCGAGTTGGAATGACCCTAGAGAAGGCGTGAAGGCTGGGCAACAGCTTGTAGGGAAGTTTCACGCTGCTTGGTAAGGGTCAGGAACGAAGATGACTTTCACGCAGGTGCAAACCGTAGGATGAGTCCCACTTTAGGGTGTCCTGTAACGGAGGACAGGGCCCTCTAACTTGTAAGTTCAGGTCACCGAAGCCAGGTAACTTCCACCGACAGAGGTTCAAAATTAGATTCCTGGAAAGCAGATCTGAGGCAGGAGGTAGACAGTGTGGGAGACCTCCTGGCCTTAGACTCACAACAAACAGGAAGCCCTCTCCCTGAGGACACCATGAGAGCGTCCTGCGCTCGGCTGTTTCCTCACCGTCTTGACCTCAGCCTGAGATGTGTGCGCCATCAGGCGTTTCTCAACCTCCTGACTGGAACCTGCCCTTATCACGCTCCCTTGACTTCTGGCAAAGCCTGAGGTGCCTCTGCTCTGCTTGAGAGTACAGGAGGGCAACCCGCGGTCATTATGACACCATCAGCAGTGCAGTTCTGACCCCCTCGGGGGGGGGTGGCAGCCACACTGGTTCTATTAGGCCCACACAAGTTCATTTATTCTCCCGCCCAATGTGGGGTGGAGACTCACAGTGGACAGGAAGGAAACCCATTTAGTTACCACCCCAACCGCTCCCACACGCTGGGCAAGCACAAAAAGCCGAGCCTGGAGCTTGCTGAAGCTGCCGCCTCTCAGCTCTGCCCACCCTGTTCTTGGGAACCGTACTTTGACTACCGGTAGTCACCATCTCTAGGCACTGCCTGCTTGGAACTCCCCCAAGCCTACCTTAACCTCAACCCTAGAATGCACAGGGTCGATCTGAGTCAAAGTTGCCCTTGAAGTTTCTCGTCTGCCCAACCCCACTCCGCGGTGTGCACTTCTCCTGTAGTAAATCTCCACCTTTCTTACTACTTCTGTGCGTCCTGCTCAGTTCTTCGTGCTACAAAGAGCTTTGGATATGAGATGAGACGGTAACAGTAGCACTAGTCACAATTATTTTACTTTTGAGATGGGAGATTGTTTCCTAGACTGGTTTTGAACTCCTGGGCTCAAGTGATCTTCCTGCCTCAGCCTCCCAAATACTGGGACTATGTATAGGCATGTGATCAGCTCCCAGCTTCTTTTTTTTTTTTTTTTTTTTTTTTGGTGGTACTTGAAATTGAACCCAGGGCCTTTCACACTGAGGTACATGCACATCCTTTATTTTTTAAAGCAAGGTCTTGCTAAGTCCCTAAATTGGCCAGACTGTGCTTGAAGATCCTCCTGCCTCAGCCTCCTAGAGTGCTGGGATTATAGGTGTTACCACACCTGGCTTTTTTTTTTTTAATTGCCATGCTGGGGATCAAAGTTGTGTATGCTTTCCAAGCATTCTACTGCTGAGCCTCACCTCCAGCCTATGCTGCTAATTTTCTTCAGAATAGTAGGAAAAATTATAAGAAGCTGAAGAATGTAGCTGTATTAAAGAAGGCAGCTGTAGAAATGGCTAAAACAGTTTCATGTATGATCATATTGTCATAAAATAATAAATTAGGCTTGGGCTGGTGAGAGGGCTCAGCAGCATAAGTGCCTGCCCAGCAAGCACAAGGTCCTGAGTTCGACTCCCGGAACCCACATAAAGGAAAAAAAAGGGCCGGTGATATCACTCAGCGGCACAAGCGCTTGCTGGCAAGCGCGAGGTCCTGAGGTCGATTCCTGGTACCCACATTAAAAAATAAATAAATAGGGGCCGGTGAGATGGCTCAGCGGCATAAGCGCCTGCCTTGCAAGCGCGAGGGCCCGAGTTCGACTCCCGGATCCCACATACGAAAAAGGGGCCGGTGATATCGCTCAGCGGCACGGGTGCCTGTTGGCGTGCGAGGTCCTGAGGTCGAACCCCCGGTACCCACAAAAAAAAATAAAGAAATAAAATAAATAAATAAATAAATAAACTAGGCTATTGATACCAAAAAAGTAATATTGCTATCATTTGTAACATTATAATCTCCTTATATCATTTGTGACATAATCCTAAATAAAGGTTATGGCACAGCTGAAGTACTGGTATTAACAGATGATGTATTTTTAGTAGAATTAATGTGTTTTATTATAGAACCATATTAATAATGATGGCATAGTGGTTTTGTTGGAAATGAGTACATTGATGTTTATACGGCTGGCTGCAGTTTCCCTCCTCATAATAATTATCCTGTCCCATCATCCTTTAGACTGTAAGTCTGTTTCGTTTTCTTTTTTCTTTTTCTTTTTAAGTCTAAGTTGCTATGTCAGTATCTGCCAATTAAAAGCCTGGTCTAAATTTAGTCATTTGCTGTCTTGTACACGAAGCTCTATATTTTATCACTCTTACGAGATCCATGTGTTCATTTTCTGTGATTTTATAGATAGTACTATGTCTGTCTGTTACTAGAGGGATGATGATGGCCACTGTCCCACTCTTAGAAATCAATGAATAGTCATCGTCACGTAGTAATGGATCATTTTCCATAGGAGGTAGTAGATCTCGGCTAGCAATAGGTTTTCCTCTCCATTTGGAGACTAGATTCTTGGCCAGGGGTTTTCCTTGTTATCTTTGTGTTACTAACAACTTTAAATACAAATGATAAAATTTCATCTTGGGCAGCTCTTTTCTTATTTACTTCTTGTTTTGTTTTGTTTGCGGTAATGAGAATTGAACCCAGGGTCTTCACACTAAGTAACATCCCTAGCGCTTTTTATTTTTTATTTTGAGACAATGACTCGCTAAGTTGTCCAGGACAGTTTTGAATTTACAGTCGTCCTGCCTCAACTTCCTGGACTGCTGGGATTATAGGTGTGCACCGCTACCCCTGGCTCTGAGCAGCTCCTTGCACAACTGTGTGCAACTCAGCGGACTGGTGGTCCAAACACCACCTGGAGTGTCCCTTTTTTTTTTACCGGGACTCGAACTGAAGACCTCATGCTTGCCAGGCAGGCGCTGTGCCGCTGAGCTATATCCCCGCCCCCCGCATTTTTGATGTCGACGTTACTAGATCCTCAGTAGGTCTCCACAGGTCAGAGTAAAACATGGTCTTCAGTACCCTTAAATTACACCCTTTCATTCATTTATGCAGTGCAAGCAAACTAGCCATATTTACAGACGATGTTCAGTCCTTTACTTTTATGTATACCAAATATATAAAATTTGGTAATTTGTTATTCTCATAGAGAACAGTATCCAAATCCAGGAAAACAATAAAGAATGAAGAGTTGTGTGTAATCCTCTACCCTTACATACTTACTGTCCATACAAGCAGAATTCTGCTATCCAGTCAAGGTGCAGTTACGATTTATATTAGAAAACCTCTGTACTAGCCAACTAACTTTGCAGAAGTATTTGTGAGCATGACCTGGAATTTCTGCACGTGGTGAACTCCTAGAAATTCCTCCCCGTGATCGGAGTTAAGAACGCAGTGGAATAGTAAGGGTGGGGAGGACTACTCTGCAGTGTCCTTTCTTTGCTATAATTTCACTCGAATTAGATTAAATTTTAAATTTGAACTTTGTGCAACTATTCGCCTCTACGCATTGTGTGAAATCTCGCCGACTCTACCAATTGTTGACGGTGGAAATGAGACGATCACAGTGTGACTTTATGACTTGCACTGTTTATTGCCTCAGAAAGAGAACTTTTTACCTTAAAAGGGAGAGAATACCGTGAAAGAACCTCATGGAAGATACTTACAGGTGATATTCACCACGTGGTGAGTGGGTTCCAAAACCGCTGAAACTCCCCGCCTGATTCGGACGGAGGCCTCTGGAAAGCAGTGTGCGCCGCGGGGAGGTCCCCTCGCGGGGCCGCTTCTCCGGAGGGGCCCGTCTGGTCGCCGCAGCGCAGATCCGTGCAGCATCGGGCCCTCGTGCTGGTGGGGGACTGGCGGGCTGGTGGCGAGGCTTCCGAGAACAGCTCCGAGGCCACCAGGCTGCTGCCCTTTCACAGCCTGAGCGCTGGGCTTGCAGAGGAGTGACCGACAGCGCGTGACTGCCTCCGCCTCAGCTCTCACAGCGTCTACCGCACTCTGGATACAACTTACGAAGTGCCGTCGCTGAGGTCAGTAACACACGATGCGACATTCTGACATGCGATGTGACATTCGCGAGGGCAGAGTGAGCTCCCCACAAGTCCTCACATACAAGGTTTGGTAAGATATCTCATCCTGTGGGGGAGAAACACATCCCAAAACATGAAACTATGTAAGCAACTGGAATCTTTTCTAGTCACGTAACACGTGGCCTAGCACCCAACCACGCTGCCTTTCCCCCGGGTGCAGGCTCATCCCATGGCCGGGGGACACAGGTGCCCTGGCTGAGGTCCTTGTGCATTTAGGAGTCTGACGACGGCTGCCCGGGAGCCACAGGGACAAAGTGAGTAGACAGAAGGTTTCTCAGAAGAAGAATCTGGCTGCTGTTACCAGCGGAGCGACGAGTTCCACGTGGCAGGTACAGCTCAGCCCTGCACTCCCAATTCCCACTGATCAGGGCCGCTCTTTGTAGGGCTGGCCTCCTCCCCAGGCCTCTTCGGAAATCCTTCTCAGCACATTAACATCACCCCTAAACCTTGCCAAATTGATGAAATTAACTTTACTATGCTACTTAATTTGCAATGTTACTGTTTCCTGCCTCATCGTATGGTACATGCTCACCCAGACATCACGAGTCCTGCAGTGAGGTTCAGTGGCTTTTTTCTTCGCTTTGTAAACTTTTTATGTTGATTGTTCCTGGTTTGGACAGAATCTTTTTTTGTTTTGTTTTTAGAGACAGGATGCTGCTATGTAGCTCAGGCTGGCCTTGAACTCATGGCAATCCTCCTGCCTCAGCCTCCTGAATGCTGGGATTACAGGCGTGTGACACCACAACTGGTAGAATCTTAAAAGCTGTTAGAGAAAAGCAACGAGTTTACTTATAAAGGTAAACTCATTAAAATTACAGCAGTCTTCTCTACACAAACCTTAAAGGCCAGGAGAGATTGAAGTGTTTCAAGCCCTAAAATAAAACGACTTCCAACCCACACTTATATATCCTGTAAAACTATCTTTCAAAATTGATTAAGAAATATATAAGGCCACCTTATCTTTGACAAAGGTGCCAAACACATTCGCTGGAAGAAAGATAGCCTCTTTAATAAATGGTGCTGGAAAAACTGGCTCTACACATGCCGAAGATTAAAACTAGATCCATATCTTTCACCATGCACTAAACTAAATTCAAAATGGATCAGAGATCTAAATATTAAAACAGAAACATTAAATCTGCTGGAAGGTAGGATAGGTAAAACCCTTGGAGACATTGGTGTAGGCAAAGACTTTATGAATAAAAACTCAACTGCACGGGAACTATCCCAAAGAATCAATAACTGGGATCTCATCTTATTAAAAAGCTTTTGCACAGCAAGAGAAACCACCAACAGAGTGAAGAGACAACCCACAATGTGGGAAAAAATGTTTGCCAGCTGTTCCTCAGACAAAGGATTACTATCGAGAACATATAAAGAACTCAAAAAAATCAGACCTCCCAAATTTAAAGACCCACTCCATAAATGGGCATCTGAGATGAATACACATTTCTCAGATGAAGAAATACTAATGGCAAATAAATATACAAAAAAATGTGCAACATCACTAGTCATTCGAGAGATGCAAATTAAAACAACACTGAGATACCATCTCACCCCAGAAAGAATGGCTACTATTAAGAAATCAACTAATAACAAATGCTGGAGGGGCTGTGGGGAAAAAGGAACCCTTCTTCACTGTTGGTGGGAGTGTCGACTGGTACAGCCACTGTGGAAGTCAGTGTGGAGATTCCTCAGAAAACTAGGGTTGGAGGTCCCATTTGACCCAGCTATTCCCCTTCTGGGCATCTTCCCAGAAGAATTAAAAACATCGTACCACAGCGATATATGTGCACCCATGTTTATAGCAGCACAATTTGTAATAGCCAGATCTTGGAAACAACCCAAATGCCCATCAACTGAGGAATGGATAAGAAAGATGTGGTATTTTTATACAATGGAGTACTATTCAGCCATAAAGAAGGATAAACTGGAGACTTTTATAGGTAAATGGATGCAACTCGAGAAAATACTCATAAGTGAAATAAACCAGAAGCACATGTGTAAGCATCGTATTATCTCTCTAGTATGAGAAACTGAAAGAGTAAATAAGATCCAAAATGTACAATAGACATGGTGAATCAAAAAGAAACTGGTCAAAAGCAAAGAGAGACTGGAATAGGGAAAAGAAAGAAGGGAAAGGGAAAAAAATTGTATATATATATATATAAGATGGTTAAGATAGATACACTACCATTTTTACTTAGTTCATTGAAGAGTAAGGTTTGTGCCAATAATGTTTGGACAATTGAATGCTAATGTCTGGTGTCCTGAATAACTAAGTTAAAGATAGTAATACGTAATGTATTAACCATTGTTACCCTCCTATTATGTTTGTTTGAAAATTTGTTCTTCTTTTGATTTGTTTTGTTTTTTCTTCTCTTTAAAATAAAAAAAAAAAAAAAAAAAAAAAGAAATATATAAGGAATTTCCATGACAAAGAACACCTCCAGAAATTCATGACCACCAGTTGGGCGTCGTGGCGCATGCCTGTAATCCCAGCACTCTGGAGACTGAGGCAGGAGGATCACTGTGAGTTTGAGGCCAGCCTGGGTCACATAGTGAGTCCAAGGCCAACTTGAACTACATAGCGAGACTCTGTCTCAAAAAATAAATAAATAAATAAATAAATAAATAAATAAATAAATTCATGACTACCAAACCAGCATTACAAAAATTCTCAAAGGTATCCTAGAAAGAGGAAATAGAGCCAAGAATATCAAAAAGTCAAATAGAATGAATACACCAGGCAGGGTGAGCTGTTAAGCAGAAGGGGTGGGGGAGATCAGCAACAGGAAACTAATACAATGGCAGGAATAAGTCAGTACCTTTCTGCAATAACTCTCCACGTGAATGTCCTCAATTCCCCAGTCACGAGACACAGACAGGCAGGATGGATCAACAAACAAAGCCCAACCAGATGTTGTATACAAGAAATACATTTAATTAAAAACGAAATCCACAGAATAAAAATCAAAGGATGGGAATCAAAATTCCATGCAATGGGAACCTGTAGAAAGCAGGAGTAGCTATCTTAATTTCAGAGAAAGTGGACTTCAAGCGAAAGCTGATCAGAAGAGGCAAAGGTTACTACATATTGGTTAATCAAAACAATTCAACAGGAAGAGATAGCAATTACATGCATAAATGCGCCAAACACTGACACACCCCACTTTATAAAGCAAATATTACTAGACATAAAAAATCAGATAAACATCAACACAAGGATAATGGGAGACCTTAATACCTCACTGTCACAAATAGATCAACTAACTAGACAAAAAATCAACAAAGAGGGCCAGTGAGATAGCTCAGCGGCATAAGTGCCTGACTGGCAAGCATGAGGTCCTGAGTTTGACTCCCGTACCCACATTAAAAAAAAAATCAACAAAGAAATATTAGAGGCCAGGGATATAGCTCAGCAGCACAAGTGCCTGCCTGGCAGGCAGAAAGTCCTGAGTTTGACTCCCGGTACCAAAAAGAAAAAGAAATATCAGAGTTGAACCAAACCTTAAACAAATGGACTACACGTAGATATCTACAGGTGTTCCACACAACAGCCACAAAATACACATTCTTCTCAGCAACACACAGGACTTTCTCTAAAACAGACCACATGCTAGTTAGTCCATAAAGCATGCTTAAGTAAATGCAAAAGAACTGAAATTATCCCATTCATACCATCAGATTGTAGTGCAATGAAACTAGGAATCAGTGGCAACAGAAACTATCCAAACACATGGAATTAAACAATACACTCCTGGATAATCAATGGGTCAAGGAAGAAAGATGAAATCAAGTAAGAAATAAGACAGGTCCTAGAATCAAATGATAGTGTAAGCATTACGGCTGTGTCTAGATGTCCCCGAAGCCTCATGCAGTCATGGGGGGCTTTTCCAGAGGTGACTGAATCTAGAGTGTGGGACTGATTCACGGTGCAATGCTAGGATTAAGGGTGAGTGATTATTAAATCAGTCCACTGATTGGTTTCACACCACCCTAATCCCAGTAGCCTGGATACAATATAAGGGTCAGAAAGAGGCGTGTCTTCTCCCTTTCCTCCCTTGCTTGCTTTCACTATCTTCTGCTGCCATGGACTGTTTCTCCTCTGGGATGCCCCTCTGCCACGCCACCCTGCCTTAGACCCGGCTGATTATGGTCTGCAACCTCTACAAACTGTGAGCTAAATAAACCTTTCCCCCTTTAACTTCGGGTGTCTGGTATTGTGTCTCAGCAACAAGAGAAAAGTAACTAAGACAGCAAGGTACATCGTACCCAAACTCTTGGGACTCAATGAAAGTGGTCCTGGGGGGAAGCTTATGGCTATGAGTGCCCACATGAGAAAAACAGAGCGAGTACAAATCAATAACCTAATGATCCACTTCAATGTCCTAGAAAAGCAAGAACAATCTAAATCCAAAACTAGCACAAGGAAGGGAATTATAAAGATCAGTGCAGAAATTAATACAATTAAAACTTACAAAAATATAAAGAATCAATAAATCCAGGAGTTGATTCTTTGAAAGAATAAATAAAAGAGACAAACCCCTAGCCAATCTTACCAAAAAAGGAAAGAATACCCAAAATCAATGCAATTAGAAATGAAAAAGGTGAAATCGCAATGAACACTGCCAAAATCCAGAAAATAATTAGTAACTACTTTGAGAATCTGTACTCTAATAAATTGGAGAATTCAGAAGAAATGGACAGATTCCTAGATATATATGAATTACCAAAACTGAACCAAGAAGACATAAAAAATCCTGAAATATCCAATAATACACAATGAAGTTAAAGGAGAATAATAATAATAATAAATAAAAATCAAAGCTCAAGACCTGATGTATCCACTGCTGAATTCTACAAGAACTTTAGGGAAGATCTAACACTGATACTCTTCAAGCTCTCTAATGAAATCGAAAGGAAAACAGTATTCCCAAAGTCATTCCTGGAAGCAGCCAGTACACTGATTTCAAACCCAGAAAAGAACCAAACCAAAAAAGAGAACTGCAGGCCAATCTAATGTACATAGAAGCAAAAATCCTCAACAATATACCGGCAAAAAGAATGCAAAATATCATCAAAAAGATCATACATCATGACTAAGTAGGATTCATCCCAGGGATAATTCAATATATGCAAATCAATAAATGTAATACACCACATAAACAGAAGCAAGGGGAAAAAAATCACACTGCTATCTCAGTTGACTTAAAAAAGGCTTTGACAAAATGCAAAATCTATTCATCATTAAAAAAAAAAAAAAACCCTGAAGAAAATAGGGATAGGGCCGGTGATATAGCTCAGCAGCATAAGCACCTGCCTGGCAAGCGTGAGGTCCTGAGTTTGACTCCTGGTACCCGCATAAAAAAAAAAAAAAAAGGCATAGAAGGCCCTTATTTCAATCTGATAAAATTGATTTTTGACAAACCAAGACCAACATCATACTAAATAAAGAAAACCTGAAGGCTTTTTCTCTAAAATCAGGAACAAGACAAGAATGTCTGCTATCACCACTCCTGTTCAATACAGTTCTCAAAACATTAGCCAGAGTAATCAGGCAAGAGGGAGAAATAAAAGAGAAACATATAGAAAAAGAAGAAGGCAAAGTATCATTATTTGCAGATGGCATGACCCTCTTACATAGAAAACCTAAAAAATTCCACCAAAAGACTCCTAGAATTAATAACCAAATTTAGTAGTGTAGCAGGATACAAAATCAACATAAAAAATCAATGCCATTCCTGTACACCAATAATGAATTCACTGATAAAAAATTATGAAATCAATACCATTCATAATAGCATCAAGAAAAATTAAATATTTAGGAATGAACTTAACCAAGGAAGTGAAAAACCTCTGCAATGAAAACTAAAGTATGCTGAAAAAGGACACTGAAGAGGACATCAGAAAAAAAAATTTGCCAGCTATTTTTCAGACAGAGGACTAATACCTAGAATATATAAAGTACTTAAAAAAATTAGAACCCCCAAAATAAAAAACCCAATCAAAAATGGGCAACTAAAATGAACACAAGAGCTACAAATAGCCAATAATCAAAAAGAGTTCAACATGTTGGTCATTAGAGAAATGCAAATTAAAACAACGCTGAGATTTCATTTTACTCCAGAAAGAATTGCTGTCATCAAGATATCAAATAATTTTATGTGCTGTTGAGGCTGCAGGAGAAAAAAACGGAATCCTTCTATATTGTTGGTGGGAATGTAAACTAGTACAACCACTATGAGAATTAGTATGGGGATTCCTCAAAAAAAACTAAAACTACAAGTTCCATTTGCCCCCAACTAGTCCCCTTCTAGGTATCTTCCCAAGTTAAAGACATCATATTACAGTGAAACGTGCATACACGTGTTTATAGCCACTTATTTCACAATAGCTAAATCTTGGATGTGGCCTATATGTCTGTGATAGGTATCTAGATCTCCCCCCAAAGCTTCATGCACTCACAGATGGGGCTTTTCAGAGGTGGCTGGATCATGGGTGTGTAAATATGGATTAAGGGTGTGTGACAACTAAAGCAGTGCACTGATTGGTTTAGCATAGTTCTGGGGGTGGATAATGGGGAGGCGCACCCTGGGTGTGAGTGACACCAACCAATAGGCTTGCAGCCTGAATGGAATAAAGGGGAAAGGGAGGCTTGCGGCTTGCTGCCTCCTGCCTACCATACCATGAACTATTTCTCCTCTGCCGTGTCGCTCTACCTTGGAACCAGCAGACTATGGACAGAAACTTCCACAAACTGTGAGATATAAAGTTTTCCTTCTTTAACATTGGGTGTTGGGTATTTTGTCCCAGCAATGAGGAAATAACTAAGACAATATCCATCAACAGATGAATGGATAAAGAAAATATATTTTTGCACAATGGAGTACTACTCTCCCATAAAGAAGGATGAATCATTTGTAGGAAACTGAATCCACCTAGAGACCATAACGTTAAGTGAAATAAATCAGATACATGAGCTTAAATATTGCATGGTTTCTGCAAACCCATCCCCAGCGCCTCGGAAAAAAATAAAGAGGTCATTAGGGTGGGTCCTAATCTAGGATGACTGTTGTCCTCGTAAGAGATCAGGACGAAGACACACAGATGCAACATCATGTGAAGGCAAAGGGAGAAGACACCACCTACAAGCCAAAGAAGAACCAGCCCTGCTGACACCTTGATCTTGGACCTCCAGCCCCCAGATTGGTGTGAAATGAATGACTATCTGCCCTGTGGGGCTTTGCTATGGCAGCCGGAGTAGACTAACACATACGTCATCCTGTCTCATCCTCACTCTGCCCACCGAAGTCGAGGAAGTCAGGGAATTTACGTGGCCTGGAAACAGGAAGGGGCTGTCAAAGCCCCGGAGCTGACTCACTCTGCAGAGCCTGACTGGGCCGCAGGGTGGGGCACCAGGCGCGCACGGTTGTAGTCACGGCTGGGCGGCCCTGCTCACAGAGCCGTCCCAGAGCCTGAGACAGCGGGGTCCCCCGTGAAGGAGCGTGCACAGCTGCAGGAGGCGGAAGACGGCGCATGGCAGCACAGCCTTACCGTGTCGTACCCGAGGGCCTGCACGGTCTGGGGTGTAGAGACAGGGTGGCCCCCCACACAGGAGAAATGACTGTGAACCTCGAGGTCAGGGCGACCAGCACCGTCGGTCTAGGGCGCTGATGGGAACCTTTCAGAGCTTTCGATGATAACAAACATTTGCCTGCAGAACGCGTGCCACACGTTCACCACCGCCAGTGACAGACACTGGGACCTGTCCTGCTTCTGCTCACCCCACAGGACGCTGCCCTCCCCAGGGGGCCCGGCAGGACTGAGACCTGGGAAAGGCCCGGAGGACGGAAAGGAAAGTGACCGATGGCTTGAAACACGATGCACGGTAAAAAGCAGAAGCAGCAATTCTCCCTCACTTACAAGGAGAGGAGGCTACCTCAGGGAACTAGGCCGAAGGTTAGAACAGAGGTGCTGGGCTACAGTGACTGAGGCTCCAGAACATTCTGCAGACCCTGCCTCCACTCATCGCCAAGGGTGGGCCCCCAAGAGTTCACTGTTGGAACCAGGTGTGATGGCACATGCCTGCAAGTCCAGCACTCTGGGATGCTGAAGCAGGAGGACTGCAAGTTTGAGCCCAACCTGGGAAACTCAGCAAGACCCTCAAAATAAAAAAAAATTTCAAAGGACTGGGTGTGTAGCTTAGTGCAGAAGCCTGAGATTCAATATCCACTACCAGGAGAGAAACGTGGATTTGCTGTTGGGGTAAGAGGCACGGGTGCTCTGCCATGGGAAATTTGCTCACTTCTGGAACCAAACTCTAGTAAACTTTCTTCTCTAACTCAAACACATAATGGAAGCTAAAAAACAAATGTGACTAGATAACACATCTGAATTAGAATTAAATCCATCTTCTACAACTACTTGAACAAAAATGAAGAACAAAGACATGTTCTAGGATGGCCAGGCACAGTTGGGTCCCTCCCAGCTTGACCACGAAGCCGTGTCTTCTCTGTCCACTGAACAGTGCTACCCGGGCTCACCCGGGGAAGGACCGCAGGACTCTCACCCCGTGCCGTGCTGTGACAGGGTGCAGAGGGTACACGCTGGAGACGTAGGAGAGGCCCGTGGCCAGGTCTATGGGTGACCAGCACAGCATGTGGCTGAGTCTGGAGCGTCGGCGTCAATGGTGTGCCAGGTCACAAGAACTAGGGAGGAAGAGGTGAGAGGTGGCTCCTGCAGTCCCCGGGGCCCATCTGGGAATATCCAGCCCATGGCACAAATTACAAGGAGGGACACAAAAAGTGATAACAACCCATTTATAACTGTACTGTTATAGTGTAGTTGCAATTAGGTTAAAATTCCTTAAAATTTTCCTATCATTAACATAATAAATGCTACGTACTAGAAGTGGAAAATGCAGGAAGTTAAATACTTCAGACCCTGAGATCACCCCGGCTCTGTTTTTGCCTGGTTCTGTGTCCAGGCATCCTGGGCCCAGTCCTAGATTCGGTTTGAACCTAGGCCAGGTGGGGGCTACACTACCTTGATAGCTTCGGGGACATCACTAACCACTCCAGGGTTCAACCGAACGAGACGGGTCCCTTCATCCCAATGGCTTCTGTGTTCTCGAACCTACACCACACACGGTATGGGCAGGGCGGCCTTAGCAGCAGTCATCCCCCACTGCCATGGAAGGAGGGGATCGAGAGGGAAATGCTGAACTGGAGGGACTCGGAGCCCTCTCAGTGACATCTAAATGTCCTCTGCTACTCATACTTTAGTCCGAACACGAGTGTTTGAAAAAGAGTAGCATTAATAGGTCAACTATGGGGAAATGCCAGAACTCTCTTAAACAGGAATTAACCATGCTCACATTTACAGGACCTCTTTGCAGAGTCCTTGTCTTTAGAACCCTGCCGTTTACTCCTTTTCAGTACTGCGCCCTTTCACCCTGGTCCCTCATGTCAGTGATTTTTTTTTTTTTTTTTTTTTTTTGAGTTTTTTCAACACAAGGTCTGCTATGTAGTCCATGCTGGCCTTGAACTCACTGTGTAACTCAAGCTGGCCTCAAACTTGCAACAATTCTCCTGCCTCAGCTTCTTGATTGCTGGGATTGCAGGAGTGTGCAAACATGCCTAGCATCAGGTTAGTTCTGTGCCGCAGTCAAAGGCACAGAACCCGTCACCTGGTGAGAGGGCAGACATGTGTTCGCAGACGTTACTGTCCCCAAGCTTGTGCAAGGAACACTTTTCATAAGCACCATGCTTTGAAACAATACAAGAGAGCCGGTCTATGGTTCTGCTCCTGAGTACCAAATTGGACTATTCAGAGGAAGCAGCAGAGAGACCAGTTTGGGCTTCCAGTGAAGAAACATCTGCCTCAGATGCATCCACGGGGGCTGGGGGACTGTCTACGGGGACTGTGTCACGGGGCCTCTGCGGTCCCTCAGCTACCATCAGTCTAAGAGTTTTCTCCCTGTGGAGCCTCCACGGGGCAGCTCCCAGGACACTTGGCTGCCAGCTGTAGCACAAGCCTCCTCTGGGTACTGTACTGAAAGGCAACTTCCAGGGAGACACCCCAACCCTCCACCAGCCCGTTTCTGCAGCCCAGCTCCCTGGAGCGGTAACACTCATGAACTGACAGAGGCCTACATTCACTCTGACATTACCTCCTCAGGGTCTGGGTGCTCTGGCACCCCACCTAGGACGCTGACAAGAGCAAAAGTGTCACTATAACCTCTGCGCTGAGTGTCTTGGGTTAGAAGACTGCATGCCCCGTGACTTTCCGCATGCCTCAGTGAGGGCCACGTTATGCTCCTCAGCACACGGGACCCAGCCAGGGCCCTGCACTGGACTCCAGGGAAGCCAGGGTAACCCGGGGATCCTCATGGCTGACAGCTGCACGGCCAAGAGAGGACAGATGCTCCAGGCAAGGTTCACATTGCCCTTCCACTGCTTCTCACTCAGGCTGAGGGACCTGGACCTCCAGTTGGCTAAGCTGTTCTCTCCAACATGGTCCAGCTCCAGCTCTGGGGCTGACAGTGGGCTGTACCAAGGGATGAGACACTCTATCTCAGTAGTCTGCTGAGACCAGGCACAATGCCCGGCGCACCTTCTGCAGTTGCCCACACGCTAGCCCTGCCCCAGGGTGCTGTGTTGACCCAAGGCAGGCAGTGGCTGCAGCCACAGGCCTCACCAGCAGGGACAGCGGCAGTGTCCGGTGCTTCACGCAGTATTGTGGAGCTGGGAGCCCCTGCTGGTTTTCTTAGACCTCCCTAGGGAGGAAAGACAAAGCACAGCTGTGGTCTTGAGGTCACCTGACTGCCTTGTGTTTCCAGAACCTAAAAGAAGCTTTTGGTTCCACCACCTGAGCATTCATCAGGCACCAGCAGGGGGATGTGACCGACACAGAAGCAAACCTCCCCCAACCTGACTTCCTGGCAACGGCTGCTATGCCACTGGACGGGGCAGGCGCTGCGCCAGCCCTGTGGGGCCTGTTGCCGAAAGCCCACAGTTATGCCCAGGCTGCTGCGGGTATCCTGGTGATCTGTGGGCAAATACGGCATTGGTTCTGGGTTGAGCAGCTCAAGAAATGGCATCCCAAAGAGAAACCTGGATTTTCACCAGAGGTAAGGCACGCTCCGCAGCGTCAGAATGGACAGCGGGCTGCACAGCAAACCTGTCCGGACAGCAAAGTTTCAAACATCTGACACGTATTATTTTAACCATTCTAGATGGAAATATTTCTAAAATTTATTTCTGGTGGCCTTCAAACTACAGTAAAACGAATACAGTGGTAGCTCAGTTCACGACCTTAATTCTTTCCAAGATTCTGGTCGCAAAACAAATTGGATGAAAACCTAATCAAATTCAATGGTTAGGTTCAGTGTTGACCTTATGGGGAATTTGATTTGGTTCACAACCAATTCAGTTTGCAACCAGAATCATGGAAAGAATTAAGGTTGTGAACCGAGGTACCACTGTACCATCATTCTTCCCCTCTCCTGGTCCCCCAGTAATGGGGATTGAACGTAAGGCCCACACACTAAGCTACATCCCTAGACCTTTTTTTTTTTTAATTTTGAGACAGGGTCTCACTAAGTTGTTAAGTTGCCCAGGTTGGGCTTGAACTTGTGACCCTCCCATCTCAGCCTCCCAGAGCTGGCCACCATGCCCAGTTCCATCATCTTCTTGATAGATGGTGGCAAATATCTCATCACCAGCACTGTGTTGTTCTTTGATACAGCAGTAACCTGAGTACCTGTGGGGGCAAATCATATGTTTTTGTTGTTGCGTTTTTGTTTCTGTTTTTGTTTTTTAGGTTTTTTCAGATGGCCTTGCTACTTCAGGCTGGCCATAAACTCACTAGGTAGCCCAGGGTGGCCTCAAACTTACAGCAATCCTCCTGCCTCGGCTTCCTGAGTGCTGGGATTACAGGTGTGCACCACCGTGCTTGGCTACATGGGTTGTTTGCCCCATTCTAAGTGGAGCCAGACAGATGCTTTAGAAAATCACTGTCGCCAGACTCAAAGATAAATATTGCATGTTCCCCCTAATATGGGGAATCTGAAAAAGATGACAAGTAGAAGCAAGCCTATTATTAGACAAGTGGAGGGGAGTAAGAGAAGGCAGAGGGGTACAACGGGATGGATATGAGTGAGATATATTATGTACTAGGAAACTCTTCCCCAAAAATATGAAACTAGGGGGAGGACGGGGTCAGAAGGTGGTAAGAGGGTGGGTGTATATGACCAAAGTACGTAAGGTGCACGAATGTATCTGCCAAATGGAACTCATTAATCTGCATAAACAATACAAAAGTGAAAAAAAGTATAATACATAAGAAAAAGAGTACTCCGCCTGCTTTTTAATGATATTTTCCTTTTCCTGGAAGTGAAGTGCTCAGCTGTGGGTCTGCCTACAGAGAGCCATCCCGTCTCCTAACGTGCGGCCGCAGACAGCGGCACGCTCAGAGGAACAGGAGCATTTTCAGAGGCTTGCGCCCAGCACAAGCTGCAGTGCTTCCTGTGGACGCTGCTCTCCTGCTCTGGAAAGCTTGGCATCACTGTGCACCTGGGGTAGCTTCTCTGCTTTCAGAAACTGACTTGACTCCCCAGCCCTGCTGGGGCAAGGGCCTGTCCTTGAGGGGTGCTCCACGGTCCTCTGCAACGTCACCGCCACCTGACTGCCCCTACCGGCTGGCACTGGATCGTGTCGTATTCTCCTGGGCACTCTGGCCTCAGCCCAACCCCCTCACGTCAGGCACGCAGCAGACGCTGGTGCACAGAGCTGCTGTGGAAGAAGCTGCAGAGCGAGGTGTCTGCCCATGGCCTGCTATGCTTGCCACGGGCCTCATCCTGGGCTGGAGGAGAAACAGCAGCCAGGCAAGTGCCAGGCCTCCAATGACACGGAGTGTGGCCAAGGATGGCACACAGCTGGGCCCTACACACGCTTCTGCCTGGCTCCAACGGGGGTGTCCACTGTGTAGCCCTACCTGCCCGCTGCCCGCCCAAGCAGCCCCACTGCTGGCGGCACTGCTCGCCCCGGGAAGGAGCTGGCTGTCAGGTACTTCTTATCTGAGAACGCTGCCGTCGGAATTTAATCATCATGCTTATGTCTTCATGCAGCCTCTCTCCTCCTCGAGTGGGGAACTTCGGGCAACAACTGCAAACAAGCACAGAGGACAAGAGTCGAGTGTCTGGAGTCAGGGCCTAGGTGCCAGGTTTATAATGCAGTGAGAGGTGACCGAAGGCTTCCTTAACGTCGAGAGCTTAGCCCAGAGCTGGCCATCAGCAACAGTGACCTCACTGAGGCCCCAGGGAAAGTGCGGTGGTTTTAAGAGCACCCTCCTGCCTGTCCCCCTCTGCAACAGGATAGCTTCTGGCTGAGTGGGGTACTTAAAGCAGATCACTACTGAGCTGTGCACAGTAGCAAAGCTCCAGGTATAGTCTCTCTCTTCTTCTCTCTGACCCCCACACCCTCCCGCCCCGGGTCCCTACTCCCCACCCACATTGCCCTGCCCCATTGCCCAGGCTGGTTTCAAACTCCTAGGCTCAAGCAGTTCTTCCGCCTCGGCCGCCTGAGCTGCTGGGACAACAGGAACACACCAGGGTACTGCTGCACTTTCTCTCTAAAGTTAGCTGAACTAAGGGAAAATTTCCATACACCTTGGGGATTTGCACACACACGCACGCGCACACACACAGGCGCAGGACTGAGGATATTCAAACCCTGCAGCACCAGGGCTACTGAGCAAGGTTAAGGAGTATGAATGACGCAAACCGTGGTTAAACCGTTCTATGAGTGACCTCCTCCTACGACAACAGGCCCCGGTCATGGGGCCGTCCCTGGACACATGCTCAGCAGTCTGAGAGCCCCAGCCCAGTCAGAGTGGGAAACCGGGCCCAGGCCTGAGCCTCGAGGCCCCCGAGCAAACCGTGCAGCCCCTGAGATCAGGGCATGCCTCTGGATGGCACAGCCAAGAAAAAAGCATCAGCCAGGTGATGACCAGTCATAGGTTTCTTGTACCTGAAAGGTCTCAGGAAAGACTGTATTTTTTGTAACACTAGGGGTCAAGTCCTGGGACTTGCCCATGGTAGGCAAGCAATGTACCACAGAAGTATACCCTTGCCCAGTCAAGGAGAGATTTCTTTTTTTTTTTTTTTTTTTGATGGTACGGGGGATTGAATCCAGCGCCTTTCCACTGAGGTAATATCCCCAGCCACTTTTAACATTTTATTTATTTACTTGGTTTTTGAGACAAGCTGGCTTTGAACTATGTAGCCCAGGCAGGACTCAAACTCACGGTGATTCTACCTCAGCGCCAGCATGCACTACTTAATTTTTTATCTTGAGACAGGGTCTTGGTAGATTGTTAAATTGCCTAGGCTGGGCTCAAACTTGTGATACTCCTGCCTCTGCCTTCCAGAATGCTGGGGTTACAGGAACATACCACCATACCCAGCTAAGGTTTACTAAACCTTCAGTGTTATTCAGAGAAAAATGAACAATATGCGTACTAGTTTGCCAGGGTCAGAAACTTCAGCCTCATAAAATACCTGCAGATTAATTCCTGAGGTGTAGTCACATGAAGGTGTGACAAAGGGAGAATCTTTAATTCACATTGGAAAAAAAATTAGTGGCACATGCCTATAATTCCCGTAGTATGGGAGGCTGAGGCAGGAGGATCACATTTTCCAGCACAACCTGGGGCAACTTCAGCAAGACCCTGCCTCAAAAAAAAAAAAAAAAAAAATTTAAAGGGGAGTTCTGGGGTACAGCTCAGTGGTAAGACTGCTTGCCTAGCTAATGTGATGACTGCGATCCAATCCCTAGTAGCACAAAAAATAACAAGAAAATAATTTCCCAAGCCCCTGGTTTCCGCATAGCAAGCTAGGCGGGAGAGGTGGTGTGAGGGACAGTGGGGAGGAACTGCTCCGGTCCGCAGGGAGCTTATAATCCAGGTGGGCTGGGGAGATCAGGATCCCCCTGGAGGGCGAGACACAGAAATCTCTATAGAGTGGACATCCACAGAAATCCCACAGAAGAAGGATCTAGTTCCAGTGGGGGTGCTCCCCGGAGGACAGACCCCAGCTGTTGAGAAGTCCTGAAGAGGAGCAGCGTCTCCAGTGGCAGGAGCAGGGGACAGGGGTCTACAGGGAAGTGGCTATAGGAGCCAGGACTAGGGGTCCTGGGGGGTCGTTTTCTACTAGTTCATTCCCGTTGCATTTTATGGAAGTACAGGTCGTGACAGACTGGGTATTAACGAAAGGAGAACTGGACCTCCCTGCACCTGGTTTGAGAGGCTCAGCCCCAGCAGGCGGCCAGAGGGCTGCAGGGACGTGGTCTGCAGCTCAGGGACGGGCAGACAGAGCGGACAGCAGGAGCAAGGACCTGAACTGCGCCTAGGACAGGGCAGACGCTGGGCACCACGGGCTTGGAACAGAGGCTGGCACAGACCAAGTTCTAGGAAGAAGGGCCAGACAAGAGGAGCTGGGGCGGGAGATGCTGTCAGCAGCCAGAAGCTCACTGCCTCCCTGCAATCTGGAGAGGCGTCCCCGACGAGCTCATTGTGATGGTTTCGGGAAACCCAGGCAAGGCCTTCTCCAGACTAGGTGGGAGGACCGTGACACCCACACCCCACACTGCCCGAACTGATCCACCACGCCCGATGCCAGCGACAGGCACACCCGTCCCCCAGGGGAGGAAAGCGCTCACGTGAATCGGGGCTTGATGGCTGCCGCGTGCCGGCTCGTGCTCCCTTGGCTCGTGCTCCCTGGGCCCCACTGACGTTCAGGGACATGGAGCGCTGCGCCGGGCTGGAGATCTCCGCTTGGTCAGAGCTGCAGTGCTTGGTGATCTCAAACCGCTGCTGCAAGAACTGGTTAGACAGGAAGAGAAATGCTGTGGTGACAGAGCTGAGCCAGCTTGACCCCAGGGCCTCTGAGGTCAGCTGGGGTCAGGGGAGGCTGGAACAGTCACACCCTCTCTCAGGTCACATCCCCCAGGCTAGGGGCCCCAGGCAAAGCCCTGGCCCCCACCATCCAGGTGGCAGAGCATAGCAGAGGTGGGCGCAGGTGCGTACATGGATCCAGATGTCGGGGGTGGCTTCCGGGAGGCAGGGTCTGGGCTGACTGGCTTGTGACACTGCCAGGGGCCCTGCTTCCTTCGTCTCTGCAGAAAACAGGCCGAACTTCTGCTCCACTGTGGTGCGCCAGCCCCTGCCATCTCCTGCATCAACTGCAAGTACAGAGCAAACAAACAGCCCCTCTGGGAAGCACAGAAGGAGGTTATTATTTAAATCATAAAAGGAATATACATGCAAGGGATGCAGTTTAGAAACTGAGTGAAGTGTGAAGAAAGCAAGCGCTCTCAAACCCCGCTTCCCAGGGCTCAGCCACATCGGCGTTGGGAGTGTTTCCCTCCAGCCCTGTCTCCAGGCTAGGTTCTCCTCGGTCCAGGTCACGGTGCTGGGCGGGGCGGGGCAGGATGGACCGGGCCTGGGATGGTCCCCGTGCCCCGCGGGTCCTGGACAGGCCCCATCCCAGAGAGCCTTTAACGTTCCTGGAAACTGCCTGTGGCTGAGGAGGCGAGGTTGCTTGCTTGCTCGGGGCCTCTCGGTTGGGGAGGGCAGAGCTGGGGCTCTGGCTCTAGATGCCCCTCTTTCTCCTCATCCTCCACGAGCCCTGTACAACACCCTCATCCTCCTAACCGGGTCCAGTGATCCAGGGAGGCAATGGGAACCCGCAGCTCCGCGGCCCCAGCTGCTGCCACGGCCCCGCCACGCCCAGCCAGGCTCCTGTGG
Source organism: Erethizon dorsatum (assembly GCA_028451465.1). Lineage (NCBI taxonomy): Eukaryota > Metazoa > Chordata > Mammalia > Rodentia > Erethizontidae > Erethizon > Erethizon dorsatum. The sequence goes on from CM051833.1 coordinate 115,997,283, forward strand.
AGGCATGAGGGTGCCCAGGTGGAGCAGAGGGGTGGCCCAGAAGACATGCGGGTACTGGTGGGGGGGTGCCGGCTCGTACTTGGGAAGCAATCTGCAGGTTTCCCACAGGGCAGGCCAGGAAGGAGCCTGGCGTCTGGACCAGTGCCAGTGCCCACCCTTCTGTGGGCCCAACAATGCCAGCAGTGAACGGCGAGGCCCACAGACAAGACATAAGCTCCAGACACGGGACAGACAATCAGGAGCGAACAGCAGTGTGAGTGGGAGTTTGAGGGGACATTTTAAACAGGGTGGCTAGAGAAAGCCCTGGCAGGAAGGGGACATCTGGAGACAACCAGGAAGGAGGTGTACAGCCACGTGAGATAAGCAGCCAGCTGGTATAACTCAGGTGGGAGCAAGCGCAGAAGGACGGGGGCCATGGGACCGAGTGTGGCTGCAGCAGAACAAACCGGGAGAGTGAGGGGTGCAAAGGCAGGACGGCCAGGAGAGCTTGCAGGTCCCGAAATCAAGTCTGCCCTCCAGGCGGAGGGAGCAGGAGCAGGGGCACCGAGAGGTCTGAGGCACGAGGGGGACCAGCTGTGACCCAGGCTTTCCCCACATGCACTGACTGCACATGGAGAGGGCCAGGGGAAGCAGGGACGAGGGGATACCCCAAAGTCCGGGGTGTAGATGGAGGAGGCCAGGGCTGAGGAGCAGCTTGGGACCCTGAGAAGTGGCTCATTTCGGGAAATACAATAGAGGATTCAGAGATGGCCACAAGGAGCCTGGTCTGAGAAGAGAGAAGGACGACAACGGCATTGACAGTAATGGGGAAAGGGTAGCCAGGGTGGTGCCATCCGGAGCCGAGTGTGGTCTGTTTGCTGAGGGTGCTGGTCAGCTAACCACGTGGAGCTTGGGGCGGGGACCAGAAGAATGCACCTAGGCCAGGCTGTGAGGGCTGGGATAGGTGACGGTGCCGGCCAAATTGCCCTGACAGACAAGAGGGCCCCGGAAACACCCATGCTATTCCAACGGATGAGGGTGACAAAAATTACAAAGGTCAGGAGTCCTAGGGAGGAACAATTAGGGCCCCAGAACAGGTGCTTTCAGGACCCGAAGCTCCATCTACTCCTCCTCCCACCTCCTGGCTCTGTTAGCTGAGGTCCGTGCTCCATCCGCCCCGCTCCATCCTCCAGCCTCCTCCAACCACACACACTGAGGACAGACGGGTCAGAGGTTTGCGGGCACTCAGAGCCCCAGGGACAGCGTGAGGCTTGATGGAGCTGGGCAGAAGCTGTCCTGACCCGTCCTGTGAGATGGGCAGGAGCCGTCCCGATGCTCGCCTCGGCAGGAAGAGCGGGTTCCTCCCAATTCTCTCATCTCCCTCCTCCCCAAGCAAAGTTGGGAGAGGGGTCCTGGAAGGATTTTTATGCCACTCTGAGGAAGTTTTATCCACACCCATCTCTGAGTAGGCTGTTCCAGGCTTTGTTTGGGTTTTTTTAAACTGTTTTTTTTTTTAAAAAGACACCCCCCCCAATCTCTGGGAAAGCAAAACAATAGTGCTCCTCAATCACCAGTTCTTCTATATGCAGTAGCCCCTCCGTATCTGTGGGTTCAAAATATGTGGGTGCAACTAACCAGACCAAAAATATTTGGGAAAAAACTGTGCCCGTACTGAACATAAACAGATTTTTTCCTTGTTATTATCCCCTTAAAATACAGAATAACAACTACTTACATAGCATTTACATTGTATCAGGTATTACAATAACCTAGCATGATTTAAAGTATATGGGAGGATGCACATACTGCATCATTTTTTATAAGGGACTTGAGCATCTGCAGATTTGGGTGTTTTTGGCAGGATGGATGTGTGTGTCCTGGAACCAGTCCCCCATGGACACCAAGGGACAACCACACACAAACTCTGAAGCAGGGCCAGAGATGTAGCTTGCTGGTAGAGCACTTGCCTATAACGCTCAAGGCCCTAAATTTGATCCCCAGCACTGAAAAACAAACTGAAAGAGTTAAGAGGAAAAATCCTGAACCAGCAGGGCTCGGTGGCACACAGCTGTGGCACTTTGGGAGGCTGTATAATTAGCTTTCCTGTCACTGGGACACAGTACTGGCCCCCACAACTTCAAGAAGGAGACACTTAATTGGGACCTCAGTTTCCGGGGATTCAGTCCATGACCGGCTGGCTCACAGGCAAAACTGTCACGGGGAAAGGGTGTGACAGAGCAAAGGTGCTTAGTTCAAGGTGACCGAGAAGCAGAGCTGGGCAACGGCACAACAGAAGAAGGGACAGGGCCGCAGACCCCAAGACCACACTGCCAGGATCCATCCAGATACGCCCGGAAGTGTGCTCCACCCATCCCCGGTCAGATCCCAAGACCGACCAAGTTCACACTCCACCCTCAGTGCCACAGGGGCTGAGGTAGGAGGACTGAAAGTTCAAGCCCAGCCTGGGCAACTTAGTGACTTATCAAGACCCTGTCTCAGAAAAAAAAAATTTAAAATGGGTTGCAGATGTAGCTCAGTGTGAAGCCCTTTATTAGAAAGGAAGGAAGGAAGGAAGGAAAAGGGCCAGAAGAAAGGATTACTGAACTGGCAAATAAAAGGTAACCACAATGGAGATCAACATGACTGCCCGGAAGGGTCACACTGGACGGGCTGGGAGAGGAGTCACTGCAGCCACAGGTGCTCTGCGGTGGGGGCTCTTACACCCTGCATCAGAAAACTAATCGGAAAGGCGATCCATGCAGATCAAACCCAACATCTGGATCACTCAGAAGGGGCCGCAGAGCCGCGCAGCCGCTCCGCACCATCTCGGCCCGTCCTTCCGGGGAGCAGCCATCGTGAGAGCACAGTTCAAACAGACTGAGGGAACCAACGCACCGACGGCGCTGAGGCCGGGCTCCCGGGTCAGACTCTTCACACACCAGCCCCTCCTATCGCCTCTCCTCCAGACGCGGGCACGCTGCACCCAGCAGCATCCTCACAGCTCAGAGGGCAAGGGAAGCCACCCCACCCCGAGAGCGGATGAGCAGGTGAACAGGGCCTGTGGACCCCGTTCAGGCGTGGACCCCCTGTTCGGGCGTGGACCCCGTTCGGGCGTGGACCCCCCGTTCGGGCGTGGACCCCGTTCGGGCATAGACCCCGTTCGGGCGTGGACCCCTGTTCAGGCGTGGACCCCCGTTCGGGCGTGGACTCCCACCCAGATTCTGCAGATCCCCTGTGGACAGTAAATCACCCCCCAACTCTCGTGGCCCTGGGCCCGTGAGCAAATCCGTCAGCCAATCCCGCAGACGTCCCACCGGCGCACAAACTCATTCTTGGATTCGCAGGGACCCCGCCAGAGCGCCAGCACAGCCACTGACTCCACGGACCCCACCTGCAAGCGCACCGGCCTGCCGGCAGTGCTGCTCATTTTGTGTGAGGAGAGGCTCCTGAATGGGACTGGAAGGGGAGCACTTCCCACGGCTCGTGGGTTGTAGGACACCTGGTCCACACGGAAGAGATCGGTGAGTGAACAGCTGCTAGGCTGACGTCCGTCCGGTCGCCCTTCCCTGGAGGCCAGCAGAGTTCAGATGAGTCTGGAGGGTCTTCGCCAGGCCAGACGAGCACTCAGAATTTGTTCTTGGATGTTTCGGGCCCAGAAAAACGGCAGGCCAGTGTGGGAGAGGCTCAGGTGGAGCCTGATAGGGATGCAGACTCAAATGTCACTCCGAAGTCCTTTCACTGGTATGACTTGTGGCTGTGTGGGCCTTCTCTGCATTCTGGATGAATCCTGACATCCCACTCAACGAGTCCAAGAGTTTTCACGACACGGAGGACTAAAGCAGCCTCTTACGATAACAGTGTACAAGATGAGTAGCAAACAGAGCTCTTTTCCATGTCAAACTATTTTATTTATTTATTTATTGGGTACCAGGAATCGAACTCAGGACCTCCCGCTTGCCAGGCAGGCGCTGTGCCGCTGAGCTATATCCCTGGCCCTGTTAAACTATTTTAGAGGACATAATAAGATACCAATTTGAAGAAGTTACAAACCAATGTACAAGAGCCAAAGTGAGCCTTAAGGCCAAACGCTACTGTAGACAGCCTCACAACCCTGAGAAAGAAGAAAACGGGTAAACATGATACCACATAGAATCCTTTTCTTAGTATTAGACATCAGAATACATAGCATAGCAGGGTAGTGATCACTGTGGAACGAAAATGTCAAATGTAAAAACTCAACCTAGTTCCCACCGTCTGATTTATCTGGAACTTTTTCTGACACTTAATAGATATATACAATACAACACTTTCTCTAATACTTAACAGAAATATAGAAAAATGTATGATTACAGAGCTTTTAAGTGCAAGTGTGCCTCCTACTTCTTTTGTATTTTCCTCCTCAAATTACTGCATATACAGCTCTTACAGCACTTTTTCAGATGATGGCAAATGTGTGCCACTCCTGCCATCAAGAGTGGAGTCTGTTTAGCCTCCCTTTGAGTCTCGATTGGCCCTTAGATGCTGCTGATGCGAGAATGCCATGGAAGTGGTGCTGTACAAATTCTGAAGAGAGGTCTAAAGAAATCTTCAGCTTTGGCTGCACCAGATGGCACACACCTGTGATCCCACCTACCTGGGAGCTGAGGCAGGAAGATCATAATTGTTAGGCCCGGCACCAGTAAAGACAAAGAAAGGAAACTAAGAAAAACAATGCCGGCGAGGGAGGGCTGCAGCAGAGTGCAAGAAACCCTCAGAGGGGGAGGCTGCCAGACAGTATTTATTGGGCTTGGCTGGGGATGGAGTTTGGAGAGGCGGGGCCAGGTGACATTACAGAAGGTGATTGGTGGATATTTGGGGCTCCCGGGAAGTGAGGAGGAGGGAGTTCCTTCTGGGGTGAGAAGAAGGAGGAGGAAGTGGGTGATATGCTGCTGTTTTTAGGCTCTCCTCCATGTTGGACCATGGCCATGATGACTAAGCAGCTTCCACATGGGCTAGGACCCATCAATAATTTCAGGGCTGGCCTCGGCAACAAAATAAAACCATGTCGCAAATGAAATAAAAAGGCTGGGCACATAGTTCAGGGTAGAGCACTTGCCTAGTATGTGCAAGGTCCTGGATTCAATCCTTAGCACCACATACAAACAGATCTGCAACTTCTGCTTTCTTTTTTTTTTTTTTTTTGTGGGTACCGGGGGGTCGACCTCAGGACCTTGCGCGCCAACAGGCACCCGTGCCGCTGAGCGATATCACCGGCCCCTTTTTTGTATGTGGGATCCGGGAGTCGAACTCGGGCCCTCGCGCTTGCAAGGCAGGCGCTTACGCCGCTGAGCCATCTCACCGGCCCAACTTCTGCTTTCTTAGAATCCACTCCAAGAAGTCAGTTACTATGTAAACTGCTGGTAATCCAACTGCCCCCTTAGAGAGAAAGGCCATATAGATAACCAGGGTTCTGGCTAAATGCAAAAGCGCAAAGCCATCTTTGACAGTACAATTCCATCTAGCTAGAGCTCAGCATACCCCAAGAGTGATCCCAGCTGAGGCCACACATAGTAGGACTGGTCTCCTGTTGACTCACCTGACAGAATTATTAATCTACAGAAATGTCAACAAATAAAATAACTGTTGCTTTGAGCAACTACACTGCCAAGTGCTTCATCATGAAGGAATAACTGAAAACAAGAGCAGACACTTGCAAAACATTTACTGAATAAATGAAAGACAAAGAATTGGGCCATGAGATGGCTCAGTGGCATAAGCGCCTGCCTGGCAAGCACAAGGTTTTGAGTTCGACTCCTGGTACCCACATAAAAAAGAAAAAAAAAAAAAAGACAAAGAATCACCTGGTCAGGACACTGAATGCGATGATACTTCCTGATAGCTCTCTTCCATTGGTGTAGTACTTCCTGGCTGAAAGTAGGTAGCCCAGGATGAGTACATTTTAACTAGAAGACAAGAAACATTGTATTGCAGGGGTGCAACTCCCAACCAAAATAACAGAAGGCTTCACACACACCTCTTCGGTTGTGTACTTCAGGAGTCCACAGTTGTCGTATTCCTACAAACACAGCAAGATGTAAAATCCTCTAAAGTTCTTCATGTTGGTAAGTACAAGTCTATTATTTAAAATTAGGAAAGTTTGGTTTCTAACAGAGGATAGGAGACTTAGAGCATTTTTTTCTGTAGATAAAATAGGAAGAAAAGAATTACAGAGTATTAAATAGAAATAAAGTATTTGTTATAAAAATTGAAAATAACCGGGTAGGGTGGCACATACTTGTAATCCCAGCACCCCAGAGACTAGGGCAGGAAGACAGTGAGTTTGAGGCCAACCCGGGCTACACAGTGAGTTCAAAGCCAGTCTAGACTGCTTAGTAAGACCCTGTTTCAAAAATAAAAAATAAAAAAGGCAAGGAATACAAATATGTATTGCTATGCTCATTCAATAGAAATACATAGAGATGGCAAAAAGAAGGACCTAAATCAAAATATTAATAGTGGTATTTCCTGGATGACAGAATTTTAAATGATTTCAATATTATTCTGTTTATCAGTATGTCTGTTTTCTTCAATGAAGCTGTGCTAAGTTTTTTTGGTTTTTGTTTTTTTTTTTTAAGTGGGTACCAGGAGTTGAACTCAGGACCTTGCGCTTGCCAGGCAGGCACTTATGCTGCTGAGCTATCTCACCGGCCCCTGTGCTAAGTTTGGGGAAGACTGCAATTTTACCATGGAGATACCTGGAAACACACCCTGGTCAATGGATCAGCGATTATCATGTATAAAAGACAGATCAGGATCTCGTAGATTCTGACACGATGCAGACAGGCGCCAACACTGCCTGGGTGGGCGATATCCCTGCCCAACCATGGAACCCTCACCCTGACCTTGAGAAAACAGTCAGCTAGTCCTCCCAAAACATCACCCACAAAGAGACAAAGCCAGAGCCACACTAACAAACTGAAGGAGGAGAAGGAGATAGAGTAAGGGAATCAAAGGTGGGGTCCCCATGGGTCCTGTGGCAGTTACCCAGGGTGCTGGCATCGGGGGGAGCTGGGTGGAGACTGCCTGGGACATCTACACCAGTTCTACAACTGCTATCTAAGTCTAAAATACTTTACACGAAAAGTTCTCTGAGAAATATACGGCTTCTCTGTCCATCAAGAAGCCCTGGAGGGGCTGGGGATTTAGCTCAGTGGCACAGCGCCTGCCTGGCAAGTGTGAGGTCCTGAGTTCGATTCCTGGTACCCCCAAAAAAAGAAGCCCGGGAAAGATGCACCAGAAGCTGCTAACAGTGGAGAAGCTTGGGGAGGGGACAGAGCAAGGACAGGGCTGGTAGGGTCTTGATGTTGATCATCATTTTCATTCTGAACCACAAAAGAAGTTCTGTTGCTAGCAAAACAAATGGGAACCACTTACCTATTAAACCAGTACATCTGCGCAACCATGACGGAAACACGCTAGACGACGAGCAAGCAAAAATCCTTACCTGGGAATTTCAGGTTCCTTCTGGAAGCAACTCAGAATTCAGAGGGCCCTAAGGGGACTTCCAAAATGGACTGTGAGGCTAGGACCCACGTGAATCCAAACACGTGCGCTGGATCAGACGTGCTCCGCCCCCACGGGTAAGGAGGCAGAGCACTCTTACCACGCGCTTGCACAAGCGCCTTTACTTTCTCTACATCGGACACAGTATTAGACACAGTGGTTCCAGAAGTAACGCAAGCTTCTACCCTACCTTCCGGTCATCAGGTACCAGGCCCTGCAGCACCTTCCTCTGAGGCCACGCCCTGGCCAGTCTGGCAGAGGCCAGCTCCGCAGCTGCTGCACGGCGAACTCGGCAGAACGTCTCCGCACCCGGCCCGCTCCGCTTCCAGACTCGTCTCCTTTAAGCACTCTGCCGTCCTGATTCTGGGAGGAAGGAGATCTGCAAGAACGAGACGCAGCGGAAGGCAGGCCTGGCAGGTGGCTTCCGTCACTGGAGATGAGGGCCGTCCTTCCTGCTCTGAGTATCAAAAGAGGTGTCTACTGGCTTGCTAACCATGGGTACCAAGCTCTACCACATTAACATTACTCACACAAAAACGCTGTTTAGCAGGACAAAAATCTGTTCTTTCCTAGTAAGTAAAAAGTGATAAAAAGTCAAGAAACATTCGTACAAAGATTTCAATCACAGTAGCACAAGCCTGAAATCCCAGCACCTAGGGAGGCTGAAGCTGGAGAATCACAAGTTCAAATGCTGCTTGGGCAACATAGCAAGACCCTGCCTAAAAATATAAATAACTAAATAAAACAGGCTGATGATGTAGCTCAGGAGTAAAACACCCCTGGATTTGACCGCCAAGATCAAAAAAAAAAAAAAGAACTTCAACCCATACCTTGTAATATATACAAAAAATAATTCACAGCAGACCAAAGCATTAACCACAAAAAATAAAACTATAAAACCTCTAAAAGAAAGTGAGGAAAAAAATTTTTGTGATTCTCAAGTGTCACCTTGGCTAGATTTTGTCATCACAGGCAGCTAGACGGATTACCACAAAACTTCTAGCTAAGTGAGGGGAATGTTTTCAGTTTTGAAAAGTAATAAACAGTGTCCTTCTCTCTCGACTCTACTTAAAACTTCCATTTATCCAGCCTGACCATGTTCAAAAGGCAGAAATGAGAACACAATAAAGAATGAGTACGGAAGAGAGAACAGAAACCTTCACGGAGGAAAAGGGGACACACAAAGGAGGAACCAAGCGCTAGGCACTCCCCGCAAAGGACAGCACCGGCAGGGTCTGGAGAGGCGTTGGTACTCACAGGCGCGTGCTCTGACCTCAGGTGACAGCGACACCAGCCTTTGCCCTGTGCGGTTTTCCACAGCGGGGACATTTTAAGGCGTCTTCTCCAGCTCTGCAGCCCCTCTGCCACACTCTCCAGCAGGGTACACGTATCCCGTGATGCTGGTGGAGGTGCTGGAGCAACTCCGAGCACGGGAGACGGCCCCACCGGAACCTCCATCCTGTGACCGGATCCCTTCGAGCTCTAAAAAGCTACGCAGCATTCACACAACACACAAAGTCAGCGCGACCCGACGACGCCCTCTCCGGCGCTTCCCTTCTCCCTGGCCGGCTGTCCAGGCGCCATCAGACGAGGCTGTGTGGTGAGCGCTCGCTGAGCTGTACCCAGGCACGGACTCTGTGTCCGAGCTTCCTCCTTGGTCTGTGACCCAACCCCACCCCAAAATCAAATACCGGCAGCATCAAAGCCCATCACAGTGACAGGGATCCAATTCGTCACATTTACAGAGGGGACAGGAATGAAATGCTCTGAAGACAGAGGAATGAGGGAAGACACGTTACTGGAAACGAGAAAGAAAAGAAAGAACTATCATGAGTTCAAGAGACCTGAACAGCAGGGGCCACACTTCTGCCTTAAGGTGGCACAGAACCAGGGAGTCCGCAAAGGAACGGAGGAGAACTGGAAAAGGACAGCGGGGGACACAGACCCGGGCCCCGGGAAGGAGGAGCTGCCGTCCCCAGACTCCTGCCTCCCGCATGCACCTGAGTTTTCCCAGTCTCTTTAGAACCACTGGGAGCCGTTCCCTCTCACTTGGCTCGTGAATGTCATCTCCAGCTTTCAAAATGGGCTAAAAACCAAGAGAAGCACACGATCGGATGATTAATGGAAAAGACACACAGAAAAAGAAAATCACACAGACTCAAGGATTGGACCAGTAGCTAAGCTGTGCCAGGAAGTCCAAGTTTTGGCTCTCTCCATCTTCTGGACGGATAAGGAGGTAAAAAGAACGGAAGTAACAGTTCTGACCCTCTGTCTCCCATGACAGCCCTCTTTTGGGGCTAACCTAACACAAACATTATGGGCCATGCAAAGCTGCCTATCTCTTGTATGAAAGGGTCTTGCTACTCATACCCTGTGAGGTCCCAGCGCCTCGGCCATCTGCATTATCTTCACACACCTTAGGAGAAGATACCCAAGGACCACAGAGGACAGAAGACAACTTACCAAACCATTACGATTTGCCATGACATGATACTTCATCCCTGCCAAGGAACGAAGCTGTTTCCCACAATGATGGCAAGTGAACATTTCCTAAAAGGAAAAAATTGGTACTCGGTGGCAGGCCATTCAACAGAGAAGCAGAATGCCACCAACTGCCACATAATGGGCTGGGGACTTAGCATGTGTTACTTCTTTTTTATCCTCTCACTGACTAACCAAGGTATTTATTATTTCTTCTCCATTCTACCAATGAGGAAACCAAAGACCACAGGTGAAAAATAAATGCCACAACTAGTACACAGCAGGCTGAGGATTCAAATAAAAGTACGTCAAATACAAAGCCTGTGTTCTCTCTACCACATAGCACGGCCACTAATCAGCTCTTATTAGCACAATGAACACAAAGCAGAGGTCTAAAGTTTAGATAAAAAGTCCCAGCAGTTATAAAATGCCAAATAAGTAATCTGTTGGCAGTTTCCCATGTGTTTCTTCCAACCCTCTACGGTCTTCCTCCCCACTGCCTGTCAGGTAGGACGGGAAACACTGCCTTTACCCACAATTTCTAAGCACCACTGTTCCTCCAAACTGCCTAAAAGGAGAGAAAGGACACTCTGTGATCTGCAGTATTGTCCAGAAACAAAAAGCATACCACCACCATTGAGGAAAGGTGTAATAGGGCTCTTCCCTTTCCCGGTAGACATGGCACAGCTTCTAGAATTCATTTTTTTTTTTCAGTAAGATATCAAGTTTCTGAAACTCCTGCACATTTCCCCACTTTCAAAGCCATCTGAACCACTCCAAAGCCGATGTCTCAAAGCCTGGGCAATGCTTCTCATACCAGGATTGAATGGTGGGGCATGGAGATGGCAGCAGCCAGTTTGCTGAGTGCTTCCTCCGCACCAAAGCCCACACTAAGTGTCTTCAAGCCCTTTGACACTGTCAACAATGCTATCTTTATCATTACCATTTACAGACAGGAAAATTCAGGCTCACAGAACTGTAATAAATGAAGGCAGTTTAGGAAGTCTGGACAGCCAAAACATGAAGACAGAGCTGTGTGACCTCCAAAGCCAGGCCCCTAAGAACTGCCTCTGTAAAGAAATGCTTCAGTGTGTCCCTCCTCACAGACGATGCCAACAAAGCAGAGAGAGAGCTACACCCCAGGAAGCCTCCCACAGAAAGCCCACCTGCTGCGTGAACTGGTGGTTCCTTCCTGTGAGCCTGGGGTTTGGGATTAGGCTGAGTTTTAGGCCGTTGCTTCCTCCCTGACAAGACAGAAACTTGAAGCCTGACATGTCCCCTTGACCAACCCCCTCCAGCACCAAAATCCCGGCCACCCCTATCTCCTAAAACACCTTAGGTCCCACTCTCTCAGCCAATGACTCCTTAACTCATGACTGAATGAAAGGGTACGGTCAAGGCAGGATGGAGGCTGTTCCCTCCCTCCACACCCAAAGGGCTCAAAAACCAAGGGCCAAAGTCAGCATCTCTGTCCCTTTAATCCTCAAAGAATAAAGCCCAGTCACCTGAGGAAAAAGAAATGGCAAAGTTCCTCCCTTACCATAAAGTTTATGCTTCTTCTGAGGAAATTCTCCATAGTCTTCGTCGTCTTCCCGCCTGGGCTTCCTTTTCCCTTTGGCTGATACTCCCCCTGACCCCGGTGACGACGGAAACACGAAGCACCAGCTCAGGACGGTGCGAGAAGGAAAGTCTGGTCCTGCCCTCAAAACATCATCCACAGGACCTCGAAGGGAAAGATCCCCCGTGGTGCAGGCTCACAGAAGGGTTGTGACATTTTCGGGAAAGTCTGTGTAACTTCTCATTAACTGACCGAACCTCTCCTCTCCCTTTAAATTGTTCTCTTCCAGGAATCATCAATTCTTCTTGAACAGTGAGGCTCTCACTGAAGAACTGCTCGAGATACAGGGCTCCCAGGATTCTTCAGACTGTGACCCTCCAGAACATATGATCGTATTCGCACTCTCCCTAGCCACCACAGCCTCAAAAAAGGAGCAACCTGGAAGTGTACGGGAGGAAACTCAAATTCCCCGAGGGAGAAGGCTTATTCTAAGTCTATCCTAGAAGAGCAGAATCAGCAGCACGGCCTTTAATACATTTAGAGTCACTTACAGTGGGTATCAAATATGACTTCAGCGTGCCCTCTGTCCTGGGAGTAAGATGCTGGTATTTATACCTTCAGCATGAGGAGAAGCAGCTTGCTTGATCCTCATCTTCCTCCAGCGTGAAGATGTTCGGAAAGATGCTGGAAAATCATTCACTTGTTCATACGAAGAGGCAGATGAAGAACCACTTACGGAGTCGTCACGAGGGATGGTGTACTGGAAACTGTTATCCTTTAGGGGGGAGCACTGGGTCCTGCTACTAACACAACACAAGATACATACCACAGAGAAGGGTTTGGTGCAAAATTCCTTACTAATTCTTTTATATCATAAGATGATACCGGTTACTTGTGCAAAAAACTAACAAACCTGATTCTCCCTACCCCTTTTTGGTACTGGGGATTGAACTAAGGCCTTTGCACTAAGCTATATCCCTAGCCCTTTTCTAACTTTTTATTTTGAGACAAGGTCTTGCTAAGTCTCCAAAGCCCAGACTAGGCTCAAACTTGTGATACTCCTACCTCAGCCTCCCAGAGTAATGGGATTATAGGCATGTGCCACCACATCCCACAAGAAGACTTTTTTTGTTTGTTTGTTTTTTTGAGACAGGGTCTCGCTATGTAGCCCAGGCTGGCCTTGAACTCACTGCAATCCTCCTGCCTCTGCCTCCCCAGTGCTGGGATTACAGGTGTAAGCCAGCACGCCAGCAAGAATACTGATTTTAAAAGGCCAGAATGTAGTCTGTAATCTCCAAAGAACTATAATGCTGGTTCTAACACCCCAAGTACAATTACTACTATACTTCACTGTAGTCAGAAAGAGGAAGCAGTCCACATAAATGATGACCTTGCAGAGCGGGAAGGCATCCCTTCCTAGATTTCTCTAAGAAAAAGTAGGCAAAGTCACACGGTGTTCTGTGACCTTTCAGAAACCCTCCTGGATCTGTGACCAGATGTGTCCACGCCTTTCTATCTGTCCAACATAGGCAGACTCGTTCAAGGGCACTCTGAGGATAGGGAGGAAAAGAATAGTGATGGCAAATCTTCTAGAGACTGAGTGCCAAACCATAACCCAAAACTCACTTATTTATCACAAAGTGCAATTAAACCTGAGCACTGAAGTTTTAGTTTAGAAAAAACAACTCTACATTAACATCTACAAAACAACATTAACATCTACAAAAACAACTCTACATTAACATTTTAAGAAAAAAACACAATAACATTCATGCCATAGGTTCACCACTACTGCCCTAGGCCCTAATCTGATCTCTCTCTCCCTTTTCCTGAGCCTTCTATCTAAACCCTGAGGCCAGGACAGCCCTGTCTCACTCAGGAAACATGATACTCAGCCTCCACAGCTAAAGAAAGAACGTTATCTTGTCTGAGTTGAGCTGGCCAGAGAATCCTGGTAAATAGCTGGATTCAAATTCTTAAATCTAATATGAATCAGTATGTCAGGGAAGAAACATTACTGAGAAACTACAAAGCTCAAGCGTTCTGGGCGACTCGAAATGCAGTAGACAAGCAGTTTCCAAAGCGTGGTCCAAGGACCCCCTAGGACCTGCCTGTTCCAGGTGAACACCTGCACGAGGCCTGCTTTAGACACAGGATTTAGAAAGAGCGCTCTGGCTGCTGTGTGGAAAACAGGCAAAGAGCGAACGGAATGAAAAGTTGGCTTGCTGGCATGCTGCAACAGAATGAAGATGCAAAGACCCTCAGTTCAATCCCCAGTACAAAATAAATAAAGAAAGCAACAAAAAAGATCTGGGCCTGAAGAAAGATTCTGTAGGACAGACGGTGGCGATTCAAGAGAATATGATACAGGCAGAGCTAAGAAGAATGCCACCGTGGCACACAGACACCCGTTTGTGACAGCAGGATGCGGGAGTCACACGGATGACTGTCCTCAGGAAAACATAAAACTCGATAGAGGCCTACTATGGAATACTCTGTAGTTGTCATGTGTAATAAATTCTACACAGATAAGAACTTATCAAAAAGACATAGTGCAGAATGAAAAAGGAAACAGAACGGGGTCACAAGTACCGTCAAGTGCTGTTAGTTTAACCCCCGCCAACAGCCTAACCGCTGTTTTAGGTTTAAAGCCAGCTCGCTTTCTCATTCCACCCCTCATTCCATTTCTGGCTCAAGCTCTGCTCCCCATCCCCGCCTAAAACCTTGGGCCCTACCTCTTGGGGGTGAAGTCTCCACTTCAGGGAACAGCTCCCCACCTCCCCACCCCTGCCACGCTGCTGTACTTGTCATGTTAATGAACCTTCCTGCCTCAATAGGTCGCCTCCTGGTCCTAAATCAACCTAACAAGTACAATGTCATCTCAGTCAGTTAAAAATACATATATAAAGGAGCTGTACTCATCTTCAAAGGACTCATATATATTTAAGGACAAACAGACTTGCTCCCATGTTTCCTCTGGAAGGAAAGGGACAGAAGTGTGGACAGAGGAAACACAACTGGGACGGATGACGTCCACATGCCACGAACAAGCTAAAGGGATTTATAAGGTGGTGATGTTTCTACATTCAAGCGAAGTGGCAGAACATTGACTCTAAGTCGACCTGGAAGGACAAGTATGTGTATTTCAATTCCAAGAGCAACCACTAATAAACAGAGCCAGGCGTGGTGACACACACCTGTAATTTCAGCTACATGGGAAACTGAGACAGGAGGATTGTAAATCCAAGGCCAGCCTGGGAAATTTAGTGAGATTCTGTCTCAAAATTAAAAATAAAATAAAATAAAAACACAAAGGGCTGGGGGTTTAGCTCACTGGGAGAGTGCTTGCCTAGGATGTGCGTGGCCCTGGGTTCAGTCTCCAGCATCAAAACAGACAAAAATCCACATCCACGGCAGTCCGTAAATTTGTGACTTTAAGCATTCATATAATCCAAAAGAACAGAGGCACGGAGAATGAATAATAAATAGGTAGACCTAAATACAACCATATCAATAAACGTTTATGGTCTAAATGCTCCTATTAAAAGAAAATGAGAGTCGATTAATAACCAATAGCCTACTAGTATATGCTACCTACAAGGGACACTCTCTAAATAAAGACATATATAGGAGGAAAATTAATGGATGAAAAATTATACCATGCAATCAGGAAACGTAAGACAGCTGGAGTGGCTAATTTAATTTCAGATAAACAGACCTCAAGACAAAGAGTATTTCCAGAGATAGAGATACTTCACAATGACAAAAATTCAAATTACTAAGAAGACATAATTACCTGTTTTATGCACTTAATAATAGAGCCTCGAAGTACTCAAAGCAAAAACTGACGGAATTGAAGGGAAAACAGACATTCCGCAACCTTAGAAAATTTTGAGAATTCCCAGCGATTAATAGAACTATTATATAAAAATTTACAAAAGATACAAATGATCTGAGCTACACTACAGGCCAACCTTGCTCCGGGAAGTAACATTTATGAAACATTAAATCTAACTCACAGGATATACATTCTCCTCAATGTGCACCCTGTGTACTCACCATGAGGGGTCATATGCTGGGCCATACGCCTTAAACTTTTATTAAATGGATGAAATCACAATGTTTTCTTTGTCCACACTGGAAATAAATTAGAAATCAATGACAGTAAATAATCAAAAAACAAATTTAAAAACCCACAAAAATCACCATGAGGGGTCATATGCTGGGCCATATGCCTTAAACTTTTATTAAATGGATGAAATCACAATGTTTTCTTTGTCCACACTGGAAATAAATTAGAAATCAATGACAGTAAATAATCAAAAAACAAATTTAAAAACCCACAAAAATCCAAATATCTTGAAAACAAACGATATATTTTCTATATAACTCACTGGTCAAAAATGAAATCATGAGGGAAGTTTCAAAAATATTTTTGAGCAACAAAAAAATACATTGAAATGTGGGGATGCAGTTAAAGCAGTACTTAAAAGAAAACTTAAAACTCTAATTGCTAATTAGAAAAGCAGCTCCAAAATCAGTAACAAGATCATTTAAGACACCTTAAAAAGAACAAAGTAAACCAAAGAAGGAAAAATAAGAGAAATCCATTAACTAAAAAACAAACAAGCCAGGTGCGTGGGCCCCATGGCTGTACTCCCGGAATCCTAGCACTGTGGGAGGCTGAGATGGGAGCAAAAGTTTGAGTTCTGCCTGGTCAATTTACTTAGTAGAGAGAGATTCTGTCTCAAAATAAAGAAAATGAAAGGGCTGGGGATGCTGCTCAGTGCAATGACCCTGAGTTCAATCCCTATTGTAAAAAACAGAACAGAAAAACTGGCAAAACTTCTAGAAAATAAGGAGAAAACCTTTGTAATTAAGGGAGGAGAGGATTTCTTAAATAGGGTTAAAAAAACCAAGAAACATAAATGGAAAAAAATTAATGGTAAGTTTTAAATGTCTGCTCTTCAAAAGACATTAAAAGCTGAGCATGGTGGCACATGCCTGTAATCCCAGCACTTGGGAGGCTGAGGCAGGAGGATCACCACGAGTTTGAGGTCAGCCTGGGCTACATAGCGAGACCTTGTCTCAAAAAAAAAAAAAAAAAAAAAAAAAAAAAACAAGACATTAAGAAAATGAAAAGTGTATTTGACTATTTGACTCAGATGTCCATTTTTGGATTGCGTCTCTGAATTTGGGGGCTCTGATTTTTTTCAATTCTTTATATGTTCTAGATAGAAGTCCTTTGTCTGAGGGACAATTGGCTAAAATTTTTTCCCACTAAATGGCAAATAAATACCTGGGATTACAGGTCTGCAGTACCATGCCTGACTAAAATGAGACATTATTGTACAATAATTAAATTAGCTAAAAAGAAAAAGACAGTCTCATATATTGCTGGTGTGAATATAAAATGATACTACTTTGGAAAACAGGCAGTTTCTTAAAAAGTTCACCATACTCCTGCCATGTGACCCAAGCAACCTAGCACGGTAAATACTCTTGTAGGTATTTATGAAGTGAAATGGAAACATTTGTCCATACAAGACTCACGCATGACTGGGCATAGTGGCACACACCTGTGATTCCTGCACTCTGGAAGCCCGAGACAGGAGGATCTCACCTTTAAACCCCAACTGGGCAATTTAGCAACTGAGACTCTGAGTCACAATAAAAAAAAGGGCGAGGGGATGTAGCTCAGTGTGAAGGTCCTGGGTTCAATCTCCAGTACTACACACACGCGTACACACACACACATACATCACACATGAGGGAAACGTAAATCAAAATTACACTGAGATTCCATCTTCCCCCAGTCATAACAGCTATCAAGAAGAACACAGAAACGCACACATACATCCGTACATAAACGCTGGTGAGGACGGGGGCACTCTGACGCCGCTGGAGGGAATGTTAGCTAGTACAGCCAGTACGGAAAAGATGAAGATTCCTCCAAAAACTAAAAATAGAATTACCATTTGATCCAACTACACCCATCCATGGAATACACCCAAAGGAAATAAAATGAGCATACCACAGGGACATCTGCACACCCATGTTTATTGTGGTACAATATACAACAGCCAAGTTAGGGAACCAGCCTAGGTGCTCAGGAACAAATGAATGGATAAAGAAAATGTGGTGTATGTACACAATGGAGTATTACTGGCCATAAAAAAGAATGAAATTTTATCATTTGTAAAAAACTGGAGGGATCTGGAGATCATCACGTTGAACAAAATACGGCAGATTCAAATACTGTGTGTTCTCTCTAATACAGTATATAGACTGCAAAACAGAGGACAAGAAAGGAGATGATTATTTGACAATAGGAAAGGAAGAAGGGAGAAGGGCTGTGTGGATAACAGGGGGCAGGAATACGATCAAAATACATTACACGCATTGAAATCCTCCCCCCAAAAATGTCAAACTAGGGGTGAGGGTGGGGGCAGAGGGGTGATGGGGGAAAATGATTAAAGTTTGTTATGCCCACATACAAATCTGCCAAAAAAGCTGGGGGGGGGGGTGCATGCCTGTAACCCCAACACTCAGGAAGCAGAGGTAGGAGAATTGCCATGAGTTTGAGAGTGGCCTGGACTACATAGTGAGCTCAAGGCCAGCCTGAACTACATAGCGAGACCCTGTCTCAAAACAAATTTTTTAAAAATTTGGATGTAGCTTATAAAATTTAAAATCTGCAGAACTGAAACCCATTCATCTGTACAACCAAGATACACTGATAGAAAATGTGGGGGAGCTGGGCATGGTGGCGTTTGCCTGTAATTCCCAGCACTTGGGAGGCTGAGGCAGGAGAATCACTGAGAGAAGTCAATCTGGGCTACATAATGAGTTCAAGGCTAGCCTGAACTACACAGTGAGATCCTGCCTCAAAAAAAAAAAAAGGGAAAAAATTTGTTATCTAAAATGTGATGGTTTCAGAAATGCATACATATGTCAAGGCTGATCACAATGTAGACTTTAAATAAGGACAGTATGTAATTACATTAATAAAGATATAAAAAAGCTTAATGGAAGACATCATACTATAGCAATACATATGCATATTCATAGCAACGCAAGTCACAATAACTAAGCTGTGAAAACAGCCTAGATGCCCATCAGCAGATGAATGGATAAGAAAATGTACACAATGGAATGTTATCTAGCCATAAAGAAGAAAGAAATCATGTCATTTGCAGGAAAATGGATGTAACTGAAGACCATGATGTTAGGACCGTAATACTAAGCAAAATAAGCCAAACACAAAAAGTTACATGTCACATGCTTTCTCTTATATGAGAAACCTAAAATACAAATAAATAAATGAATAAAATAAAGGACTGGCAGACAAGAAGGCAGACTTTTTGGAAATGGTAAAGGGGATCAGGGTGAGAGGACAGGTAAAGGAAAGGAGGGTAAAGGAACAGAAATGATCAAGATACTTTGGTTAGGTGTGGTTTGGTTTTTGTTTTTTGAAACAGGGTTTTGCTGTGTAGCCCATGCTGGCCTCAAATTCACTAGGTATCCCAGGCTGGCCTTGAACTTGTGGCAATCCTCCTGCCTCAGCTTCCCGAGTGCTGGGATTACAGGCACACGCCACTATGCCCAGCTCAAAATGTGTTACATGCATGTACCTCACTCTTATGTTCTACAAACATACAATAAAAGAAAAAAATCGTTTAATGGTAATTGGCAGTTTTGTAGGTCAAAATCTACCATCCCAAACAATGGTGACAAGCTCTATTCAATAAAGATTTAATAGTACCAATGGGCCACTAACAGCCAAGTGATCCCTCTTAGGCAACTCTCTGTAGAGGAATTTCTTCACTATCAAGGGAACACTTAAAATACCCATATCCCCTCTCACGAATATGCATGAAAAATCCGTAGGAAAAAAATCCATAGTAACAATGATCAGCATGATTAATATACTGGAGATTAAGTCAAAATACTTAGAATCCTTCCCTCCAGGTCTCTGCCTTTTGTTTATAAAAGACTAAACAAAAACAATTCTTGGGCCAGTGAGATAGCTCAGCATCGTAAGCGCCCGCCTGGCAAGCGCGAGGTCCTGAGTTCGACTCCCAGTACCCACATTAAAAAAAAAAATTCTCATGTATTTTAGGCTGTCTACTATCAATTTCTGGCAATTGATCATTTGTTAAAAACCAAATTAATTTCAAATTTCCCTGAAAAATTTTGTTATGAAATAATGACTATAACAAGTGACTTTACAGGTCCGGCACATGACTGTAATCACAGCACTCAGGAGGCTAAGGCAGGAGGATCACCCCACAGCCAGCCTGAACTACATAGTGAACCCTATCTCAAAAAACAAAACAAAAAAATCATAAATGACTTTATAATTTGCTGTTACCAGTGTGGCAAGTTTTAGCTTCTGACAAGAAAAATTTAGCCTATTTATTTAACTCTTCCAATCAAAAAGAATTTTTAAGACCTTACAATTCATTTTTCTACGATTTCATTAGAAAAGTATTTTAGATTATATCAGTATCCTTAGCAGATTTCTTTAATGCTACCTACCCTTACAATCTAGTGTTCTCCATGGTTTCATTCTCTACTCTTCTAGTCTCACTTCTCACCATTGGTCTTGAACTTCACAATCTCATGAAGCTAGTTAAAAATAAGGATTCCCATACCCCAACCCAATGATCCCAATTCTGATTATGGATGGGAGCCCATTCATCTTTACATCTTTCTTGTCTTTTTTTTTAATTTTTTTATCCTTTTAAACATTAGTGTCATCTCTGTATCTTTTAACAGTTATCCCTAGGTGAATCAAGGTATACACTGAGAAACACTGCTTGAGCCACCTTCCCTGGAAGGTCAACTGAATACCCATTTTGTGAAGGAAAGTATTATGCGTCCAATTTTTATACCTGATAATTCTAAATTTCAGGCCAGCTCTTCATCCATGTATATTTCTTCCAAATGTTGCTCCTCATTCAGAAATTCCTGGTTTAGCAAATGACTCCAACATCCACTTGCCATAGCCAGAAAGCCAAGGACATCCTCTGTTCCTTCCTTCTACCTCTCTCCTCATCAGAACCAATGCCCTGCAACCCGCCCTCCCCCATGCCAGTCATACAGAACTACTGGCTATCCTGTTCACTTCTTTGAACTGTTCAAATGTTGTACTGTCTTGTGGAAACCCATTCGTCTAGCTAACTGCATTATTCCTCAACTTTCAAGGCTCTGCTTAGGAATGACCTACTCTGATAACCCATTCCTTCCAAGCCATCACTTGCCTTTCCCAAAAGTCACTTTAAGTTTCCATTTTAAAGTATTTAGTTATTACACTGTGTTGTGTTTATCTACTTGCCAATCTCCCACTTTGGACTACTTCTGTTTTTCATATCCATATATCTAACCTACACAATGGGTTAGATACACAAAGCACACATTTAGTAAATGTTACCTGAATGAATCATCTAATGAGTTTATAGTTCATGAGAATATTTTCTTTTGTTTTAACCGTGGAAAAATACAGCACATTCAATATACAAAATAAACCTGTCTTGCGGCCAAATACTTTGATTTCTTACAGCCATTTTCATCTTCCTTCCAAAGCTCATCATTGTATTTATGTGCATGAAATCATGCGTGGAGAAATCCAGGACTAACACTGAGTCAAACGTCCCTTTTTTGTTTTGTTTTGTTGCAAGCCATGTATTCCTCTCCAACAAGACGTTTAGACATGCACGGTCCAATCCAGTAGTCATTAGCTACAGATGACTACTTCAACTTAAGTTAAATAAAATTTAAAATTCAACTCCTCAGTTGCACTAGCCACATTTCAAGTGTCTAAAGCCCAAAAGCCATACGCAGCTGGAGGCGATGACACTGGGCAGTGCGGACGCAGCATTTTCACCAGCTTTAGGGGCAGAGCTGGAGGCACAGTCACAAAAAGACCTCAGAACCCCCCCTTACTTCTTTGCTCCCGTGACTCTGGCGCCCCTCTGCTGCTTAAAGGACGTGGGCCCCGGGGTCTCTCAAGTCGCAAGCGTGGGCGCGAGCGCGAGGGTCTCGGCACCTCGACCGCGGAGAGATGAAGCCCCCTGCGCCGAGAAGCAACGAAGCTCTCCCGGCGCGGCTACCTGAAGCGGAAGGAGGTGGCACCTCCCGGACAAGGGCGTCGTCCTCCTTCCCTGAAACGTAAAGCCGACACCAGAGCCTTCGCCTTGCGCCTTCTCAAAGCCCTGCCCCAGGGAGAGGCTCTGGAAAGGGCAAAAGACAACAGCGGACGTGGCAGGGATGCGAGGACGTAAACGGGACCGCACCCACGGCAGCCTGGCGAGGAGCGAGCACAGGAGGGCGGGCACCAGGAAAAACACGGGGGAGACGGGCACGGGCGGGTGTGGCCGGAAAGCGCGGGGCGCACGACGGGGCCCGAGGAAACCAACTGAGCAGGGACAAAGGCGGGGGCTGCACAGCGCCACGGTCACGCGCGAAACTCGGCGGGCACCGCACGAGTCCGAGGGCGTCACTCCCTCCCCACGCCCGCCACCGTCACCCGAGGGCCCGCGCAGCCCAGCGCCTCGTCCGCTCGCCTCCCCTCCCGGCGCGGACTCCGGGCGCCCGGCCCGCTCTGAGCGCCTCGTCCGCCTCGGGGCTTCCAGGGGGCGGCGGGGGCGCAGTCACGTGACGACCCACGGCGCGCAGCCCGCGGAGACGGGGCCGGGCGCGCGGCGGAGGCGCGGGGTGTGGAGCCGCCGCCCGAGCCCCGCCCCGCGCCCCGCCCCCGCGCCCGCCCCGCCCCCGCGCCCGCCCCAGCCCCGCCCCCGCGCCCGCCCGAGCCCCGTCCGCGCGCCCGCCCGCGCCCGCCCGCGCCCGCCCGCGGGGGAGCTCGCGGATGCGCACGGAGACCGAGTGCTGCCCCTTTATTGGTCTTGGAGGAGGCGCGGACTCAGTCTCGCTCCTCTCCCGGGCGGAGCGGCCTCAAAGCCCTCTCCGTGCCCAGGCGGCGGGGATCGGAGGGCGCTGGATGGAGAGAGGAGGGGACGTCTGTGATCGAGCAGCTTCGGGCCGCGGACGTGCCCTGCTTTTGGACTTCGTGGCGTCCATAGAAGGCACGTTTGAGTAACTCTCGGAATCTTTTAGGCAGACTATGTGTGGGCCTCTCCTTAGGGGAACTGTCCGCGAGTCTCTCCTTCGGGGGGCTCTGGGGGCTTTTCTCAGCGCCACCGCCTTGGCTCCGCTCGGAGTGGCTGTGCCGGCTTCGCTCGGTGGCACTGGGATGAGCTCTCTCCGAGGGGCTTGGACGCGTCCTCTCCGAGGGCCTGCGATGGCGTCTCTCCGAGGGGCTGCGCTGGCTCCTCTCGGGGGGATTTTGTCCGGTTCTGTCCCTGTAGGGCCCGTGGTGGTGCTGCACCTCGTGTGTGTGTTTCTCTTCGAGATGACTCTGCAAGGTTTTCTTCCAAAAGGAACCAGGTAGATTTCTCCCTTGGGCCTGAAGTCTGGTTCCTAGTTTGAGCACGTTCTTAGACTCTTGGCTGGAGATTTCATCTCTGTGAAAGTTTTTCTTTGCACCTCTGTTACTGGCGTTTTGAACTGGACCCAGCGGTTGAACGATTGAGATAGTGTGGAAAGTAACTCCTCTTTGGGAAGCTGTGGGTTTGGGCAGTTGTAGAGGTCTGGGACGGGAAAAGCTCTCTCTTTTTGGCTGTGGAGCTGATCTCCGTCGGTCTGTCTCTCCCCAAAATACGCCCTCCTGCTTAGTGATTGAACTTGTTGCCCTTTGCTTGACAACTGGCATCCTCTCTCTTTTGCTATCTCTTGGTAAGTGATAGCGCCTAGATTTTTGTTGTGAACTGTAGTTTTCACTGGACCACAAATTGTCTATCCTTGACCTGTCCTCAGGCTTCTGACCAACAAAAGGCATAATTCTGTGTGCTGTTTGGAATACCTTCTTTAGGCCTTGAAAAAGCAGTTGCATGAACTTGGGATGGGACGATTTCTTGGGGTGTCTTTTTAAAGCAGCAGCACTTCTCTGAGCTGCTCCAATCCTCTTCCTCCTTAAAGTGGCTGGTAATTCCCTGGAGGTACTGTCTATTGTGGTTCTACTGTACGGGTAGAACTTTGTGTTTTGTGTTCTAGGTCCCTTTGTGATTCTTTTCATTGAATGTTTTGAATCAGAGGACTTTTTTGTCCCCGCTTTAGCGAATTTTCCATCATGATTACTTTCAGAATCTCTCTCTGACAGGGAGTGAACTTTAGGGAATGCATAGAGCTCAGACTCTCCAACTTCTGTCTTTCTGACTAATTCAGGGCTGCTCCATTGCTTTCTGCTGACGTGGACTTGGAAAGCAGCAGGAGACTGGGAAGATCCAGACGGGAAATCTGTCGTGGGACCAACACGCTTGGAAGCTGGAGGATGGATTTCAGCTTTCTTTTGTGACAGTGACACAGGGCTTCTTCGTGTGGTGTGTCTGTCTCTTCCGTGATTCTTTGAGACTCGAGGTCTTTTTCCAGTTCGCAACCTAAAGCCAAGACGCAGCCGAACCTTACCATGGCCTTCAGGAGTGCTCACGAGGTGCAGCTGTGGATAGACAAGAACATAAGGCCCAAAAGTGGAATGTGGAGTAGCATGATTGCAATTAAATCCTGAACACTGGCCACACTGTAGGCAGATGGGATATTTTAGGACAAGACCTGAAGCTAGAGGTGGAGGCACATTAGGAGGTATTTGACTTCTTATGAGTTTTGCTGCGATTTTTAGCTGCAGATCTTGTAGCAGGTGGGACTGTTCTGAGAAGTCATTCTTGGCCTGAGAAAGGTAACTTGGTTTTGGGGAGTGTAGAGGCTCAAAAATCCTCGTCTGTGAATTTTCTGGTGTTAACTCCTCAGAGTCCCCATTCTGGTACACCTGTCCTTGATTCAAATCCTCATATCCCATGACCTTAGGAGGCTCTTTTGTTATCCCTGTGGATTTTACAAGCTGAAGCCTTTGCTCCTGAGTCAATACTGTAGGTTACTCAAATGAGGATGTTTGCTTTGAGGCTAATTCTGCAGATTTTATTTGAATATTTGGAGTTGGGGTTAATTCCACAGGTTTTACCAGTTCTTGAAGATATGGCCTTGGATGGAAATCTAAACAATTCGTTACTTCAATCCCTGATTTTATGGCTACTCCTATTGGTTCTACAACCTGAGGAATTGGTCCTACTGCTAATTCCTCAGAGTTTACAATTTGAAAGAGTGGCCTTGGGATTAACACAGTCTTTACAATTTGAAACCCTTTCAACTCCATTGTTTCCAAAGTTTGGTGTGTTGGCTCTGTGATTCTTGTAGAATTTGCACACTGAGGTTTTGGCCCTGAATAGGATGTAGAAGAATTCACACCCTGCAAAGGTGGCCCAGGGTTGCAACCAGTAGAATTTATACAGTGAGATCTTGGCCCTGAAGAGAATGCAGAAGAATTCACACCTTGCAAAGGTGGCCCAGGGTTGCATCCAGTAGAATTTATACAGTGAGGTCCTGGCCCTGAAGAGGATGCAAAAGAATTCACACCCTGCAAAGGTGGCCCTGGGTTGCATCCAGTAGAATTTATACAGTGAGGTCCTGGCCCTGAAGAGGATGCAAAAGAATTCACACCCTGCAAAGATGGCCCAGGGTTGCAACCAGTAGAATTTATACAGCAAGGTCTTGGCCCTGAAGAGGATGCAAAAGAATTCACACCCTGCAAAGGTGGCCCTGGGTTGCATCCAGTAGAATTTACACATTGAGATTTTGCCCCTGGAGTGCAGGCAGAAGAATTCACACCTTGCAAATGTGGTTCAGGGTTGCACCCAGTAGAATTTATACACTGAATTTTTGGCCCAGGGGAGGATGTAGAAGAATCCACACCCTTCAAATGTGGCTCAGGGTTGCACCCAGTAGAATTTACACACTGAGGTTTTGCTCCTGAAGTGCAGGCAGAAGAATCCACACCATTCAAATGTGGCTCAGGGTTACATCCGACAAAATTTACACACTGAGGTTTTAGTCCTGGAATGGATGCAAAAGAGTTTGTACCTTGCAAATGTGGTCCAAGGCAGAGCACCTTAGATTTTATATCTTGAAACTCTGTTGTAGGTTTCAGCTCAGATGATTTTATACCTTGTAACTGTGACCCGGTATTGAAGGTCATAAAATTTTTACATTGAATCTGTGACCTTGGATTCAATTCAGAGGATTTCCCACCTTGTAATTCAGACTCATGCTTGAATTCCAGAGATCGCTTATCTGGAAGCTTGTTTTCTGTGCACAACTCAAAAGACTTTATCCTTTCCACCTGAGGCGCAGGGGTGAACCCTGCAGGTTGTGCACCTGGGAGCTTTGTTCCCAGGCATGGCTCAGATTTCACATCCCGTGACTGTTCTTCAGAATTGAATTCCATAGATTTCATATCTTGAAGCTTTGTCCCTGGACATAATTCTGAAGATTTTACATATTGCAAATGTGGCCCAGAATTGAACACTATAAATTTTGCACTTTCAAATTGTGGCCATTGCCCCAATCTATGACATTTCTTATCTTGGTGCTGATTTCCAGCATTGAGTTCAGAAGAGAGTTTTGCAACCTGCAATTCTGAGCCATCGCTGACCTCTGTGTAATTTATTGTTGGAAGGTTTATAGACTCAGATTTCACACCTTGCAACTCGGCGCTTGGGTTGAATTCCACAGATTTCATACCTTCATCATTTATTTGTGGCGTCAACATAGACAATTTCCTATTTTGTAATGGCGGTGCAGAGTTGGACCCTAAAGATTTCCTATATTGTACCTTACTTAGAGTCAACTGAAAAGATTTCTTATCTTGCCGCAGTGACCGAGGCATCATTCCCACAGATTTCTCCTTTTGAAGCTTTGTCTCTGGGATTATGTCAGATTTCACACCCTGCAAGTATGGTCTAGAACAAAACTGTATAGATTTTGTATCTTTAAACTTTGTCCCTGGGATCAGCTTAGATTTCACATCTTGTAACTGGGGGCCTGAGCTGAATTCCATCAGTTTCGTCTCTTGAAGTTTTGTCCTAGGTACTGACTCGGAAGATTTTACGTCTTGCAACTGTGGCTGAGGTTTGAAGTCTGTAGATTTGACACCGTGAATCTTGTTTTCCCATGGTGAAATCGGACAATGGTCTACCTTTCAACTGTGAGCAGGGGCTCAACCGAATACAGTTTATATATTGGGACTTTGTCTCAGGTGTCAACGTAGGACCGTTTGTACTTTGCCACTGGGGCCCAGAGTTGAACTCCTCGGATTTCATACCTTGAGGTTTTGTCTGAAGAGCCAGTTCAGGTGATTTCATACTTTTCAAGCACAGTAGAGAGTTCAGCTCGACAATTTCATCACTTTGTAACTGTGGCCCTTGGCTTAATGTCCTGGATTTCACGTCTTGAAGCTGTGGTTCTTGCACGAACACTGCAGACTTCCTACCTTGAAGCTGCATTCCTCGGGATGCCTCTAAAGGTTTTACTTGCAGCTGTAGTCCTGGCATCAGCTCAGGAGATTTCACATTTTGCAAATGAAGCTGTGGTTTGAATACCATGGATTTTACATCCCAGAGCTTTGACCTTGAAGTCGGGTCATGTGATTTCATACTTCTGAACTCTGGCCCAGATTTCAAATCAATGAGTTTGAATACTTGAGGCTGATACTCTTGGAGTGACACCAAAGACTGTATACAGTGGAGCTTTGACCTTGGAGGCAACTCAGATGTCTTCACATTTCTCAATTGTTTTGAAAGCTTCGACACTAGAGCTGTGACACCTTGAGACTGTGGCCCACAATTTAGCCCAGGTTTTATAACTTGGAACTCTGGTCCTGGCATCCACTCAATAGACCTCATACTTCCAAGCTGTGGCCCTTGGTAGATCTCTGCAGATTTCCTTCCTTGAAACTGTGGCTCTGACGTTGATCCAAAAATTTTCCCTTTTCGTAGCTCTGACCCTGGGAACAACTCAGGGGTATCCCCACACTGTAACTGCAGCTCAATGTCAAATTTCATAGATTTTGCACCTTGAAATTTTGGCCGAGTCAATTCAGATGACTTCATACCTCCTGACTGTATGGAAGATTTCAACTCTGTGGGTTTGACACCTTGAGATTGTGTCTTCAGATTTGATCCTATAGATTTCACACCTTGGAACTCAGGTCCTGGTATCCACTGCAAAGATCTCATATTTCCAAGCTGTGGCTCTTTGTTTAATTCCACAGTTTTCACACCTTGAAGCCGTGGCTCTGAGGTTGATGCCTCGGTTTTCCTGTTTTGTAGCCCATGTCTTGGGAACCATTTAGGGGTTTTCACACACTGTAACTGTGATTTAGGATTAAACTCTGTAGATTTTGGTCTTTGAAGTTTAGGCCTTAGAGTCAATTCGGATGACTTCATACCTCCTGACTGTATGTAAGACTTCAGTTCTGCAGGTTTAATACCTTGAGATTTTGATCTGAGACTTAACCCTACGGAGGTCACACGTTGGAACTCAGGTCTTGATAGCCACTGAATAGTTTTCATACTTCTAATCTGTGGCTCTTTGTTTAACTCCACAGTTTTTATATCTTGAAGCTGTGGTCCTGGGGTCAACTTGGGAGATTTCCTACTTTGCAACCGTGGTTCATATTTGAATGCTTTAGCTCTTACATCTTGAAGAAGTGGTTCTGGAGCCAATTCAAATGATGTCCTATCTTTCGACTGTATCTTGGAATTGAGGTGTACTGATTTTATACCCTTAGATTTTGACTCTGGAACTAATTCCAAAGACATTATACTGTCTGACTCAAATCCTCTCTTCAGTTGTTCTAAATTTACATGTTTCCATCCTGGTAAGTTTACAAATACCTGGCTATCCTGTTCAGGATCAAGAGTTAAACTCACTGGTGTCACCCCTTGAAATCGTTCCTTTGGGTCTAAATCCATAGATTTTGCTCCTTGAAACCCTTGTCTTCTGGTTACATTCACAGATTCTGCTTCCTGCCTCTTTAGCCTTGAGGCCAACATCTTAGATTTTTCACATTGCTGCTGTGGATCTGGAGTATACTCTACAGAGTTTAAATTTTGCAGCTTAGTAAATGGGGTAATACTCACAAGTTTCATATCTTGCATTTGTGGCTCTGAAATCAGTTCCTCAGGTTTCATACTCTGTATTTGAGGCCTTTGAAGAACCTCCATTGATTTAACAACTTGAAGCAATGGATCTGATAGAAAAGCCACAGAATCCCTACCTTGCATCTTTGGCCCAAGTTTCAATTCCATAACTCTCAAATCTTGAACCTTTGTACCTGGGACTAACTCCTCAGTTTTCAAATCTTGAATTCTTGAACCTAGAGTCACCTCCACAGATTTTGCACCTTCTAGCTGGGGTTTTGAGGTTAATGCCAGAGATTTCAGACCTTCTAGACATGGTCCTGGAGTTAAGACCACAGATTTCTTGTCTTTCAGCTGTGATCCCAAAGGCATTGACTCCGATTTTAAACCTCGAAGCTCTGAACGTGGGGCCAGCTCCCCCGCTTTTATGCCTCCTGTCTGTGGCCCTGGGCTTAACACCGTAGATTTGACTTCTCTTGGGTTTGGCTTTGGTGTTAACTTCATAGATGTCACGTCTCCCAAATGTGGCCTTGGGGTTGAATCCACAGATAACATATCGTCTGGCTGTGCTTCTGAGATCAGCTCCTCAGATTTTAAACCCTGAGGCCTTGAGACTGGGATCTGCTCCACAGGTTTTGTATCTTCTAGCTGTGGCTCTTGGATCAATTGAGAATATCTCATACCTTGTGACTGTTGCCCTCTGGTCGACTCAGAATGGTTTACACGTGGTAACTGTATCGCTGTCGCCAACTCCATAGAATCTACATTTGGTATCTGTGGCTTTGTACTTGTATCTTGCAAATGTGGTTCTGGATCAGTCTGCCTAGATTTTACTCCCTGGAGCTGTGGCCTTGAGATCAAGTCAATAACATCTGGTTTTGGTCCCGTAATTAATTCTGTAGCTTCTACTACTAATGGTGATGACCCAGAAGTTAATTCAACAGATTCCAAATTTTGCGGCAATGAACCTGATTTCTCATGTTGTATCTCTGGCCTTAGAGTCAACTCCAGAGATCCAGTTTCTGCTCGTGGTTCTTGGATGGCCCCCTGGGTCTTATCAACCTGAGGGAATGATAACCCCATAACTTCTGTGTCTTTATAGTCTGACTTTAGGGGTAACTCCAACAATTTGGTAACTTTTGAACATGGTTCTATGTTCAGATGAACAAACTTCATACCTTGGGGCTGTGGCTCTGGGGTCAATACCTCTGATCCAGGTGTCAAGTGCAGAGATTCTTTTACTGTGTGTTGTAACTCTGGAGTCAACCCTATCACTTTTACAGGTGAGAGCGTAGTCCCCGTAGTGTCGTGGAGTGATGATGGGCTCATTTTTATAGATTCCGAAGTTTGGCTCAGTGAAACTGGGGTAATTCCTAAAGTTGATTGTGTCAACCCGACAGATACTTCCACTCGGTGACAAGTATCATGGGTCAATTTTGCAACTGTTCCTTGATACCCTAAATCTGAGACCATCCCTGAAGATTCTGAGGCTTGCTTCTGTGGGGTCAGTCCTTCGGGTTCTGTGGCATGGTGATTTTGATCAGAGTTCAACTTGCCTTGAGATATTGGCTGAGGGGTCAAACCCTCAGATGCTATAATTTGTGACTGTGGTTCTGTGATCATAGCCATGGGTGAAGCCAGTGCTGCTGAGGTTACATTTAGGGAATGTATGGATTGATGTGATGGTGTCAGAATCTTCCTTGCTGACTCCATCGCTTTAGGTAGTGACTCTAGAGGTAAACTCACAGATTCTACAACTCCCCAGTGGAGCAATAGCAGTAGGAGAGCTACGGGGAGGAAGTCAAACCATCTGGCTGAGTTGCCCTTGGGGTCAAATTTGCAATTTGAGACTGCGAACCTGGAATCAAACCCCCAGATTCTATTTCATGTGACTGTGCTGGCAGCATCTCCCTGAAAACTCCTGGTTTGTGCCACTGGAGTTATGTTCATGCGATCAATGAACCTGATGTAATGGTGTTGAGAGGTCAGTTTCCGATGACTCTGTGTTTGAATGTACTAGGTCTAGAGTAATCTTTACTTGTTCACATGGATTGACTTTGTAACCCTGAAGTCATCATTCAATGATCCCACGACTTGAGCTTTGGCCCTGGGGCCACTTACACAGCTTCCATGACTGTGTGTTGTGGCATCATCATTGTGTCCAACAGTGTAATTAATATCCACAGACTCCATGGCTTGAGATATTGTGGCCTTGGGGTCATTCCTACTGGTTTCGTGATATATGGATGTGATTCATAAATCATTCTCTTAGAATCCATGACTTGAAGCAATGCTACAGGAGTCATCTTCACATTACCTATGACTTGATTTAGTCCCTGAGGCCCATCCTGTTCGGTTCTACGACTTGTTGCTGAGTCTTTGGCGGTTACCTCATGGACTCAGTTACTCGATTTGGTGGTTTGGGAGTTACATGCACTGTTTCCATGACTTTCATTGGCTTTACAACTTGATTTGGTGCCTGTGGTAACAAATCCACAGATTCTGTCATTTCTGAATGTGATTCTGGGATCAACCCCTTTGCATCCATGACCTGAAGCAGTGCAGTGGAGTTATCTTTATGTTATCTGTGCCTTTATAAGGAAGCCTTGGTGTCAGCTCCTTATTAGTCACTTGTGTATAACGCTGCCTGAATTCTTTTTTCTGGAATATCTATGGCGCTCTGCCCTGTACTAAGGTCTGGCACATACTTGAGTCCTTCTTCAGTAAAGCAGCTTCTTCTTGAGTTATGTTACCTCCTAAATGTCTGGGAGGTGGAGCGCCCACTGATGTAGCCAAGGATTTTGGATCTGAGGATTTGGAGGTCATTCCCGTATTGTAACTGCTTCATGAGATAAGTGACTGTGAAATTTTTGTTTCTGTCATATTTAATCCAGATTCACTCCAGTGTCCACATGGAGCTGAAATGATGCAAGGTCTGGGGATTTATTGTTGATATTTTGCTCAGTGCTTTGATGGATGAGTGTAGATAAATGGGTTTGGGGGTCCTCTAGTTCAGAGACTCCTCCTGGTACTTTAACCAAATAATTCAGCATTGCCATGATTTTTTCACGGGCACAGGCACTGTTTGTTCCTGCAAAGTACAAGCTTCCAAGATATATGTCCTCTCTAGCTCCCCTCTAGCCAAAGGAGAGAGCCGGGGCAGAGGCACCCCTGGGAGTCGTGGTCTTTCTTCAAAACAGAATTTGGCCCATGATCTAATACCGAAGGATTCCTGCTCTTCTCTTACCTTTTATGTTTTTTCTTCTTGTTCTGCAAACTTTGGGGGTTCAAACGTAGATGTCATAAAATAATTTGTGGTGGTAAGTGTGAAAGAGCTTCAAATCTGAAGTTCTGGTTCCTCAGGCTCTGACAGCTGAAAAGGTGGCAGGGATGCGCCTTCCTTCCTGAGCACAGATGGTTGCTCTTCTGCGGGAAAGAGGCAAACGATTGCTCTGGACTCGCCAAGATGTCCCTTCAAAGAGGGCCAGAAGGTAAGAGCTATTGCTTGATGATCCAGAGGAGAGGCTGAGATCAGTGGAGTACGCTGCCCTCTCACAGACGCAGCAGGGTGGAAGAGCCCCTGAGCCTCAAGAAGAGAAGGGGTGGGAGAAGTCACATCCCATGGTTCGGGACAGGTCCAGTTCCATGAGACATAACTCTAAGAGACAAAGAGGAAAGTTTCTATTTGCTTTGGAGTCAGAAAAAGGAAAAAAAAAAAAAAAATGGAAATGGAAAGAAAGTGTCCTTTTCAAATGCAAAATATTTTTGGCCTCAGGGAGAGTTGGGACATCGTCAAATAATGATGAAAAAACTTCCTCCACTGGGCAAAGGTAGGCAACATTCCTGAAATGATTCTTTGACCCAATTGAATTTAGGACTTTCCCCACTGCCACTTTCAGCCAGGCATGGTGGGACAACACCCCTAATCCCAGCACTCTTGAGAAGTCAAGGCCTGAGAATTGCAAGTTCAAGCCAGTCTTGGGCAATTTAGCGATTTAGGGGAACTTGCCCCAAATAAAAAAAATTTTAGAGCCAGGCATGGTGATGCATGCCTGTAATCCCCAGCACTTAGGAGGCTAAGGCAGGAGGACTGTCTCAAGTTCAAGGCCAGCCTGCGTTACATAGTGAGTTCAAGGCAGCCTGAACTACACAGCAAGACCCTGCCTCAAAAAACAGAATAAAACAAAAAAATTAATTAAAAATTTTTAAAAGGGGCTGGGGATGTAGCCTAGTGCAAAGGTTCTCAGTTCAATCCCCAATACCAGGAAAAAAAAAAACAAAAAAAACTATTTCCCCCTTTGCTCCCTCTTTTTGCTCTCTTCTCCTCTTCTCCGTCTTAAATGCTCTACAACCTTCAATCCTCCCACCCAGAAACTATGTTCTCTGACCTTGCACTTTCCAGTTCTTGGATGATCCGTTGAAGACTCTGTCCATTGACCAGAGACTGTGTTCCTGAGCCCAGTACGCAGGGAGTCCTGAAATACTGATGCAACAGAATACGTCAGTGTAATTTAAGTGATATCAAAGTATCAGTAGCAAACCATAAGAGGAGAGATTTAACTTAGCCAAGAGACAACTATCATAATGAGGGGAAGAGACCAAGTATTTTGCTCCTGACTTTTACAGTTAGGATGGTTTATCAGTAGGACAGGCTGAAGACAAACTTCACTCACTGTGTTAGGTTATCTTCGCTGCCCTCCATCCTGAGGTTTTCTTCTGACTCTGAATCTGGGAATCAGGATGAAGAATCTATTAGCATTGTGACTACTGAAATCGTCCAGCACAACCTTCTCATTTTGCACACAAGGAAACAAGATGAAGTTCATGCCAAGATCATAAAGCTAAATAGTGATGGAGCTCAGGTCTCAAGTGAAAAAAATGATGATAATACTATGCTGCCTGAGTCATGCAGTAGATGTTGGCCTTGTGTAGAGCAGGGATGATCATAGAAACAAGAAGTTGGAGTGGAGAAAACAGGTCCTGATATATCTTTTTCTTCAGAGGAGTCTCCTCTGACATCTGTGGTAGGAAGAAAAGACAAGCGAAGCTTCCCTTACCAAACTCTTAGTAGTTAATCTCTTGTTTATTCTCCTATCTTACCATGATTCTTTTCCTTACTTTGGTCTTTGCATAAAAACTGAAGAAAAAAGAACTATGAGTAAAGAACCATGGAAACATCTCTTTGGCATGGTGGCATAGGCCTGTAGTCCCAGAACTCGGGGAGCGTGAGGCAGGAGGATTGCCAGGAGTTCGAGGCCAGCCTGGGCTACTTATTGAGACCGTGTCTCAAAAACAAAACAAAACAAAATGAAAGAATAGCATACTTCTTCCATTTACATCCTCTTTTTCAACCTCCCTCTGCCTATTTTTTCTCTTCTCCTTTTTTTTTTCCTTTTCCCTCCTTCCTTTCCCTCTCCCTCCTTCCTAGTTCTCCTTCCCCATTTGAACATTTTTCCACTGCTATTTAAGGCTAGAATTTAGAGCAGATAGACAGCTGAACCAGCCATTAGCCTTGAGCTGAAGAGTAAAGGATAAGATTGTTCTGACCTGTGCATTTCTGGATCTTTTTCAGTTTATGTTGCTTTGAAGTCTAGAGAAGCACAAAAAGAAAAAGTAAAATCAGGTTATTGTGTTAGCTTTATATTACTGGGACAAAATACCTCATTCACACAACTTAAAGGAAAAGGAGCTTAGTTTGGCTCACAGTTTCAGAGATTTCAGTCCATGATGGGCTGACTCGGAGGCAGAAACGTCACGGCACAGGGCATGGCAGAGGAAGGCTGCTCACCTCATGACAGCCAGGAAGCAGAGCCAGCAAGGAAGAGCCAGAGAGGGAGGGGCCAGGGACCAGATACAGTCCCCGAGGTCACCCCTCATGACCCACCAACACATGCAGGAGTGTATGTACTCGTCTCCGAGGCGTCTCTCAACCCAGTCATGTTGACAATCAAGATTAACAATCGGGGCCGGTGAGATGGCTCAGCGGCATAAGCGCCGGCCCGGCAAGCGCGAGGTCCTGAGTTCGACTCTCGGTACCCACATACAGAAAAAGGGCTGGTGATATCGCTCAGTGGCACAAGTGCCTGCTGGCAAGCGCGAGGTCCTGAGTTCGACTCCCGGTACCCACATATGAAAAAAGGGCTGGTGATATCGCTCAGCGGCACAAGTGCCTGCTGGCAAGCGCGAGGTCCTGAGTTCGACTCCTGGTACCCACATACAAACAAACAAACAATCAGAGTTACATTCTAGGTTACCAACTTATTAACAGCACATCTCGTCTTATAAAGAATAGTGAAACAGCTGGCATCTTCTATAACGATATCATTAACTGCCACCACAGTCATTTATTTATGAATCATTTATTGAGTACTAAGTTCTAGGTATTATGTGGGGTGCTGAGACTACAAAGATTAGTATGATCCCTGTACTGAGGCACTTACACTAGTAAGGAACAGTTGTCTCAACAGGTTAAGTTAAAATACCACATGGTAAAAGCGGCAACAGAAATACTGGCCACCCCAGGCTACATAGCAAGTTCAAGGCCAGCTGGGGGCTACATAGAAAGACCTTGTCTAAAAAAATTTTTTTAATTAAAGAAAAGAAGGAAGGAAAAGGAGGAGGGAAGGGGAAGGAAGGGACGGAGGAAGATAATATTAGGGAGTGCAGAGGACAGTGATTAACTTCCTAAGAGAGAAGGGAATAATTAATAAATTGCCAGTTTTACTGATGTTTGAAGAATCTGCAGATTTTAGGTGAAAAAGAGCATTGCAGGCCAGTGGTGCTACTGAGAAGATCAGCATGTCTGATTGTTAGGTGCATTTTGCCTAAATGGTGGGAGATCAGGTTGATAAGGGCGCAAAAGCAAGACTCTGTGCTAATGGTATCAATTTCAATTTTATTCTAAGGTCAGCACATCTTCCCAAGAATAGTTAATGAATTCCTGCAGGTTTTTGAACAGGTGACTCAGGTCATTTTAAAGGCAGCTAATGACCATTTCGTTACCACTTCAATCGGACAACTGATATTTATACTTTCCTTTCGCATCAGGCCATCAGTCTCTGAGAATGTATCAAAAAAAGGTAGACAGTGGGACCTCATGAATATGCTCGTGACTCGGTAAACCAGTGCACCTCTCACTGAATACCCGGACAGCAGTGGCGGATATTCATGTTCAGACGCTTTTCAATTCATTTTATGCTTAGTCACATATGATTTAATAGTGTCAATAATGGACCATTGATTAAGAACCAAAAGAAAAAGTGATGTTGAAATATAAATTAATAGGCTTACAAATGACCTTTCTATATATTTATCTCGAAATGATCTAAAACATTTGCATCACAAAACATCTGGAAATGCTGAACAAAACACAACATCCTTTTAAATGCAGAATTTAGTTCCCATGAAAATGAAAGAAAAATCAGGATGAAAGCAACATTGAGAGAACTCTTCAAAATGGAATCAGAAGGCTATTAAGGTAACAGGATTTATGCACATCTCGAGCTGCTGCCAGGAATGTGAACTCTGGTGACCTCTACTCTTTGACTGCAGGTATCTGAACAAACATATGGAGAGATGACAATTACGTTGTACCCAGAGACTCAAGATGCTGAGTAAGAAGTTACCAGATTTGAGAAGGCAGTGGTGGCACACGCCCATAATCCCAGAACTTGGGAGGCTGAGGCAGGAGGAGTGCCGTGAGTTTGAAGCCAGCCTAGGATACATAATGAGTTCAAGCTCAGCCTGAACTACATAATGCGACCCTGTTTCAAAAAAACCAAGAATAATAATAATAAATAGTAATAATAATAACAATGGTATTGTGATTAAGCATCTTGCTTGTTTTCATTAAGCACTCTTGCTATGTTGCCCAGGCTAGCCTTAAACTCCCTGGACTCAAGCAATGCTCCTGCTCAGCCTGCCAAGTAGTTGGGGACTACAGGTGTGCACCACCACGCTCAGCTGATTAAACATTTTTTTGGTTAAACATTTTTTAGAGTCCTTATCTTTTAGATATACTCTCTAAAACATTTACAAATTAAATTATATTATCTGAGATTTGTTTCACAGTAAGGTGGTAAAAGTTGAAGCAGGGTGATGGACCCATTGAGATTCATTATATACTTCTATGTACTTTTTTTTTTTCTTGTGGGTACCAGGGGTTGAACTCAGGACCTCGCGCACCAGCAGGCGCCTATGCTGCTGAGTGATATCACTGGCCCTTTTTTCGTATGTGGGTACCGGGAGTCGAACTCAAGACCTCGTGCTTGCCAGGCAGGTGCTTATGCTGCTTAGCTATCTCACCGGCCCACTTCTATGTACTTTTGATTTGTTTGAAATTTTCCTTAATACCTTGTAATTAATAATAACATACTATAATTGCTATATAACCGTTTAAAACCCTGTATATTGCAAGCTAAATATTATTGAGAGAAAGTAAGAAAGTTGAAATAAATGAGAAACGAATTCATGGATTGGAAAACATTTTTAGGATGTTAGTTGTCTCCAATCTAAACTAATAAATTCAGTGTCATCCTAATCAACACCCTGCATGCTTTTGTGTGACAATTAACAGGATAATTCAAAAATTACATGAAAATGCCAAAGATCTGGAATGCTGGTGGTGAACCTATGGCACGCATGCCACAGTGGGCACACAGAGCCCTCCCTGTTGCCACTCAAGCCAAATTGCCCCAGCAGCTGAGCATCGGATAACGGTTGTTTTCTTCTAAGCTAAAACCTCAGCATTCAGATTTAATTGCAGTGTTGGCATTTTGCAATAAATAAGTAGGTTTTGGGCACTTGTCTCTAAAAGGTTCGCCATCATTGATCTAGAGTAACACAACTGCAAGATCTAAATTGGAAGCCTTATACGTTAGCAAATTTCAAGACACTACAAAACATCATTAAATACAGTGAGGTTTTGGTTTAAGGACAAATAGATGAATGTGAAAAAATCGAGTCTTGACATAGACCACCCATATACATTTATCTGTTGGTTTGTTTTTTTTGGTACCGGGAATCAAACTCACCACCTCACGCTTGCCAGGCAGGCGCTGTGCCACGGAGCTATATCCCCGCTGCACTTATCTGACTTAGGACAGGGTCACCGGTGTGATCCAGTGAGGAAAGCCTTCTCAGTAAACAGTGTGGCAGGAAAGGACTGAGATCAGTGAGGTGGCAAGGGCTGTGCAAATGCAGATCTGATTTAAAATTGTGATATTGTGCTCTTCAGGAATTTTTGCATTTATTTTGATTTATCAATAATAATGAATTGGGCCGGTGAGATGGCTCAGCGGCGTTAAGCGCCTGCCTTGCAAGCGCGAGGGCCTGAGTTCGACTCCCGGATCCCACATACGAAAAAGGGGCCGGTGATATCGCTCAGCGGCACGGGTGCCTGTTGGCACGCGAGGTCCTGAGGTCGACCCCCGGTACCCACAAAAAAAAAAAATGAATTAAGCTGGGTTTGGTGGTGCACACCTGTAATCCCAGCTCTTGGGAGGCTGAGGTAAGGGAATCACAGTTGAGTTCGAGGCCAGCATGGGCAAACTCATGAGTTCAAGGCCAGCCTGCCTAAACTACATAGCAATATCCTCTCAAAAAAGCCCTAATAATAATGATGATGATGATGATGTATTAAATATCTTGATTGATTACAAAGTTTTTGGTGCTTCTTTTTTTTTTTTTTTTTTTTGAGACAGGGTCTCCTATGTAGTTAGGGCTGGCCTGGAACTCACTGTGTAGCCTAGGCTGGCCTCTAACTAGCAGTGATCCTCCTGCCTCAGCCTCCAGAGTGCTGGGATCACAGGTGTGCACCACTATACCCACCCAATGTCATTTAAATTTGTATCTGAGGTGAGTGTCTTGATTATTTTACCCTAATCCCTGCCCTACTGAAGGAAGGAAGGATTCTGACCCCTACCATTCATCATACACAAAAAGTAATCTGAGATGGGATTCCTAGATCTAAATGTGAAAGGAAAAGGAAAGAATTCTAGAAAAAGCATAGAAGAGTAGATTTATAGCCTAGGGGTAGTCAAAGATTTCTAATACTAGGAGAGGTGGGAAAGGAAGGACTAGGCATAAAAGCAAAACTTAATAATTGGATTTCATTAAAATTAAGAACTTCACGACGGGCGTGGTGGTGCATGCCTGTAATCCCAGTACTCGGCAGGCTGAGGCAGGAGAATCACCACAAGTTTCAGGCCAGCCTGGGCTACATAGTGAACTACACTGCGAGACCCTATCTCAAAAAACAAAACAAAAATAAATAAATAAAAATTAAAGTAATAAAATCAAGAACTTCTGTTAAGACATCATTATCAAGTTAAAAGGTAAGGCACACAGAGTAGGAGAATTTAGTTTTAATACCTACACCTAGCAGAGGATTCATGTTCATAATATTTTTTTTTTTTTGAGAGAGGGTTTTGCTATGTATTCCAGGCTGAACTGAACTCATTCTGTAGCCCAGCCTGGCCTTGAACTCTCAGTGATCCTCCTTCCTCAGACTCTAGAATGCTGGGATAACAGATGTGTGCCACCACGCCCAGCTACCTGTTCATATTTTTAAAGAATTCTTACAAATCAGGAAGCAAAAGACTGACAATGCAATCCTTAAAAAGACACAAAACATCTGAACAGGCAGTTTGCAAAAGAGAACTTCCAGCCAGGCATGGTGGCACACACCTGTAGTCCCAGCACTTGGGAGGCTGAGGCAGGAGAATCGCCGTGAGTTCAAGGCCAGTCTGGACTACATAGTAAATTCAAAGGCAGCCTGAACTATACAGCAAGACCCTGTCTCAAAAAAAAAAAAAAGAGAATCTCCTAATGATGAATAAACATGAGAAGACACTCAATATTATTAATCACAAACACACGTAAAACCACAGTGCAATACCATATACCAGAGTGACTAAAGTGAAACTGATGGACAATGCCAAGTATTGGCAAGATGGCAATAATGTAGCACAACTTGGACCAGGACTGGTGGTGTATACCTGCAATCCCAGCACTTGGGAGGCTGAGGCAGGAGCACTGCTATGAGTTCAAGGCCAGCCTGGGCTACACAGTGAGACCCTGTCTCAAAAAGCTAAAGGAAAAAAAAAGAATGTAATGCAGCTGGATTCTCACAACTATTTGTGGGAGCATAAATTAGTGTAATCAATTTAGGAAACTGACATCATTTAATAAAATTAAACATAGATACCATGTAGCCAGGCAATTCCTCTCATATTGGAAATAAGGATTCCACCAACACTGTTGTTTTCAGTTAACGTCCTGAAACCTTTGTCGTGTAGGTATTAATTTTTAAATTATAAAACAATAAACAATTGATTTTTTTTATGTGGGTACCGAGAGTCAAACTCAGGACCTCACGCTTGCCAGCAGGTGCCCATGCCGCTGAGCGATATCACTGGCCCCTTTTTTCCTTCGTATGTGGGTACCGGGAGTCGGACTCAGGACCTCGAGCTTGCCAGGAAGACACTTATGCCGCTGAGCCATCTCACCGGCCCAAACAATTGATTTTTGAAACGCAATATGCAAGAATTCCAGACACTGGGTGGGGTGTGGTGCCCTGCCTGTAGTGCCAGCAGTTGGGAGGCTGAGGCGGGAGGATTGCTGTGAGTTGGAGGCCAGCCTTAACTACATAGTGAGCCCCTGTCTCAAAAAAAAAAAAAAAAAAAATTTAAAAATTAAAAACCTGAGCTCTCTCAGAAGGCCCCTGACAGCTCCTCCTGGTTCAAACTGCTCTCCCTCCCAGGTCTTCCGCATGTCCGGGCCTCTCCGCTCTCGTCACTGCCCTTGCCTTGAGGCTGTGTAAGCTCCGCCTGAGCGGCTCCCACTGCCCCGCTCGCTCCGAGAGCGGCCGTGCTGCTTTACTCCCCCTCGGTCTCTAGTAACCGGTCCTCGAGCTCGCGGAAGTGAACGGAAGGCAGAAGCGCTCGCAGTAATGCGTGGGAGGACACCCGCGAGCGCCGTCTCGAGTCCCCTCCCCCCCACCCGATCCCTCCGTAAGCCGAAGCGCGGGCCTCTCCGTGGTCTCAGCGACAGCAGCGTGGGCCTCGAGGAGAGCTCGTCACCTACCTCCGAGTCTGTCTGGGCTGCCGCCCTGCTGCTGTGACGCCTAGCAAACAGCACACAGATTCCA
Organism: Erethizon dorsatum; assembly: GCA_028451465.1. NCBI lineage: Eukaryota > Metazoa > Chordata > Mammalia > Rodentia > Erethizontidae > Erethizon > Erethizon dorsatum. The sequence goes on from CM051833.1 coordinate 116,038,081, forward strand.
CAAACAAGGGCACCGAATGACAGCAGAAGCTTGAGACAGGGTGGCAGTGGGATGACCTGCTCCCACATGAGCGCCATCACTCAACCCTGTGTCCTCCTCTGCCACAGAACCGCCGGCTCAAGGCTGTGGTTCTGAATGAGGTCACAATGAGCACTCATTCCAACACCAGCCTAGCAGAGCCGGCCAGGGGGGCTGCTCCGACAGCACCGGCCGCCCCTCTGCCGCCCCTCTGCTCTCACAGTGGAACCTCAGGGAAGCCTGGAGCAGCGGCACCTGCCTAGTATCCCAGCTTCTTGGGAGGCTGAGGCAGGAGGATCCCAAGTTTGAGCCCAGCCTGGGCGATTTAATGAGGCCTTTTCTCAAAATTTAAAAAACTAAAAGAAAGAGGACTGGGGTTTAGTAGAGTCCCATGTACCACAAAAACAAACTCAGGGAAGAGCTCACTGATGACTTTTCTATGATCAGGCTGGACAACTTGTCATTAAGTGGGGAGTAAGGAGGCAAAGTTTCAAAGGAGCAGGTCTTCCAAGTAATTTATTCTGCCCTACGAACATTTCTCTGGAGTCAGTTAGAGGTCCAGTTATGGTGTCCTGTGTTCCAAACCATAAACCAGAGTACAGGGCCAAACATGCTGGGCATGGTGGCCCATGCCTGTAATTCCAGCAGTTGGGAGGTGAAGCAGGAGGATCACCATGAGTTTGAGGCCAGCCTGGGCTACATAGTGAGACCCTAAAAAAAAAAAAAAATTACAAGGAACCAATTTATGCTATATCAAATTTAATAAAATGCTACAACTTTTTTTTCTAATAGGAACATTAATGTAGACAAATCGATCCAGTGGACTATTGAATAGCAGGCACTGTCTTAGAAGACAGGCATGGTAGCTGGGCATGGTGGTGCACGCCTGTTATCCCAGCTACTCAAGGTTGAGGCAGGAGGATCACAAAGCCTAGCGTGGGCAAATTAGCAAGACTGTGTCAATAAAAAAATAAATAAAATAAGAAAATAAGTAAAAAATAAAAAATAAAAAATAAAAAATAAAAATAAATTTAATTAATTAATTAAAAATAAAAAAATTGGGCCAGTGAGATAGCTCAGCTGCATAAGCACCTTCCTGGCAAGCGCGGGGTCCTGAGCTTGACTCCCGGTACCCACATACGAGAAAAGGGCCGGTGATATCGCTCAGCGGCATGGGCACCTGCTGGCGCGCAAGGTCCTGAGTTCAACTCCTGGTACCCACATACGAGAAAAGGGCTGGTGATATTGCTCAGCAGCACAGGCGCCTACTGGCACGCGAAGTCCTGAGTTTGACCCCCGGTACCCCCCCCCAAAAAATTTAAAAGTTAAAAATAAATAAATAAGTAAATAAAATGAAATAAAATAAAGGGCTGGGATATAGCCCAGTAGTAAGGTGCTTGCTTGGCATGAGCAAGGCCCAGGGTTTGATCTAGAGGCAACCTAAATAAGGTTCTTGAAAGCCGAATGTGGTAGCGCACACCTGTAGTCCCAGCACTTGGGAGGGAGGCTGAGGCAGGAGGACTGCCATGAGTTTGAGGCCAGCCTGGACTATATAGTGAGTTCAAGGCCAGCCTGAATTATAGAGCAAGACCCTGACTCAAAACACCAAAAAACAAAACAAAAGATTCTTGAAAAGCCCATCAGGGAGGAAGTAGTTAAATAAATGTGGCATGTACACATTATGAAATACTCTACAGTAACTACACGGATTATAATCATAAAGAATGAGATGTATTATATAAACTGGGCACCCATCATGTGGCAGGTACTAGTTATGTGCCAGCCTGGAGTTCTAAAAAAAGATTAGGGCTAAAGGTATAGTTTTGAGTTCTTAACACATATATGTGCTGTTTAGCCAGGCACAGTGACCCACACCTATAATCCCAGCTCCTCAGTAGGCTGAGACAGAAGGATCTCAAGTTTGAGGCCAGCCTGCACAAATAAGCAAGACCTGGTCTCAAAATAAAAAATACAGCTTGTGGGTGGAGTGGGTTCAGATTCTCATTTTGTTTCTTTGGATATCTGTACCAAGTTTTGCATAACTCGTGCAGGTGGTTCTAAAAAGAGAGAAAAAAAAGTATAAAGAAAATGTGTGCCTTTTGTAGAATGGCCAGAACTTTGCTGTATGACAGTATTAGCACTCTCTCAGTCAAAGGTTTAATTTTTGTGGGGCCAGGGATATAGCTCAGTGGCACAGTGCCTGCTTGGCAAGTGCAAGGTCCTGAGTTCAATTCCCAGTACAAAAAGAAAAAAGGTTAATTTTTGTTTAAACCTACAACACTTTTACTGTACTCTGAACTTAAAGAAAAAAAAATTTCTATCTGCATTGTTTTTTGCCTCCCTCATTATTTTTAATGCATTGAGAGGTGATTTAGTTTGTGTTTTGGGGAGACTAATATTTAATTTAATCATGCCGGGCATGGTGGCGCACGCCTACAATCCCAGCACTGGGGAGGCTGAGGCAGGAGGATCGCTGCGAGTTCGAGGCCAGCCTGGGCTACAAAGTGAGTTCGAGGCCAGACTGAACTGCAGTGTAAGACCCTGTCTCAAAAAGACAAAAAAAAAAAAAAAAAAAAAAAAAAAAATCTTAATACCAAAACTATTGGGTTGAAATTTGACCGTTACTTTGTCACAAGTCTAAATAGGCACAAGAAAAACTGCCCTTGAAGGTGGGAAATAGGCTGTGTCTGATGCACTTTGTTTCCTGTGCTTACTTTTCACCAGTTTACTGACTGGTTGCTGGGCAGGCGCCGCCTACAGTAACATACTGAGATCCCATTTTCTCCACGGAGGTTTGGTAGCAGACAGGTGGTCACATCAGGATAGTCACGGAAACTGTTCAGTGTTGCGGGAACCTTTTCTTGGGGGTGAGGGCATGTCCCTTTTCTAAAAATACAGTGTATTAAATCAATTTTAAGAATGTAGTTCTACACATTCACAAAGATGCCATCATCCTGTGTCTTACAGGTAGTATTGAAGCCCTGGTTTTTCTTGTTTGCTCACTTGCTCTCTGTTTTTTCAAACTAATTTTACTTTATGAATATGTTTGTGACATTTGAAATAAATGTCTCGAGTTGTTAAAAAAAAATGACAACAAAACAAAAATATAAAAAGGGCTGAATATGTAGCTCAGTGGTAAATCACCCCTGGGTTCAATCCCCATTACCACAAAAAAAACAAATGAAACAAAAACAAATGCCATTTGGAAAGAGCCTCTTTTGCCAGGCATGGTGGCACACACCTGTAATCCCAGCACTCGGGAGGCTGAGGCACGAGGATCACTGTGAGTTCAAGGCCAGCCTGGGCTACAAAGTTAGTTCAAGGGCCGGGGAGATGGCTCAGCGGCATAAGCGCCTGCCGGGCAAGCGCGAGGGCCCGAGTTCGACTCCCGGAACCCACATACGAGAAAAGGGCCAGTGATATTGCTCAGTGGCATGGGCACCTGCTGGCGCGCGAGGTCCTGAGGTTGACTCCTGGTACCCACACACACACAAAAAAAAGTCAGTTCAAGGCCAGCCTGAACTGCACAGCGAAACCCTGTCTCAAAAAAAAAAAAAAAAAAAAAGAGCCTTTGTTTATAGGTGCCATGGCTGGGATGTGGCCTGAGTGTCTCCCAAGGATTCATAAATTGAAATTTAATTCCTGTCGTGAACTATTAGGAAAGTGAAACTCAATCCAACTACAGGGTTTAAAGAGGGGGCCTTCGGGAGGTGATTAGTATTATGTCAGGGTTTCAAGGTAGAGGCCTGCAACTGGATACGGGGGGCCTTAGAAGAAGAGGGAGACACAGCCACGACTGCCCCGTCTCTCGCCGTGTGTGGCCCTGCCCCTCCTCAGTAGTCTGCCGGCACGAAGGCTGTCCCCACATGCAGCCCCTTCATCTTGGACCAGAACCATGAGAAAGAAATCTCTTTTTTTGCCTACATCCAGTTTTTTTTTTTTATACTAACACAAAAATGGACTAATACAACATTCATATAAAAATACATTCTCTGTGTCATAAATATTTATTCACCATGCTTGGGAGGTGGCTCCACGGTAGAGCAAGGCCGTAGATTTGATCCACGGCATCACTAAAAGAATACAAAATTTAAAGAAATAAAAATTCTACACGTTTAAAAATGTTGTATCCTGCAAGTGATAGAAAAAATGTCTGCACATTTCCATTTGGCCAATTTTGCTCATCTTAATGTTGAAATTTATATTATTCCTAAGCTTTTGTTCCATCAGTGATTCGTAAGGCAATAGGTAGACTGTTCAACTGTGTGGATTTATTTCTCCTTGGAGATACTCACCACCTGCCTTTGCAGTGAGCTACAGCCCAGCACCCCCAACCCTTGTTTTTGGTTTTTTGAGACAGAGTCTCACCATGTAGCTCAGGCGGGCCTTGAACTATGTAGCCCAGGCTGGCCTCAAACACGCAGCGATCCTCCTGCCTCAGCTTCCCAAGTGCTGGGATTACAGGCATGTGCCACCATACCTGCCCTCCTTTTGTTTTAACATTGGATATAAAATAAAATTAAAATATATGCTATTTGCAAGAGACATGCTGAGACACAAAGATTTTAAGTGGCGCATGTAATCCATTTACACTTAATGTAATTACTGAAGTACATTTGAAGCAAAAATCTACATTCTTTTACTTTCTATTTTGTCCTATTATGTTTCTCTTTCTTGCCTTTCATTTTGACAACCATTTTTTGTTTGTTTGTTTTATTTTTTGAGACAAGGTCTCACTATGCAGTTCAGGCTGACCTCAAACTTACGGCAATCACCAGGGATATAGCTCAGCAGCACAGCGTCTGCCTCGCAAGCGGGAGGCCCTGAGTTCGAGTCCCGGTACCAAAAATAAAACAAACAAAAAAACTTGCAGTAGTCCTCCCTCAGCCTCCGGAGTGCTGGGATTACAGACGTGCACCACCACGCACAGTTACGATGACTATTTTTAAATTATGCTATTTTCCCCTTTACCAACTGGAATTATTTTTATTCTTTTTTTTTTTTTTTTTTTTTTTGTGGGTACCGGGGGGACGACCTCAGGACCTCGCGCGCCAACAGGCACCCGTGCCGCTGAGCGATATCACCGGCCCCTTTTTCGTATGTGGGATCCGGGAGTCGAACTCGGGCCCTCGCGCTTGCAAGGCAGGCGCTTATGCCGCTGAGCCATCTCACCGGCCCTATTTTTATTCTTTTTATGCAGAAGTTGACAAAACTGTAGCCTGTAGGTCCAATCGAGCCTGTTGCCTGTTTTTTCAAACAAAGAGTTATTGATGCACACCATGCCCATTTAAAATACTGTCCATGGCTGTTTTCATGCTACAACATGACAGCTGTGTGGCTACACTGGGGATTATTAGGGTTTCACGGACTAAACCACTTACTATTCATTTACAGAAAAAATCCGCCAACCTCCCCCCTTTTTTTTGAGACAGGTCTCGCTTTGTAGTCCAGGCTGGAACTCACAGCGATCCTCCTGCCTCAGCCTCCTGAGTGCTGGGATTATAGCCATGTGCCATCATGCCCTGATGAGCAAGGCTACACCTTGCTCAGAGTCTTGAATTCGTCAAAACTGTCATTGTTTTAGCCAGGCATTGTGGTGCACACCTGTAATCCCAGCTTTCGGACAGCCTTGAACTACATATTGAGACCCTGTCTCAAAAAAACAAAACAGGGCCGGTGAGATGGCTCAGCGGCTTAAGCGCCTGCCTTGCAAGCGCAAGGGCCCGAGTTCGACTCCCGGATCCCACATACGAAAAAGGGGCCGGTGATATCGCTCAGTGGCACGGGCACCTGCTGGCCTGCGAGGTCCTGAGGTCGACCCCCCGGTACCCACAAAAACAAAAAAAACAAAAAAACAAAAAACAAAACACCTATATTGTCTATGGATGACTCAAGGCCCTTAAAATCTTTTAATTCTGTTTACCCTTTTCTACAAATTATGTTATTATAGTTAGGAAGTTTATTTTTTAAATAAACTTTTTATTTGAGAATAATTTTCTATAGCCAAGATAGCACAGCGAGTCCTCATGTATCCTAGTCTCACCTAACCTTTACATCTCATATAGCTTTGGTGCACTTAGCAAGACCAGGATTAGCACTGATACACTTACTATTAACTAAACTGCCAACTGTATTTGGGTTTCATATTTTCCCACTAATGTCCTTTTTCTACCCAGAATCCAACCCAGGGTACCATTTTGTATTTAGGACTTTTTTAAAGTGTTGGGAATTAAACCCAGGGCCTAGCTCAGGCTAGGCAAGGACTCTACCCTGAGCTACCCCCCCAGTTCCTAGGCAGGTATTTTGTAAAATTGCCCTAGATTTGAGTTTCTGTGATGTTCTGTCTATGCTTAGATGAAGGTTATGTGTTTTAGGGGGAAGAATACCAGAGGTAGCAAGCATACCCTTCTCATATCGTATCAGGAGGTACATGGTATCAGCCGGTGATACCAATCTCAATTATTTCATTAGGGTCACGCCTGTGAGTTTTCTCCACTGTAAATTTGCTATTTTTCTCTTTCCATACTTTGGTTTTTGGAAGTAGGCCCTAAATCTAACCCACACTGGAGGTGCGGGGGGTGTGGAATGATTGAACTCCATTTCCTGGACAGGGATCTCTCTCTCTCCCTCTCCCTCCCTCTCTCTCTCTCTCTCTCTATGTATGTGATTTCTTGTGTGGAAAGTTTGTCTCCCCTCATCATACTCTATTCAATCATTTGTTTTTATTGCTATGAATTCGTGTACATTTATCTTGTAGTACTTTGTGTTACAGTTCAATATAGTACCATGTTACTTATTTTGTTGCTTAATTGTTCCAACTTTAGACACTAGGAACTCCTTTCACCTTGGCACTTGTATCCCTCTGACAGATCCATCGGTATGGAGTTTTGAGCAATTCCTCTTTCTCACACTACAAGATGCTTAGGGTTCCTCTTCCCATCTCTCCCAACCACAGTACCCCAGTTACCAGTTTTAAAGTGACCCAATTCATCCCTCGCATGACGGCGGCGTTTTGTACGCCCTAAGTGCAGTGAGTGTCCTCCTAATCCTAGAATGTGACCCGGTCCAAGCCGTGCCTGCATTTGTACGCAGCCTCAGACATTCTGCTTTGTTTGTAGAGTCCACCTCCAGAACCAGTTGAAGGCCTTTCCCTCCTCTAAAGTCCTGACGTCCACCCTTCACTTCACAGCCTAACACTCAAGACCTGGCTCGAGCCCAACATCCAAGACCACCAAAGTCATGAAGAGAATAGCTAGCTGATTTGGGGGAGCGATCACAAGTGCCATTTTTATTACACTCGGCTCGAGGTGTGTGCCAGATCCAAACATCACCCACCTCATCCCTGCTTGGTTCTGGGAGGACATTATTTCCTCCATTTTCTTCACTCAGTAAAGTCCGCTGGGTGAGGCCCGGTAGTCATGTCAGCGTAATTACTACCTGTGTTGACAGTGGGTTGTGCCGCAGTTTCAGGTGTGTGTCTGTGTCTGCTGTCCCCGTGGATGTCTGCGTTCTCCGAATAATGTTAAAGGCTGTCGCCCCACCACTAATCTCTGGACAATTCTAACAAGTCTTTTTTTATTCGTACACAATGGGGAGTTGGAACACGTACATAACACATCTGAGTTCTTTACCCCTCCCACCCCTGCCTGCTCCTTCCAACTCCTGGTCCCATTCCCTTTTGCAAACGCTCTATTTCCACTTTTTTCTTCTTTTTTTCCATCCCTTTTTCCTTCCCCTCCATATCTTCTAACGCATTTTGAACCTCTTTAGTTCTGCCTGGCACACAGATTCCATTGACGCTGATCTGACTCCTCTAATACCGGATCCGCACACCAGCGCACATCTCCAGATGTTGGTGGACTGTGTGTGTGCACGTGTGTGTGTGTGGCTGGGACTGAAACCAGAGGGCTGCACTGCTAGGCCAGTGCTCTCCCACTGAGCTGCATCCCCAGCCCCTTGGTGGTAGGTTTTCTGTGGTTGCTCCTTTCCTTTACCACAACTTTCTTCCACAACTTCCCTTGATTCTTGGCCTACCCTGTAATCTCCCACAAAAGTGCTGGCCGCTCCCTGTACTTACCCTGCCGTCCCAATCCACTTCAGCTCCCTGTGTCTTGTATTAGAATTGCTTATATGTGTTCGTGAGTTTCTCAGGCACAGGGATCCAGTCTTTGTCACCTGTCTCCTCTGACTGCCAGAGTGTGACTAGCCTCTGGTGTCCCCCAGACCTGAGCAGTGCACCTTGTTCACGACACCTGGTATCATGTTGAACTAGGTAAGAATTAAATTCTCTTGACGTCTTTATACCATCTAAGTGCTCGGTAGGTAAAGGGCTGTGAGCTGTAGAGTCCTCTTGCAGTGCGTGGGACATCTAACCCCGCACCGTCTCCACGCACATGGACGCGGGCTGCTGTACACGCTGGCATCACTATGGATTCAAGGAGGGCTCTGTTCTCTCGGGCTCCACAAAGCTAGACACTTTCTCTGACGACTCCGCTCACGACGCCAAGGTGCGAGGCGGATCTACCAGGGAAGACACGCAGGACAGAGTCACGGGCACGGAAGCAGGTGGCCTTCGCGGCCTCCTTGCCTAACTGCAGCCACCTGGACTGTGGTGAGGAAGAAGCGCTCCTGGAGGATGCAAGACAAAGGCGCGACCCTCAGAGCGCACTGTGGGGGCGGCGGCGGCGGTGTCGGGGGGAGCTGGTCCGAGACCCAAGGCGGCAACGTGAAGAACAGGAACTCGGCTCGGAGAGAGGCTGGGCCCACAGACGTCCGGGCGCCTGTGACCGCCTTTCAAAGACGGGTTACCTCCCAGAACTGAAATCCAGCTCCTCAGCCGTCGCCATCCTCCCGCAAGTTCCGGGGACCTCCGTGCGCGGAGGCTGTACCCCAGCAGCGCCCCGGGTGCTGCGCGCTGGAGACTTCTCCGCCGCGGGGCCACGGGTCCGGGCGCCGAAGAGGGCGCCCTCCACTGTCACAACGGGAGCGCGGAGGCCGAAACGCGCAGACGGGGCCTCCGGCGCGCACGGGGCTCTCACCTCCGAACGGCGGCGGACCCCGAGTCCCCCCCTTACAAAGCCGGGCCGGGGCCGCCGCGCTCACCTCCGCCCCCGCGTGGCCCCGGTGGAAAGGGTCCCGGCGGCAGCGGGCCGCCGTCCGCCCCTGCGCGAGTCTGCACTGGGCGCGTGGCGGGCACGCGCGGGGCCGCTAGAACAGGACAGGGCAGGGACAGGGCCAGGGCCACCTCGAGACGCCGGCCGGGGCTGGGCAACGCCGAGCCGCCCGCCCCGCCTCTGCGGACGCGCGCTTCCCGCACAAGACGTTTCGCCTCGTTTCTGAGATCAGAGTAAGCCCGCGAGGCGGGATCCGCCGTGTCCCAGCAAGGACAGTCCCGCGGGGCGACCAGCTCCCCTCCCCCCCCCGGGCCCTGCGCCCCGCCCTCCCGCCACCCGCGCCCCGGCCGGGCCCGCTCGGGGCGCAGCAAGGCTACGCGGAGGGTGGAGGAGCGGTGGGGAGAGAGCGTGGGGAGGCAGCGGGACGGACGCTGAGAAGGAAGGGGCTGGAGCATTCACTCGGTGCGGGAGTCGGGAGCCAACGGTGTATGCAAAACAGACGGTTGTTAAGACTAGAGAGTGCTCATAAAATGGGTGACATGCTGAGAGAAACCCTCCCCCTGACCCGGAGAGCTCCTGTTCATCCTTCAAAACCCAGTCTAAAAACCTTTTACTCTTTTTGACCCCAAGGCAGAAAAAAAGTTCCCTTTTCTGCACCTTTTTCACACCCCGTCACCACTGATCACAATCAGATCTCACCCACGAATGAGGAGCTTCTTGTGGGCAGAATATCGCTGAGCTTTGTAAACCCCGCGTCCAGCAAGTTCCTGGTACCGTACTATCCGGGAAGTACTCGCTAAGTCGAGTGACCAGCAGGGGGCAGGGTACCCGTTCCTTCTCCGGTGCAACCTGAATGTGGCTGGAAATGGGAGCAGCCCAAATTTCATGTCAGTGGCTGAGGAAAGTAATGGCTTGCAGGCGGCTCTCAATGTATCGCGCTTTGCACTGTCCAGAGAACCGCTGTGGACAGAGTGGGCTAGCCAGGGTCAAGGCCAGGGGTCAAGGGAGGAGGACGAACCTGGGAAATAAGAGGCTGGGATCTGAAGGCTGGTTTGTCTCACAAGCCCCAAGGGTAAAGAAGCACTGGGTTGCTGGGTGGAATGGCGCACATATGTTATCCCAGCACTCAGGAGGCTGAGGCAGGAGGATCGCTGTGAGTTCGAGGACAGCCTGAACTACATAACGAGACCCTGCCTCAACCCCCACCGAAAGAAACACTGGGTTACAGGGGTTGGTGGTGGGCGGTGCTTGGCTAGGCTAACGCAGAATTAATGGTAAATTGGCCAGATTTTCAACTGTGTACCAGCAACCCCATAGATTGGTGAACTTTAAACTGAACTCTCCAGTTTCCTCCCTACCCAGATCTACCCTGCACCCCGCAATCAAGACATCTGCAAACACTGTTTCCATTTTGTCACTATCTTCTGCTGTCCAGCCCAGCACTGTCCAGAAATATAATGCAAACCACATGTGTAATTTAAAAGTTTCTACTTTCTGCATTAAAAAACAAAGGCTGAGTGCAGCGGTGCACGCCTGTAATCCCAGCACTCGGGATGTTTTGGCAGGAGGATCACCGCCAGTTCAAGGCCAGCCTGAACTACATAGCAAGACCCTGTCTCAAAAAGAAAAGAAAAGAGATGAAATTAATTTTAATGAATGTATTTTATTTAAATTAATATACTCAAATATTTCAACATGTAAGCAATATTAAAAATTATGAAGGCAGATAGTTTATAACCTTTTTATGTTTTGAAATCTGGTGTATATATTACAACTACAGTACACCCCAATTTGGGTATTTAATTTGCAATATTAAAAAGTGAAATGCAAACCTATCAAAATAATAAAATTATATTTAATAAGAAAAATTACATTGCTTCAGTTTTTACATAAAATTAAAAATTCAGCTGGATATAGTGGTGCACACTGTAATCCCAGCTACTCAGGAGGCTGAAGCAGGAGGATCACAAATTCAAGTTTAGTCTGGGTAACTTAGCAAAACCCTGTCTCACATTAAAAATTAAATAGGGTGGGGATATATATAGCTCAGTAGTAGAGTATCCCTGAGTTTGATCCCCCATACTGCAAAATAAATAATAAATAAAAATTCAGTTCCTCAGTCAGTCTACATTTCAAGCGCTCAAAAGCCACATGTGGCTGGTGGCCATCACTCTGGACAGCACAGCTCCAGCTATATTTGGCAAATCCAAACTCCTGTCTGGTTTTAACCTTTCACAATCCCTCGCCTTCATAATCCCTCACCACTCTGTAGAAGGACTCTTCACTCCGTCAGACCTGTATCCCCTGCATACTATGCCTCGTTCCTCTTCCGGGCCTTGGCTAAGGCTCCTTCTAACAGGAATCCTCCTCTGCGCTGCATCTACCCAAGTCGTAACACCAAGCCTAGCTCAAACATCCCCTCTCCCATGAAGCCGTCTCCATCACAGCTCAGACCCCGCCTTCTCTGTCGTTCTCCTGGACTTCAGTGAATTCCGCAGGTTGTTTTAGGGACCCGGTGGGAATTCACTAAATGTACATAAATCGATTCTTTTTACACAGGGCTGCCAGATTTAGCAAAGAGAAATACAGGACATCCAGTTAAAACTGAATTGCAGATAAATAATGAAAAAATTCATGTATGTCCCAATTATTGCATGGGACGTACATATACTTTAAAAGTATTTATCTGAAATTCAAATTCAACCGGATGTCCTGGCTTTTTGTTTGTTTGCTTTGCTAAAATTAGCAACCTTCAGGTCAAGGACGGCAACATTCAGTGCCATCCCTTGTGCTATCTGCTCAGCGACTCTTCCTCCTCCTGGTTCTGGCACCTGGATTTTCCTCCAGGGAAATGTTGTTCCCCACGCTCAGGCTACAAGGTCTGACTGAAGCTCAGCCGGGGCCCTTCCTCTGCCGCCATCTTGAAGGAAAAGCGCCCGCCCCTGGAGGACGATTGGTTCAGAGGTGCTCATGTGACCCCCACACAAGCCAATGAGGGCCCTGCCCCAAGCATTTCTGGGAATCACGAGGATACAATGCTCTCCTCCCACCAGGTTCACTAAACTGGCCGGATGTCCGGTTGGCACTGCATGACCAGTATGCCTTCTAGTGGAGAAAATCTGCCAGAGAGTGAGCAACGCAGAGGAAAACAGAGCTAAGGGCTAAAGGTTCTAGATTCTATCATTAGGGCATCTGGCTGCCCTAGGACTGCTCAATTATATGAGCAATCATTTGCCGTTTTTAGCTTAAACCAATGTGAGCTGGGTTTCTTTTATGTGCTTACAACTGGAAGTCTCCTGGCTAACAGTCACAGCACACACTCACGTGCCCATGTGTCCACACACAGAGAGGATGCTCCTAATAAGAGGAGAAAAATCAGATCTTACCCCTACACATCCTCTGCCTCTGCAAAATGCCCTCCCACGGCAGCCTGGACTTTGAGCTCTGCCATTACGTTCCTACCTGCAGCGTGGCCAGAGCCCGCCAGAAGAGCTTGGAGCTGCCAATGCGGAGGCCCTGCGTGTGGCTTTGTAGGATCTTCCCCGGAAGCATGCGGGCCCCCTTTACTCACAGTATTCAGCACCCACCCGGTGCTCACCTCACGATGGAACTTCTAAAAAAGACAGATACATGAGACTATCAAAAATTAGAGGACGGAGAGCAGCAGGATGGACAAGAAACCACGGGTGGAAACTAGAGGTTAAACATAAACTAACTTGAGTAAGTTCATGTGATAGACACAGAAGCAGAACTTAGGTCAGACTTCTGATTCAATGACGGGGCATTTCCCACCCTGCCACAGTCTTCTCCTGGATCAGCGAGAGAATGTCTGAAAGCATGCTGAAAACGAAAACGCACACGCACACACAGGTACTGAGAGAATGCCTGCCGCCTGTCCTCGGCCCACATATCTTGCCCACATATCCTCAGTGCCACATATCTTTGTGGCACTTATAACCTCTATTACTGCACTTGCAGGGCAACCGGGGTATTAAAGATATTAAAGGGTTCGTGTGGTCCCAGCAGGCTAAGAAAACAGGTTGCTACTACTTTTCTCTCTTTAATCTAGAGCCCCTGAAATAGCTGGCATACACACCCCTGGAAGAGGGTACTGGAATACATTTAATAAGTGCATGACAGAAATCTGACCAACGAGGCTGGCTAGTATATGTACTGATCCTTTAAGCTATATGTCATACTGTCCCTAGGAGAGAGTACAATTAAGTTTGGGTTATATCATTATACCACTAACCATTTTTACCATTAACTATCAGTAACACAAATTTATTTTAAGGTTAACATAAATTTGGAGCTAGCCATGTTCATTTTATTTTTATTATTTTTGGGTTTTTGAGACAGAGACTCGCTATGTCGCTCAGACTGGCCTTGAACTCACTATGTACCTCAGGCTTGCCTAGAACTTGTGGTGATCCTCCTGCCTCAGCCTCCCAAGTGCTGGGACTACAGTGTGTACCACCATGCCTGGCAACATGTTTATTTTAAAGTTCATATGGGAAAATAAACCTGCAATTATAGCCAGGAAAATCCTTAAAGAGTAATGATGGAAAGACTAATCCTACTGGGTATTAAACATACCATAAAACATCTATAATTAAACACAAGATAGCAGCACATCAGTGGAAAGACTGAAGGATCTGAATGGAAAGTCCAGAAATGAAACAATGCACAGGAAACTGAGGGTGTGATATAGGCAGCATCCCAAATCACTGAGGAAAAGATGTACTTAATAAATTATATTGGGACAACTGGACAATTACATGGAAATATAGAACTGAAATTCATGCCTTGTCCCATTACATAAGAACAAACTAAAGAATTAAACACCTAAACATATTTTTAAAAATTTTTACAAGAAGAAAACATGGGTGGAATTCTTTTACAGTCTGAGTGTAGGGAAAAGCTTTCTGTGTCTGAAGATCCAAATATAGTAAAAGATAAGTTCAACATCAGAAAAATTAATGCAGACTGTTACACAGTTAAAACACAGAAAATATATTTCCTACACATATAAAAAATAAAAGCCTAACGTATTTATACAGAATCAAAGGATCAGAAAGACTAAAAGCCCACTAGAAAAAGAAGTAAAACACGCAAACAGTTCACAAAGAAAAAAAAGATATACTAAAGTTCCTTACGCAGATGAAACATGCTCAGCTTCACGTGTAATAGAAGAAATACAGACGAACACTACATGATGGCACTGCTCATCTGTCGGGTCAGCTGACCTAAATCCAAAAGCTGGACAATTCTCTCAGGAGGCCCACTGGAAGTGGCACTCTCACACACTGCTGATGTGAGAAGTAGATGGTACAACCCTTATGGAGGAAAATTTTACTATGTTTAACAAAATTACTTATGTATTTGGCCATTGACCCAGTTCTAATACTTCTAGAACTTATCCCAAAGACACACTTCTAACATTACAAAAATATACGCATACTCACTACGTTACTGACCACAGCAAAATATTGGAAACAAACTAAATGCTCTACATAGGAGATTGGCTAGGTAAACTACTGTACACGCAGGCGCGCACACACACACACATACACACACACACACACACACACACACCCCCAAGGAGGAAGGGATCTTCAGTGATTTTCAGAATACCTTGTCAAGCAAAAATGCAAGATGTAGGGCCGGTGAGATAGCTTAGTGGCATAAGCGCCTGCCTGGCAAGCACAAGGTCCTGAGTTTGATTCCCGGTACCCACATACGAAAAAAAGGGCCAGTGATATCGCTCAGCAGCACGGGCACTTGCTGGCGCGTGACATCCTGAGTTCGACCCCCAGTACCCACAAAAAAAAAAAAAAAAGCAAGATGTAAATAAGGTGTGCTACCTTTTGCCGAAGAAAAAAATTTTTTTTGTTTTTGTTTTGCAAAAAGAAACACTGCAAAGAGTGTTCAAATATGGATGCGAATATTTCATAAGGTGCCTACTTGAGTAAGCTCTCATCTTGAGTATTACAATGAAACAAGTAAGCTAGGTGTGGTGGCACATTCCTCTAAGTCCAGCATTCTGAGAGGCTGAGGCAGGAGGAACCCAAGTTTGAGCCCAGCCTGTGCAACTGTGTTTTCCTGGAAAATAAGACCTAATCAGAAAATGATCAGCCTTGAAAACTGGAGATCAAAAACGTCAGCCCCATCACCTTGCCTTCCCTGCCGCTCCAGGGTGGCTATTGAGCAAGAGGACAGTGAGGTATACTGTTCCGCACAGCACTGGCCATTGCCATGGTAACAGGCAGCACTTATTTTCCAGGTAGGTCTTATTTTGGGGGAAATACAGACTTTAGCAACTTAATGAGACCCTGTCTCAGAATTTAAAAAAATTAAAAAGGGCTGAGGATGCAGCTCAGTGCAAATGCCCTGAGCTCAAACACCAGTACCATTAAAACACATTGACAACAACAAAAAATTCATGAGTCCAGAATGACACTAACCAAATACAGATGGAGAAAAAGAGTAAGAGGATGCTTTTCCTTGCATAAGAATGTCAACTAACGATACAGATAGAAGGGAGAGAAACAGAAACCACCATCACAAAAACTGACTCCAGCAAGAGTCACCACTGGACGCTCAAAGCACAGGTGGAAACTTGCCGAGCAGCAGGACCAGAGGGAGCTGAGAGACCCCACCTTCACCACAGGACCAAACGCAGCCTCGCCGATGAAAGGGAGGCTGACAGCAGCTGCCTCCCGATGTGGCTTGCTGGGAAGGGCACAACTTGCACTGGCGCTCTTCCCAAGAATTTAACCTGAATACAAAGAACCACCAACCGATCCCAAGTGAGTGCTTAAATTCTTAAACACAATTTGCCCAGACTTCTGAAACATCAATGTCAGACAAACAAGCAGAAAAGAAAAGAAAAGGGCCGGTGAGATGGCTCAGCAGCATAAGGTCGACTGCCGGTACCCACATTAAAAAAAAAAAAGAAAGAAAAGAAAAGAGAAGTGCAAAGCAAAGCAAAGCAAAGCCAAGACTGCAGAACATTAATTAAAGCAGAGACCTGATAACTAAATGTAATGCATCATCCTTGACTGGATCCTGGGTCCTGAAAATAAAAACAATCCAGGGAGATAATCAGCGAAACCTGAATATGGTTTGGATATAATGGTATTATACTAATTGTCTTTTTCTTGAGTGGGTAATTATACTGTAATTATATAAGGAAATGTCCTCGTTCTTGGGGGACACACGCCAAAGTAATTGGTGTGAAGTGTTATGGTATCTCCTGTTTTCTTTCAAATGATTCAGAGAAAAGAAAGAAAACACAGGCGAAAAGGGTTAGTGAATCTAGGGAAAAGCATATGGTTGTTCTTTGTACTAGTCTTGCAATTTTTAGGTTTGAAATTTTTTAAAAGTGTGGGGCAGTTTATGTCAAAAATATTTCTACAAGTCCAGTGTGGTGGCACACGCCTGTAATCCCAGCACTCGGGAGGCTGAGGCAGGAGGATTGCAGTGAGTTTGAGGCCAGCCTTGGCTATACAGTGTGTTTAAGGCCAGCCTGAACCACACAGCAAGACCCTGTCTCAAAAAAAAAAAGTAATTAGGCTTATAAGTACATTTTCTTTTTTTTTTTTTGTGGGTACTGGGGGTTGACCTCAGGACCTCGCGTGCCAGCAGGCGCCCATGCCGCTAAGCAATATCACCGGCCCTTTTTTTTTGTATGTGGGTTCCAGGAGTTGAACTCGGGCCCTCACGCTTGCCAGGCAGGCGCTTACGCCACTGAGCCATCTCACCGGCCCCATTTTTCTTTTCTTTTTTTTTTTTTTTTTTTTGGTGGGTACTGGGGGTCGACCTCAGCACCTCGCACGCCAGCAGGCGCCCGTGCCGCTGAGCGATATCACCGGCCCCTTTTTCGTATGTGGGTTCCGGGAGTCGAACTCGGGCCCTCGCGCTTGCCGGGCAGGCGCTTACGCTGCTGAGCCATCTCACCGGCCCCATTTTTCTTTTTTCTCTAATCAGATTTTACTGGTGCATTCTAGATACACATAATGATCGCATCCATCATAGGGCATCTGTACTGTACACAATATATCTTTTTTCCCCACTCCCCACCCTCCCTTCAACCTTTCTTCCCCTCCTTATTTACAAAAGCTGTTTCCATTTTTTCCTTCTTTTCTCATTTTTTTTCCTTCTTTCCTTTCCCCCTGCCCCCCTCTAGTTCCCCTTCTCATTTGAACATTTTCTTCCTATTTCACATCTACTGTATATTCACACTTATTTACATTTTCGGTTTCCTCACACCAGAGAAACAATGGAATATTTACACAAGTGTGTCCGATTTAATTCACTTAAGAGCATGGTCCCAAAGTGCATCCATTTACCTAGACATGTCTCAAATTTATCCTTCTTTATGGCACAGTAGTACTCCATCATATTAAAAAAAACACGTTTTCTTTATCCATTTATCAGTTGATAGGCACTTGGGCTGTTTCCAAGATTTAGCTATTACAAACTGTGCTGCTATAAACATCTGTGTGCATATATCCCTGTGGTTTGATGCTTTTAATTCTTTTGAGAAGATACCAAGAATAGCTGCGTCGAATGGGACCTCCAATTCTAGTTTTTTGAGGAATCTCCATACTGATTTCCAAGTGGTTGCACCAGTCGACACTCCCACCAACAGTAGAGAAGCGTTCCTTTTTCCCCACAGCCCCTCCAGCATTTGTTATTGGTTGATTTCTTGATGATAGCCACTCTTTCTGTGGTGAGATGGAATCTTACTGTTGTTTCAAATTGCACCTCTCGAATGACCAGTGATGTTGAACATCTTTTCATATATTTATTTGCCATTTGTACTTCTTCATCTGAAAAGTGTGTATTCATTTCAGACGCTGATTTTTGGATTTTTTTTTTATTGAGTTCTTTATATATTCTATTATTAGTCCTTTGTCTGAGGAACAGCTGGCAAACATGTTTTTCCCACACTGTGGGTTGTCTCTTCACTCTGCTGGTGGTTTCTTCTGTTGTGCAAAAGCTTTTTAGTAAGATGAGGTCCCAGTTGTTGATTCTTTACAATAATTTCCTGTGCAATTGGGGTTTCATTCATAAAGTCTTTGCCTACACCTATGTCTTTAAAAAGAGTTTTATTCTCTCTTCCAGCAGATTAAGTGGTTCTTTTTTTTTTTTTTTTTTTTTTCTAATTTTGAGACAGGGTCTCACTGTGTAGTTCAGGGTGGCCTTGAACTCACCATGTAGCCTAGGCTGGCCTCGATCTCAGTGATCCTCCCAAGTGCTGGGATTATAGGAGTGTACCACCACGCCCGGCAGATTTAGTATTTCTGTTTTAATATTTAGATCTTCAATCCATTTTGATTTTAGTTTAGTTGCTGGTGAGAGAAATGGGTCTAGTTTTAGTCTTCAGCATGTGGAAAGCCAGTTCTTCAGCACCATTTAAAAAGGCTATCTTTCTTCCAGTGAAGGTGTTTGGCCCCTTTGTCAAAGATAAGGTGGCTGAGTGTGTTTGGAGTTGTTTCTGCATCTTCTAATTGGTTCCACTGATCCTTGGATCTGCTCAATTCTATAAGAAATTTAGAGATCTAATGCCACTACTCCTCAAACTCTTTAATGAAATCGAAAGGGAAGCAATACTCCCAAAGTCATTCCTGGAAGCAAGTATTACCCTGATACCAAAATCAGAGAAGAATCCAACCAAAAAAGAACTACAGACCAAAAAAGAGAACTACAGACCAATCTCCCTAATGAGCACAGATGCAAAAATTCTCAATAAGATACTGGCAAACAGAATGCAGCAAATCATCGAGAACATTATTCACCATGAGCAAGTAGGGTTCATCCCAGGGATGCAGGGATGGTTCAACAGACATAAATTAATTAATGTAATCCACCATATCAACAGAGGTAAGGACAAAAATCACATGATCATTTCAACAGATACAGAAAAAGCATTTGATAAAGTCCAAAACCCACTTGTGATTTAAAAAAAAAAAAACTACAGAAAATTGGAATAGTGGGTCTTTATCTCAATTTGATAAAACCATCTATGACAAACTAACAGCCAACATCATACTACATGGACAAAAACTGAAAGCTTTCACTCTAAAATCAGGAACAAGACAAGGATGTCCACTGTCTCCACTCTTATTCAACATAGTTCTGGAAACTTTCAACAGAGCAATTAGATAAGAAAAAGAAATAAAAGTAATAAAGATAGGAAAGAAAGTTATTATTATTTGCAGATGACATGATACTCTACATAGAAGACCCCAAAAACTCCACCAAAGACTTCTAGATTTAATAAGCAAATCCAGTAGCATAGCTGGATACAAAGTCAACACTCAAAAATCAATAGCCTTCCTGTACACGAATAACAAACTGAGAGAGAAATTGGGGAAACCACACCCTTCACAATAGCATCCAAAAAATGAAGTACTTAGGAATCAATCTAAAAAACAAAGTAAAAGATCTTTACATTGAAAACTACAGTACTTTGAAAAAGGAAATCAAAGAGGCTATCAGAAAATGGAAAGATGTCCCTTGCTCTTAGGTAGGAAAAACCAACATAGTGAAAACAGCCATACTCCCAAAACTGTTATACAGATTTAATGCAATCCCAATCAAAATACCATTAGCATACCTCACAGAATTAGAGAAAAAAATCCTAAAATTCATTTGGAACCAGAAGAGACCTAGAATAGCAAAGGCGATCCTGGGCAACAAAGGCAAGGCAGAGGGTATCATAATCCCTTACTTAAAATTATACTATAAAGCTACTGTGATAAAAACAGCATGGTAATGGCAAAATAACAGTCTTCCTTCCTTTCTTCCTTTCCTTCCTTCCTTCCTTCCTTCCTTGAGACAGGTCCTTGCTAAGTTGCTTAGGCTAGCCTTGAACTCCTGGGCTCAAGGAATTCTCCTGCCCCAGCCTCCCAAGTACACATACATGGGCTGCCATGCCTGGCTTTCACGACTTCTCTCTTTAATCCTCACAACTCTATGGGGGTGTCCTATGGGGTCTTGGCTGCAGACAAGCACAAAATTGAAGTCTGCTTTCCACTGAGTTCATGTGGCAAAAGGACTGTGGAGAAGAACAGCATGGCGTCCCTCCCTGCCAAGCCCCACAGTTGGTAGGGGCCCCAGAGTACAGATGAGCAGACCCCCCAGGAAGAGACATGAGAGGGACTCAGGGCCCAGAGCTGTGGAGGACGCCCTGGCTGTACCCTGGCTGGGGTCCCTCTACTGCCCCGGCACCCTGGGCACTGGAGATGGGGAAGCGAAGGTAGCGCTCTTATGAGACGTCGGCAGATGGAGCAGAACCCCAAAGCTGTGCTGCTGTGCCCACAGGACCTAGAGACCTGCACCAGGTCTCCACGAGCACATGGGGCTCTGGCACACAGCGACTCTGTGACTGCTGAGCTCTGAGCACAGGCAGGCCACCTTCACGGCCGCTCTGCCAGCCTCTGTCCCAGCCTTAAACATTCTCCTCACGAGATGCTTCATTAGTGTCCTTTCTGTCCACCGGACGCTGCTCTGCACCCAGCGGAGACGCTGTCCTTTCTCTTCCCTGGGGCCCGCTGTGGTAGAGCTGCAGGGGCTGTGGTCAGCCCTGTGTCCCAGAGGACGGAACGCAGAGCAGAGCGCTTGTTTACCGGGCTCTGATGCTACGTCACGACGGCACCTCCAGCAGGCAGCCCTCGTCGTGCCCTTCGTGGCACCGTGCTCATTTCACAGATGGCCGCCTGTAACCCCCTCAGGCCACGGTGACGTAAGCTCCCCTCTCCCATTTGAGGTAACTGAGAGGAAACTGTGACCTGCGCAGAGTGACACACCACATACCTGGGCCGCTGTGATTCAACAAAGGTTCGTGTCTAAGTCCAAGTGCCAGAGACACAATATTGCCCTTGTTGCCCACAGGAGTTACAATTTTTAAGCCCCTACCATGCAGGTTCTGCTTTAAAGGAAATAAGAAAATAGTTCATTCTGAGCCAAATCATAAAATAGGTTTATTTGGAGTGAGTGTGACCCATAAACATGGATTCAAGTTACCCTGAATAACATGGAAGACAGGCGTTTACCTAATAGTTAAGTCAGATACAGAGACTGATAGTAAATGCTGTTTAGACTAAAGAGAGCCCGAGAGAACTCTGGCTCTTGGACGACGATATCCTACCTCCTCACAGTCAGAATGACCAGGCAGCCAAGGTCAGTCTGCAAGCTCTTCAGTGTAGACGTGGCTCCCTCAGAGAACTTCAGATCACGTATTCTCTCAATTTAAAACAAGATTTACTTACACTGCAAAGGATACAGCAATTTAGTACTTCTTACATTGATAAAATTTACTTCTCTTAGTTAATATGATAATCAAATAACTGAAGAGTCTCTTTTTTTATTCTATTTAAAATTTAGGCCACATGCCCTGGTGCACACCTGTAATCTCAGCACTTGGGAGGATGAGACAGAGGATCACCACGAGTTCGAGGCCAGCCTGGAATAGAAAGCAAGATCCTGTCTCAAAAACAAGAACACAGCAGCTTAAGCGCCTGCCCGGCAAGCACGAGGGCCCAAGTTCGACTCCCGGAACTCACATACGAAAAAGGGGCCGGTGATATCGCTCAGCGGCAGGGGCGCCTGCTGGCGCGCGAGGTCCTGCGATCGACCCCCTGGTACCCACAAAAAAAAAAAAAAGAAAGAAAAACAAGAACAAAACACAGGGCCGGTGAGATGGCTCAGCGGCGTAAGCGCCTGCCTTGCAAGCGCGAGGGCCCGAGTTCGACTCCCGGAACCCACATACGAAAAAGGGGCCGGTGATATCGCTCAGAGGCACGGGTGCCTGTTGGCGCGCGAGGTCCTGAGGTCGACACCCCGGTACCCACAAAAAAAAAAAAAGAACAAAACACAGCAATTCCTTTTCCTTAATTACAGCTTTTGGTATAACACATTTTTTGTTATAATTCTCACTGTTTGGTGCCTTTATAACTCTGCACGAAACAATCATTAAGTGTACTCCAGTGGGAGCAGGTTACCAGCACAAATCGATTCAGTACAAGATTGAATTTCCTTCCACTTAGCATTATAGCTTATTCATTAGACGTGCTCCTTAATCTTGAATCTTTTGGGCCTGAAAATTGGGGGGAAGGGTATACTATAGCAAATTTTAAAATTCTAGATATTGAGAAGAAAAAAACCCAAGTATCCACTATTTCCATTACTTCATAAAAGACCATTTTAGCATCTAATAAGTAGGAAGAATGTAACCTCAGGAAAAAAACAGTCTTTATTTATTTATGCGTGGTGCTGTGGATCAAACCCACAGCCTTGTGCTTGCTAGGTAAATGCTCTACCACTGAGCTGCACCTCCAGTTAATTTTTTTTTTTTTTTTTACATTGACATTTTTGTTACGAAAACTTCTGGTCACCAGGTGCATGCCTGTAATCCCAGCTCTCTGGGGAGGCTGAGGCAGGAGGATCACAAGTTCAACCCCAGCATCAGCAGCTTAGTGACTTAGCAAACCTGTCTACAAATTTTTTAGAAAAAAGGACTGAGGATGTAGCTCAATGTGAAGGCCTGGGTACAACGCTCGCTGCTGCAAAACAAAACCAAAGAAAACATAAGCTTCTGGCACTGCTTTACGGATATGAATACTTCCTTGCTGCACAACTTGGATAAGCAAACTCACCTCTCTGCATTTCACTGCCTCCTGCTGAGATGAGGTAATCTGGTCTGCATAGCGCACTTAGCAGTGTCCAACTCCTAAACCACAGGGGTAAATACAGCGTCACCGTCCTTGCTAACTAAAGGACACCACCTGGTGACCTTTTCACTAGTGGAAATACCCAACCGCTGGACATCACTGCACAGTCTAAACAGTCACCCCTGTCCTAGCATAATCTGCAACAAGCAAACATGCAGAGTAGAAATTATATCCCAGGGCGCACGCCGGTAATCCCAGCACTCGGGAGGCTGAGGCAGGAGGATCACCACGAGTTCGAGGCCAGTCTGGGCTACATAACCAAGTGCAAGGCTAGCCTGCACTACACAGGGAGACCCTGCCTTAAAAAACAAAACAAATAGGCCGGTGAGATGGCTCAGTGGCGTAAGTGCCTGCCTTGCAAGCGTGAGGGCCCGAGTTCGACTCCCGGAACCCACATACGAAAAAGGGGCCGGTGATATCGCTCAGTGGCACGGGTGCCTGTTGGCACGCGAGGTCCTGAGGTCGTCCCCCTGGTACCCACAAAAAAAAAAAAAAAAAAAAATTATTTCCAATTTGAAAATTGAAACAACCAGATTTGTTAGTATCGCTGAAATAGTAACTTGCAGGAATCATTCTATCAAAACTCCGAAACTTTGTAAATGAAGTTTATTCTTTTCCAGGCAACCAATATCAAAATAGGCTTTATTAGCTGGGCGTGGTGGTCCACGCCTGTAATCCCAGCACTTGGAAGGCTGAGGCAGAAGGATCACCATGAGTTCAAGGCCAGCCTGGACTACAAAGTAAGAGCCTGTCTCAAAAAAAAAAAAAAAAAATAGGCTTTATTGATATATGATTATTAATGGTTAGGATATATGTTGAGGACGGCATGAGATTTACCACTTTGATATGAATGGATGGGGATATTAAATAACTAGGTCACAATCCTAGTTCCAAAATTGAACATTAATAAAAAGAGACGTTATTTTTTAGAGCGAATTTAGGCTCACAGCAAAATGGAGGCAGAGTACAGAGATTTCCCCTACACTGCCACGCGTGCATCACCTCCCCCTCAACGTCGCCCACCAAAGCGGTGCATCTTCCTAACTGGTGAGCCCACACCGGCACGTCTCGGTCACTCAAAGCCCCACGGTCTGCACCAGGGTTCACAGAGTTGTAAATTTTATGGGTTGGGCAAATGTACGACACGATCTGCCACGACAGTGCCCTACCCAGTGGTCTCACTGTCCTAAAACATCTGTGCTGTGCCCAGTCATCTGTTCTCACCACAGCCACCTCCGTCTCTGCCACTAACACTTTCAGTGCCTCCATAATTTTACCTTTTCTAGACGGCCTGGACGGAAGCAACAGCATACAGTGTGGTCCTCCTGACTTCTTTCAGTTAGTAATTTGCATTTAAGTTTCTTCCCATGTCTTTTTATGGCTTGAGAGCTCATTTCTTTGTCATGCTGAATGGTATCGCACTGCCTCGATGTACCACGGATTACTCACCATTCACCCCGAGTTCTTTATTTTTTCCTCATAATTTTAGTTTCTCTCATTTAGACCTAGTACATATTTTGTTAGATTTATGCCCAAGTAGTTCACTCTGGGGGTGCTGATGTAAATAACACTGTGTTTTTAGTTCCGAATTCCACTTTTGCTACTTGATGACACAAAAAGAAAATCAACTGACTTTTACATATTAATCTTGTATCCTATGACCTTCCTAGAATCCTTTATCAGTCCCAGGAGTTCACTGTTGATTCTTTCAGATTTTCTTCACAGCTGAACGTGTCATCTGCAAGTAAGATGGGTTTCTTTACCAATCCATGTCTTTTGACCTTCTTGTATAATTACATCAGTAAGGACTTTGAATACAATATTTAAAAGATGTGGCAAGACAGGATACCTTGGCTTTTCCTTTTGACAATTTCTTAGCTTCATACTAGTGCTGAATTTCTGATCTGAAAAATTTTAACTTTTTCCCACTGTCTGGTTCTGATATTTGCTATCTCCCTTCAGATTGTGGGGTTTTTGTTTGTTTGTGCGCCTGTTTGGTATGCCTGGTAATTTTTCCTTGACAGCCAGATAGAGGTATTGGCTCAAAGGATGTGCTGTAAATAGGCCGCACTCACGTGGTGCCAAGGTGTATGGGGAACTGCAGACCTGAAATGTCTCACCCCCTCAGTGAGATTCTGCCTGTGGACTATGAAATTCACAAGTGTTTTCAGTGTTTTTCTCCTCGGTTAGGTCAAACAGGAGGGCTACAATACACTAGAGCCGGGTATTTCCCTTCTGCCATGGAAGATTAGAATTGACCAGAGTTGGTATTTCTTTTTCCTCAAATTAGTTAGGCTCTGGTCATTCCCAGAGTGTTAGGCTCTGGTTAACTAGTTTCTACTGAGTAGAGAACTTGTTGGAAAGAAAAGCAAGCTCTGGGGCTATTTAAAAATGATTCCTCTTTCCTTTCCCCTGCTGGAGGCCCAGGGAATTTTCTTGGCATTTCCTGTGAGAACCTGGTTGATCTTGGGCGAACCGCCCCAAACTCTGGGCTGCTTCCTGTGACCTGGATTTTTTCTGTCCCACAGTTGTCCCTGCTGAGCCTCCAGCTCTAAAAAAATTCGTTACTGTTTAGTTTGGTTGGTTTCACCCCAGCTGTTTTCCTGAGCGCTCTCCTCTCAGGTGAGCTGTGACTCCCCACATCCCCTTCTGAGGTCTTCTCTGTGACCTACTTTCCTGAAGGGACCTGCACCTTCAAGAATGCATTTCTGTTGTACCCACCTGGGAGCCAGAGGACACGGGTCCATGTGGCTGGTGGCACTGCCCATGCTCTGACCACACGCTGAAGATTAGCAGGCATGACAGAATGCGTCTTCTTCAGAGGGGACACCAACAAACTGAGTGTTGAAAGGACATTTCCAGATGACACAGGAGAGCCATGCACAGAAATGCAGTTGTCAGTCTGAGGAATGGAACGACTTCTGAGTCACCACCGTGTGACTGAGTCAGGTCTTCACCACAGAGGTGACAGGACGAACATCCTAGCGAAGGATCCTGAGTAAAGCCTGTGGCCTCAGAAAAGCCAGCACGTGGAGGGAAAGCCCACGAGAAGGCTCAGGAGAGGCACACGGCGCAGGCACGTATCTGGAGCGTCAGGCGAACACTGCTCTGATCTCTTGCCACGGCCACTCCCGGACCAGCCCGTCCTTGGTCACATTTATAAAACAGCCTTGGGACAAGCTTCCTGTGAAAGTAAGGCTGATGTACTCAGAAGGCATGTGACCCTCATTCGCGGAACTGAAACGCTTGCTGCTATAAAATGGGATACACTGTAGATGCTTTTTTGAGACAGGGTCTCACTACTAGCCCAGGCTGCCCTTGAACTCACTATGTAGCCCAGGCTGGCCTCGAACTCATAGTGATCCTCCTGCCTCAGCCTCCTGAGTGCTGAGTGGGATTACAGGTGTGTGCCACACCTAGGGAAGATGGTTTTTAAAAGTTCAAATGTTTTTTTAAAAAACTAATGTACAGGGGCGGGTGAGATGGCTCAGCGCATAAGCATCTGCCTGGCAAGCGCGAGGGCCCGAGTTCGACTCCCGGAACCCACATACGAAAAAAGGGCCGGCGATATCGCTCAGCGGCACGGGCGCCTGCTGGCGCGCAAGGTCCTGAGGTCAACCCCCGGGTACCCACACAAAAAAAAAAAAAAAACTAATGTACAGAATTAAGGGCACAAATCTGTAAAATAATAGGCTCCTTAAGGGTATTTTTCAATAACCAGGGCCCAACAGAGTTTAAAGAATGTCCAGTGTACTCAGTGAATGTAATCAACTAACCTGATTTTTGACGTCCACGTTCAACGCAAGAGACACTAATTAGGCTGTTTCCTTCAGCAGAGGTATCAGAGTGGCGACCTCTGCACTGCTGTTGGTGGGATCATAAAGGAAGGAAAACATAAGCAGGAGGCGCTAGGGTCTGGGCCTCAGGAAGGAGCGCAGGAAGACAGCAGGCCCCTCTGTGGAAGACCAGGGCATCCTCTGCTCACTCAGAACTTCAGGACCGTTGGAAGGGGTCACGGCCCCTCAGTGGTGCTCTAAGAGCTGTCGCTGATGGCCAAGGAGGCCTGGGTCCCACTGTTCAGGTCCATGGCGGGGTCAGACGGCACAGCACTGATCTGGCTGGAGCTGTGGCTCACGATGTCCTCCTTATCCCTGTTGGTGGCAGCGCTGGTCAAGTCACAGCTGGACAGATCCACAGAGTCTGCCTGTAGTGTGTGTTGTGACCCATGGAACCAGGAGTGGACTCCCCCGAGGAAGCAGCCAGCTCTCCACTGATCTCACCCCTCACAAAGGCTAAAGACAAAGAAAGGCCTGCTGGTCAGATGGCCAAAAGAAACATCCTCGAGAGAAACAGAGATATGAATAGAAAGTTCAGTGTCATCAAATGTTCTAACACAGTGCATCCTTCACATCTGACTCTTACTTCAGTAAGATAAAGACAACCTGCGGACTTTTTTTTAATGTTACGAATACCCTCAGATGGTCACTGTGTGACTCACTGGCCTGAGTTTCATTCTTCAAACAAGTCAGGCTTCTCTTCCTCCTGCTGGCTGGCTCCTATTTCCCCTCAGGTCTCAGCAAAAGTTACCTCCTCGGCCTCTGCCCTCAGTGGCCTGTGTGCTGCCTGTGTTGGTCGCCTGGGGGTGGGGGCTGCGCCCCTGCAGGCCAGGATCTCTCGGTGAAGGCCCTGGCCAGGCTGTGTCTTGGTAAATTTTCTCATTGCTGAGACAAAATAACTGACGCCCAAAATTAAATGAGGAAAGGTATATTTAGCTCTCATTTGTAGAAGTTTCAGTCCGTAATCCACTGGCTCCAAGGCAGGGTGGCATACAGTGGAGGGGTAACAGTCCATGGTGGCAGAAGATACAAAAAGCAACAAGAGCCAAAAAGGGGAGGAGCAAGCCTCTTTTCCTCCCTTACATTGTATGCAGGCGACCTGCCCTAGGGTGGGTGTAGCACTCACACCACTAATCCCAGCAATAGACAATGAACCAATCACAAACTCTAGATTCAGCTGCCTCCAAAACACCTGCCCCACCTTGACCACAAGAGGCTTTGGGGGGACATCCAGACACAAACCATAACAGGCTGCAACTCACTGCTTCTTCTCTACATGTCTGTTTCCTCTCTAGAGGTCCAGGTCACACCTTACAGAATTAATTTGAATCTTCTTTTTTTCTAGTTTATAATGTTCCTTCTTAAAGAAGTTATATTCACTCAAAAATCTTTTTGTTTTTAAAGTACTGTTTTCTCATGTTACCTACTGTTTTCTGATTAAAATGAATTTTTTTTTTTTAAATGTGGGTACCAGGGGTCGAACTCAGGACCTTGCGCTTGCCAGGCAGGCGCTTATGCCACTGAGCTATCTCACTGGCCCTAAAGTGAATATTTTATTTATTTATTTATTTATTTTTGTTTTTTGTGTGTACCTCAGGATCTCACGCGCCAGCAGGCGCCCATGCCGCTGAGCGATATCACTGGCCCTTTTTTCGTATGTGGGTTCCAGGAGTCGAACTCGGGCCCTCGCGCTTGCCAGGCAGGCGCTTACGCCGCTGAGCCATCTCACTGGCCCTACTGGAAATAATTTTTGAACCCAGCTTCTTAGAGTCCCCTGTTACTGTGGAAAAGGTGAAGGACAGTTGAACTATTTTTGTGATTTTTTTTTTCCTTTTAAATACTCATTGTTTAATACAATAAAACTCACAAAATTAATAATTCTTCAATAAAAATAGTCTAAAGAATAAATGTGGGGCTGACACACCCATGTTTATGTGCCTTTATGATAAAATTAGTGTTATACTCCTAGGAAGCCCGAGAGGACTGCTCAGCCTCGCCTTCAGATGGGTCCTTTTGGACTTGTTTCCCCCTCCGCTTCAAGCTCTGACAGACACCTCAGCCACTCTGAGACATGACTTTAACAGCCATCCTAACCCCTTAACAAAGGGCTTACTGGGAACTCCTGGCGTTTAAAACGTGGCATAGACATCATTACTGGGGACATAAGAGGGCTTACCAGGGCGCTGGTTCAATTTCCAGGGGAGAAAGAACCATACAAGGATGCAGGCTTCAAACCCACACACGGCTAGAGTGAGTGCAAACCCTGGCAGTGGGTAGGGGAGTGAGGACAAGAGCTTGAGACCGCGATCGGACCTCTAGGAAAGATGGGAGATACTCTGTCTCTTTAAGGCAAGATGGGGAGAAAAACAGTCATAGGTAGACATCCGCAGCAGGGCAGGTCGCAGCCTTGGCAAGCCTTTCTCCCCATGCTAGCCTTGGAATCGAGGGATCTTTTTACATCAGGGGATATCCACGGATGTAAGGGGACTCTCACACTCAAATCTTTTTCTTCTTCCAAGGCGGGAACCAGCCCGTCAACTATCCCACCACATTTACCCCCAGAATGTCTCCTTATACACTGGAAGGAATCAGATCCCCAAATTTTAAAAGAAAAAGGCCCTAATCTTCTTTTGCATCAAGGCTTGGCCTCAGTACCCTCTGGACAACCAAAAAGGAAGGTGCCCTACAGGGAGTTCCCTTAACTTTAACAACATACTTCAATTAAACTTCTTTTGTAAGAGAAAAAGAAAATGGACTGAGGTGCTGTGTGTCCAACTCTTCCTTACCCTCTGGAACCATCCTGAGTGGGTCTCTCCATGTTCCTTTGACCCTTCCCACGGATCAAATGACAGAGAAATACCCTCGTAGGAGGAAGGGACCAAGGATAGGGGTCCCCTTACACCCAGCTTAACCTGAACCTGGTCCTATGGCCCTGCCAGAAAGGTTACTGCCCCTCTGTTCCGATTTGACGGGAGAATCCGAACAGGCCCCATTTACTTACTCAGAATTGAGAGAAATCAAGCAAGATCTGGGAAATTTCACAGATGACCCAGATGGATACATAAAAGTTTCTGAAAGGGTAACTTCTCTAGGTTAACCTAGGATGATGTGAGACTCTTAATCAGGGAGAAATGGAGAGTTTCCAGGGAGCTGTTGGAGCTGGCAACACCTACCATGAAATTGATAGAGGAGCCAAAACGGGAAAGCGAAGTCAAAGTGTATGCACCCCAGGGGACAAAGCCAAACCTCAGAACACCTCCTGGAGGATAAGCCCATTTACACTTCCTGCATCAAGGAAGGAGTAAAAGGAGCAGGGGTTAAGCCTGTCAATTATGCAAAATCAGGACAGATTTACCAGGAAATAAAGGAAACCCCCTCTACTGTTTTTGCAAAACTAAAGGATGCCATGACGAAATATACCTTAATAAACCCAGACAGTGTCGCTTAACCTCCTTAAGGTTAAGTTTCTGACTCAATCAGCTCAATACCCACTGCAAACTTTTAAAACTAGTGACAGACCCAGCAATAGATCTTGAATTAGATGACTGTCTCAGAGAGACCACTAAGGGCTTCTACAAGAGAGCAGGAAGACCCAACAAGAAAAACGGCGGAAACACAGGGAGTTAGTGGCTGCCCTGTAAGGATTTTCAGGCACAGGACCCAAACTGGACTGTACAGAACCCCTCTGCTATCACTGTCACAAACCTGGACATTTTAAGAGGGAATGTCCTCAAGAAAGGGCACTCAACATGCACCTGAACCTCCCAGGCCTTGTCCAGTATCTCGGGACAATCACTGGAAGGACCAATGCCCACTTCAGGGTCAAGGACATTCCCAATGAGGGTTGCCAGGACTTATCATTCAGGCTCCTTACTCCTGTCCAAGCTACGGAGCCCCAGGTAAATGTGAGAATGGGGCACCAACCCATCAGTCTTCTCATTGATATGGGCATCCGCTGTCTCAGTCCTCGCCTTCTCTCCTGGGCCGCGCTCTATGCATGCCGTTACAGCTGGGGGGTGGGGGGCGTGTCAGGCCGCCCCATGGAAAGGTTCTTCTTCGAGGCTGTGGCTTGTATTTGGGGTGATCTCCACTTTGGTCATTCCTTCCTGATAATACCCAAGACCTCGACCCCACTACTAGGAAGGGATTTGTTGTGTGACAGGATGCCACGCCTGGATTCACTGTTCCCGGGTGAAACTATGCTGCTTCTGGTGATCCTGAATGACTCCTCTCCGTCACCCCCACAGCAACACCAAAGCCCACTTACATCTACAAGCTCTTGAGAGATGTGAACTCCTCTTCAAAAGGCAGTAACAACGTCTACTAAGAGGGCCTCAGACACCGTTTTGGTTGTGCATTCTGCTGTGAACTCTGCCTGCAGTTTTTATGTTTGCCTCCTGCCCCAAGAGTAGGATCACTTCCTCAGCACTAAATGAGGCGTGGGGCGTGCTTCTTTACCCTCCTCTTCCTCAGCTCCATGTCCTCCTCTCCTGGGGAGAAAAATGCCAGGCAGCTCCCTCGGAAAGATAACTTTATGGTCAGGTTGGCAAAACCTCTGACTAGGGGGTACCCTGATTGCTGGCTGTGCTTCTGAGGGCCTACTTCCAGTTCCCAACCTCTGGTCCTATAGGTCTAATCAGTTAAAAACCTCATAGAGAGTTGTTCCTCACAGGAAAATCTTTAAATTTCTCCAATCCTTTATTGGACCTTAGAGGACTGCCTTTCTCAAGGGAACTAAGAGGAGTAAACACTAAAACTTATCTGTGGAGAGTGATGTAGACTGCCATCGTCCTAGATACATCTCCCACCGAAACCACAGCATATTCTTCCAGGTCCAGTGGGTGGGCTTGGTTCTCTGACCCCCCAGTGTTCCTTTTAACACTTCCTGTTCTGCATTCATATCAGAATACGCCACTTTTATGATGGGTCCACGATCCCAGTCCCATGTAATGAACAATGGCATCAACTCTTGGGAGCAAGAACATGCCAGAAAGGTGAGTCACCTGGTTTAATCTTTGGTTCCAGAGTCTTAACACAAATCAAGAAAAAACGATCTGGAATGACCTCCCAGGTAGAGGCACAGACGGCAGTATCTCTTGCCTGGGTAAATGTGATGACCGGGCCCAGCTCCTTTGTGCCCCAAGGGGATACAGCAAAGAACCCCAAATAGAGCCTGGGGAATTCAATGTCTGAATCCCTGGTCTTGCATCTGGGGCTTACTCCAGCTGGGACCAAGTGAAAGGGGACTTAAGCTCTTAACCAGTCCTCTGTGGAGATGTACCAACAGTTTAACAGAAGGGAACTGATGCGGAAATTGCGCGAACAAAATGCAAGCCCATAACCCTCACAGTGCTAGAAGTAACAGCTTTGACTGCCGCCCTGGGTGTACTTACAGGGTTGCTGGCAACACAGTGAAGATGGAAAATCTCACTGTGACAGTTACAGAGATGGCACAGACAAAATTCTGGCACTAATTTCAGAGACCCGGGCTTCCGGAAAAAAATGGCAGATCTGTAAGAAGCAGGCAGTGAACCGCTCCAAAAGTCGCTGTCTGGACACTAGAATATAGTGACTGGAGGAGGACAAGAAAGAGGGAAGTGGCTCCCATGGACCCAGGAAAGATCTGAAGTGCACTTCGGGGCCCACGGAGATAGTGAAGAGAGAAACTCCAACAAAGAAGAAGGAGGTGGCCACTGGCGCCTTTTCCCTGTGTCGGGAATCCCGACGCGACAGAAGTGGTTCAAATCTGCGGACACGTGGTGACTGCCGGCGCCCCCGGGGGCCTCCATGGAGAAACGTGAGAAGCCGCGGTGCAGAGAAGCAGCGGCCGTGAAGGACACACTGACTGGCGGTGAGTGCTGACACCCAGCCGTCAGGCGCGCAAGAGAGCGACTAGCCGGGCGCCATGGGGGGGGGGGCAGCAGCTGAACTTGAAACTCAGGGCGGCCGCCACTCCACCCACGGCTCCAGTGGGGACCTCCGTGGAGGAACGCGAGACACCGCAGTACAGAGAAGCACCAGCCGAGAGGGACGCACTGACTGGCGCTTTTCTTCCTGGTATTCCAAGACTGAGATTGTCTAAGGATCACAGAAAATACTGTGGCACAGAACCAAAGAACCAAGGAACCAAGGACTGGGCCAAACAGGCAGCAACTTCTTATCGCCAACAAATTGAAGAGGTAGGATCTTGCAACAGGCTGAAAAACCCAAAAATAAGCTACACCTGGAAGATACCTCAGAGAAGTAGCCCATCTCCTAAGAGTTTGAAATACTAGCAATAAAGCAACCTACCATATGTAATTTACAAACATCACCCCAGGAATTAAACTGAAGACAGAAAAGAAAATGAGACGACACTTAAACAAGATGCAGCCCCACACATCCAGCTCACCAAAGGCAAACCCAGGGAGCAATGAGGTGGGACAAACGGAAAGCCACCCACCTGACATCTCTGAAGTGGTAACAACAAAGCAGTTGAGGGCCGGTGAGATGGCTCAGCGGCTTAAGCGCCTGCCCGGCAAGCGCGAGGGCCCGAGTTCGACTCCCGGAACCCACATACGAAAAAGGGGCCGGTGATATCGCTCAGCGGCACGGGTGCCTGCTGGCGCGCGAGGTCCTGAGGTTGACCCCCCGGTACCCACAAAAAAAAAAAGCAGTTGAATGAGGCTCTGGAAAAATTTAAATCAGAAATAATTTCTCAGATAACTGCAGAGATAATGTCCACAATGAAGACAATGGTTAAGGACACTAGAGCACATACAGACAAAAAAATAGAGGAGCTTAAGAAAATGATGGAAGCCATGAATGCTCAGCATAGGAAAGAAATGGAATCCATAAAGCAGATTCAAGCAGATATCCAGGAGAACAAAAATTCCATTGAAAGTATTTGTAGCAGAGTAAACCAATGTGAGGACAAGATCTCAGATATAGAAGACAGGCTTGCAATTAGTGATCATGAAAAGAAAGAATTCTTAAAAATAGCAAGGCACAATGAAAAATCAATCCAGCAGCTGCTAGATGATGCAAAGGAGATAGCATAAATGACATCAGAACACTGTTCACAGACATTGTAACAGAAAATTTCCCTGGTAGAGAAAAAGAATTTGACGTTCACATAAGTGAGGGTTATAGAACTCCAATTAGCCACGATCAAAAAAAATCTTCAGCCAGGCATATCATAGTCAAGATTCCAGAAATTCAACATAAGAGTAGAATCTTAAAAGCTGTTAGAGAAAAGAAACAAATCACCTATAAAGGAAACCCCATCAGAATCACAGCGGACTTTTCAGCACAAACCCTCAAGTCAACAAGAGCTTGGAATGATGTATTTCAAGTTCTAAAGGAAAATAACCTTCAACCCAGATTGATGTACCCCACAAAACTATCTTTCAAAACAGATGGAAAAGTAAAATACTCCCATGACAAAGAACATCTGAGAAAATTTATAACCACCAAATCAGCACTCCAAAATGTTTTGAAGGACATTCTAGAAAGAGACAACAAGGACTACAACTCCAGGAACCCCAACAGAAGGAATCCACCAGGCAGGGCAAACAATTAAACAGAGGGACGACAAAAAAAAAAAAAAAAAAAGACGGGGAGCCAACAACAGGAAAATAACATGACAAGAATAAGTCAATACATATCAGTTTTAACCATCAAAGTTAATGGCCTCAATTCACCAATCAAAAGGCACAGACTGGCAAATTGGATCGAGAAGCAAGATCCAACAATATGCTGTATACAAGAAACACATTTAATTCAGAAAGAAATTCATAGACTGAAAGTCAAAGGATGGAAAACAATACTCCATGCCACAGGAACCCAGAAAAAAGCAGGGGTAGCTATTCTTTTTGCAGACAAAGTGAATTTCAAGCCAAGAATGATTAAGAGAGATAAAGAAGGCCACTACATCCTTGTAAAGGGAACAATCCAAGAGGAAGAGATAACAATCATAAATATATATGCAACAAATACCAGTGCACCCAACTATGTAAAACAAACATTAAAGGACATGAAAAATCAAATAAGCACTAATACAATTGTATTGGGGGATCTCAATACTCCACTGCCACAAAAAGACAGATCAACTAGACAAAAAAATCAACAATGAAATATTAGAAATGAACCAAACTTTGGAACAAATGGACTTAGTATATGTCTACAGAGTGTTCCACCCCACAACATCAGAATACACATTCTTCTCAGCTGCACATGGGACGTTCTCCAAAACAGACCACATACTAGCTCATAGAACCTGCTTAAGTAAATGCAAAGGAATTGAAATTATCCCATGCATATTATCAGACCATAGTGCAATGAAATTGGAAATCAATGGCAAAAGAAACCACAAGAACTTCCCAAACACATGGAAATTAAATAGCACTCTATTGAACAACCAATGGGTCACAGATGAAATTAAAGAAGAAATTAGACAGTTTCTACAACTGAATGATAATGACAGTACAACATACCGGAACTTATGGGATAAAATGAAAGCAGTCCTAAGAGAGAAATTTATAGCATTAAATAACTGTATCAGGAAAACAGAGCAAGCACAAATAAACAACCTAATGGTGAACCTCAAACTTCCAGAAAAAGAAAAGCAGACTAACCCAAAAGCTCGTACAAGGGAGGAAATTATAAAGATCAGAGCAGAAATTAACGTATTGGAGACTAAAAAAATACAAAGAATCAACGAATCAAAGAGTTGGTTCTTTGAAAGATTAAATAAAATCGACAAACCCTTATCCAACCTTATTAAAAAAAGGAAAGAAAATACTCAAATCCATGCAGTTAAGAATGAAAAGGGTGATATCACAACGGACCCTGCAGAAATCCAGAAGATCATCTATACCTATTTTGAAAATTTGTATTCTAATAAGATGGAAAATGCAGAAGAAATGGACAGATTCCTAGATAAATATGAACTACCAAAGCTCAATCAAGAAGATATAAAAATCCTTGGGACGGTGAGATGGCTCAGCGGCTTAAGCGCCTGCCTGGCAAGCACGAGGGCCCGAGTTTGACTCCCGGAACCCACATACGAAAAAGGGGCCGGTGATATCGCTCAGCGTCACGGGCGCCTGCTGGCGCGCGAGGTCCTGAGGTCGACCCCCGGTACCCACAAAAAAAAAAAGAAAAAAAAAAGAAGATATAAAAATCCTAAATAAACCAATAACAATCAATGAAATCGAAGATGTAATTAAAAACCTCCCAACAAAGAAAAGCCCAGGCCCTGATGGATTCACTGCTGAATTCTACAAGAAATTTAGAGGAGACCTAACACCACTACTCCTCAAACTCTTTAATGAAATTGAAAGGGAAGCAATACTCCCAAATTCATTCCTGGAAGCAAGCATTACCCTGATACCAAAACCAGAGAAAGACCCAACTAAGAAAGACAACTACAGACCAATCTCCCTAATGAGCACAGATGCAAAAATCCTCAATAAGATACTGGCAAACAGAATGCAGCAAATCATCAAGAAGATTATACACATGGGATTTATCCCAGGGATGCAGGGATGGTTCAACATACGTAAATCAATAAATGTAATACACCATATTAACAGAACCAAGGACAAAAATCATATGATCAACTCAATAGATGCAAAAAAAGCTTTTGACAAAGTCCAGCACCCATTCATGATAAAAACCCTACAGAAAATTGGAATAGATGGTCTTTATCTCAATCTGATAAAAGCTATCTATGACAAACCAACAGCCAATATCATATAAATGGACAAAAACTGAAAGCCTTCTCTCTAAAATCAGGAACAAGACAAGGATGTCCACTGTCCCCACTCTTATTCAACATAGTCCTGGAAACTTTAGACAGAGCAATTAGACAAGAGCAAGAAATAAAAGGAATAACAATTGGAAAGGAAGAAGTGAAATTATCATTATTTGCAGACGACATGATACTCTACGTAGAAGACCCCAAAAACTCCACTAAAAAACTGCTAGATTTAATAAGCAAATTCAGTAGTGTAGCTGGATACAAAGTCAACACTCAAAAATCAATAGCCCTCCTGTACACCAATAACAAACTCACTGAAAGAGAAATTAGGGAAACACCTTTCACAACAACATCCAAAAGAATGAAATACCTAGGAATCAATCTCACAAAGGAAGTAAAAGACGTCTACACTGAAAACTACAGTACTCTGAAAAAGGAGATTGAAGAGGATATCAGAAAATGGAAAGATATCCCTTGCTCTTGGGTCAGAAGAACCAACATAGGCCGGTGAGATGGCTCAGCGGCTTAAGCGCCTGCCCAGCAAGCGCAAGGGCCCGAGTTCGACTCCCGGATCCCACATACAAAAAAGGGGCCGGTGATATCGCTCAGCGGCACTGGCACCTGCTGGCGCTCAAGGTCCTGAGGTCGACCCCCGGTACCCACAAAAAAAAAAAAAAAAAAAAGAAGAACCAACATAGTAAAAATGGCCATACTTCCAAAATTGTCATACAGATTTAATGCAATTCCAATCAAAATTCCAACAACATATCTCACAGAATTAGAGAAAACAATCTTGAAATTCATCTGGAACCAGAAGAGACCTAGAATAGCAAAGGCAATTCTGGGCAACAAAAGCAAGGGAGGGGGCATCACAATCCCTGATTTGAAATTACACTATAAAGCTGATATGATAAAAACAGCATGGTATTGGGAAAAAAAAAAAAAAAACAGACTCAAAGATCAATGGAACAGATTAGGAGATGCAGAAACAACTCCAGACATAGTAAGCCACCTTATCTTTGACAAAGGTGCCAAACACATTCACTGGAAGAAACATAGCCTCTTTAATAAATGGTGCTAGAAAAACTGGCTCTACATATGCCGAAGATTAAAATTAGACCCCTATCTTTCACTGTGCACTAAACGAAATTCAAAATGGATCAAAGATCTAAATATTAAAACAGAAACATTAAATCTCCTGGAAAACAGAATAGGTAAAACTCTTGAAGACATTGGTGTAGGCAAAGACTTTATGAATAAAACCCCAATGGCACAGGAAGTATACCAAAGAATCAACAACTGGGATCTCACCTTATTAAAAAGCTTTTGCACAGCAAGAGAAACCACCAACAGAGTGAAGAGACAACCCACAGCGTGGGAAAAAATGTTTGCCAGCTATTCCTCAGACAAAGGATTACTATCGAGAACATACAAAGAACTCAAAAAAATCAGACCTCCCAAATTTAAAGACCCAATCCAAAAATGGGCATCTGAGATGAATAAACACTTCTCAGATGAAGAAATACAAATGGCAAATAAATATACGAAAAAATGTTCAACATCACTAGTCATTCGAGAGATGCAAATTAAAACAACACTGAGATACCATCTCACCCCAGAAAGAATGGCTACTATCAAGAAATCAACTAATAACAAATGCTGGAGGGGCTGTGGGGAAAAAGGAACCCTTCTCCACTGTTGGTGGGAGTGTGGACTGGTACAGCCACTGTGGAAATCAGTGTGAAGATTCCTCAAAAAACTAGGGTTGGAGGTCCCATTAGATCCAGCTATTCCCCTTCTGGGCATCTTCCCAGAAGAATTAAAAACATCGTACCACAGCGATACATGTGCACCCATGTTTATAGCAGCACAATTTGTAATAGCTAGATCGTGGAAACAACCCAAATGCCCATCAACCGAGGAATGGATAAAAAAGATGTGGTATTTTTATACAATGGAGTACTACTCAGCCATAAAAAAAGATAAACTGGAAACTTTTATAGGTAAATGGATGGAACTCGAGAAAATACTCACAAGCGAAATAAACCGGACACACATTTGTAAACATCGTACTGTCTCCCTAATGTGAAAATGCAATTTCACTGTGACTATTCCATTCCTTAGTCTTCTATTTTTACTTAGCTTTTACATGGCTTAATCTTATACTGAGTAATGTTTTTCTCCAAAAGGTATTTGTACATTCTGTAATTCCTGAGTTTGTTAATACATGAGAATGTTTACTTGTCTTTAAAAAATATAAATAAAAATAAAAATAAATAAAAAAATTTCAGAGACCGTCAATAGTCACTGGACTCACTGGCTGGTAGGGTCTTGGAACACCAGCAGGTGCTGGACTGGATGCTCACCTGCCAGGGCAGGGTGCTGTGCCATCCTCCGTGATTCTTCTTGCACTTACTTGAACACCTCTCAGCAGGTGGAGACTGGAACCAATGTCATCTCAGATAAAGCAAAGTGGCTCCACAACCAGGGGGCTGTAGACTCTCTGGCAACACAGGTGTCTCCCAAATCAAACCCTGGCTGCCTTCTGTATCCACCTGGCCCCTTCCTCTTGAGGCCTGGTATGGCTTGTGTCCTGCTGTCCCCTCAAGGTGGGGCTTTTCAGAGATGGCTGAATATAGAGGATGTGGTGCTGGGATTAAGGGCGAGTGATCACTAAATCAGTCCACCAATTGGTTTGGCACCGCCCTGACTGTGGTAGGCTGGACACAACATAAGGGACCAAGAGAGGCTTGTCTTCCCCCTCGCTTGCTTGCTCTTGCTATCTTCTTGCTAGGAACTGGTTCTCCTCTGTGATCCACCTCTGCCATGTCACCCAGCCTTGGAGCCAGCTGATTACAGACTGAAACCTCTACAAACTGTGAGCTAAATAAGCCTTTCCTCCCTTACATTTGGGTGTCGGGTATTTTGTCTCAGCAACAAGAAAAGTAACTAAGCCATGAGCCTTGGCTGGTATATTACTGCTGTGCCTTTTTGGCCCGTGTGCTCAAGTGCTTCACCCGGTTCATTTCAGATGGCATCAATGCTGTAAAAATGCAGATGGCCCTCCAAGATGGAGCCAACCATGAAGGTTCCTCCTTTCTTCTACTGTGGCCCGTTAAATCGACCTCCCGACGGCCATCATCCACTGCCCTAGCTGCCACCTCCTTTCAGGTGTAAGCAGCCAGAGCAGTTATCACCCTTAATCCCAACAGCAGCTGGATGACTGTTTCCAGAGGGGGGAAGGTAGGGCTAGATGGCAACCCCAGGCCGGTTGGAAAGGGACAAGGGCCCTTTAGAGCTTAAGAGAAAAACGGCCTCTGCAGTGCTCCAAGAATGTAAACAACATGCAGCCCACAGTTTTACATGCTTTTGTAACACTGTCCACCCTAATTGTTGTAATGTGTACTCAAATTCCTCTATCAGCCCAAGAAACCCACACCCCTAGCAACAAATCAACCAGTCAGGTGGGGAGGGACTACCATCTCAACCCCTTTAAAGCAGGACCTCTGCCCTATTCAGTGGTTACCCAGCTCTGGGGTCCCCACTCCTCACAGTGGCTTGTATCTCTTTCTTCTGCAAATAAACTTTACTCTCGCTTTGACTCCTCCTTTCTACGTCGGGAGAGACAAGCCTCAAAAAGTCACCAGGCAGGCTGGCGATGCCAGACCTACCTGCGGACACGACACTGAGATCTCCTGCCTCTCCACTCACGTCACACTATTTCCAGATAACCCAATCACTCGAAAAGTCACACCTTTACCTGAAAGCAGTGCTACCTGACCACTCTTAGGAGGACCACTCTTAGGGAAGAAGAAAAAGGAGGGGATGCTAAAGGCTAACTTCGCTCGGCTCCACTGCATTTGTCTGGGCCATGCCCAACTAAAGCTGGTGCTGCAGAGACGCTTCTCCTCAGAGCAGCTGGCGGCGGCATCACTGCCCTTCTGGGACCTCCTGCTCAGTATGATGTTGGCTACCGGTTTGTCACACAGTTTCATCAGAGAAAATCTACTTCTACGCCTATTTTCTTCAAGGTTTTTACCATGAAGGGATGTTGAATGTCACCACTTTTTCTGCATCTATTGAGACAATCATGTGGTTATCCTTGGTTCTACTTATGCAGCGTATTACATTTACTGATTTACATATATTAAACCATCCTTGCGTCCCTGTGATGAAACCACCCTACTCTGCGCCCCCTCCCGTCAAGCCCTGCCTGCCCTGCCCTGCCCAGAACATGTCTCTCTCTTAAGATGCCTCCCTGAAAACTACCCACCTGCTCCTCCAAGAGAGGGACCCACCCACACGCCGCCCCTACACCCACGCCCGGGGGGTCCCCGCGCTGCCCCGCCTCCGCACACCGCCCAAAATCACCGAGGTCCCCGTCCCCCACCCGAAGCCCTCGGGCCCTAAACTCCACCTGCCTTCAGGCCTGCGGGAGGCAGCGCCCACGGGGAGCCCGCACCCCGCGGAGCCTCGTCCCCGCCGGCCGCCCCGCCCCGGGTCGCCGGCGCCCACCCGCTTCTCCCCGCCTCTGGGGACGAGCGGGACAGCCAGGCAGCCGCACGGTGGGAGCGGCCCGGGCTGCCCTCCCGCCGCCCCGCGCCCGTCCTCACACACGGGGGCCGAAGTCAGGGCGGGCGGGGTCCGGGGTCATCTGCGGCGGCAGCGGACCCTCCACCTGCTTCTCCACGCTGAGAAGGAACTCAGGCGCGCGGGGCGGGGCCGAGCGCGAGGGACGGCGTAGGGCGTGACGCCAGGGGCGGGGTCAGCGGCGGCTCCTCCCCTCCACTCCCGGACTGCAGCATCCGCGCGGGGCGGGGCCGAGCGCGAGGGACGGCGTAGGGCGTGACGCAGGGGCGGGGTCAGCGGCGGCTCCTCCCCTCCACTCCCTGACTGCAGCATCCGCGCGGGACGGCGCCGAGCGCGAGGGACGGCGTAGGGCGTGACGCCAGGGCGGGGTCAGCGGCGGCTCCTCCCCTCCACTCCCTGACTGCAGCACCCGCGCGGGGCGGGGCCGAGCGCGAGGGACGGCGTAGGGCGTGACGCGGGGGCGGGGTCAGCTGCGGCTCCTCCCTCTCCTCTCCGTGACAGCAGCACCCGCGCGGGGTGGGGCCCAGCGCGAGGGATTTATTGACAGATTTTTGGACCTTTGTTGGGAAAAACAGAATTACCACTGACTTTATACACGACTGATTTTTGCGGGGTAGGGAGGAGACTGATAGTAAGGTTTTTGTCTTGCAATTTACCTTTCAACTGTTGCAAATATTTTATAATTAAAAATGTCTGAACAGGGCCGGTGAGACAGCTCAGCGGCGTAGGCGCCTGCCTGGCAAGTGTGAGGTCCTGAGTTCAACTCCTGGTACCCACACACAAAGGAAAACCGGGCCGGTAATATTGCTCAGCGGCACGGGCGCCTGCTGGCGCGAGAGGTCCTGAGTTCGACCCCGGTACCCACAAAAAAAAAAAAAAAAAAAGTCTGAACAGTGGATTCCAAGCAGTGCCACTGTCATCGTTGAAAGATTGGGTATTAGTTATCTAGGGAATATATCTATGAACAAGTGCATTCTACTTAGAAAACCTCATCTATGTTATATTTGAAACTTTAAGTTTATTTTTATTTTTATTTTGAGACAGGGTCTCACTGTGTAGCCCAGGCTGGCCTCAACTTCTCAGCGATCCTCCTGCCTCAGCCTCCCGAGTGCTGGGATTATAGACATGCGCCGCTAGGGCTGGCTCAGTCTATTTTTAAAGGACAGCAAAGAAAGAACAATAGCAACACTAGACAGGGATTCATGTAAGTAAATACTTGGCACTTGGACAGCCATAATGAAAGATGAGTTATGTATGGAGGAGCACGTTATTCTTTGTACTAGCATGCGAATTTGAATGTATTTTTGGAGAAGTAAACAGTTTTAGAACATGGAAACATTTTGCCACTTCTTCTAAAAGGACAGGAAATTAAGAGCTTTCTTATTTGTTGCAAATGTGACATTTTGTTCACTGCACCATAATCAGTCTACAGTAAATTACCTGAAGCCATCTGCTTTTCCTGAAAGGAGACACGTTTTTCTCTCATTTTAAACTACCTTTAAATAGGCTTGAAATGACGTATGAGAGCTTTGTTTTCATATACTCCTCAATAGAGTGGTATTGTGGGAGGCAGTGGGGATTCAAATACACCAGAAAGCAATGTATTTGCTTTGATTATAGGCTAATGAATTTTGTTTCACAACTTGAACCTGTCTTATAAGAAATAAAACAGATCACTTAACAAAATACATTGTAACCTAGGTAACACCCTCCAGAACAGCTAGAGGAGTGGGCCATGACTAAACAAAACCAAAGCAACAGTTCTTTTCTGAAGTTAGAATGTGACTTGTGATAATGCTTTTCTAGAAACCTAAAAAAAGTCATTCGGAAGGAAAAAACTGAAAGTTGTTATTGAAACTTTACTGAATGTTTCCTCTAAGTACAACATATATAAATGCCATTTATTCCTATTACATTACAACACATGACATACTAAACTGAAAATGATGTAATTTAATAATGGTGTTCGTGTTACAGTCACAATTGAGTTTCATTACCCCACATATGATTTTCTTAGCCTTTTTAGTCTACAGTTAGAGAAAATTTTTGCTTTTCTAGGATAAATGGAAATACTGCTGTGACTGGAGCTTTGTTTCCTTTTATTAGCCTATCAGTCTTTTATAAATTAGGTGGAGGAAGGTGTGTACTCAGTATGTCCAAGACAAAGTCTCATTGTCCCAAAGGTACTCCCAGGCTCCCCCAGTACTGTGTATTCACCCAGGGCTTTTGT
This sequence comes from Erethizon dorsatum, assembly GCA_028451465.1. Classification (NCBI taxonomy): domain Eukaryota; kingdom Metazoa; phylum Chordata; class Mammalia; order Rodentia; family Erethizontidae; genus Erethizon; species Erethizon dorsatum. Next base: position 116,081,349 of record CM051833.1, read on the forward strand.
TCTGAGTTGGCCAGGGTAGGCTTCAACTTTTGATCCTCCTGCCTCAGCTGCCTGGAGCCAAGTTTATTCTTAACCTGAAACATAATGCGCTTGCTCCCTCTTGTCTCAGGCTTATCAGGGTCCGGGCCTAGGACCACCAATCTCCTGCTCAGAGGTACGACAGAATAAAACACAGACAAAACATATTTTAGTTACAAGGAGCACCAGCATGGTCAAAGCCCAACAACAGGCTAAGCCCGCGAGGCGTGGTGTCTTTGGCTTTTATTAGGTGCACAGATTAATTGGGGGGGGTGCTGGTGGCTGCAGGAAGTGGTGGGGGTGACTGCTGATGCAGTCAAGGTTCAAAATTGAGGAATGGGGGCCGGTGAGATGGCTCAGCAGCATAAGCGCCTGCCTGGCAAGCATGAGGTCCTGAGTTCGACTCCCAGTACCCACATACGAAAAAAGGGCCGGTGATATCGCTCAGCAGCACGGGCACCTGCTGGCACACAAGGTCCTGAGTTTGACCCCCTGTACCCACAAAAAAAAAATAAAAGAATTGAGGAAGGATGCATTTTTGGGAAATCACACAGGAACAGATCATGGTTAACTGGTAACCTGACTATCTGCTAACTGGTTTACTGAGTTGGACAGACTCTGCATGAGTCAAAGTCCTCTGCTGCCGTGTTATCTCGCTTTGAGGCGTCAGAGCTTCACAGGCTGTTTGCTGGCCTTGGCTCTGGCTGTTGACTTAAAGATGAATCTGTCCCTAAGCCAGCTGGGGGTATCACAAGCCATGTAGGCCTAGGACAGACTCTCAATTCATTTTTATGCTAATTTATTAATATTAGTTATTGCCTGCTTGTACCTCATCAAGCTGGTCCTCAGCACAGGCTCATTGTTGTTCCTTCTTCATCATGTCCAAGTGTGATTTTTCAGCAAAACCTCTAGATATCATCACGAAACGTCCTCATGTTGCAGAATTCAAGAGACTAGAGAGACCACTGGGGAACAGGATTTATTCCAGGATTTTAGGTGCACACCAACTCAGCTGGACTTGTGTGTCCAAAATGGCTGAGTGCTGGACAAAGGAAGGGCTTCAGTTTTTATACATTTGGTCAAGGGGGTTGGTGTGAAATGAGACAAAGGCAGTTATTTACTCAGTGACCATTTACAGTTCTTTACAGTTAGTAAGGAAACGGTGACGATGGAATCCAGCGCTGGGGCCAGGTTGTGTAAGGGTTAAGTCCCGAGGCCTGTGTTGTGTTGCTTCAGGAATGGAAAACTATGTGGAAAACTACACGTTTTCTGACGGTGGGGAAAGCTCATAAGCACAGCTCCCTCAGGCAAGACCATATCCACTGAGGACAGTAGAAAGCAAGCTGCCTCCCTAGTAACCTGGGCGGCGACCTGGGTGTGGAGAAGGACCTGTCCCCTTTCACCTTTACCTCTTTTGCAGTACACCTGTTCCTTATTCTTTCTCATCAAGAACGTGCAGGAAAAAATCCTTGCTTTTGGAGTTAACTATCATTCATGGAACTAGCGCTTCAACACCTCACAATTTCAAAATCACGCCTGTGAACTGGTAACTGCCTCCATTTTTTATTCTGTGCTGAATCCAAAATGTCTTTGTTGTCAGGATAGGGAATAGAGAAACATTTCCAATTGTGTAGTCATATTACAAAGGACTTGAAATTTAATGTCTTGTTTCTTTGTTGGTTATATTCCATGGGGCATATGTTAAATGTGGTTTATAAACTAAACACTGGCCATTTATTTAAATTGTATTTGTCTATGTTTTAAGTAATTATAATAGATTTGACTTATTCTGGGTAAAAAAAGATGGCTTAACCACAATATTCAGGATAAAAATTCCAAGTAGAGGGCTGGGGATAGAGCTCAGTGGCACAGTGCCTGCCTGGCAAGAGCAAGGTCCTGAGTTTGATTCTCAGTACCAAAAAAAAAAAAAAAAAAAAAAAAAAAAAAAAAAATTCCTATTAGATTTACAGGACTTTTGTAGCTTACACTAAATCACAAGCAGGTTTAGAGGAACACCAAAGCAGGTCTTATTTGCCACTGGCAAAGCCACATCCCCCTCCAGCTGTCACAGGAACAATGATAATCCAGGGTTTCTAATCTCTCTCATTTTCCCCTCAGAGATTTCATCCTCCTTAGTATTAAGGAGAGCTGAAAGGTGAAGGTCCATTTCTGTAACTGCACTGAAGCCGATCTGGGACAGCTGACCCAGAGGAACAAAAATTAAAATCTCTTGCTGACTACTCCAGTGACACCATATTTCCCTGAAAGTAAGACCTAAGCACAAAATAAGCCCTAGCACAATTTTTCGGGATGCTCTCAATATAAGCCCTACCTCAAAAATAAGGCCCAGCTAAGATGGTCAGCCAGATGGATTCATGTAGTCCATCTGTTGTAACATACGAGACATGTATTGAATTGTAAAATAGTATTAATAAATGATTAAATGTAAAGTAATATTATTGACAGTACTTTAAATAATAAATAATATAAATTATAATTATTCGTAAATACCCAAGTGGGTGCTTTTGGACAACAGGTATATGCTTATCTAAATAGATGAATTCAAGACTTATTGCTGAACGACCAATCAGAGTACAGATACAAAACGCAAATAACATGTGCACTTGATAACGAATGGCTGTGTCTAATATGGATCTTCATAATTCCGTATGTCGTGTGTTATAATGGATGTACTTAGTGCATGCATATGAATAAAGAAATGTTTTCTGAATTTTGGTCCCCGCAATTTTTCACTGGCTTTGTGTGGACATCACTCTTACCTGTCATTTTTTGCCATCACCAGCTCCTACAGCTGCACTGGGGGCTACGGGACGGCGCGGGAGGGCTCCAGCCACCACACAGCAGGCTGCCCCCCAAGTCCACCAAAGATCCGAGGGAGGACGGCTTCCAGTACCCGTGTTCAGCCCCAGAAGTTTCCCAGAAGACCGGGAACAAGAAGGTAGCAGACATGCCATCGAGACAGGCAGAAACAAGGAGGGACTGCATGCTCACAACAGGGGCTGCTGGCCCAGGAAAACGAAAGATCCCCCTCCTGTGGCCTGGGCAAGGGGACCCTCTGATGCCACCACCACCTCTCAAACCAGGCTGTAAAGTCACCACGGAACACGTAGCCCAGGAGGAGGAGGCAGCACTGCAGCGTATCAACAGCATGCTGATGGGTAAGTCACAGGCCCCCAAGGTCAGCAGCACCGCACAGCCTGCCCGCTTTCCTCCCCTGCCGGCCCCGGGGGCTGCTCCTCCACCCACGATCCCTGCAGGAAGAGTAAAAGCAGAAAGGAGCAGACCCCAAGGTCAGCAACACCGCACAGCCTGCCCGCTGTCCTCCCCTGCCGGCCCCAGCGGCTGCTCCTCCACCCACGATCCCTGCAGGAAGAGTAAAAGCAGAAAGGAGCAGACCCCAAGGTCAGCAACACCGCACAGCCTGCCCGCTTTCCTCCCCTGCCGGCCCCAGCGGCTGCTCCTCCACCCACGATCCCTGCAGGAAGAGTAAAAGCAGAAAGGAGCAGACCCCAAGATCTCCGGGGCCTCCCAGCATCTGCTGCTATGGCCACTTCAGAGCGTCGTAGGTTAGGAAGGAAGCGCACTTCAGCTGCGCCCCTCTCGAGCTTAGAGGCCCTTCCAGGCCCTCTTCCCACTCCACAGCCGCAGCCACGGGCTCTGCTCCCAGTTAGGGACCGATGGAGGGGTGACACCTATGGACACAGATCCTCTCCTCCCAGGGCCTCCCCCTGGCGCCAGTGGGAACGCCCTCCCCTCTGCACAGCTCGCTGGGACACCGCCCAGTGGCAGCACAGCCACAGCCTCCCCCTCCCCAGCACTGAGCTTGAGCCACCGGGCCACCCGAAGGAAACATCACTTGTGGTCTGCCTCCAGCACCCTGCCCACACTGGGGGCCACCAATGGGCAGCAGCACAGAGCAGCCATCCATCCCAGCGGTCTCCGTTTTGCAGCCCGGCAGCTACAGCTCTGGGCCTGGCCCCAACCCTGTTCCAGGTCAGCCGGCCTGGAACAGCACAGCACAGGCAGCCCTGGGGGGCTCCTCACTCACAAGCACGACCCCTGGGAACCACGACAGCTCCCAGGCGGCCTCTACTGTCACCCAGGCTCTTTTCCCTTCTGGAACTTCCATTGCCGCTGCCTCTGCCCCAGCCACCCACGTGCCAGTGCTGTGACCCGAATCTGGCATGACAGACAGCACTTCTCAGAGGTGCCCGGCCAAAGTTCAGGCTCAGTGACGCTGGCAGTTTCAGCTACACTGAAGGGCTGTGGGAGGAAACAGATGCACCCAGACGTTAGAGCCACCTTTGGGGCACTGGGGATCTCGCCAATGGGAGGAGGGACCCAAGCACCACACAGCACCATGGGGGACCCAGGAAAGTGACAGGCAAGGCTGTCTCAAACCGTACACCCAGCTGGCCTCCGCCCCTGGCCTTCCTGCCACTCATGGGGGCAGAGTTAGGAGGAAGCTGGCCTTTAGGGCCATCTCACCATCTCTCCAGGCCTCTGCACACACAGCTGCTCTGTCAGCCACCAAATCATCCTCCAGCAGCTCAGGACCCACTCCTGCGGGGTTCGAGAGGCCAAAGCTGCCCTAAGAGAACATCCACTTCCTCCTAGAGGCTGCCTCCTGCGAGCCCTGTGTGCTGGTCCACCACGAATCCTGCGCTGACCTCGGTGATCCCGGGGCACACTGGAGGGTCTGAAAAGCATGGTCTGTCTCCTTCCCGCTGTCTTCCCCGCTCCTTTGCTCTCAAGGCCGGGGAGGACGAGGCTGTGGTCCTCGCTGCTGTCGGTGGTCGGTCCTCCCAGCCACAGATCGGGCCCTCGACGGCTTCCCCTGAATGAGGACTCAGGCGCTGAGCTCGCCGACGCCGCTGTCTGACTCTGATGTGCTCTTTCCTGACTCGCTCTTTCCCTCAGGTGACTGTAAATCCAGCAGCACAGGGCTCGTGGACAAACGCCCTGTGGTTAAAATCGAAAGCGCCCCCCCGGGAATGCAGGTTTTCTTACTGCTGACCAGGAGAATGATGAGCCAGGGAAAAAAGCAGAGAAATCTAAAATTAATAAACTTCCTTTAGACCTTTTCTAGTCCAACAAAGCTAACCCAAGTAGAAATAAACCCATCCTTCGCGGAAGGACTTAATCAAAATCAGAGTGAGGAAATGAAATGTAATAATAAGAAACAAAACAACAAAGCCAAAACATGAAAAGCCTTTAGCTGGACAGACGGACACGGTCCCACCAGCTCGAACCAGGGGTGGTGCACACAGGACTGTCCCATGCAGCCCGATGGCACAGTCACCCATGCACCACCGGTGGTTCAGAGCCACCCTGCAGCGAGACGTGAGAATTTTGGCCCCAAAGTAAAGGTGTTAAAAGACACACAACAGTATCAGAAATAACACTGGGAGTATTCTTAGCCATCTCTGACAAGTACACCTAAGGGAAGTTAGAAAAAGTACTAAGAACTGTACAACAACAAATTAGATAACATATGAAATGGACAACGCTAAAAACAAACAAGTAAAAGTAACTGAAAAAGTGATAGAAAATAGAAACAGATGTAACAAATAAAGGAGAGACATTGTATCAGTGATCAAAAACGCAGTAAAAACAACACCAGGACTGGTTTGACAGTTGAATTATACTAAAAATTGAAGAAGTCCTTACACCAATCCATCTCCAACAAACAGAAGAGGGAATTTGTCCTAACTCATTCTACTAGTACAGCATTACCCTAACACTACAGCCAGAGAGACATCACAAGAAAACTACAGACCATCGCTCTTAAAATATCCTAAAGAAAATACTACACCCAGAAGTGTAGTAAAAATATTATACACCATGATCAAAAGTGATTTATCATAAGAATGCAAAAGCATTCAAACAGTGAAATTTAATAGGAGGAGACTGTAATGGTAGCATATCAAAATGATATGAAATGAAAGACCCAGTGATTAAAATGGGACAAATTAAGCTAAAAATAAAAGTTTTTATTAAAACTCAACTCATAGGTAATCCTGGCACTCAGGAGGCTGAGGCAGGAGGATTGCCATGAGTTTCAGGCCAGCCTGGGGTACATACATAGTAAGTTAAAGGCTAATCTGAACTATACAGAGAGACACTGTATCAAAAAAACAAAAAAAGGATAAGAAAATTATGCTAAGAGCCTAAGAGTGTTTTCAGCACATTGTGAATTTCTGAAAGAATGAAGTGAGTTAAAAAAAAAAAAAAAAGTGATGAAAAATAGACCTAGATGTGGTTCACACCTGTAATCCCAGCACTTGGGAGGCTGAGACAGGAGAATTGCTGTGAGTTTGAGGCCACCGTGGGCTACATAGTGAGTTCAAGGCCAGCCTGAAATACACAGTAAGACCCTGTCTCGAAAAGAAAAATAATTAAGTACCCTAAAGAAGGATGAGGAGGAATGGAGAGGCCAGAAGGCCCAGGAGAAAAGAAGGATCTGGAAAACTAAAGGCAAAGTACAGCGGCAGGAAGTTGGTCTGTGTGGAAAGACGAGGCCAATGACCCACATAAGACAGGGAGGAGGACGGAAAGGAGTACAGCGGTCAGCTGTGAGGGGAACAGCAGGGTCACACGAGGTGGCAGGGAACCAACTCCAGGAGGTGGACACTTCAGTCACCAGGACGCTCACCTCCTCCCACCCAAGATAGTGTAGCTGAAAATAAAAACACAAGATATCTTTATTCTTCTGCGCCCCTGGATGTCGAATTAAAACATATAAAACTAAATCTGCACCATCTTACTAGGCTCTGCTTAGTACATGCTTTAACATTAAGACAGGGCTCCATAGAAAAGGCAAAACAAAAACAAAACAAAAAACCTCCAAAACAAAGACAAAACGCCACAAACATTTAAAAACTTAAAATGTTTCAAAACCTCAAATTATACAACAAAAGTCCGTGAGTCCACATCCACACAAATAAAATTGTTGAATAAATTAACAAAGTAGTGAGAAGAGACATAATAATTACAAATAATTTATGTAAACACCAGAGGTTCCTCCCAATAGCTGACACCAGACACACAACACCACTGGCTGTCTTGGCGCTAGCCTGGGGGAGGGGAGCTGCTCGGGCCCCAGCCCCCCTTGACTGTGTGAAGTAGCCCTGGTCCCGTCCCCATCTCTGAGGCACAAGCCAAGAAAGCGTGGTCCAGCAGCTCCAGGGAGCAGGAGGACTTTCCTCCGCAGGGCACACTGCCACGCACACAGCCGCTCCCGGGCTCCTGGGCTCCTGGGCTCCTGGGCTCCTAGCCTAGCATATGGATCTGTTTTGGAGAGTGTTTCATATAAAACTGAGAAAAATCTGTATTTTCCTGCTCCTGAATTGTGCGCATTAGATATCTCTGAGGTCTAACTGCTTTAAAGTTTTATTCCAGTTTTCTATTTTCTTGTTGCTCTTCTTGCTGTTCAGGATAGAATTCTCCTACTATAACTGCTTAATTGTGTGTTCTTTAATATTGTTTTCTTCATATAATCGGAAGCTCTATGGTTGCATGCAGATTTGCTTATGATTGTGTCACCTCTTGAGCTCACCCCCCCACCCCCACACACACTTTGTGGTGCTTGCAGTTGAAGTCAGGGCCTTTGGGCTGCTAGGTAAGTGCTGTATCTTATTATTATAACTTAGGATCTTCCTGCCTTCACCCCCGCAGTGGCTGGCATTACAGGTGTGTACCACCATGCCTGGCAGATGCCCCCTTTTTAAATCTGATATCCTTTTTTTGTCTCTTGTCACAGTTTTTGGCTGAAAATTACTATAATCTTGCCATCTGTCTCTGGTTACTAGTCGTGTGGAGTATCTTTTCTGTCCTTTAACTTTCAACATATTCACTATAGAGTTGGATCGTGTTGTTACCACTCTCCAATCTCTGCCTTTTTTTTTTTTTTTTTTCTTTATGTGGATAACGGGAACTGAACTAAGGACTTCGCGCATGCCAGGCAGGCGCTTATGCCGCTGAGCTATATCACCGGCCCCAATCTCTGCCTTTGACTTTGAAATTTTATTCCGTTGATATTTATTTACTCTGACCTTTGTCTCTCACATGTCTTATGTCTTTATTGTTTTTCTTCATTTCCTCCATGACTGCCTTATGTTTTGTTTTGTTTTGATAGTGTATCAGTTGGGTTCCCTTCTCAATTCCTTTTCTGTATATTTTTAGAAATGTGTATTGGTCACCATATCAGCTTTCTTCTAATACAGCAAATGCGTAGGATAATCGTATTATAAAGAGAAATGATACCCATTGGTTCACGGTTTACAAGGTTCCAGTCCAGGATTAATTACACTGTTGTCCTCACTGCTTTGGGCCTTTGGCAAGCAGTGCATCATGGTGGGCGTATATGGCAGAGAAAAAGCACCCACTCCACAGAAAAAGTCAAAGTGGAAGAGAAGGGGAAGTGGCCGCACGCTACCCTTGCCGGGTTTGCCCCTGTGATCTAAGTACCTCTCACTGGGCCACACCTCTTAGAGGGTTCCGCCCCCTCCCAGTGGCACCACCCTGGGGTGGCCTTTAGCACGTGGGCATTTGTGGGGCCTTCAATGTGCAAACTTTAACGGCTAACCTGAAGGTGCCGATCACATCTGAACTAACGATGCAGTTTAGGGCCGGTGAGATGGCTCAGCGGCATAAGCGCCTGCCTGGCAAGCGTGAGGTCCTGAGTTAGACGCCCAGTACCCACATAAAAAGGAAAAAAGGGCCAGTGATATCGCTTAGTGCCACAATAGCCTGTTGGCAAGCGTGAGGTCCTGAGTTAAACCCCCGGTACCCACATTAAAACAAAAAAAAAAATGCAGTTTAAATTAATTCATAATAAGGTCTGATCCTTGGCATAGAGAATTTGAATCTGAGCATTCTGTTTTGGTTATCAGCTGGAGAAAAAAAAGAAGAAAAAGGGGCCCAGGGATATAGCTCAGCGGCATAGCGCCTGCCTGGAAATCGAGAGGTCCTGAGTTCCATTCCCACCCCTCCCCCCAAAAAAGCTTTGTCCTGCTTGTGCGATGCATTTTTGCGACATGTGAGCAAGGAAGGGGCACGCACTGGAAAGGAGAAGAGCAGGCCCAGGCCTGTGGCAGATGCATCAGTAACTAATGTGCACGAAGGGTGTGCAGTGACCCGGTGTGAGCAGAGGCGGTAGCTCAGGCCCGAGCACTGAGGTATTTCTGGGTCTCCCGCTGAGCGAGCATTTAGCTTGAGAGATGAGGTGACTGGTGTGGGTACCTCAGGACAGTTTCTTCCCTTTCCTGCCACGCCCAAGAGGATGGGGCATAAAAGTACCCTAAGTCAACGCAAGGACAACTGCTACACCCTGGCGGCCAGGCTCTGCAGCTCCTACAAAAGATGACAATTTTGGCATATCTTGTTGATAGCCTGCTCATTCCCCAGGAGTACCAGAGAGAAGATCCTTGAAGAACAGAAGCACAAGTGCCACTCAGGTCCTAGACAGGTTGGGAGAAATATACAGACACCTTTTTAAAAAAGGTAATACATGTTTGCAATATGTAATGATTGCATTCATTATGGGGTGTTGGTACGTGCACATGACGCATCTCAATTCTTTTTATATCCCCTGCTCCTCTTTAATTTATTTATACTTTGGGTTTCTTTCTTCTTCTGAGAAGTGTCTATTCATGTCAGTTCCCCATTTCTTGATTCGGTCTTTTATTCTGGGAGATCTTTTTGTGTGTGTGTGTGTGTGGGTACCAGGGGTCGACCTCAGGACCTCGCGCACCAGCAGGCGCCTGTGCCGCTGAGTGATATCACCGGCCCTTTTTCCATATGTGGGTTCTCGGAGTCGAACTCAGGACCTTGCGCTTGCCAGGTAGGCGCTTACGCCACTGAGCCATCTCACCGGCCCTATTCTGGGAGATCTAATTTCTTCGTTTCTTATATATTCTAGATATTAGTCATCTGTTCGAAGTGTAGATGGCAAAATTTTTTCCCATCTTGTAGGTTGTCTCACCACTCCATGGGTTGTTTCCTTGGCCATGGAGAAGCTTTTTAGTTTGATGTGATCCCATTTGTTAATTCTTGACATTATGTCTTGCGTAATTGGGTTCTGTTCAGAAAGTCCTTGCCTATAACCATGACTTCAAGAGCTTTACATATTTTATCTTCCAGCATGTTAAGTGATTCTATTTTAACATTTATGTACTTGATGCATTTTGATTTAGTGTAGTACATGGTGAGATGTACAGGCCTAGGTTCAATCTTCTGCATGTGGACAGCCAGTTTTCCCAGCACCATTTGCTAAGGAGACTGTCTCTCCTACAGCATGTTTTTGGCTCCTTTGTCTAACAACAGATGGCTGAAGGTTTCTGGGGTTGTTTCTACGTCTTCTATTCTGTTCCACTGATTTACAAATCTGTTCTAGAGCCACTACCAGGCTCTTTTATCACTGTAGCTTTGTGATATAACTTGAAATCTGGCATTATGTCTCCTGCTTTGTTCTTGTTGCCCAGCATTGCTTTTTTTATTCTGGGTCTCTCCTGACTCCACATGACTTTACAATTGTTTTCTCTAGGCTACTCATTTCCTAGCTGCCCCAAAACTCCCTGCAAGAGCAAAGATGGGGTCCAGCTCCCCACAACCCCCGCAGCCTCCTGTCCCTACGTCCCCACACCCTTCTCCTTTGAGGCCATGGCAGTCACCACCCACGGTCTTCCTGTCCTTGTCCTTTCCTCTTCCGCCCTGTCTCTCCCGCCCATGTCCGACAGCTGGGCCACCTCCTCCAGGCCCCTTGGGCTCCAGTCCTCATCCCAGGGATCTACCCACCGCCACCTTCACCTGCAGGTCTGCCCCCACGCTCAGAGGCAGCGCCCAGGGCCCCCAGGCCTCCCTGAACCCGAGCAGTGCAGGGCCTCACACTGCGCCCTTCCCACTCTTCCCAGCTGGTGAGCCCACCTGGCCTCGCTTCCCTTCCTTGGGTGCAGCAGCGGTTTGCAGTCTCACTAAACTCCAGAGTCACCCAGAGCTTCCGCTGCTCAGGATGACTGTGACATTCCAGTCACCCGGACGCTCTGGGGCTCCCTTGGGGGTCCCATGTATAGCTGAGATGGGGCCGCTCAGTGACCTGAGCCACACCGCTGTGCCGCTTTCCCGCGGGTACCTTCCTTCCCGTGCTCCTCCAGCCGCACGCCCAGAGCCCCGGCCTGGAGCGACCCTGCTGCAGCCATGCTGGAGGAGAGAGCTTCTCAGCTGCGAGCTCCTGGTGAGGATGAGCCCTGCACAGGGTACAGAGCAGCGGGACTTTGTGGGGCCACAGATCTACCGTGTGCTGAGGAAAGATGGGGTGGGGGCTTGAATCAAGTGTGAAACTTAAGTTCTCAAGGGAAGCAGGCTTTGTGGAGAATCTGTCTGGTTGGCAGGTTGACTCCTGGTCCAGAGTGGCTGCCAGGGGGCCGCCACGAACGAGGGAGTCAAGGGAGACAGATGGATGGGCAGTGAGCCTGGCTGCCAGCCCAAGAGATGTTTGCCAGGGGTTGGTTTCTTCCCACCTGGACACTGGGATACCGGAGAATGTAAGGGTTTGTTTTCTCAGTACTAGAGATTGAACCCAGAGCCTTCACACTTAGCTACACACCCATCTCCATCATCCCCATACATCCCCAGCCCCACCACCACCATTTTTTCTTTTTGGTCTCACTATATGGTTCAGGATGGCCTTGAACTCACTATGTAGCCCAGGTTGGCCCTGAACTCCAACTCATGGTCATCCTCCTGCCTCAGCCTCTTGAATACTGAGATTACAGATATGAGCCACCATACCTGGCTAATTGCCCTTTTTTTTGTGTGTGTGTGGGTACCGGGGGTCAACCTCAGGGCCTGGCGCGCCAGCCGGCGCCCGTGCCGCTGAGCGATATCACCAGCCCCTTTTTCGTATGTGGGTGCCGGGAGTCGAACTCGGGCCCTCACGCTTGCCAGGCAGGTGCTTACGCCGCTGAGCCATCTCACCGGCCCCTAATCGCCCTTTTTTGAGACAAGGTCTTAACTAATTTGCTGAATTGCCCAGGCTGAGCTCATGATCCTCCTGTCTCAGCCCCCCAGAGTGGAGATTGCTTAGCTTTTGAGGGGCTAAGGGTTGCTGGGTTGCGGACAAGGAATGAAGGAGCAAGACAAAGCAAAGGAAGCTGAGAGAGCTCTCCACCCATCTACATTCAGCCAGGCACGCATACTCCTTTCTGGTTACTAGATCCACCCTCCTGAAACGTCTACCTCGTATCTGCAGATGTCATGGCTCTGTATTCACGTTCTGGGGCCTCACAGAAATCCTGGGACTTAAAGAATGAGAAGCAATGTATTGGTGTATTACTAGCTAGATGAGGAAGTGACAATACTGGGACAGTAAAATATCTGGAGGGACATGGGGATGGTCAGAAAAGCTGAAAATCATGGCTGAGAAAAACGGTGGGAGGAAGAAAAAAAAGTACAAACTTCTAAAGGTGTGGACCAGAAACCGGGATCCTGTCAGCCTTCACCTGGAGACGGCAAGGCGTCACCGGCCGAACCCCGCGCTGCTCCCAGAAAGCTCAGCTGTCAGAGGCGCTCGCTGTGGGTCGGAGCCGTGGCCGTGGCCGTGGCCGTGGCTGAGGAGCTGACTGAAAGCAGCACACTGGGCCGGGATGCGTGAGCGAGGGACGCGCCCCGGCAGGAAAGGGAGGAAAAGCGATTCCTGACTCCCCTCTGCTGCCGCGTGCGCACACCGGGAGCTGCGCTTACGCTTTCAGAGGAAATAAGACAGGCAGCAGCAAGCTCACCTAAGGGACGGGCAGACACTGCGGGGTGCGGTCCTCCATGTGCAGGAAGTGTGATCAGGAACAGTGACATATATTTCGAAGGAAACTCAAGCACGAAATTTCCTCAAGCGCGCTCAGGACTGCACTCGGGGAGCCAGGTAGAGTGATTAATGAATAAGCCTGCTCCCGGGTCGAGGGCTGAGAGAAGGTTCCAAGTTCCAGTCAGCCAGCACCCCGGGTAGCGACTGAGGTCGGGGAACAGGGCCCAGTCGAGGGAGAGAGCGCAGGCCGAGAGCCCAGGCGGCAGTGTGTGCGGACGGATGCGGACTCAGCCACGCCGCTCTCCTCCTCTTACTCTGCACTCCCGGCATCGCCCTGAGTGTTGTCCTTGCGGGGAATCATCAGAGAAAGAGGCCTGGCAAGGAGAAGGACTGCCCCCCTCGGCCCACAACACCAGCCCCCCAATGATGGAGGAAAATGTTCTGACAAGAATACATCCTTCAGGGTCCTTTGAGGTCTCACCTGGAGGAGACACCAGGCCCTGGCTGCCCACTGCCCCCGGGATTCTCAGAGCGGTGAGATGCTTTTCCTACCAGATCGCTGCTTCTAGGAAACCTTCGTAGGGACAGTCGGGACCCTTACTCGGGGTTAGATTAGGAAGCCGGGGACCTCTAACAAGTAGAAAGGAAACAGCTTGTGCGGTGCAACAAACGGCTGAGCCTGCAGTTCGACGCCTGCCTCTGCGCAGCTCCCACTGAGCCGCTGAGCTCTCCTTCAGCAGGTTACCTCTGCCCTCAGAGTGCCCCCAGCAGCCCCCCAAACCCAGCCCCCAGCAGCAAGTCCAGTAACCAGTTGAGTAGTGCCCTCGGAGGGAGGACACGGGACCTCTGCCCCATGAAATAGGACCGCTGGCCTGCGCTCAGTGGTGACCCGATCCGGGCCCCCTCCTCTGAGTGGCTGTGTACCGTGTCTTCCCGCCACGAAGCTTCGGCCTTGCACTGATCTCCCCTTCCGTCTCCTCTTCCTCGTCCTATGTCAGAGAGAGAGACAGGCCCGGCCAGGGTGAGTCTGGGACCCTGAGACCCCAGACCCACCAGATGCAACACCTTTGGATTTCCTGAAACTATTTTGTATAATTTGACAAGACCTCACAGTAATTCACAGGCCACAGACTGCAAGTTAAGAGAGGTGGAGAAATATTTGAATACACAGCCAGCTTTCTTTTTTTTTTTTTTTTTTGTGGGTACCGGGGGGTCGAACTCAGGACCTCGCGCGCCAGCAGGCGCCCATGCCGCTGAGCGATATCACCGGCCCTTTTTTCGTATGTGGGTTCCGGGAGTCGAACTCAGGACCTCGCTCTTACCAGACAGGCGCTTATACCACTGAGCCATCTCACCGGCCCCACAGACAGCTTTCTGACCTAGAGACCTACACCTTCATGGAGCAGAAGGGAGAAAGAACCATGTTAAAGAGATACTAAGCATTAGAAGGGATTGAGTGTTGTAAACAAAACCATATTTTTGAGGAGAAACTTGCCTGCCAGCAGAGTCCCTCTTGTCTACAATTCCAGCCGCTCATTAAAACATTGTTGCTACTTGTCCATTCCTCTGTTGACTCAGTAGCATTTGTTTTGGCTTCTGTGTGCCAGGTGCTGGGGTGGAAGGAGGAAAAAAATAGCAACAAAAAACATCATTTCCTGAGTGCTTATTATGTGACTGTCTTGTAGAGCCCCGCAACAAGAGTATGAGCCATAATCATTTCCATTTTCCCCAAGAGGAAACTGGCTTGCCCGAGATCACCCAAGTGCGGAGGGTGGCCCAGGGGGGGCCCGACGTCTGCTGTCCTCAGTCATTATGAGCGCAGCTCCTGCACTAAGCTCATAGGAATTGTTTTGCACATCTCTAGCCACCCATATATTCTTGGCACACAGTAGATTCAATAAATATTTGCTAAGTGAGATAGCTAAGTTGAAAACACTTGCTACATTTAATAATTGAAAAATTGAAAATATTATTGAATGCAATACTTTACTGCATTGAAAATATTTGTTAAATTGAAACCAAATCGCCAAGGCTTTAATTAGAGTTTATTTTATAAAAGAGTGTGTCGCCTACTTACTCTACATGGTGGGTGTGATTGTAACTGAACCTAACCTTGCAAATTGCCCATGCTGGAAATACCGTGTCGGTCTCCCAGGTGTCAGCCCTGTAGCCCCGGGTCAGTGGGCCCTGCGGGGCGCGGGCCATGTTCTGAGCGTGGGCTGCATGGCCCTGAGCTCCACACTCCCTTCCTCGGCCGGGTGGGTCATCCAGACTGTGCTCTGGGCTGAAGTCGACAGAGATTCCCAAGGTGAGTGAAATCATTTGATTTATTTATTTAAAAGGAAATGCCGGTTTATGTAGGAATAAAGGGTTAGAGAAGGTGTGTGGCACAGGACACCTGGGCCCGTCCCAGGTCTGCCATGGGCTTGTGGTGTTACCTTTGGAGAGAACAATTTCGCACCTGGCTAGAAACAGGCTCTGAATGCAACCCCACCGCCTTGCCCTGGGGCACACAGAGGCGGCCTTCCTTATGGAGCCCTGTTTCCCACGCTGCTCTGCCTGAAGATTCATTCCTGGTCCAGGTGTTGTGTGGGTTTCCCTGTCCACCTTTCCTCCAGTCATCTGTCCTTGAGGACTGGGCATAGTGGCACACACCTGTAATCCCAGCACTTGGAAGGCTGAGGCAGGAGGATGCCTGGTTCAAGGCTGGCCTGGACCACACAGTGAGATCCTGTCTGAAGACGGAAAGAAGGACGGGGAGGGGGAGGGGGGAGGGGGAGGGGGAGGGGGAGAGGGAGAAAGGGGGGGAGAGAACGTCACTCTTTGCCATTTAAGACAAACAGAACGAACACATTTCACTCCCTCCAAATCTGTGCGTGGCGCTGTGATGTAAAACCTGCATCGTCCTGGATGTGCAAACCCCCAGGACAACAAACAAAGGAAGAATCCTAAACACCGGCGCTGAGAAAAAGAATGACTTTGATGATTGATTAATTTTTTTGAAAGTCAAGTAGCTCCCAGTGATTTTCTATCAATATAATTGAAGTAAGACATATAAGTTGGCAAAGCATTAATAATGATTCTTAGTGATAAATTATTTCATGATTTCTGATATAAAACGTGGAAGTTCAGAGAATTGAGTGATGTTATTATAACATATTCTTCCTTGTTTACTTATCTGTATGAACAAAATCTCTCAGATTTACATCTATAAACACATAAATAGGCGCAGAACCAACATTGTCCTTCCGACAATAAAGATTCAAACATGTGCACAGAAACTTGCGGAGAGCGGCTGAAGCTGGAGATCGGTCACGCGTGCGGAGTGGAGCAAGGCTGTCTGGAGGACAAAGAGCACCTAGGGGAGTCATGGGAACAACTGCTCCAGCTCCCAGAACGCGAGGCGCCCGAGGCTGCCTTGCAGACAGGGTGCCTGGCAGAGGGGGGTCTCGTGACATCAAGCTGCCGAGTGTATAAATAAACGCGCTGCGGTGGTTGAGCAGTTCCTTTCCTCCCATCAGGAGAGAGGGCGCCACCTGATCCCAGCTTTCTGTATCTTGTCTTCATTTCTTCACCTTCTCACTGCCCTTCACGGTCCTCACCCGGGAAGTTCCAGAGCTGCATGGGCCGTGGCAGAAACTGAAAAGATAGACCCACATACCTAATTAAGAAATGTGTTTCATTGGCATAATGGTGCAGGCCTGTAATCCTATCTACTTGGAAGGCTGAGGCAGGATGATCCTTAAACTGTAGCTCAGTGATAGAATGCCCTGGATTTGATCCCCAATACCAGACTTTCTTTTTCTTTCTTCTTTCTTTCTTTCTTTCTTTCTTTCTTTCTTTCTTTCTTTCTTTCTTTCTTTCTTTTTGTTTTGTTTTTGATTTTTGTTTTTCGAGACAGGGTCTTGCTATATAATTCAGGCTGGCTTTAAACTCACTACGTAGCCCAGACTGGCCTTGAACTCATGGTGATCCTCCTGCCTCAGCCTTCTGAGTGCTGGGATTATAGGCATGCGCCACTACTCCTAATAACTAATTATAGTTATAGAAATTTTTAACAACTTAAGAATTGAAATCGGGGGCCGGTGAGATGGCTCAGCAGCGTAAGCGTCTGCCTGGCAAGTGCGAGGGCCTGAGTTCGACTCCCGGATCCCACATACGAAAAAAGGGCTGGTGATATCGCTCAGCGGCACGGGCGCCTGCTGGCGCGCAAGGTCCTGAGGTCGACCCCCCGGTACCCACAAAAAAAAAAAAAAAGAATTGAAATCATAAGAAACTTTTAAAATTTAAATTTAAATGTACATACCTATTTTGGTGCAGAAAGATAACAGGTCTACCCACAGAAGACTTTCAGAAATAAAAATACATGAAATTGAGAGGGGGAAGAAGGATGAAATGAAAATACAGATTTTTGGCAGGGTGTGGTGGCACATGCCTGTAATCCTAGCACTCAGGAGGCACAGGCAGGAGGATCGCTGCGAGTTCGAGTCTAGCCTGGGCTACATAGAGAGTTCAAGGCCATCTAAACTGCATAGTGAAACCATGTCTCAAAAAGACAGAAAATATAGATTTTTGAGAGAAAAATAAACACTGCACTATTTCCCACTGTTAATGTATTTTTTAAAGAAACAAAGGCAGAAGTCAGATTGACTTGGTATTTCATCTCCAATGAATATTTTTAGCTTTTTAGAAGGTTAGACATTATACACTTTACAAATACTTAAATTTCTCACTTCAAAACCCGATGACATGAGCCGGTGAGTGGCATAAGCGCCTGCCCGGCAAGCACGAGGTCCTGAGTTTGACCCCCGGTACCCACAAAAAAAAAAAAAAAAAAAAAACAATGACACCAAAAGGTGCGAGGTGCCCAAGAGCATGCGGGCGTCTGAACACTGCTGTGTCTGGGGTCTGAAGCCCGGCCTTGCTGGAGGAACTGGGGCCTCGCTGCAGGAGCAGCCCACCCACCGGGCAGCCAGTGGTCACAGAGCTCCTGGGACTCCCAGGAGCCCATCCGCCGGGAGGGTCTGGAAAGGCTTCCCTGAGCGGCGGACCCAGCGAGGACAGCACTCCAGGGAGCGCTGTGGAGTGACCGCTCTGAAGGACAAGGACTGCGCTTGGCAGAAGGCCCAAGGGGCCAGCGCACAGTGCAGGTGGTGGCTGCTCCCTCGGGGACTTGGAGACCGAGTAAGGAATTTCTTCCCATTCTAAATGCAGCACATCCATACGAGTCATGTTTAAAGATAGCAGCATTGGGCCGGTGAGATGGCTCAGCGGCGTAAGCGCCTTCCTGGCAAGCGTGAGGTCCTGAGTTCGACTCCCGGTATACACATTAAAAACAAAAAAAAAGATAGCAGCATTGAGGTAATTAAAACAAAGTAGAATATTAAAAACAGCTGGGCATGGTGGTGCACACCTGTAACCCCAGCACTCTTAGAGGCTGAGGCAGTAAAGTCACAAGTTTGAGCCCAGCACGGGCAACTTAGTGAGTTATGCAGAGACCCTACCTCAAAATAAAAATAAAAAGGAGAGAAATAGCTCTGGTTCAACTCCCAGTACAAAAAAAGAAAAAAAAACCTAAACTCCTAACATGTGCATTGAAATATTGTCCTACTCATAACAGATTGAAATCATTGCTTTCTTTTCTTTTTTTTTTGTGGGTACTGGGGGTCAACCTCAGGACTTCACGCGCCAGCAGGCGCCCGTGCCGCTGAGCGATATCACCGGCCCTTTTTTCGTATGTGGTTTCTAGGAGTCGAACTCAGGCCCTTGCACTTGCCAGGCAGGCGCTTATGCCACTGAGCTATCTCACTGGCCCCATCATTGCTTTCTATGTGAAAAGCTACTGCCCTCCAGAGGTTAAGGGAAAAAAGAGAGAAAAGAAAAGAGACATTCAGATAACATGTTTCTTGACAAAAGAAAAAAAAATTCAGTGGCTTGACAAATATGTTCATTAATCAAACCAAAATCACTATTTCTGTGTATTATAAACACTAGCACTGGGTGTGGTGGCTCATGGCTGTAATCCCAGCACTTGGGAGGCTGAGACAGGAGGATCGCCACAAGTTCAAGGCCAGTCTGGGTTACACAGTGAGTCCAAGGCCAACCTGAACTGCATAGCAAGACCCTGCCTCTCAAAAGAAAAATTACAAATTCTAAGGCCACAGAGCTCACAATAGAAAGCTTGAGTAACTTGCAGATGCTGAGCCCGCATGCTGGTTCCTGATGAGGACTGACACACGGGTCTATCTCCACAATGGGCTCCCAGGTCCTGTGGCTGCTGCTGCCCTTCCGCCCTCCCTGTCTCTTCCCTCTCCCCTCTCCTCCTGCAGTGTTCACGGAGGGGCTGCTTTGTGCGAGCCCCAGGCACAGAATAGCCAAGATCAAGACGCCCCGAGCGGAGCAGTCAGGGAGTGCAGTTCCTCTGAGAGAAGTCTCAGGTGCCGGCCGGCCTCACCTGGAAATGGGGAAGGTCATCTGCTGAATGGCTTCCAGCCGAAGCCCCTGGCCCCAGCAGGAATGAGTGACAGGAGGCTGTGGGAAGGGCCTCGCAATGAGATGGGACGGGTACGGTCTCCCTGGAAGTAAAGGTGACCGCAGCCAAGGAGGCGGGATGCAGGCCGGGAAGCAGGAGAGTTCTGTCACCAGACACCTCGCAGGCACCCTAAGATCAGCAGGAAAATGAGCCGCAGGGCACTTTCTGTTTGGGAGTGACAGAAGCATAGCTCCCTGTCACCCATCCACCCCGATTACAAAGGTCCTCTAAATCCATTCAGAGATGGCCACGCACGTGCGTGCCAGTGTGTCTGTCTTTTCATCTTGCAATAATACGTGGTAGTGTCCCAACATAGTTCTTTTATAATATTGGGGATTGAACCCGGGGCCTCACACACCCTAGGCAACCACTCGCTCATACAGCTATATACCCAGACCTATTTTAAATTTTATTTTTGAGGCAGAGTCTTGTTAAATTGACCAGGCTGGCCTCATACATGCCATCCTCCTGTCTCAGCCTCCTGAGTGCTGGGATTGGAGGCATGCAGGCTTGAATCTTGTTTTTCTTAGCAATATATTTTCCTAGTGCATACAGAGCTGCCTCATGCTTTTTCCTCTGGACTTGGCTGTCTGTTGTATGGATATATGATTTCTTGAATATATTTCTTGATATATGTGCCCCTAGAGTGGGCACACAGGTAAGCCCCAGGCTTCTGCCAGCCACACAACACCACAGCAAAAGTTATTACACATATCTGTGACGCCTGCTGCATTCTGAGAGAGAAATTCCCAGAGGCAGAACTGCTGGGTCAAAGATTATGTTCATCTGGAATTTTGGTAAATGCTGCCAAAATGCCTTCCGTCAAAGTGGTGTTAGTTTACACGACCACCAGGGATGTGACAGTGAAAATGAATATCCCAGTAGAGTTTTCATTTCTACTTTTATTAAAAGTGAGTCTGAGCAGATTTGATCCAATTAAGAGCTAGTACTTACTATGAATTAAAAATTACCTTATTAGGCTGAGAACCAAGCAAAGGCCCAGAGTTGAAAATGACAATTCGTTTGTTCAACAAACAGCTTTGAGGGCCAGTGAGATAGCTCAGTGGCATAAGTGCCTGCCTGGCAAGCGTGAGGTCCTGAGTTCGACTCCCGGTACCCACATACGAAAAAAAGGGCTGGTGATATCACTCAGCGGCACGGGCACCTGCTGGTACGCAAGGTCCTGAGTTCGATCCCCCATACCCACACAAAAAAAAACAGCTTTGAAAAGCAGCTCTAATTAGGCACACTCAGGGCACTGATGCCCCTAGATGGGTGAGCTGGGCCCACTGAATGCCAATCTAGTGAGGGAGATGTGTAAGGAAACATGCCATTAAATGCATGTGCTATTTAAAATATGCAATGTGCTATTAAAATGTTTTCAGATGGAGAAAGATGAGACCACAAAGAAGGGCATCTTGTGAGCCAGGTATTTGTATACATATTCTTAGGATGCCTAATTTTTCAAAGTCAGCGAGTTGGAAAATTAACTGTGTTGTCAAAAAAAATCTATAGCTGCTTTAATAGAGCTGAGATTTAAAAAAAAGTTTTTAAAAGTGTTTTGAAACTATGTCTAAAGGATGTCGAGATACCCATCAGAAAAGCAGTGTGTACAACACAAAGGGAGATGGTACCTGATATATAATGACTTCCTTTTAAATTCTGGAGGACTTCCAGAGAGTTGGCAGAATGGTAAGCAGCAACAAACCAACCTTTCCAAGATATGGAACACAGACACTGTAAAATAACAACTTGGGGAAGAAAGGAAGGAGGGAGGTGGATACCCAGGATGCAGGAAGGATCTGAAGGGAAAAGTGGAGCCCACAGAGAAAATGAAGATACTGACCACAATGCAGAAAAAAGAGTGTGGGGAGCGGCTGAGCTGGAGACCAATCATGTGCAGGGCTACAGCAAGGCCAGCCCCGAGAACACGGAGCGCCCGAGGTGAGCCAGGTAAACAAGTTGTTAGGCAGAGGGGTTACACCTGACATCAACCTGCCGAATATAAATAAACGTGCTGCAGTCGTAGTGTGGCTCTTCTCCCACCAGGAGAGGGGGCTCCACCTGACCTCAGCTTTCTGCATTTTGACTCTTGCCTTCATTTCTTCACAGTCCTCTCCCCACCCCTGGAGCTTCTCAAGAGCTGCGCTGGATGCGGCATAAAAGGAGACAGTCTGGCTCCCAGCTTCAGCTTGTGTCAGGAGAGAAGAGGATCGAATCCACAGAGACACAGTGAGGGCAGTGACTCCAGAGGCCTCCAGGGAGAAATGCGCCAGTGGAACACAGCAGTGGACACTGTGAGCTACAACAGCTGGTGAGTGACTCAGTCCAAGTGACTGCTGTGTCCCCCGGAGAGGGTGCTTGGCAGGTGCCATGTTAGGGAGGGGCCAACTGGATTCGGAACTCAGAGCAGCCATGGGTTGGCTTCATCTCAGGGCTCCCAGTGTTGAAGTCCCACAGTGACTGGGTGAAGGACAACTGGGGGAGATGTCTAGGGTCAGGGAGCCAAGGCCAGGCCAGCTAAGGACACCCAGACTTTGCAGGCTGAACGGTTCAGGCCTCAACCCCATGGCCAGAGGCCAGGATCAGCCAAACTTTTGTGGATCTGAAAGTACCAGAACTGGCACCCTGCCCTAATCCTACTGCAGGCTTGCTGGGATCACCCAGCACAAATCTGGGCTCTGACTGCCTCCTCTGTCTACCAGTGACAGGATAGATGTGCACTGAGTTGGACAAACCACAAAACTGTAGGCTTGAAATCACAGAGAAACCAAAAGATTTGAAATAAAGCTTTCCTCCTTTAACTTGTGACTGTCAGGTATTTTGTCTCAGCAACGAGAAAAGTAATTAAGACACTGGGAAATTTATTAACCTAGCAAGACCCTGTCTCAAAAGGGCTGGGGATGTAGCTCAGGACAAGGACCCTGGGTTCAAGCACCAGCACAAAAAAAAAACCAGAAAGAGAGTTGGGCCCTTGACAAAGGAAAGTAAAAGAAAGTAGGGAAAGGACTCCAACTGACTAGCTAGAGGGGCACACTCTGAAGAAGAGGGTAAGACTGACCCATTCACAAAAGAATGGAGGCTGGGCATGGTGGTGCGCGCCTGTAATCCCAGCACTCAGGAGGCTGAAGCAGGAGGATTGCTGCAAGTTTGAGGCCAGCCTGGGCTACAAAGTGAGTTCAAGTCCAGCCTGAACTGCATAGTGAAACCCTGTCTCAAAAAGATAGAAAAAAAAAAAAAAAAAAGAATGGTGATCAGGTTTATGGGTACTGTGGTGGGCTGAGATCTGGCCAGTCGTTATCTCAGTTTTGGCTTCATAGCTCTGGAGAAGTCCTCAGGACTTGAGGGGCAATCTTAGTTCTGTGAGAATTTAAAAACCAGACTCAAAACTGCCAACTCGATATCAAACAGATGAAAGTTAACTATACAGGGCTGACCTGATAAGCATTATGATTTTTGCTGGTTGTGGTAGGACACACCTGTAATCCCAGCACTCAGGAGGCTGAGGCAGAAGGATGCTGTGAGTTGGAGGCTGGACTGGGCTATATAGTGAGTTCACAGCCTGGACTACAGAGTGAAACCCCATCTCAAAAAAAAAAAAAGGATGGAAAAAAAGGACAGTTTAAGTTTTATGATGAAACTATAGTATGCTTGTTATTAGATTCTAGCTTTGCTCATTATTTTTTAAGATTTTATTATTTATGGTGGGACCACGTTTCATAAACTTAATTCTTTCCACAATTCTGGTTGCAAACCGAATTGGACGAGAACTGAATCAAATTCAAGGGTTAGGTTGAATGTTGACATTATGGGGAAATTTGATTCAGTTCTCATCCAATTTGGTTTGTGACCAGAATTGTGGAAAGAATTAAGTTTGTGAAGCGAGGTACCACTGTATGTGCAGTTTGAATTGCATCCTGAATTCTCCCCTGGCCACAAGTCCATGTAAGTTAGCTTTGTGTTACTACAATGAAATGCCTGAGGCAGCTAAGTTTATACAGTGAAAGGGTTTCTTTAGCCCACAATTTTGGAGAGTCCAGGGTGTGGCTCAGTTCTGTCGAGGACTTTGTGGTGAATGGCAGACGGCAAATGGCAAAAGCACATGTCAAAGCAAGTAGTCACCTCTTGAGCCAGGAATCAGAAACAGAGAGACACAGAGAGAGAGAGAGAGAGAGAGAGAGAGGGCCCACAGTCCCTTTTAAGGGCGTGACCCAGCTGACCAGGCTCTAGTCACGTGGAACCCAACTGCACCGAGACCACGGCCTCCCATCCCTGCTCTGGGGGTCCGCGTCCATCTCCTACTGTAAAACGCATTGCTCCTATCCCCAGGGGTCCAAGGTCCCAACAGTTCTGGGGCTGCTCAGCAGTCCAAGTCCCAAGGAGAGCCCTCCCCGCTGCCAGCGCGGTGTCTGCGGGCGACTGGCTCCAGAACCCCACCACCACCACCGCAGAGCCAAACCGCGGACGCCAGGCCCCGTGCGTGAAATGACGTGGCACTGGCACAAGCCCTTTGCATGCCTTTTTAGGTTTTAGATCAGCTCTGGACTGCTGTCCTTGCCCAATACAATGGAGCGCTATGTAAACAGCTGTTAAATTGCATTGTTTAAGGAATAATGACAAGAAAAATGTCTGGGTGTAATCAGGACAGTTTTTTTGTTTTTTTTAAATTAGTGCTTGGTTGAGTCCACAGATGTGGAACTTATGGGCACGAAGACCAGTTGTTCCGCTAAGCAGTGAAATCGTGGGTAATTTAATATTTTTTCTGTTGGGGATTGCATCCAGGGCCTCATACGTCCTAGGCAAAAGTCTACCAGTGAGCTACATTCCCAGCCTTTTTGTATTTTATTTTGAAACAAGGTCTTCCTAAGTGACTCAGGTTGGCCTCAAACTTCCAATCCTCCTGCCTCAGCCTCCTGGATATCTGGGTAGCAGGTACATACCATGATGCCCAACTTCTCAGCTGAGTAATTCAAGTTTTCATTCTCTCTCTCAATTGTGTTCCCAAATATTCTATAAAATATTATATTTCTTCTATAGTAGAGGGAAACTTTTGCCTGGCATGCCTATAATCCCAGCACTCTGGGCAGCTAAGACAGGAGGTTGTGAGTTCAAACCCAGCCCAGGCAACTGAGCAACTGAGTAAGACCCTGCCTTAAAATAAAAAAGGGCTGGGGATGCAACTCGGTGTAAAGGCCCTGGGTTCAATCCCAGTACCACAGTAAATACATCCATAGATAGATAAATAAATAAATAATGGAATTTTAAAATCTCTTTTCTCATTGTAGTTGACAGAACTTCCATGCATGAAATACCCGCTTTAGCATCAAGATCATTAAGGAAGTCACTCGGTTTGGTAGCAGGCAGATGGCCCCGTCTCCCTCCTGGCTGAACTAAGCTTGGCGCCTGCTCATCCTCTTCCCCCTTGGAACGTCCCGGGGCGCTGCTTCACCCCGTTCTTCACAGCCCAACCAACTCCAGGTGGCTGGGGGACTATGCTGCCTGTTTCGCTCAGGGCCTTCCCGGTTGCTTGTTTCCTCATTTCCACCAGACCGCAAGACTCCTGAGGGTAAAACCCTCACCCATCTCTGTTCTCACAGTGCCCAGTGCCGTAGTGGACACGCGGCGGACATCTAATAAACAAACACTTGTTCTTAAATCAGATAATAAAACGAAAATAGCACCTGCCACATAGAGCCTGTGGTCCCTGAAAAGATAAATGTTCAACTCAAAATTAATGAATCAGGGAAGAAATAACCAACCACTCACTGGTAGGAAAGAAAAGTGCAAGAGACTTAGGGTCCCGGGAACCAGGTTTGGAGCGGAGAAGCCACAGCCCTCCACCCTGGACAGCTAAGAATGTGAGCACCTAGACGTGGAATAACGCGGACACCTCACGCCCCCAAAGCCAGAGGGGCTGTTCCAGGCTCACCCATTTCACACAAGAAATATCTGCAGGCTGCATTACATCGAAAGGACGCTTAGATCATCTGAGTCCATCTGTTTACCACTCTGGGACTGAATTTAACAGCATTTGCATTTTCCCTACCCGTCGCTCTGTGTCACTGTCTGCTTCCCAAGCAGATAACTAAAGCTGATTTTTCCCAATGATTCTTTAAAAGAAAGAAGAGCCAGGTGTGGTGGTGCACGCCTATCATCCAGGAACACTGAGTGCAAGGCCAGCCTGAAGTGCGTAATGAGACCCTGTCTCAAAAAAACCAAAAAATAAATTTAAAAAAATGTTTCAAAGCCACGATAAACCATTTTAGCCAGGCATGGTGCCACACACCAGTAATCCCAGCACTTGGGAGGGTGAAGCAGGAGGATTGCTGAAAGTTCTAGGTTAGCGTGGGTTACATACTGAGTTCAAGGCCAGCCTGAACTACGCAGCCAGATCCAGTCTAAAAAACAAAACAAAACAAAACAAACAAACAAAAAAACGAGTCTTGAGGACCTAACTGAAGTCCCTGGTTAATTTTGCAACAAGCCAGCAGGGTCCACCCATGTGGTACAATTTAAGTGATATTTCACTCCAAATGAATAACCTTGTCTACATTGATCAGGAATTGGAGGGGTTTATTCTGTAGTCAGGTACAAGGCTTGAACAGCACCCCAGGGAGGAGGATGCTGCAGCACCCCAGGGGCTGGGGTGCAGCTCCAGGTCAGCACTTGCCTGGGTGCAGGAGGCCCTGGCTCTGTGCTCAGCACTGGAGTGTGGGGCTGCCAGGGCTCACACCTGCTCTAAACGCTGTCCCCAGGTGTCCTGCTCCATGCAGACACCACCCACAAATGTCTGTGTCCAAGATAAACTGCTGGCCAGGCGAGGTGGCACACACCTGTGACTCCAGCCCTCAGGAAGCTGAAGTAGGAGATCACAGTGAGTTTGAGGCCAGCCTGGGCTACCTAGAGAGACTTTGTCTCAAAAACAAGCAAAACAAACAAACCAAGCTAAGCTGTTTCCCCGAGGTCCAGATATGGTTATGCACAGGTAGCCGGGCTGTGCTCAGATTCTCAGAGGTGCCCGAGCTTGATGTGAGCTTATCCCCCCCGCCCCCCAGACTTCTCGCCTGCTCTCCTCGGAGGGTCCCTGCCCTCAAGCTAGTGATCCAGCTGAA
Organism: Erethizon dorsatum; assembly: GCA_028451465.1. Taxonomy (NCBI): domain Eukaryota; kingdom Metazoa; phylum Chordata; class Mammalia; order Rodentia; family Erethizontidae; genus Erethizon; species Erethizon dorsatum. The sequence continues at coordinate 116,107,831 of CM051833.1, forward strand.
CAAGCTCCCTCTCTTATCTCATTTCCTGCCCCAGCCGTCTCTGATTCTGTCTAAAAAATGCTCCTTTTCCCTTCATCTTCTCTGTCACCTCCAGCAAGGTTAGTCAAAGTTCTCTAGTCTAATAACCTATTTGTTTAATTTTTGTTTTTGAGACAGGGTCTTGCTACGTACTTCAGATTGGCCTAGAACTCACTATGGAGCCCAGGTTGGCCTCGAGCTCACTGCGATCCTCCTGCCTTGGCCTCCAGAGTACTGGAATTACAGGTGTGCACCACCACACCCAGCTCTAATAACCTCCTAATCAATCTGCCTAGATTCCTTCTAACCTCAACCAAACCTGTTCACCATATTATGGCAAAAGCAAAAACCGTAATGTATAACACAGGCCTTGCCTCTCCACCTCACAGATCCCTTGCATATACTGTTTTCTTAGTCGAAACACTTGTTAGTCCTTCCCACCTCTTCACATTTTCGCTGAATTAGTTTTTCTTTCCTTATCAGCCAAGGTCAAATGCCCCTGTACTCTATCACTTTGTGTATCTCCGTCATAGCTTTCATCCAGCTGTAATGCAACACAGATTTGTTTTATTCTTTTGTCCCACTCACTAGTCTAAGCCAGAAAGTCTTATTTTTTTCTTTTTATTGTATCTAAACACCTACCCCACTGTCTGGTATATAATAATTGCTCAAGGAATATTTACCAGGTGAATAAATCCATAAATTAAACTGTAAATAAGCAACATCAAATCCTTTCTCAATAATAAATTTTTATGCCAAGCGTGGTGGTGCATGCCTGTAATCCCATCACTCAGGAGGCTGAGGCAGGAGGATCACTAAAAGTTTGAGGCCAGCCTGGGCTACATAGTGAGACCCTGTCTCAAAAAAATTTTGTAAACATTTATATGCTTTATAACTTTCATAAAGCCATTATCTGTAATCTCTCCTTCTATGTACTTAGCAGGACCAAAGTAATGTAACTGACTTCCGGGATGCTAATAATAAAGTGTTTCTTTCTGTTCTGTTTGTCTTGTGGTGCCGGGGGTTGAACCGAGGCCTCAGCCTCGCCGTGTCAGGCAAGTGCTCTCCACCAAGCTGCACCCCCGGCCCGAGTGTGGCTTTTGTCCCCCTCCGCTCGGTGTCAGTGAACCACGGCGGATGCATCGGCCCGCGCGAGCGAGCCGAGGACTCCTCTGCGCCCGGGCAGGGCGTGGGGTTCCCGCGCAGGCCGCACGCTGCAGCGCCCGGGGCTGCTGGTCGACCCGCGCCGGCAGGGCGCATGCGCAGTCCGCACCGACGGGCGGCCCTCCCCTCCGCGGCCGGACCCGCCCGGCTCTCCCGCCCGGCCCCCCGGGGCGGACGGCTCTGCGCTCCGTGCGGGAGAGGACGCGGCCGCCCCGGTGCCCGGTCCCGCCGCGCCGAGTGCCCGAGGCCGGCTCTGGGGCAGCCAGGAGGAGCGCGGGCGGCCGCCGGCGAGGGAGCCGGCCGGAAAACCTGTCTGAAAAAACGAAATGAAATGAAAACAAATAGACGTAAATTCAAGGGCCTGCATCCGAGAGAGAGGGAAGATGCAGTTCCCTCTCCCCTCGCCCAGGACGCACCCTGTCCACTCAGGCCTCCCCTCGGGCCGGAAGGAAAGCTTTGTTTGTTCAACTAACCCGCTCGGAAGAAATTCTGAATTTAATTTCTTTGCCTTGCTTTGTAGATGACAACGCAGGACAAACTTTTAAAATATTATACAAATGTGTCAAAATAATTTTCATATTTAATACTTATAACTCTACAGTCTGTATAAAGTAGCAAAGTACAATTTCTTGAAGAGTAATATTGTAAACTGAGATAGGTACTTGGGTACAATATTACGTCTTTTTTTTTTTTTTTGAGACAGGGTCTTGCTATGTAGTGCCGGCTGGTTTTGAACTCATTGTGTAGCCCAGGCCTCGAACTCACAGCGATCCTCCTGCCTCAGCCTCCCAAGTGCTGGTATTATAGGTGTATGCACTGATGCCTGGCCTACAATGTATGTCATTTCTTTTTGTTTGTTTGTTTGTTTTGTTTTGTTTTGAAGACAGGGTCTTGCTATGTAGTTCAGGCTGGCCTTGGACTCACTATGTAGCCCAGGCTGGCCTTGAACTTGCAGCAATCCTCCTGCCCCAGCCTCCTGATTGCTGGGATTACAGGCATGGTCCACCATGCCCCACTTTGCATGTCATTTCTTGAATTTTTTGACAGTTCTTTCCTGAGTTATGTTTGCCTGTGTCATTTGAGTCAAAACTTGACCTTAATCTTAAGTGGACAGGATAAAGGAGAATTTTTCTGTCCTGAAAGCCCACAACATGGGCTCATTCTTTCAGTCTCCAGTCCTGCGAGCTCACCTGGAGTTTTTTAGCCTAAGCCAACCTCTTGATATTTATTTTGTGTATGTAAATAACACAAGTTCCTCTGGCAGCGCTGCTCAGCTGCTGCGGGCGGTGACTGTGACCGCGCTGTTGTCCTGGACTGGCAAGCTCCAGGGCAGGTCCCCAACTGACCGCAGGCTCCGCCCTCATCCCTCATCCCTCTGGACTCGGTGAACAAGGAAAATGGCACGTTGTGAATCACACAATGACACGGGTAATTACAAGGAGACAGCGTGCCCCCTTTGAAGTTCCACAAATGTGTGCACGTAGTTATTTATTACTTGGTGAGCTTATAAATTTTGGTTTGCGAGCTGGGTGTGGCGGTGCACTACTGTCATCCCAGCACTTGGGAGGCTGAGGCAGGAGGATTGCCACAAGTTCGAGGCCAGCCTGAGCTCCATAGTGAGTTCAAGGCCAGCCTGAACTACACAGTAAGAGCCTGTCTCGAAAGAAAGGAAAGGAAAGGAAAGGAGAGGAAAGGAGAGGAAAGGAGAGGAAAGGAGAGGAAAGGAGAGGAAAGGAAGGAAGGAAAGAGAGAAAGAGAGAGAGAAAGAGAGAAAGAGAAGAAAGAGAAGAAAGAGAGAAACAAACCTGTGCTCATCAGCCCTCGGCCCTCTTCTTCAGGATGTTAGAGATTAGGCCTCCTGACAGTCTTTTGGGAGCCTGGGGCCTCCCTTCTGACACTTTGTCCTATTTTTTTATATAGTAAATGGTTGACAATTTCGTATCCCAAACTCTATGGCTATTTTCATCTGTCTCCATAGAAACTACACATTCAGAACACTGTAAGACACTAGGCCAAAGAAAAAATAACAGCACTGAAAAGAAATTGGTTCCTAAGCACCCACTCTTTGAGCTGGGCTGTACGGCTGCTACGGGTTTCATCCTCGGTGTCTTCGCAATGAAATGAACTGTGGCGCACAATCGCCCCTCTGGAGAAGGACATGAATATACTGTGTGAAACCCTGCATCGTCCTGAAGCTAACAATGTACATCCAAAATGCAATGGTAAACCGGGCATGGTGGCACACACCTGTGATCCCAGCACCCTGGAAGCTGAGGCAGGAGGATCGCAAATCAGAGCCCAGCCTGAGCAACATGGCAATTTAGCAAGATCCTATCTCAAAGTTAAAAGTTTTAAAAAGGGTGGGGATGTAGCTCAGTGTGAAGGCCCTAGATTAAATCCCTAGTACCACCAAAAAAAAAAAAAAGTATGACAAAGAGACGGAATTGCTTAGACTGAAGTCTGAAGTCCAAGGGGAAGGCAAATTAGAGACCAGGTGAAGCTTCCCTAAGATGCGAGTGAAATTATTACTTCTATCAAGGGAGCAATTCCCCTCCCCAGCAGGAAACTCGCTGGAACTCCTGATTCACTTACAAACCATGTTATTACAAATGTGACGTCAACTCACATCCGCAGCCAGAATCCCTTCATTTTTCAAAGTGAACTTTAAATCCAGGCAAGGAGTGGTGCCCCACACCTGTAATCCCAGCAATCTGGAGGCTGAGGCAGGAGAACTTCGAGTTCAAGGCCAGCCTGGACTACACAGTGAGACCCTGTTTCAAAAAACCAAACCAAAACCAAAACAAAATGAAGCAAACTATATATGTCCCATAGGAAATTCCATGGGACTGCACGTTCTCTAGGTAGATGACAGAGTCTCTGGTGGCACTTAGCCAAGTGACAGCGAGCCTCGGATCCCTGCGTGGGAGGGCTGACCACGACAACAAGGAACTGGGAAGTTTATGTGCCTGTCCCCCCGCAGCCATGCCATAACGTGCAGGTGTTGTGACACATCAAATGTTACAACACGAGGCTCTTGCAAACTACAAAGCCATGTTCTCATTGGCAAATGATTCACATAACTAAAACGAAAATAACACCAAAAACGTTTGTAAACTGAGCTTCACATTAAAGAAAACAAATGAAGACTTACTGAACGGAAACAAGAAGGGAAGATCTGGCCTAGAATCACAGAAGCCCAGAGGTGGCCGCAGCTTGGGGGTCGCCAGCGTGGCCACCCCAGTCCGCACAAGTGACCACGCAGCCGCCCCGCTCACACCTGGTGCCCATGGGTGCACAACCACCACTGAGTCACAGGTGTTTTGCTGAAACCTCCTCTCACTCCCGCCACCCCTGGAGCTGTGACACAGTCTCTCCCAATGCTAGTTCAGTTTGTTTTTAAAAACACATTGTAATGATGACAGCAGCATGTACTGAGTACTTACTATGTACCAGCCCCTGGACTAGGTGTTTGATGTGAATGTTTATTTGTGGTGATTGTAAGCATGAACTCTGGAGCCACACTGTCTGTGTTAGAATTCTAGCTTTGCCGTTTACAAGCTGTACATTTAACCTCTTTGTGTCTCAGTTCTTCAACTACCTAAAAGAGGATTGGGGATGATAAATCCTACTTCACAGAGTTGCAAACATTAAATATTATCATATGTAAAGTTTTTAAAACTGCATCCAGTCTGGGTGTGGTGGTGCACCTGTGTTTCCAGCACTTAGGAGGCTGAGGCAGGAGGATCTCTGTGAGTTTGAGGCCAGCCTGGGCTACATAGTAACTTCAAGGCCAGCCTGGACTACATGGCAAGACCCTGTCTCAAAAAACTGCAACCAGTACGTGATAAAAGATATAAAAATATGCTGTTCAGTATTGCTTTTTTTTTTTTTTTTTTTGAGCACTGGGGATTGAACCCAGGGCCTAGAGCATGCCAGATGTTCACTACCACGGCCTACCCTTCCCACTCCTACTGTTTCTATTACTTTTTCATTTTATACATGAGGAAACTGAAGTTTAGTGAAGAGTTAGGCAACATGAAATTTTCAATTATCGTTGTTAATTCATATCAAATCAATTTATTACCTAAAGTAGTTGCTATTTCTTGCATATTTGCTATTCATTTAATTTTGCACATTAGCTTGGCATGTTGGTCTTTTTTTGTGTGTGTGGTACTGGGAATTAAACCCAGGGTTTCACCCTGAGCTATATCCCCACCCATCTTTTTTTTTTTTTTTTTTTTTTTTTTTTTTGAGGCAGAGTTTTCCTAAATTTCTAAATTGCCCAGACAGGCTCTAACTTATGATCCTCCTGCCTCAGCCTCCAGCCAGAATGATGGGATTACAGGTATGTACAATCACAACTGGCTTTGAGGAATTCTTTTCAGTGTTTGATTTGTTCTATGATTTTGGAACCAAAAGAAATATTCCTATTGTTATATTGTCCCATTAAACAAAAATCTAGTGTTTACTCAGACAGTAAAAGTGCATTTGGAAAACAATATTAGAAAATGTGTCAGGAATCATAAAATCATTCCAAGTCGCTGATTCAGTCATTCCACTCCTGAGAAGTTATCCTGGAGCAGGGATGGCAAAGCTTTCAGAGACAAGTGCCCAACTGCAACCCCCAAGCCACTCGTTTACCACAGCGTGCCAACCCCCCAATCAAACCTGAATCCGTGATGTTAGTTTAGGAAAACAACTCATATAGTAACATCTTTTGTCTTGAAAGAAAAACAAATAACGTGTGTGCCACAGGCTCGCCACCACTGCACTAGAAAAATAACAAAAGTAAGTAAGCGTCCAAATCTTCCTGATGGCATTACCGACTCCATTTCCCCCGAAACATACTAGGGACAAATAGTAGAGACATAGTTTGATAAATTATGGTAAATAAACATGAAGAAAAAAATATGTAAAGTCATCATTATGATATATCAAAATATCTAAAGAAGTTTATGATATGATTTTAAATATAAAAAGGAGATCCCCCCAACTGAGTTCTAATGGGTTATGACTACTAAGCTAGGTGTGCTGAAACAGGCCTGCAGGTGCACACCTGTGACCCCAGCACTGTAGGAAGCTGAGGCAGGAGGATTGCAAGTTCATGCCCAGCCATTATATTTAGTGAGACTTTTTCTCAAAATAAAAAATAAAAAAGGGCTGGAAAAAAAAAAAAAGGCTGGAGATTTAGCTCCACGAAAAGGTCCCGGGTTCAATCCCCAGTACCATTCTCTCCCTCCCTCTCTCTCTTTCTCTCTCATATGCTTTATTAGCAGATAAACTTGGGCACACTAAAATCTTACAGAGTTGCTGTGTACATTCCTGAGTCAGGTGGCACCAGATCCTAAGAACTCAGGGCTCTGTGGGAGGCACAGGGGAAATGTGTGTAAGGTGTCTGGGAAGCAAGACAAAGAACATATTGGCTTGGCTGAGAGGGAAGCGCCTAGTGGGATGTCGCAGGCAGTTTCTGACTGGAAAATCTCCACTTAGAGGCTGGTTGTCGGCTGCTGCGTGGCCACGCTCAAGTTCCTTAATGCTCAAGTTTTCCTTGGCATTGGCCACTCACTCTGCGTTCAGTTTTGCTTTGCTTTTACAGGAACTTAAGAAATCAGAGCCATCTCAGCCTAATGGCCTCCCAATTAATCTTTTTAACAGCTTGAAAACAAAACTGGAAAAAAATCCCCAAAATGGAAATAGTTTTATTAAAATAGTACTGAAAGTTTTGAAGCTGGGCATGGCGGCACACACCTGTAATCCCAGCACTCAGGAGGCTGAGGCAGGAGGATGGCCGTGAGTTCAAGGCCACCCTGGGCTGCATAGTGAGAACCTGTCTCAAAAAATGAATAAATAAAATAAAAAATGTATAGACTATCTGTAATTCCAAGAGCATTTGAGTTTATTAAAAGTTCCCCACCCCAGACTGTGGATTTGGATTCAGTGGTCTCAGCAGTTTGAAAGTTTCACAAATGATTCTCACAAGCAGTCAAGAGTTGAAAACTAATGCATTGTTTTATCTATCTAAAATATGCTCGGTGAGAGAGCAATTAGGGAAACAACACCTTTCACAATAACATCCAAAACAATGAACTACCTAGGAATCAATCTAACCTCTACATTGAAAACTACAATACTCTGAAAAAGGAGATTGAAGAGGATATCAGAAAATGGAAAGCTATCCTTTGCTCTTGGGTAGGAAGAACCAATATAGTGAAGATGGCCATAATCCCAAAATTGCTATACAGATTTAATGCAATCCCAATCAAAATTCCAACAGCATATTTCACGGAACTAAAGGAAAAAAAAATCCTAAAATTGATTTGGAAACAGAAGAGACCTAGAATGGCAAAGGAAATTCTGGGCAACAAAAGCAAGGTAGGGGGCATCACAATCCCCAGCTTGAAATTATACTACAAAGCTACTGTGATAAAAACAGCATGGTACTGGGAAAAACAAAAAAAAACAGACCTGAAGATCAATGGAACAGAATAGAAGATGCAGACACAACTCCAAACACACTCAGCCACCTTATGTTTGACAAAGAGGCCAAACACATTCACTGGAACAAAGATAGCCTCTTTAATAAATGGCTGAGAAATGATGCTGGGAAAACTGGCTTTCCACATGCGGAAGACTAGAACTAGACCTATGCGGGGACCACGTGGATCGCAGCATAACGCGCTGCGCCCGCGCTCCGCGGAGTGGTGGACACCGGCGGCTGGGTCGTGTCCTCTCCCGGCGCTGCTCTCGCCCACGTGCGGGAGGCGGGGAGCCGGGAGCGGGCAGTGGGGGAGCAGGGCCCCCGGCAGGCGCTGATACTCCTGGGAGGCGGACACCCCGGGCAGGGCTCTGGAGGGCGGCTGCCCATGCCCACCACGATGGTCCTCACCCCTGCCCGGGCACGCACGATGGGCACGGACGATGCGCAGATGAAGCAGGATGGGCAGCGCCTGCAAGGAGAGTCGCTCTGGTGTCTTTCTCGAGGGTGCCCGGGAGCGCGGTGACGCCGAGCTTGGGGAGTCCGTGAGCGCAGCGCAGGGACGCAGGCTGGGCAGTCCGGCGGCTCCTGGCCTTCGGAGGCGTGCGGAGTGAGCGGGAAGACGACGCCCCGCGGGCAGCGGGAGCTGCCCCTGCGCTTCCCGGTGAGAGCGCCGCCTGGAGCCCCCAGCGGGGCCGGCTCCCCTGCGCCGCACCGGCCAGGCCGCCCCGGGCCCCGCGCCTCCCGACGGGCGCAGCTGCCTACCGCGTGGGCAGGGAGGCGGCCGCCCGCGGAAGCGGAGCGGGGTGCAGGTGCGAGGCGCCCCGCAGAACAGACTGTTCCCCTGCGGCAACAAACTGCAGCCAGAGGCCAGCACTGCGCCAACTCTGGCAGGGCGCGCTCCCCGCGACCAGCACTAAGAAGAGGGGTCCCCAGGCCCACACGACACGGAGAGGACTGTGCGGGAGTGGACCGCAGACGGGGGCTGTTTACCGTCCAGTCGAAGACACGCGCAACCCGAGAGCCCGCCCCCCCAAACGCCGGCTAAAGAAAGGTGGCTCTTACATGTGTCATAGGTCCTGTCGCTGCAGGTGTCACTGTACCGCTCAAAGCCAGAACACACCCCATAGCTCTGCATCAAATCTGGGATCCGCCGTGCAGCCAACCGCCTGCCCACCACGGGCTGACGCCGAGAGGAGCCTTCCCAAACCCAGCTACTCCGAGCCCACGCTGGGCGCCGCGGAGCACTAAGCAATCTGACGCGAGGAAGCCCACGCCGGACCAAGTCGCTGAGCCGCGTCAGTGCACGTGCTTCACTGTGTGGTGCATCTTTAAGACCATCGCCACGTTTTCCTTTTGGGAACCTTTTAGAGAGGAACGGGAAACCAGAGAACCTTGAACTAGGCCCTTCAGAGTCCCCGTGTCCTACCAAGGCTCTGCCAGCGGGTCAGACCTCGGGTCCACAATATCACCTGCCTTTGATAGTTTCCCATTTATCAAACGAGGAGATGGACAACATCCTCTTTGAAGCTCTAACTTACAGATTCTGTGAGTGATGTCAGATTCTATTGCGATTGCATAGCGAGAATTTATCACAGATTATTTTTAGCTATTTTTTTCCATGTGTAAAGTAAAAGTTCTCTTACGTATTATTTTTCAGGAAAGGCTGTGGGGGTGAATCCTTTATATTCATATTGCACTTTGTTTTTCCAAGGAAATCAGTGTCTTTTTTACATTGTCATGATGAATTCCTCATAGGTCAGTGATGGTATGCTAAAGTTCAGCGCTCTGAACAGAACAGGAACGCCTGCGGATGACTCTGCTGTGCTTTATCTCTTAACATTAAGTGCCTCTGGCTCAGAGGGGAGTTCTAAGCCTTCTGTGGATGTGAAATGTGTACTTAATGAGGAAACCTGTTTAATCTAGGTATAGAGGAAAAGGAATAAAGACCACGGATTAACTATATTCAGGGTACCCAGGATTTCATAATAGAGAAGTAGGAAATGTTGGCTAAGGAATATCACGTACTTTGAATCATGCCCTATGTCAAATAAACTGGTGTCTCTAAGACAAAAAATAAATAAATAAACAAAATAAAACTAGACCTATGTCTCTCACCATGCACTAAACTAAAATTAAAATAGATCAATGATGTAAATATTAAAACAGAAACACTAAATCTTTTGGAAGAGAGAATAGGTAGAACTCTTGAAGACATAGGTGTAGGCAAAGACTTTATGAACAAAACCCCAATCTCATGGGAAGTGTTACAAAGAATCAACAACTGGGATCTCATCTTATTAAAAAGCTTTTGCATAGTAAAAACAAAAATCATCAACAGAGTGAAGAGATGACCCACAGAGTAGGAAAAAATTTTAGCCAATTGTTCCTCAAAGGACTAATATCTAGAACATATAAAGAATTGAAAAAATCAGACTCCCCAAATTTAATGACCCAATCTAAAAATGGACATGTGAGATGAATACATACTTCTCAGAGGAAGAAATACAAACAGAAAATAGATATATGAAAAAATGTTCAACCTCACTGGTCATTCAAGAAATGCAAATTAAAACAATGCTGAGATTCCATCTCACTCCAGAAGAATGGCTATTATCAAGAAATCAACCAATAACAAACGCTGGTGGGGCTGTGAGAAAAAAGGAACCCTTCTCCACTGTTGGTGGGAGTGTAGATATCACATTGTCTCTTTGGTATGAGAAAACGAAAATGTAAATAAGAACCAAAATGTGGAATAGAAACTGTGGAATAGGAAGAAATTGTTCAAAAGGAAAGGAGAACTAGGGAGATGTAGTGGAAAAAGAAAGAAGGGAAAAGAATAAAATGAGAAAAGACAGATAAAGTGGAAACAAAACTTTGTAAATAAGTAGGGGAAGAGGGATTGAGGGGAGGGGAGGAGAATGGGGAAAAAAGGAGGGATCAAGATATATCATGTACAGGTACAAATTCCCTATGATGAATGTGATCATTATGTATATTAAATTGTACCAATAAATTTAAATTTTCTTTATGTGGATACCGGAAGTCGACTTAGAACCTCGCACTTGCCAGCAGGTACTTGTGCCACTGAGCAATATCACCAGCCCTTTTTTTCCTTTACGTGGGTACCAGGAGTTGAACTCAGGACCTTGTGCTTGCCAGACAGGCGCTTACGGTGAGCTATCTCACTGGCCCAAATTTAATTTTTAAAAACTAAAAAACAAAACAAAACAAAACACATTCAGGCTGGGTATGGTGGCGCACGCCTGGAATCCCAGCATTCTGAAGCTGAGGCAGGAGGGTCACACGTGTGAGCCCAGCATGAGCACCTCAGTGACTGAGGAAGACCCTGTTTTCATTTAAAATAAAAAATTAAAAGGGCTCGAGATGTAGCTCAGTGCAAAGGCCCTGAGTTCAATCTCCAGTACTGAAGGGGAAAAAAAAAAAGAAGACTAAATAAATCAATAACATGTAGGAGTAGTTGGGAAAGAGCCAACTTAACAAAATAGCCTTTAAGGACTGAGTTGTTTCCATAGCGATGTAAAAATAGATGCTCTTCTAGAGAAATGCCTCCTCCTGGTGACTGTGACATTGCTCACCCCACACTTTCCATGGGTGGCAGCCCTGGGATCACAGAGGACGATGACGCTTGAGGCCCCCTTGTCGGAGAGTCACAGAGGGGTAACTGCAGGATTACAAAAGAGGGGGGCATATGGGATGAAAATAGCAACGCCAAAATTCGTTTTTATTAAAGAACCTAAGAGTTTGACTTATTCCTGCAGTGGGATTGAAGCCAGGGCAAGCTGTGTACCACGGAAGCGCACGCGGCCCTCAGTGTTTTTAAATAGGGATATTTCAGTAAAATACTCCGGCTGAGGGACTAAGGAATGTCTGGTTAAAAACAGTGACTCCCTTGTCTCAGCAAACGGAACTTTGTCAGTGCAGCTTCCCTTGGTCCCCGTCAGAGACTCATTTTTAAAGGCCAGGGCAGAGGCCTCTCCTTGTGCCCCCCAAGAGGAGCAGGAGAATCCCGAGAGGCCTGGCGGGTGAGCATGGCCACAGGGGCGGAAGCGGAAGCTCGGGAAGCTCTCAGCTCAGCTGCCCTTACATCGTCCGACGTCAGAAACAAAAGCTGAGGGGGAAACTGTTCCAAGAGCAGTTCTGATGATATTAATTACATTGATAAACACATTCAGAAACAACAAACCAAAATAAATCAAGCCTCTTTCTGTTTTACTGGAAAAAAACTGTGTGTGAGGTGGAAAAAGCTTCAATAGTAGAAAAGTTACTTTTAGTCTTCCAAAGAAAATCTAGCCAGGAAGACCAAAAAAGACAAAGTACAGCTCTACAAAGGAAGGACAGTAAAGCTATTGTTGTTTTACGAAACACTGTGGTCATTTCAAAAGAAGGAAGAAAAGCATTTTGATGACCTATGCCTACCAGTAATTCTCGGGAACCATGTAATGAAGTTTTCCAACAAGAATGTGCCTCCAACCCAATTAGTCACCTGTGTAGTCATCAAGCGAGGAACACAGTTATACAGCCTGATGTCTTTGGAAACAAAGACCAGTCAGACAAGTTTCCAGACACAAATAAAACTAATGAGAAAAAAAAAAAAAAAAAAAAGCAGCACAGATTGTCATTAAATGGAGAAGGTAGAGCTTGTCAACAAAGAGAAACTGGATAATTCTTGGGCTCGTATAACTCTAAACTCATCGTTCAGTTAAAAGATCAAATTAGCCAGACATGGTAGTGCACACCTGTAATCCCTGCACTGTGGGAGGCTGAGGCAGGAGGATTGAAAGTTGGAGCCCCTTGTGGGCAACTTGGGTTCCTTACTTTTGAGAACCTGTCTCAAAGTAAAAAAATAAAAATTAAAAATTAAAAGGTCAGGGGATATATTAGTGCCTGGGTTCAATCAGTACCACAAAAAACAAACCCAAATTAGTTAAAAACTCAAGAAATCAACCAAATGACTTGAAAACAACACAAACTCTCTGTTTTCATTCAGATGTCTCAATATATTGCTTCAGCAGATCATTCTGGATTAAACACAATGATAGCTCAATATATGAGTTTCGCATCAAGATGTAAAATGGTTCAAAGACATTATCTCCTTACTCGCTGTGAAGATTAGGTGTTGTAAAAATAAAAAGCTTAAAGTCAGCAGTGTCGATAGATACTCTGAGGGGGTTGCTAAATTGCCTAGGCAGGGCTTGAATTTGTGATCCTCTCGCCTGCCTCAGCCTCCCTGAGCGCTGGGGTTACAGGCACGCACCACCATGCCCACGACTCCCAATTCTAACGCTGCTAACCTGGCTGTGTGCTTTGAGCTCTCTTTGGAGTAGGTTGCAGTTGAGGAAAGGAAAATCAGAGAGTAATGAGAGTTTCATCAGAAGCACATACAACACACAGAACACCTAAGCTGTGGGCCCGATTCTCAGATCAAAGTCTTCCTTCGAGGGCACTGAATGCGTTTCTTCATAATTGTTAGAGTGGACTCTCAAACCTAGGAGGGTCAGCATGTACACGTGACATGTTAACATTCCGTTTACAGGGAATAAGCTCCTCAGAAGTCTCATTTTGAGAGTCCTTCCTATCTAGGATTGCTTGACGGTTCCATTCCAAAGGTGGTGAGGCCGATTTCTGGCCCTGCTATTTCTTTCATTCATTCATTCACTTTCATTAACATATTCATTCATCAGTGATTTAAAGGGCTGACTGTACCCCTCTCCTCACCATCATTTCCAACAGCAAATTCAGTTTCAGTTCAAACCCTCCGCTCTCCAAATCCAACCAGACGATCACCTCTACGTCATCTCCCCATGAAAATTCTAGAGACACCATCGCATTCATCTCCCGCATGTATATCCCTTTGGCCTGGTGTGGTGGTGCACACCTGTAATCCCAGCACTCAGGAGGCTGAGGCAGGAGGGTCACTGTGAGTCTGAGGCCAGCCTGGGCTACATAGTGAGTTCAAGGCCAGCCTGCACTACATAGCAAGACCCTGTCTCAAACACACACACACACACACACACACACACACACACACACACTCCTCCTTTTCAGCCACAGGACACCGGTAACATTGCTCGGAACAAGCTCCACCCAGGTCCCTGTCTACAGTTGTAGAACAGAAGCCTCCTTGAGCTGCATGCGGCCAGGGTGGGACTGGGAAGAGACTTACGATTTCTCACAGTCCCCAGGCAAGTGACCTAGAACAAGATCCAGAGCATGCACATCCCTCGACATCTGTAATTTATTTATTTATTTATTTATTTATTTATTTATTTATTTATTTTTGGTACTGGCAATCGAACGCAGGACCTTGTGCTTGCCAGGCAGGCGCTGTGCCGCTGAGCTCTATCCCTGGCCCAATATCTGCAATTTAGCCACACTGAGCCTGCAACTATATTAGATTCCCATAGTGTGCCTTTCACAAGTAATAGTGAGCAATCACTGAGCACCCAAAATGCACAAGCGCTTTCTGACTTACATGCATCTGATACTGTCCTGTGCGCGCGTACTGAAACATTTGCCGTCAGGTTAACTGTGACTCTGGAGGGAGGGGAGTAACTTACCCAAGATGCAGCTGGTGTGCGCTGGAGACCAGGTCCCAGCCCCCTTTGCACCACTGCGTGAGCGGTGAATACTCCTGTGTACTTGTTCTCACTTCTGGGACCCTGCACAGTTTGATAAAATTTTGAAAGTTTTTTGCTCTGTGAATGGGCACCTGTACTGAGATTCCTATTTTTTTTTTTAATATGCGGGTACCAGGAGTCGAACTCAGGACCTCACACTTGCCAAGCAGGCGCTTATGCCACTGAGCTACCTCACCATCCCTTTTTTTTTTTTTTTTTTTGAGACTCCTATTTTTTATTAAATCCGCAGTGTGCATGATCTTGCTAAGGCTCTTGACGCTTTCTCCTCCACGGGAACATGGGAATCTGACCTGCTCCTCGTATTTGGGCTCTTCATCCCCGACCTAGTAGTCAGCAGTCACTGCCTCTTTTCCATTTCCTGCAACCCAGCCAGGGAGCCACAGCACCCCAAGGTGGCTGGAGAGCACCTAAGCCCCAGCAGGCAGGAAGTAGCTGTAGACGACCGAGACCTCCCTGGCCTCAGCACCCCATACAGAATTTTGGGGTATGTTTCTCTCCGGGGCAAGTGAGGCAGATTAGTGTAGGTTGGATGGCTGTGGAAGTAGCCAGGACCTGTTAACTGCAAAACTCAAAGACACACGTGCAGAACCGTTCCCAAAGCCCCGCACATGGACTTCTGAGAGAACTGCAGCAGTTTGGGCCAGGACAGCCCAGACCTGATGTCAGCCTGAGGAGTGGAAGATGAAAAGCACGGTCCACACCGAGCTCCCCACGCGGAGCGTCCGGCTGCCGTGCTGCCCCGCACGGCGCGTTTCCTGCCCGGCTTTCACCTGGCCCCAACTCACTCTGCAGAGCCCTTCTTTTCCCACCTTCAACAAACATAGATCCTCTCTACCGTTTGTGCTTGTTTTGTCCAATTCTTTGTTCAAGACAAGAAGAACCGAGAAACCACCTCTGGAAGGAGACTCCAGCACCCCAAAACGCAGTCCTGTTGCTGACACCCTGGATTTTAGTCCAGTGGGACCCACGTCAAGCTTCTGAAGGTCAGAAAGCACTCCACTAAAAATGAGGAAAAAAGACTAAAAAGTCCACGGTCAACATCACATGTAATGGTAAAACATTGAAAGCTCTCCCTCTGAGATTGGGATAGCGACAGGATGCGTGGTGGAAAATCTAGAAGAAAATTACAGAAAGGAATTTTCAGTCAGGGCACAGTGGCTTACGCCTGTAATCCTGGATATTTGGGAGGATGAGTCAGGAGGATCACAAGCTCAAGGCCAGTCTGGGCGACCTAGGGAAATGCTGTCTTTAAAAAAAAAAATACAGAAAGAAAAAGCTGCTGTTAGTCATGGTGGTGCATGCCTGCAATCCCAGCACTCTGAGGCTGAGGCAAAAGGATCCCAAGTTCAAGCCCTGCCTGGGCAAATTAGCAACTTAGGGAGACCCTGTCTCAAAGTAAAAAAAATAAAATAAAATGGGCTGGTTATGTAGCTCAGTGCAAAAGCCCTGTGTTCAATCTCCAGTACTGAAAAAGAAGAAATCCAAATTAAAATAATACACCATTTCTTATTCAAAGAAATAATTCACAAAGAGTGATGACAAAACTTTCAACTAGTGTGGTATTTTAGGAAAGCAATTAGACCACATATATTAAAGAATTTTTAAAATGTTTGTGCCCTTTCACCCTGGAATTTTTCTTTTTTTTTTTTTTTTGTGGGTACCGGGGGTCGACCTCAGGACCTCACGCGCCAGCAGGCGCCCGTGCCACTGAGCGATATCACCGGCCCTTTTTTCGTGTGTGGGTTCCAGGAGTTGAACTCGGGGCCCTCATGCTTGCCAGCCAGGCACTTATGCTACTGAGCCATCTCACCGGCCCTGGAATTTTTCTTTTAGATATTTATCAACTCAAAATCATGCACAAATGAAAGACACATATATAATACACATATTAGAAGGGAAATGTATATCAAAATCAGAAATGAGGGAGCAGCATATGTTTGAGCACCAAAAGCTGGCATGGTAACTGTGAGTGGCTGTCAATGCTATTCATGCCAACCAGAAAAAGAAAAACAATACAATATAATGTGTTATATAACTTTTGGAATGGAGAATAAAGAAATCAATTTTTGGGAAGGGATTTTTTTTCCCTAGCACTAAATATTAAAGTAAAATAAACTCCTCATATGATGCTTTATGTAGGAGACTTTACAGATTTTTTTTTTTTTTTTTGCTTTGTTTTGGTTTTGTTTTTTGAGACAGGGTCTCACTATGTTGTCCAGGCTGGCTTTGAACTCGCGGTGATCCTCCTACCTGAGTCTTCCAAGTGCTGGGATTACAGGTATGTAGCACCATGCCTGGCACATTACAGGATATCTTAGTCATTGTTATGGCTGTGTCTTGTGTTACGGCTTGTGTCCCCCCAAATCCTCATGTGATCATAGGTGGACTTTTTCAGAGGTGGCTGGATCTAGATTGTGTGATGCTGGGATTAAGGGTATGTGATTGTTAAATTAGTCCACTGATTGTTTTGGCACTCACCCTAAGCTGGGTAGCCTAGATAGAATATAAAGTAGAATTTTTATACTGGGAATCGAACTCAGGACCTCGTGATTGCCAGGCAGGCACTCTGCCCCTCAGCTATATCCCTGGCCCTAAATAGAATATAAAAGGGGCAGAAAGGGGCTGGTGATATAGCTCAGTGGCATAAGCGCCTGCCTGGCAAGTGCAAAGTCTTGAGTTTGACTCCCGGTACCCACATATTAAAAAAAAAAAGGGGGAGGGGGGCAGAAAGAAGCTGCTATTCTTTTGGAGCTTACTTGCTTTTTCTGTCTTCTGCCTGCTATGAACTGTTTCTCCTCTGCAATGCTCCTCTGCCACGCCACCCTGCCTTGGAGCCAGCCAACTATGAATTGAAACCTCCGCAAACTGTGAGCAAAATAAACCTTTCCTCCTTAATTTTGGGTATTGGGTATTTTGTCTCAGCAATGAGAAGAGTAACTAAGAATTTGGTAGCAAGAGTGGCATTGTTGCTATGACTATACCTGACCATGTGGTTCAGGAGCCTTTGGGACTGGCTTGTGGGAAGAGTTTGAAAATGTTCAGAGATGTCAGCTGAAAAAGCAGCCCTGGAATGTCTGAGGCTGTACTTGATGGGAGATTCTTGTCAGAGCTCAGAAGACTGGAATGCTGTTAGAAATGCTGCTGGTAACGGCCAAGCTCAGGAGGTTTCTGTTGGGAAGAAGGACTGCATTGGCTATTGGACTCCAGACGATGTGTGTTATGCCTTGGCAGAAAGTTTGTCTGCATTTTGCTCGTGTCCAGAGACTTTGCCTGAGACTGAGATTAAGGGCAGTGGACTAATCAATCTTGCAGAAGAAATTTCAAAGCAGTCTAATGTTGAGGTGGTGTCATGGCTACTGTTGGGGGCTTTTAGCCAGATTTATGTTGAAATCAAATGCAAAGAACCCACCAGAATGATTTTAAAAAGTTTGAGTTTGGCCAGAAAGGAAGCTCCAGTAAAGTTGCAGCCTGCAAAGATGGAATAGAGGAGAAACTGGTCACTGAAAAGACTAGCAAGAAAAGGCCAAGTATTTCAGTAGAGAACAATAGAAAAGATAGTCTGAGGACATCACAAGAACCAGCAGGACTTCACCCTTTGCAGCCTCAAAATTGCAAAAGTGAAAGACTTTTGCCCAGAGTTTGTTCCAGAATGGTGGTGGCCTAGAGAAGTTGCTCATCTGGATTTGGTTCATAGGCACTGGGCCTCTACAGCCAAGAGGGAAGGAAGCCTGACTACTACTCCAGCTGGCAGCAGACCTTGGTGTCATCCACGTGGCGCTGGTTTTAGGTGCATGCAGAATGCAAGAGTTGTGGGGTCAGGAAGGCTTCCACCTTGATTTCAGAGGGCCTGGGAGGCCAGGCAGTGTGCCCCGGAGAGGGCAGTATGTGAAGCCATGAGCGTGAAACTGAAGGTGTAGTGGAGAACCCAGAAGTTTGGAGAAGCCAGAAAGGTGGGTCATCTAAGGAAAGCTGCAAGGAGGGAGCAGAGCTCACCCAGGAGAGAAGCCATGGGAGCTACAACCACCAGAAGTGCCATAGGGGCGGAACCACCCAACCCTTCAGATTTCACAACTTGGCACAGATTTCTAAGGATGTTGGAGATGGAACTATGAGATTTAATGTTTGTCTTGCTGGGGTTTGGACTTACTTTGCTCCCATTCCTTCCTGTCCCTCTCTTTGTACCTTTTGGAATGGAAATGTCTATCTCATGCTATTGTACATTGGAAGTGTTTAACTTTCTTTTCATTTGTACAGGGGGTCACAGCTAAGAGTTTGCCTTAAGTCTCAGAGCAGACTTTCAACTTGGATTTTTCTGTTGGGAGCAGCTGAGCTGGAGATTGTTCATACATGTGGAGCTGAGAGCACAGAGCACCTGAGGAATGCCCTGAAGGCACAGAGCGCCCCAGGGGAACAGGGGTTCCAGCCCCAAAAACATGGGTTGTGAGAGGCGAGCTAGTTAAGCAAAAGGGTGTCACGTGACATCAACCTGCCAAATGTATGAATAAAAATGCACTGCAGTGGTTGTTCAGTTCCTTTCCTCCCATCCAGAGAGAGGGCTCCACCTGACCTCAGTTTTCTGTATACTGTCTCTTATCTTTATTTCTCCATCCTCTCGCCATCCTTCTCCCTGGGAACTTTGAGAGCTGTGCTGGACGTGGCACTTTTCAGCAATGCTGAAACTATTATGACTTCAGCAACCCTTAGAGATGGACTAAATGACTTTTGCATAAAAGATGTGCGTGAGTCTTTGGGAGGGCAGGTGCAGAATGCTACGGCTTGTGTTTAGATGTCCCTCCAAAGCCTCATGTGGTCATAGGTGGGGCTTTTCAGAAGCAGCTGGATCTAGAGTGTGACTCTGGGATTGATTCATGGTGCAATGCTGGGATTAGTGTGCTCAGATTAAGGTGTGTGTGCTACCTGCCCTAAGGGTGGGTAGCCTGGATATAATATAAGGGACAGAAAGGCTTGCTGCTTGTCACTTGTTACTTGCTTGCTTTTGCTGTCTTCCGCCTGCAGTGCACTGCTTCTCCTCTGTTATGGCCCTCTGCCATGCCACCCTGCTTTGGAACCAGCCAATTATAAACCGAAACCTTTATGAGCTGTAAGCCAAACAAACCTTCCCCCCTTTAACTTCGGGTGTCTGGTATTTTGTCTCAGCAACAAGAAAAGTTACTAAGACAGTCACTGACCTCAATACTTATATATTAGACCGGATCCTCACAGCGCTAAATGACAAACTCAATAAATATGGGTTCAGGAGAGAATTAAGTTAATGTCATTCAAATATATATATGGTGCTCTGAAGTAATATAAACGCTAAAATTCACCAAAAAGTAAATGGTAGGTCATTTCAAGGCAGGCTTGTGGGACTGTAAAATCAAGCACTTAAAAACAAGCCAACAAACAAGTGCTTTTAATGCCCAGACACTTTTTACAAGGTACTACAGTTGCTTGGCAGTGCTGTTTTCCTGAGGATGTAGAAGTTAGCCGCTTATAATCGTGATGCAAGCCATGATTAGTTATGTGGAAAAGTATGTAAAAGTCTCAAGGGCCGGTGAGATGGCTCAGCGGCTTAAGCGCCTGCCCGGCAAGCACAAGGGCCTGAGTTCGACTCCCGGAACCCACATACGAAAAAGGGGCCGGTGATATCGCTCAGCGGCACGGGTGCCTGCTGGCGCGCGAGGTCCTGAGGTCGACCCCCCGGTACCCACAAAAAAAAAAAAAAAAAAAAGTCTCAAAGTCTTTTTTGCTTGTTTTTTCTGGTACACTTTAGATATACATAATGATCACATTCATCATAGGGAATTTGTACCTGTTCAGGATATAACTTCCTTCTTCTTTTCCAATTCCCCTTCAACCCCTCTTCTGCTCCTTATTTACAAACGCTTTGTTTCCATTTTTTTTCTTCTATTCTTTTATTTTTTTGTCCCTTCCTTAAAAAAAAAAGACTGAGGATGTAACTCAGTAAGCAGGGCACTGGGTCCACCCTCATCACCACACACGCGCGCACACACGCACACACACACACGCACACGCACACACACACACACGCACGCACACACACACACTGGATGGATAATGTGTCCTTTGAGCCAACTGCACTCTGTGTTCTTTCTGTCTGCTTAACTTTTGAAAGATTCAAAAATTTCAAATGTTGAAAATTCTAGCTATTCTTCAGCTAGAATGTAGAGTGGGTTTATATGGCTGAGCTAGGCCGTCGGGTGAGTGGGCGGCGAGACCGACATCCTGTTCGCAGCTTGAGAAACCCACCCACAACTCTCTGCTCTGCGGGAAGGTGGGCTGCAGGGCATCTGGGCCGGAGTCAGAGTTTCCCCTCAAGAAACGCTTTTGCCTTCACTCTAGTAACTGCTCCAGACCCTGAAGTCTCTTGAATTGTAAGGCGTGCGTTTCTAAGGATCACACTTCGACAGCGCCTGATGGACGTAAGCTTCACTGGAAAGCTTCCACAGCGGGTGACTGGGGGAGAAATCCCTCAGCTGTAGGAAAAGCCTGGCCGTGCTCCTAGGGAATGTTTGACACTGGGCGACATCGACTCCTGATGTGCCTGCCGGAGGGAATTAGCTAAAGGATACAGCCAGATATCTGCACAATGTGCCCTGCTGCGTGGCGTTACTTAAACTCTGGTAGACACCAGGGAAGCAGAAACTGACACGTATGCCATCCTGTCTGGTGGACGTTGGATATAGGAACAATTACTGTAAGACACCTCCAATAAACCATTAAAATGGTGTCATACTTGAAACTTCTCAGGAGGCCGAAGCAAGCCGATCACAAGTTCAAGGCTACCCCAGGCAATTTAGCAAGACCGTGTCTCAAAGAAAATAAAAAGAACTGGGAATGTAACTCAGTGGTACGATACCCCTGAGTTCAAGCCTCAGTACTGTAAAAAGCACAAACGTACAAACGTTAAAAATGCCAAACTAACCATGAGTGCATAGAGGCAGATGTGTGTGATTTCACTTCAGCAAAAGGGCTTGCATTTCAGGCACCAAAAAGTGACCTCCTGAAACTGCTAGTGGAATGACGGAGAGGTAGGTCCAGAGAGGTAGGTGGAGGCGCCTCTTTACATAACAACTAGTATGCAAAAAACAAAACAAAACAAAAACAAAAACAGGTGGCCTCCCACTAGGGAAGCATAAGCAGATGAAACATAGTCCTGTTTCGAGACCCTGTGACACTTACTTTGCTTCCCCGATTAACTGGTTACACAATTAAGCACAAAACACAAAAGGAGCTTTCTTCCTTCACACGAATAGGCTGGGAGGGGCTGCGACTCCAGGACTCGCCTCTGACACAGCGTCCTACACATTACCCGTAGTTCTCCTTATTTCTTCTCCCTTCACTGTTTAGGGAATGAGTTGGTTACTTTGTTGTCCTTCCAGTTGCTGTTTATAAAGATTTGTCCTAACTTCCCAGGACACTGGGGAGCTGAGGCAGGAGGAAGTTCAAGCCCAGCCTAGCAGCAATGTACTGACTTAGCGAGACCCTGTCTCAAAATTCAGAGTAAGGACAGGGGATGTAGCTCAGTGTGAAGGCCCTGGGTTCAATCCCCAGTGCTAAGTAAATAAATAAATATAAAAACCATAGCACACACATTTTTTCCTTCCTTCTGACTTTTTCTTTTCTTTTTTTGAGACAGGCTCTCACGATATGATCCTCCCGCCTTAAGGCTAGGATGACAGCCCCCCGCCGCGCCTGCTCTGCTTTAAACTATTCAACAGTACGTCTGTGTAGTCATCGCATATTAGCACAAATCTGCTTTTTTAACTTAGGTTTGGGGTCGGCTGTGCCCCAGCGTCTCAAACCTAGTAGGTAAACGCTCCATCACTGAGCTGTACTCTCAGCTCCGCTTCATTCATTTTAAAAGTTGCCCAGCATTTCTGCTCATGTTGGACAATCTTTCATTCAGTCCACATCGGTGGACGTTTAGTTTTCTTGCTTTGCTGTTTCTTGCTACCCGGAAGGCAGCCAATCTGCGGACGGGGCTGTGGAGAAGGGGCTGTTGGCCAGGTGGGTGGAGCGTGGAAGGCCGGAATCCCAACTGAAGTCAGATTTTTTCCCTCAGGGCTGGGAATGGAGAACAAAGCGTGCCAGGCAAGGGCTCTATATAACCTAGCCCCAGAGTTCCACTAACCAGCAACCTGTTCCAACTTGGATCCCATGGGTGCAGCAGTTCAGCGAGTCAGTGCTGCTATTATAGGTAGTATAAGTTAGGTAGAAATATTGTAGTAGTCAGACAGGGCTGGGCCCTTGAGAGGTCAACGCAGAAGACAACTGTGGCTGGAGGCACATTCGCTGAAGGCCAGACTTCAAGAAAAAGAACTATTCACTCATATACTTCCCCCAGGGATGAACAGCAGTGATTCATATTCTAAGTAAGCATCAAGCACCTCGGGGTGGAGACCAAACCTCCTCACCCGCCCCTTCCAGGAAAGTCCTTGTCTGCCCATGTGTGCTTGCTACATGACTTGCTTCCCCATTTGATCCCCATGTAATCAATATTACCCAAGCAACTACACTTATTGTATACTTATTGGTTGACCATAGTTTTGTCCCACCTCACACCCATCCTGATTTGCCATTGGATCAATATTACCCAAGCGACTATACTGTTGTAACCTTATTGGTTCAGCATGGTCTTGTCCCACCTCATACCCACCTTGTGATTTCCCATTGGATCAATATTACCTAAGATTACTTGTAATCTTATTGATTGATTATAGTTCTGTCCCACCTTGAACCCACCTCACTGCGTGGCTTTGCTCAACAAACACCCTTGAGAAGCACGGTTAGTGGGCAGCCCAACTTCCCGGCCCTCTTCTGTCCCTCTTACACAGAAGCTTTCTTTCTCTCAATAAACTCTTAACCTCCGCCGTTCCTAGAATTATTCCTCAATTTTAGAGGACACGAACTGGGCATTTGGGACATCTGGCAGGTTGGGAGTTGTATTTCCCCTGCATCACTGAGACGAAGGGCGGGCATGTGGAGGCGGTCTCTCGGTAACGGGAGAGTTATCTAAGTCATTGGGGAAGGGCGGCTCTTTGAGAGAACAAAAGGAATGGGAGCATTTCCTTCCCCATCACTGTTTCGCAGGATCACAGGCTCTGGTAATGCTCACCATGGTGACTGCAAATCTGAGCATTGTATGCGGCCACCTGATCTAACCCCCTCCATCTCCATTTGGATCTACAAGTACAGTAGCGTGATGAAGGCAGTGGCAATACCACAAATTTGGGCAGCCACCTCTGTTTCTTTTCCATAAAAATGGGCGAATCACTGTTGAGAGCGCTAAAGGAGCTGACACACAGGAAGTGCTTCCAGGCAGCTCTGGGGTATAGTGAGCGTCCAGGGCGTGACCCCGGGGAGGGAACCTTATTAGTCCTGATTTTCTGATGCAGGCCCGGAGCACTGGGAGGATCAGGAATTCACCCAAGTAAATAATGACTCAGACCTCGGCAGAGCTGGAGCTGGTGCTGCCCACCTGTGACCCCAACTCGCAGGAGGCTGCGGGCGACAGAACTGTGAGTTGGAGGCCAGTGCGGTTACACAGCAAGGTCAAGGCCAGCCTGGGCTCCCTGGGGAGAACTTGCCCCCAAAATAAAAATAAAATAAAATGAGAACAAAAACCCCGCTCTGATGCAGGCTTTCCCCTCTCTCCCCACTGCGGTCCCTGAGAGCTGGGGGTGAGGTCAGTGGAGAACCATTGACCAAAGCCTTGATAGGTTCTCCAGAGCCACTGGTACAATTTAAGGAAGAGAGGGAGAAACCGCCTCCTTTTAAACACTCTTCTCAAACCTCAGGGTCATCTTGGCAGTTACAGAAAGAAAACATTCTTCCCTCTGTCAAAAGACAAAATTACAACAAATTTGGTTTCCACGTCTTAATCGGCCTTTGCCTGCAGTGTAGACTCAGGTGATGTGTCGGGATGAGCTGGGCAGAGGTGGGTTTTATAGACAGAAAGGAGCTGAGGGGAGTGGAACAGGGAACCCAGAGAGAGCTGGTCACTGCAGAGTGACCTCCTGGGTAAAGAGGGAGCAGAGAGAACGCCTCTGTCAGGCTGGCTAAAACTGAGCTGCCTCAGACCGGCTATTCTTCGGACGCCTTGGAAGGTCAGACGGTCTGCTCCACCTCCGCTCCGGCTTGTGGAACCGTGGCATGAGTGACTCCATTTTTATTTTTAGCCAGTCTGTTGGGGCCTTGAACAGCTGAGTTCAAAGCAATGGGCTCCTATAATTTTTATTTAATAGGGGTAATGTAGAGGCTATTGTTGTACTCAATGAATGAGACTACAAAGGGAGGATGTCCAAAAAATAAAAATTGAGCTCTTTATTTTAGCTGATACCCAGCGGCGTCCTCTATGCCAGAACAAAGAGGAGCCCCGGGGGCGGGTAGAGTGTAGTTTTTATAGTAGCAAGCAGTTGTACAGAAGCCAATAGCGACGGTTAATAAAGTAATTTTACAAACTTATTGGTTAGGCTTTTAGGCGCGGGGTATTTGGCATTATTTCATTGGGCAAAAGGAACATCTTATTATGGGTTGCCAGAGGCGGGAAGGTGCATTTCGTCACTATGGGGGAATCTCAACTTAAACAGAAAGGAATTTCTCTAGCCTAAACAAAGGAGAGGCTTATCTAATGGTATTTGGCAGGAAGCAGGAGCCGGACAGGCAAAATGGTGGTTTGTTCATAAGATGGCATTAGCCTTGTCAGGTTACAACAGCTATTTTAGTTGTAAAGGAAATTTTAAAAAATTGTATTTCTAATACTAGTATATTTCTAACACTACTCAAGGATAAGACTGAGAAAGACAGCCTATTCCCTTAATTAGAAAGCTACAAAACTTAACAGACCTTAACATTCCAGGTGCCAGCTGCAAGATAAGTGTAAGTCAGCCAGACAGTGATGTTTTGCTTACTTTCAAGTCCCACAGACTTAGCATTTCAAGGACAGCTCGACTCAGTCTAAGACAGTGGTTGATTCCTCCTGCTCCCCATGGCCTTGACCTCCTTGTTATAGGATAGGAAGCCCCCAATTAACTCACCTGAACCGAACCTGCCTAGCAACATATGACAAGACATATGTGACCAACTGTAAAATATCATGTTATCTGCCTTTTGTACTTCCTTCTGAAAACCTATATAAGAAACTACCCTACCCCAAGACAGCGCTGATGCTTTGAGACCTGATTCCCATCAGCCCGCTAGCGTTAAAATAAAGTTGCCTTCCAACTCCTCAGGTGCAAAGAGTCTTCCATTTGGTTTGATATCAGATTTCTGTAACAGTAAAACTACTTTCCTAGTGGAATATTGTTTATAGTTTCTTTCTTTTTTTTTTTTTTTTTTTTTGGTTTGGTTTTGTTTTTGGTTTTTGAGGCAGGGTCTCCCCATATAATTCAGGCTGCTCTTGAACTTACTATGTATCCCAGGCTGGCCTCAAACTTGTGACAATCCTCCTGCCTCAGCCTCCTAAGTTCTGGGAGTGCTGGGATTACAGGCATGCACCACCACATCCAGCTATAGTTTCTAATCTTTTTTTTTTTTTTTTTTGGTGGGTACCGGGGGGTCGACCTCAGGACCTCGCGCGCCAGCAGGCGCCCGTGCCACTGAGCGATATCACCGGCCCCTTTTTCGTATGTGGGTTCTGGGAGTCAAACTCGGGCCCTCGCGCTTACCGGGCAGGCGCTTAAGCCTCTGAGCCATCTCACCGGCCCTATAGTTTCTAATCTTAAACAAGACTTTCCTTATATATCTATTTCACCTAAGTAACAATTTTTAAAAACTCAGTTCAGAAGTTTTCCATTTGTTTATATCCATTTTATTTTATTTTTTGTGAGTACCGGGGGTTGACCTCAGGACCTCACGCACCAGCAGGTGCCCGTGCCACTGAGCGATGTCACCGGCCCCTTTTTCGTATGTGGGTTCCAGGAGTCAAACTCGGGCCCTCGTGCTTGCCAGGCAGGCACTTATGCCGCTGAGCCAACTCACCGGCCCTTTATGTCCTTTTTATATGGCAGTGTGTTTGTCATATTAATTTGAAAATCAATTTAACCTAGTTTCTTACTTCTAACTTTATTTTTGGGGACTGGGAACATAGCTAATTGGTAGAGTGCTTGCCTAGCATGTGTGAGGCCCTGGGTTCAATCCCGAGTACTGCAAAATATCTTGATTTTTTAATTACTAGGCCTCATTTTTTAGGCTAGTTTTAGGTTTACTGTAAAATTAAGCACAAAGTAACATTCCCGTATATATCCTCCCCTCAACAACCTCCCCCACCATCAACACCCCTACATTTGTTGCAATCTGTGAGCCAAAATTAACACAGCATTATCAACCAAGGTGTTTTTTTTTGTGGGTACCGGGGGGTCGACCTCAGGACCTCGTGCACCAGCAGGCGCCCATGCCACTGAGCGATATCACCGGCCCCTTTTTCGTATGTGGGTTCCGGGAGTCGAACTCGGGCCCTCACGCTTGCCAGGCAGGCGCTTAAGCCACTGAGCCATCTCACCGGCCCTCAACCAAGGTTTTTATTGCTTATATTAGGCGTTCACTATTGGTGTCGCTCATTCTATGGGTTTCAACAAATGTAATTACATATATTCACCATTCAGTATAATGCAAAATAGTTTCGCTTTATTTATTCATTCATTCACTCATTCATTCATTGAGACACGGCCTCGCCATGCCTGGCCTCCCCAGCTTCGAAGTGGGACTTAAAGAAAAATAAGCTTTCCCAACCCTGAGCAATGCCCCTCAAACCCCCTCCTCCCCTGTAGCTTTAACTTCTCCTTTGGTACAGATAAGATTGGTGACTATGTCCTATAAGCAGAGTTTTTATGTCACCTTATTCATGCAGGATTCATAAGGCTCTTTGTTGAGGCTGATTTAGTAACTGTTTTGTCTTGCTTCTGTACCCTCATCTTCCCCTCACGTGTTTTTTTTTGTGTGTGTGTGTGTGTGGGTGGGTACCGGGATTCAACCTCAGGACCTCGCGCTTGCCAGCAAGTGCTTGTGCCGCTGAACGATATCACCGGTCCTTTTTTCCTTTGTATGTGGGTACCGGGAGTCAAACTCAGAACCTCTCACTTGCCAGGCAGGCGCTTACGCCACTGAGCTATCTCACCGGCCTCCCTGCCATGTTTGTAAAGACCAAGCCCCTCACCTTTCCTTCAGGGCTCGCTCGGCCATGTTGGACATCAGAAGGTCGTGCCACACCTAAAACCCAATAAATCCTCCTGTTTCCCCGTTGGTCTCTCTGATCTCTTTCATCCCACAATAGTCTTTTTTTAAAAAAATTGTTTATTTTAAAGCCAGGGTTGGTGGCACATGCCTGTGATCCCAGCACTCAGGAGGCTGAGGCAGGAGGATCACCAGGAGTTTGAGGCCACCCTGAACTACATAGTAAGACTGTTTCAAAAAACCAAAAAAAAAAAAATTTTTTTTTTTTTTGAGATAAGGTCTCACTAAGTTTCCCAAGCTGGGCTCAAACTTGTAATTCTCCTGCCTCAGCCATAAGGACAAACTTACAGAAATCTAATAGCAGAAATTAGAAATCAGTTAGCAGCCTCTGCCTAAGCTCCTGCTGCCTGTCACGTAGTTAGACTCAGCGAGCCTTGACCACCACGCCAGCCATAACTCAGCGACAGTTTGGCTCAGCCTTACCTGACTGAATCCAGCCGCATCGCCCGTACTTTCTAGCCTATAAACATATTGTTTTGCTCGCCTATTCCAGGAACTTTCCATCTAGGACAGAATAACCTAGTCAAGGACATGCTTGCCTGATTTCACCCGCCCACTCGGACAGCCCCCTCCCTAGCAGAGCCTGCCCAGAACAAATCTGCCTGACAACACATGCCTCAGCCTATGTAACCAATCATACAATAACCTGCGATCAGCCTTGTATTTCCAGCTTGCAAAAATGTATTTAAGCTAAACTCTAAGCTGACTCTATGCTGATGATTTGAGACCTAATTGTCCTCAGCCCGCTAACGTAATAAATGTTGCCTTCCAACTCCTCAGGTGCAAAGAGTCTTCCATTTGGTTTGATATCAGATTTCTGTAACACAGCCACCCAGAAATAATTTTGCAGGGAGATAGATCTTTTGCAAATGGGAAAGAGACCAAGCGATGAGGGGAAGGGGAGGGAGTGGAGTAGGGGCCATAAAAAGAATTGAAGTGTGTTATTGTTACGGACATGCACCAACTCCTCACAATGAGTGTAATCATTCTATACTGTAAATGTGTACTAATAAAAATAAAAAAGAGAGAGAGAGTTTTGCTTTGTCGCCCAAACTCCTGGGCGCAAGCAATTCTGTTGCCTCAGCTTCTCAAGTAGTTGGGACTACAGGCGCACATCACTGCCAGTGCATCTGACACATTTCTTGTCTTTTTTTTTTTTTTTTTTTTTTTTGTGGGTACCGGGGGGTCGACCTCAGGACCTCGCGCGCCAGCAGGTGCCCGTGCCGCTGAGCGATATCACCGGCCCCTTTTTCGTATGTGGGATCCGGGAGTCGAACTCGGGCCCTCGCGCTTGCAAGGCAGGCGCTTAAGCCGCTGAGCCATCTCACCGGCCCACATTTCTTGTCTTTAACCTCTATTTCTTTTTTTTTTTTTTTTTTTTTTTGGAACCAGGTATTGAACTCAGGACCTTGTGCTTGCCAGGCAGGCTCTGTGGCACTGAGCTATATCCCTGGCCCCCTTTTTTTTCTTTTTTTTTTTTTGTGGGTACCAGGGGGACGACCTCAGGACCTCGCGCGCCAACAGGCACCCGTGCCACTGAGCGATATCACCGGCCCCTTTTTCGTATGTGGGTTCCGGGAGTCGAACTCGGGCCCTCGCGCTTGCAAGGCAGGCGCTTACGCCGCTGAGCCATCTTACCGGCCCTTTTTTTTCTTTTTGAGACAGGGTCCTGCTATGCAATCCAGGCTGGCCTTGAATTCACTACATAACCCAGGCTAGACTCAAACCCATGGTGATTCTCCTGTCTCAGCCTCCTAAGTGCTGGGATTACAGGAAAGCTGATATTTTCTATGCTTTAAATAAAAACGAGAATGTTGGAATTAATTTTAAAAAATGAGACTGTTGGCAAGCAACTTCATCATCTCTAGGTAGGAAAAGAGAAGCCAAGAAGACAGAAACATGTAGAATAGTAAAACATTCCCTTTTTAGGAATTAAGTTCTTGGCTTTAAGAGAGACAGAATTGTTAGGTATATTATTCATTTATCTAATTTCTCTGATTTGATAGATTTCACTGTGAAAGTCTATGGCTCTTCCTTAAAAAACTTTAATACTAAAAAAGAGAGAGAGAGAGAGAGAGAGAGAGAGAGAGAGAGAGAGAGAGACAGCTATTCCCATGGGAGGCTCTCTCTCCCAGCCTGGGCATCACCATGGGAATGTCACCAAAACAAAGAGAATCAGTCAGCTATCAG
Source organism: Erethizon dorsatum (assembly GCA_028451465.1). Lineage (NCBI taxonomy): Eukaryota > Metazoa > Chordata > Mammalia > Rodentia > Erethizontidae > Erethizon > Erethizon dorsatum. The sequence goes on from CM051833.1 coordinate 116,137,594, forward strand.
TAGGTTGAAAGGTTTTGTTCGGACAAAACTGAAGTTATGACTTTTATTTTTAAGAATTAATTCATTTATTTTGGTGGTGTGGGGCTTGAATTTAAGAGCTCGGTGAGCACGCCAGGCAAGCGCTCCACCACTGAGCTGGGCTGCAGCCGTGAGGATTTGCATCACTGGTTATTTTTTACGGTCATCATGAAAGATATCGTTGTCAGCGTGGCAGTAATTAAGAAAAATGAGTCTAAGGCCGTGTGCACCAAAGTGAATACTGGTGAATATATTCTGCAAAACTTCCTCCCAAAAGAGACACAGGGGCGTGGTGGTGCATGCCTGTAATCCCAGCACTTGGGGGGCTGAGGCAGGAAGATTGCTGAGAGTTCGAGGCCAGCCTGGGCTACATAGTGAGACCCTGCCTCAAAAAACAGAAAAACAAAAACAAGAAACAAAACACCAAAAGAGACATAGAGGGCTGGTGAGATGGCTCAGCGGCGTAAGCGCCTGCCTGGCAAGCGCGAGGTCCTGAGTTCGACTTCCGGAACCCACATAAAAGGAAAAAAAGGGACGGTGATATCGCCCAGCAGCACAAGCACCTGCTGGCAAGCACGAGGTCCTGAGGTTGACCCCCGGTACCCACATAAAAAAAAAAAAGAGAGACATAGGGTCACTGGGTGTGGTGACATGCTGAGTCTGGTGCAGCTCTCGAAATTCTCGGAGTGAAGGATGGTGGAAGATGAAGAAATAAAGACAAGAGTCAGAAAACAGAAAGCTGAGGTCAGGTGGAGCCCCCTCTCTGGATGGGAGAAAAGCAACTGCTCAAGGACCACAGGGCTTTTATTTACACATTCGGCAGGTTGATGTCACGCGACCCCCCTCTGCCTAGCAACCTGTCCGCTTGCATTGTCTCTGGCTCTCCCTGTTCTGGGAGCTGGAGCGGCTGTTCACCTGGCTCCCCTCGGGCACTCTCTGTTCTCAGGACGGCCTCGCTCCAGCCCCGCACGTGTGATCAATCTCCAGCTTCAGCCGCTCCCCACAGTGACGCACGTCTGAAATCCCAGCACCCAGGAGGCTGAGGCAGGAGGATAGCTGCAAGTTCAAGGCCAGCCTGGACTACATAAAGAGTTCAGGGCCAGCCTGAACTACAAAGTGAGACCCTATCTCAAAAAAAAAAAAAAAAAAAAAAAAAGAGAGAGACACAGGGTCAAACAGGGTTAGATATCCCACAGATGCTACCTTCCCTCCCCCTGGAGCGCAGCGTGCTCTGTGTGTTAAAGGATCTGGGGAGTCCTGAAGTACAGAGCCTCCCTTCCTGCTGTCTAGCACACTGCTTCCCAAGTGTATTTTCTTCTGTTGTAACAATGATTTCCTGCTCAACCACATTTGAAAAATATCATGCTGGCAAGTCAGGCGTGGTGGTACATGCCTATCATCCTTGACCTAGGAAGGCTGAGGCAGGAGGATCACAGTGAAGTTGAGGCCCATGGGGGCTATATAGTAAGTTCAAGACCAGCCTGAGCAACATAGCAAAACCCTGTCTCAAAAAACAAAGAAAAGAAGAAAAGAAAAGATAGAAAAGAAAAAAAAGAAAAGAAAAATATCCTGCTGGAAAACACTAACCTAAAGAGTGACGAGGGCTCTACTGGTGTCTGAAGAATGAAGAAGCCGGGACTGGGAAGAATGTGGGCTTGGACCCAGACCTGTTTGCTGTGGTTTTTTGTTTTGTTTTGTTTTTTGACACAGGGTCTCACTATGCAGTTCGGGCTGGTCTTGAACTCACTTTGTAGCCCAGGCTGGCCTCAAACTTGTAGCGATCTTCCTGCCTCAGCCTCCCGAGTGCTAGATGGCATACACCACCAAGCCCAGGCTGTGTGGCTTTTGCTTTTTGTTTGTTTTTCTTTTCTGGTGGCACTAGTGGGTTAGAACCCAGGGCCACGCACTTGCCAGGCAAACCCTCCGCTAATGAGCTACATCCTCCGTCCAAGACTCGTTTTCTACGCCCAGGTCAGCCGCTTGGGAGTTTCGTGACCTTCCTTGCCTAGAAAACCTACATGAAAACGCCGGTCCCATAACGCCTTTTCTCCTTTCGGCAGCAATGAGGACCGGCCCCAGCGCCTGGCTCTACCGCTGAGCTGCCTCCGACGCTCTTCGCAATGTTTTTGGACACACGGGTGATCCGGCCAGTGTCTGGCTCAGAGCAGGCCAACGCAACGTGAGGCCTGTCTTCTATTACTATTGTCAGGTGCCTCCCCAGGATGAAAGCAAGCTGGAAGAAAGAGGAAGGATGATATGGGGAAAAGGGAAATCGACTACTGTAAGTCTGTAGTTGCTGAGATTGGGGACACACTAACCCCCAATTATGATGCCTTGGCGTTTGGAGAACGGCAGAAGCAGGAAGGTCTCTCTGCCCTCTCATCATCCTGCTTCCCCAGGCAGGTCATACCACCTTCCTTCCAGAGGGGCCTCCCTAACCTGGCAGGAGATGAACACGCTTATCCTCAAAGACAGGAGGACGCTAAGCAGCAGCTGCCCGGGCAGGCGGGCGGCGCTCCGTCCGGCTCGGTGCTGTGGGTGATGATGTTCCCTGGCACGACACCTCTGTGTGGCTGCCCACGCGGCGCCAATCCCTAAGAGCACGCGGGCGGCCCCGATCCTTTGAGTCCATTGCTGAGGCCCTGTGGGGAATAAAACTGCATTAAATACATTTGTATGGCCAGGGATATAGCTCAGCAGGCACAAGTGCCTGCCCAGCAAGTGCAAGGTCCTGAGTTCGATTCCTGGCACCAAAAAAAAAAATTGTGTTTTTTCTCCTTTGTGGACCTGCTTTTTGTTATGGGTGCCTCAGCTGTGAATCTTGCAATAAATAAGGAAAATATCTGTTTCTCCCACAGACAAGGCCAACTGTTTAAAAGGCTGGAAAGGGATATGATGGGAATGGTAAGTTTGGGTGAGAATCAGGATCTTACGGTGGTGGAGGAGCCAAATCTCGGGCTCCGGGAAGCTAACATTGCAGAGCTGCCTCCTCGCCACACGTCCACATCTCGGAGCTCCCTGCCTGGGAAAGTGGAGAAAGCCTGGGTACCAAGCCTTCATCCAAAGAGCCCTGCTGCCTCCCGGGCTGGGGAGCGACCACCTGCAGACGGTGCTCAGCAACCACGAGGACTGGTAGAACTGGTCAACCACGTGTCTCTTGTGTTGAAAACATTCACACGTGTGGATTTTTTTTTTTCCTTCGCGGTACTAAGGATGCACCCAGGGCCTTCACACTGAGCTATATCACCAGAGCTTTCCAAAATTTTTTATCTTGAGATAGAGTCTTGCTAAGTTGTATGGGCTGGACTAGAACTCTCAATCCTCCTGCCTCACCCTCCCAGAGTGCTGGATTACAGGCATGCACCGCTGCGACGTGGCCGACGTCATCTTGAATGCCCCGCTTCTCCAGGTCTATTCTTTCCTTCCACCCACTTTGGGCCTAGAGCTCAAGGGCCACTTCTGTTTCCTAACTTTCTCCAGTGCTGCACTGCAGGCCTAGAACAGTGGTGGCAAACCTGGGGCCGCAGTGGGCACGCAGAGCCTTCTGTCAGCACACAAGCCAAGTCACCCCAGGATGGCCCCAGTAGCTGAGCATGGGATAACAGCACACACAGGGGCTGTGTTGGCCCGTGGGGATAAGTAAGTGGGTTTGGGGTTGCAGTTTGGGCACTCATCTCTAAAAGATTTGCCAGCACTGCCCTAGGACATCCTCATCTTTCCCTAACTCTGTCACCTAAGCTTCTGTTAGTCCATTTCCTCTTTTTTTTTTTTTTCTTTTTTTTTTGAGACAGGGTCCCACTCTAGCCCAGGCTGGCCTCGAACTTGCAGTGATCCTCCTGCCTCTGTGTCCTGAGTGCTAGGATTATAGACATGCACCACCACGCCCAGCTATCTCCACTACTTTTGAATAAAATCACCAAGAAGATAGTTATTCTTATTTTTTGTTTTTTTTGTTTTGGTTTTGTTATTTTTTTTTTTTTTTTTGTAATCCAGGCTAGCCTTGAACTCCTAGCAATCCTTCTGCCTCAGCCTCCTGAGTGCTGAGATAACAGGCATTGTCACTGTGCCTGGCTCTAATTCTACCTTAGTCAATAGGCTATGTCTTACTGACTTTGAAGTAGCATTTGCTTGTTTGTTTATTGCAGTGCTGGGAATCAAATCCAGAGCTGTACATACCATAGGCAGCTAAATTAGATAGAAATCAAAAGGCAGACAAGGGCTGGGCCCTTGAGGAAGGCAGCGCAGAAGATCAAAAGACACATCAAAACTGTGGCTGGAGGGAAAAACCAAGAAACAACAAAAACTGGCTGGAGACGTATCTGAAGAAGGCAAGACCTCGAGATTAAAGTCACAATGCCCAGTTTCCTTCTGTCCTTCCCTAAGGGTGAGCGGAATCTCGAGATCCCCAGGCTCTGGAGAAGCTGGCCTCCAAGTTCCTGCTCACACTTGTTGCCCAGAGCCTGCAGCCTCTGCCATGGAGCCGTGTGGCCCTGTCCTCACAGCGACACGCCTGCCGCGCAAGTGGCCACGGGTAGAGAGGAAGACGGGAGGAGAGGGTAAGAGGGAGGGTCCAAAACGAAAGCCCACGTCTTCGAAAACCTAACCTTGGAAGGACATGCTGCGACTCTCACACACCCTGTTACCACACAGAGCGACCCTCATACAGCGTGAGAGGGGACGGACAAGGGAGGAGTAAGAGAAGCAGGGTCCCGGGGCCATCCTGGAGGCCGCCTCCTCGTCACATTTTGAGCAGCTTTAGGAAAGAAATGATCATCATCAGCTCATACTGAGAGCTGCTTCCTTCTACAAAAGAGGGTAGGCAGGACTGGCCATCTAGGAAGGAAACAGCGGCCCGAGGGGGCCGGGAGGAGGGTTCCGGACGGAGCAGCGAGTGCACCCCAGCACTTCCCACCTCCGCCTGGAGAGCCCAGACGGAACTGTGCCCCGGCCATGAGCGCAGACACTGAATGTGCTACGAAACGGGGGGGGGGGGGGGGGGTGGCTTTCAGTACGAACAGTAGAGCTGGAGCGGTAATTCATCAGGCAACTAGGAACACTCAGCCTGTGCTCTGTACTGTCACTTATGATACAGGGTTTGTGCCAGTACAAGATGGCCTCTTGTGGCGCTGTGATGAAACCTGGAAGTGGAAGGGTGAGCATCACTCACCCTTCCAGCATTACTGATCAAAGGAAGACAATCGCTCCTACTGGGGACGACTTGTCGGGAACTGCTGGCCTCTGCCCCCTTGTTCCTATACTCCAGCTAGCCGGCTGTGGTGGCGCATGCCTGTAATCCCAGCACTCAGGAGGCTGAGGCAGGAGGATCACTGAAAGTTTGAGACCAGCCTGGGCTACATAGCGAGTTCAGGACCAGGCTAAACTATATATCAAGAACCTGTCTCAAAACATGAACCAACCAACCTTGGATTCAAAATATGAAAAACAAACCAATAGTCCAGCTATACAGTATTCCTTTTTTTTTCTTTTTCTGAGACAAGGTCTCACTATATAGTTCAGGCTTGCTTTGAACTTGTTAACTACTCCAGGCCAGCCTTGAACTAGCATCGATCCTCCTGCCTCAGCCTCCTGAGTGTTGGAATTACAGGCGTGTGCTACCATACCTGGTTTTGTTTGGTTTTCTGAAACACGGTCTCACTTTGTAGTGCAGGCTGACCTTAAACTCTGCAGCCCAGGCTGACCTCAAACTCACCAAGATCCTCCTGCCTCAGCCTCCCAAGAGTGCTGGGATTACATATATGCACCATCATGCCTGGCTTGTTTGTTTTTTGTTTTGGGATTTTTTTTTCATGTGGGTACCAGGAGTCTACCTCAGGGCCTCGCGCTTGCCAGCAAGCGCTTGTGCCACTGAGCGATATCACCGGCCCTTTTTTCCCTTTATGTGGGTTCCAGGAGTCGAACTCAGGACCTCGCACTTGCTGGGCAGGCGTTTATGCCGCTGAGCTATCTCACCAGCCCGATTTTTTGTTTTTTTGAAACAGGGTTTCATTATGTAGTTTAGGCTGGCCCTGAACTATGTACCTCAGGCTGGCCTTGAACTTGCAGCGATCCTCCTGCCTCAGCCTCCCAAGTGCTGGGGATTACAGGCACACACCACCAGGCCTAGCTTGTTTTTGTTTTTGTTTTTAACAGGCTCTTGCTATGTAGTTCAGTCTGGCCTTAAACTATGTAGCCCAGGCTGGGCTCGAAGTTGCTGGGATCCTCCTGCCTCAGCCTCCCAAGTTTTGTCACAGGCTTGCGCCACCACCCGTCCTGTTCCATTATTTATTTTAATTAATTAATTAATTTATTTATTTATTTTGGTACCGGGAATCAAACTCACGACCTTGCACTTGCCAGGCAGTATTTATTTATTTTTGAGATAGGGTCTTTATAGGTAGTACATACTGGCCTTCAACTCCCTTATATATAGCCCAGGCTGGTCTTGAATTCAGAGATCTTCCTGCCTCAGGCTCCTGAGTGCTGGGATTACAGGTGTGTACCACCACGCCTGGCTGTTCCTTTATTTTAATATCAAATTTCTGCCCTTTATTTTATCAACTAAGCTAATTTATGGGCTTATAGTATCATTAAGGGATTTGGTGGGTGATAGGCCCGGAAGAAAAGAAACATTAGCAAAGTTAGGGAGTAAAGAGATGGATAAACTTGGGCAACCTGTGTGTGTGTGTTTCAAGACAGGGTCTCCCTACCTAGTCCAGGCTGGCCTTGAGTTCACAGAGATCCTCCTGCCTCAGCCTCTCAAATGCAGTGATTATATGTGTGCACCACCACACCCAGGTCTTATTTTTTATTTTGAGACAGAGTCTTGCTAAATTGCTACACTGTCCTCGTTGGCCTTGAATTTGTGATTCTCCTGCCTCAGCTTCCCAGAATACTGGGATTACAGGTGTGCACCACTATGCCCTGTTTATGACACATATTTAAGAATGCTAACTTTAGAACTGTCTCCATGAATGTCCACTTGGGGAGGAATGAACACAGCTGTGTCTAATAAGCATGCGTCAGAGACCGTGGCTCTCGACCCACAGGCTGCACAAGGGCCCCCAAGCCCACGGAGTGGGTGGTGTGAGTTGCTCACCTGCGGCCTGGGCACAGGGCCCTGCACGGTCTGGGAGCCATGGGGTCTCAAGGTCGGAAGGTGGGCAGAGAGGCCGAATTGGGGATGGGACAATGAAGTGGGTCTGTCCCCGGGAGAGGATGTGCCCTGAGCCCGAGCCACTGCAGCCTGGGACTGTCCCTGCTGATGGCCCTGTGATCTGTAAGGTCAGCCACAGGGCTTTCTCCGTGCCCCCAAGACTGGAGTAAACAGTGCTCTGAACCATTCAGTGTGTGGTCATTTGTTACCAGGCCACATAAAATTAACACAAACAATTCATACAAAAGAAGGGGTAGACGAGATGGCACAGGCCTACGATCTCAGCTACTCAGGAGGCTGAGGCAGGAGGGTTGCAAATGTGTGGCTAGTTTGGGCCATTTAGTGAGACCCTGTCTCAAAACAAAAGAAGGGCTGGGGATGTAGCTCAGTGGCAGAGCACTCTTGGGTTCAACCCTCAGGAACACAAAATAAATAAATGAATAAACTAATTAAATGAAATAAGGAGAGCTGGGGATGGTGGCACACGCCTGTAATCCCAGCACTGTGGGAGGCTGAGGCAGGACTGCAAGTTCAAGCCCAACCTGAGCAATTTAACAGGACCCTGTCTCAAAAATCTCAAAATTAAAAATTAAAAAAAGGGTCTGGGATGTAGCTCAGGGCAAAGGCCCTAGGTGCAATCCCCAGTATAGATATACATAGGGTATAATTGTATATTTATATACGGTATGATAGGAAAGTAAGCAAGGAGTTATACTTGTGGATATGTGTATTATTCTTTCTCGAAAACTTTTTTTTTTTGGTATGGAGGTCATTCCTAGGGCCTTTGAATTGAGCTACAACCCCAGGCTTTTGTTTGTTTGTTTTCGAGACTGGGTCTTGCTAAGCAGTTCAGGCTGTTCTAAAACTCACTATGCAGCCCAGGCTGGCCTTGAACTCCCAGTGCTCCTCCTGCCTCAGCTTCCTGAGAACTGGGATGAGAGGTGTGTGCCACCAGGCCCCACACTAAACTCTCTATGGAGATGTCCTCCTTCTGTCCCCTTTGCTGGAGTCAGGACCATCAGGAGTCAGGATGCACTCTCCTCTTGGTCCCTGGTCTCCTGCTCCTTCTTCCTCATGGAGTTCCCTCAAAATCTCCTGCTCATTGAGGCTCGTTTTGCTGTAGGCTTCTTGGAGCATCAACTGGCACAGTGGTCAAGTGCGTGGGCCACAAAGGCTCCCCTAGGTCGGACACTGAGAGCCAAAACAGCTGTGGGGGTGGAGCAGGGACATGGTCAGTGGTCAGAGATTTAGCTCTCAGGAGGTAAGCAATGGCAATTTAAAAGTCGTCCTGAAGGGATAAGTAAATTATTGTCAAAAAGCTCAATGGAGAGTTGGGCATGGAGGCTGAGGTAGGAGGATTGCTGTGAGTCTGAGGCCAGCCTGGGCTACATGGTGAGTTCAAGGTCAGCCTAGACTACAAAGTGAGACTCTGTCTCCAAAAATTTTTTTAAATTTTTTATTCTTTTGGTTTTTTGAGACAGGGTCTCGTTATGTAGTTCAAGCTGACCTTGAACTCACTATGTAGGCTCGAATTCACGGCGATCCTCCTGCCTCAGCCTCCTGAGTGCTGGGATTACACGTGTGTACCACACCATCACAGCCAGTGAGATATGGTCTTGCCAGATTGCCCAGGTTTGCCTTGAATTCATGACCGTCCTGCCTCATCCTCCCAAGCAGCTGAGAATACAGGTGTGTAACACTACACCCGGCTTGTGAACACTTTTTAATCACATTAATGCCCATCAGAAAGCCCTGCATGGCATGGGTACCAAACAACCAAACAAAATAACTAGGCCAATGACGGGTGTCATGACAGGCCGAAGAAAGGGCCACGGGGCAGAGCCGGAGGCAGCGCGAGGATCAGCAAACACAGGTTCCTACTTGCCAAGGCTGGTCCAGCAGCTTCTGGCTTTTGAAAGTTCCATCCGCTGGCGTCAGACAACAGCGCTGGGCCTCTAACAGCGTTAGCCCTGAGAAGCCCCGTGAGCCCTGGGAACACGCGGACTGCCGCACAGGACACTTTTCCCTCTTCCTGCAGGACTCAGCGCTCTCCTCGCAGGAACAGCTATTGCCTCTGATCTGGTTTGCCGTCCGCTCTGCCGGGCTCAGCCAGCAGCCGAGAGCCACTCAGAGAAGGCTCGCCCTGAGGACGCGAACCGAGGTGGCTCCCCCCGGAGAGCCCTTCACAGGCCTCGGACTGTGTCACACGACACCGCGCTAAAAGCAGCTGGCGGGATCCAGCCTGCAGCGTACCTGGCAGGGAGAACTCGCGGTGTGGGGACAAGAGGCGCCTGCGGACGTGGCCGAAGTCAGCACTCGCAGCGACTCCCCTCCACAGGGCTCCCGCAGGTTCAGACCCTGAGGGGAGAGGTCCCGATCCCCAAGTGGGGCGCGCTCCGGGGCCAGGTCCCATGACCGTGGGGCTCTCTAGCCAGCGAGAGGGGTCATCCCGTCAGCGGGGACAGAGCCTCACCAGGGCCGCCCTGAGGGAGCAGGCAGGTGCACGGGGCCCACCCGGGGACAGGCGCAGCGCCGCAGGCAGCGGGCGAGACTCCTCGCTTCGCAGGTGAGCGTGGCCTGCATCTTACTCCTGGGGAAACACGCACCCTCGCTGAAAGGCGCACACAAAGCCAGGCGTGGTGGCGCACACCTGGGATCCCAGCACTCCGGGAGCCGAGGCAGGAGGATCACAAGTTCGAGCCCAGCCTGGGCAACTGAGCGATTTAGTGACTTGGGAGACAGAGAGAGACAGAGACAGAGACACAGAGAGAGAGAGACAGAGACAGAGAGAGAAAGAGAGAGAGAGAACAGATAGCAGGACAAAGACCCTGGGTTCAATTCCCAGTACTGAAAGGACATAAAAAAGTCCTCTTTCAACAAAGGCCTCAGTCCTCAGCACTGTAAGCAGCGTGACAGCCTGCAGCTGCTGGTGTCTAAATCAGCTGAGATTTTCATTCTGACTTTTCTCAGGGCGGTGCCCAGCCCACGACTGCGTGAGGCCTGCTTATTTCCAGCCACTGGGAGCTCGTTTAAGGGGGACCCTCTTTGCCCTGCAGCTCCCTGTAGGGTCAGCCTGGTGGTCCCGCTCCTTTGTCTTTTCTGTCACTGATGTCCCCACTCACAATAAACTCCTGTACTCCTAACTTCCTTTCCATGTCTACTGCTAGGAGCACCTACCCAGCACGGCAGTGGATTTGGAATCAAACTCCCGGCCTCATATATGAAATTAAAAGTACTTATTCTTTTCATACATCACATTTACCGTGAGGATAACATGAGCATATTCAGGAAATTGCTATGCAATTTAAAAAGGTCTAAGGTTTTTGTTAAAAAATTTTATTAAAAATCATAAAGGCCGGGCATGGTGGTGCATGCCTGTAATCCCAGCAATCAAGAGGCTGAGGCTGGAGGATCGCTGTGAGTTTGAGGCCAGCCTGGACTACATATCGAGACCCTCTCTCAAAAAACATTTCCCAGATTACCAAACAATCCTCAACAATTTTAAAATCTTCGAACAGACACTAATTTTCAAGCCCTTTCAAAGCTAGCACAGTGTATATAGGTCTTTTGTGGCTTTCCTTATTCCCAGGGAGTAATTTATACTCTTAGATATCTTCTTTGACAATCAGATAAAGACCCAAAGAACTGTAGAGTACCTCGGTAACCTGCCCTGGGAATGTCGTTTTGTTTCTTTTCATTTCGAAGATAAAAGTTACTAACAAGAAACACTGAAATATCTCTTTTGACAAAACAGAGTGGCTAGAGTATTGGGGGAAATACTTAGCATGTGTAACCATAAAACCATTTTTGTGTGTGTGGTAAGGTGCAACTTTTTATGTGTGGATAAGCATTACAGTTTTAATTACATGTACATAAAGTATTTCTTATAAACATATTTTTAGCACTTGTTCTCTGGGTTCATATTTACATATATTTAAGAGAACTAGTAATGAAGTCAATGCTTTTGTCAGAAAAACTTTTAGCAGTTACTTTTTTTTTTGAAGACACGGTCTTGATATGCAGTCCAGGCCGGCCTTAAACTCACTATGTATCCTAAGCTGGCCCCGAACTCACGGCGATCCTCCTGCCTCAGCCTCTCGAGTGCTGGCGTTACCGGCGTGCTCCACCACACCGGCTGCTCAGACTTTCTGCACGTGCGGTCTGGAAGCTCTGACCACTGAGCAGCACGTCAAGCAGGCTGGGCCCGGTGACGGTTCCCAACAGTACAGGTGATGAAACTCGGCCCACGCACCCCGAAGAACCGGGACACGGCCGCGCTCCCCTTCGCGGTGTGGCGGCGTCTCCCCGACACCCGGTCCTCAAGTCTGTGTCCGTTGGCGCTGGCAGCGCACGACCGCACCCCCGGCGCCCTTTCCCCTCCCGCGGTCTCCGCCTCGGAGCACCCGCCCGCGCGCAGCCCCAGCTCAGCGGCCCGGTCCCCCGGACGAGGGGACGCGGCCCAGAAGGACGCGGCCCGCAGCGCACAACGCTGGGCCGCCCGCGACCGCACCTGCGCTCCAGGCCGCGCACTCGGGGCAGCGGGAGCGCGCGGCGCCGGGGGCGGGGCTTGCGCGGGGCGGGGCGGCGGGCCGCGTCACGGCGTGCGGCACGTGCCCGTGTTTACGTCCCTCGTGGAGCGCCGACGTCAGGGGCTATGGCAACATTGTGTCGAGGCTGAGGCGCGGAGTGCGGCGGCTGCGTCCGCCCGGCAGATAGCTGGGCGCGGGAGGGCAGCCCGAGTGCGGCCCCAAGGCGCGGGCGCCGGCCTCGCTCCGGGCGCGCTCGGCGGGGCGCGGGCAGGCGGGCGGCCCCGCGGCGCGCGCTTTGTCCTCGCGCCGCGCCACTCGGCGGAGCGGGGAGGGGGAGCGGCCAAGATGGCTGCGGGCGCCCGGCGCGGCTGACGGGGCGGCGCGACACCATGGCCTTCGCGCTGGAGGAGACGCTCGAGGCCGACTGGGTGGCCGTGCGGCCCCATGTGTTCGACGAGCGCGAGAAGCACAAGTTCGTCTTCATCGTGGCCTGGAACGAGATCGAGGGCAAGTTCGCCATCACCTGCCACAACCGGACGGCGCAGCGGCAGCGCAGCGGCTCCCGGGAGCCGGCGGGGGCGTCGGTCCGGCCCGAGGCCTCGGCCCCCGCCACGCCGGCCTGCAGCCCGGGGCCCCGCTGGAGCGCGGCCGGCGGAGGGGCGGGGAGCCCCGGTCGTAGCCCGGCGCGCAGGGCCGCGGAGCCCGGAGATGCCCCGCCGGCGGCGTCGGTGCGCGTGCTGAGCGCCTGCGGGGCGGCCGCCGAGGAGATCGAGGTGCTGGACGCGGGCGTGGAGCCCGAGCCGCCGGGGGAGGAGTGCAGCTGGGCCGGGCTCTTCTCCTTCCAGGACCTGCGCGCCGTGCACCAGCAGCTGTGCTCCGTGAACTCGCAGCTGGAGCCCTGCCTGCCCGTGTTCCCCGAGGAGCCCTCCGGCATGTGGACCGTGCTGTTCGGGGGCGCCCCCGAGATGACCGAGCAGGAGGTGGACGCGCTGTGCTACCAGCTGCAGGTCTACCTGGGCCACGGCCTGGACACCTGCGGCTGGAAGATCCTGTCCCAGGTGCTCTTCACCGAGCCCGACGACCCCGAGGAGTACTACGAGAGCCTCAGCGAGCTGCGCCAGAAGGGCTACGAGGAGGTGCTGCAGCGGGCCCGGAAGCGCATCCAGGAGGTGAGGACCGGCCGCGCCGGCACGGCTTCCGGTGCCTCTGCCTGCCGCAGGCAGCGCGCGGAAGGGGCTTCTGGTCGTGTCTCCGCTTTTTTACTTTTCAGTGGCTTGCTTTACATGCCCTGTGAGAACCTTTTAAGTTTTTAGACCCCCACCCATCAGATAGGTGTTGTGCAGTAAGTGCATTTCAGCACTGGTGAAAAGATTGCTCAAAACAAAACAAAACAAAACAAAAAAACCTATTCTGTAAACATAGGCAAAATGAGCATTACTGTCCGTTTCTGAAGGATTTTCCGCAATAACCACCCAGATATCACCTCTTACTGCCTAGTGTCGGGCTTGTTGGCATAAAATAGTTCGCCTTATGGAAGAGCAAGGTTGAATATCTGTTTATTCTCTTTATGCAGTCTAGCAACGTGGGCACATTTTAAACTCTTTATTTACTTAGTTTTGATTTTGGGGGGTACTGCTGGAGGTGGACCCCAGGGCAAAAATTGCTGTGATTGCTAGGTAAGTGCTCTAACCTTGAGCTTCGGCTCTTAAGGTGTTTTTTGGAGACATGGTTTCTGTGTAGTTCAGGTTGAACTTGAACTCACTGGGTGTTTTGTTTTAAAAAAACAGGGTCTGGGGCCGGTGAGATGGCTCAGCGGCGTAAGCGCCTGCCTTGCAAGCGCGAGGGCCCGAGTTCGACTCCCGGAACCCACATACGAAAAAGGGGCCGGTGATATCGCTCAGCGGCACGGGCGCCTGCTGGCGCGCGAGGTCCCTGAGGTCGACTCCCCCGGTACCCACAAAGAAAAAAAAAATAAAAAAATAAAAAAACAGGGTCCCGCTATGCAGTTCAGGCTGGCGTTGAACTATGTAGCCCGGGCTCGTGGCAATCCTTCTCCTTCGGAGTCCTCAGTGCTGGGATTACCGGTCTTCACCACCACACAGGGCTTTGAGCTCACTTTACACCTCGGGGTGGCCTTGAACTTGCTGCAAGCTTCCTGCCTCAGCCTCCTGAGTTCTGGGATTATAGGCATGTACCACCACACCTGTCCCTAAATTCATTTTATTTACTTATGTATTTATTTTGGTCTTTTTGAGACAGGGTTTTGCTATGCAGTTAAGGCTGGTCTTGAACTCACTTTGTAGCCCAGGCTGGCCTCGAACTCACAGTGATCCTCCTGCCTCAGCATCCTGAGTGCTGGGATTACAGGTGTGTGCCACCACGCCCGACTAAAATTTGATTTTTGAGATAGGTTCTCCCAGAGTTGCCCAGGTTTGCCTTCAGAGTAGATGGGATTACAGGTGTGTACTGCCACACTTGGCTATACCATAATACTTTTTTGTTTTTGAGGCAAGGTCTCACTGTATAGTTTAAGCTGGCCTTGAAAATCACAGCCATTCTCTTGCCTAAGCCTCTTGAGTGCTGGGATTATAGGCATGCACCTCCACACCTGGCAATACCACAATACTTAACATACCTTCCAGTTTTTTATTTTCGTTTACAGTACTTTATGCTAAGTGTCTCCCACCATAATGTGATCCTAGAGTACCAGGGATCTGTCTCTCCCCCGCCGCCCTTTACAGTAGGGTTTAAACCCAGGGCTTTCATGCTGATCTACATCCCCATCCACTTTTAATTTTTGAGACAGTCTTGTGAAGTCGCTAAATTGCCCAGGCCAGTCTCAAATTTGTCATCCTTCTGCCTCAGCCTCCTGGAGTGTTGGGATTACAAGCATGCAACATCATTTCCCTCTTGAGTCTTTCTTAAATTCTTTTTGCAAGGATGTGACAGAATTCACATGTACTCCTTGTAGTGTTTTGTTAAAATTGACTGTTTCTTCCTTTGTTTATATATATATATATATATTTTTTTTTTTTGTGTGGGTACCGGGGAGTCGACCTCAGGACCTCGCGCGCCAGCAGGCGCCCGTGCCGCTGAGCGATATCACCGGCCCCTTTTTCGTATGTGGGTTCTGGGAGTCGAACTCGGGCCCTCGCGCTTGCCGGGCAGGCGCTTAAGCCGCTGAGCCATCTCACCGGCCCCTTTGTTTATATTTTTGAGACAGGGTCTCACTATATATAGCTCAGGGTGGCCTTGAACTCCCAATCCTGCCTCAGCTTCCAGAGTGCTGGGATTACAAGCATTCACCACCATGCCTTGCTCCTGTACAGTTTTTATTTAAACTACAGGAACAAAATTAGTGGTTCTTTTTCTTACTCAATATGTGAAAAGTAGATTTTTACACAATATTTTCATCTATTATTGAGTAGAACCTTGATTTTTTAACTTTAATGATACTCAGAAAAGGTGACTGTCTCTGGTATTTACATTCAGTGGGTCAAAAATGAGGTGCTAGGGCTAGAGATGTAGTTTAGTAAGACCCTGGTTTAATCCCCGCTATCACAAACATAAAACTGCCAAAAAAAATGTGGTTAGTTTCTTAGAGCTCACTAGTTGGGGGTTACTTTTTTTATGCGTGTGCTAGGGTTTGAACCCAGAGTCTCCTGTGTTAGGCAAGCACTGTGCCACTGAGGTACATTCCCAGCCCTTTAAATTGTGAGACAGGGTCTCACTAAATTGCCCATGCTGGCCTGAGCTGGTGATCCTCCTGTCACAGCCTCCAGAGTAGCTGGGATTATGTATGGGTGTGCACCACCACACCCAGTGGGAGGGGGAGTTGACAGTTTTTAGAATAGTAAACTTTCCTTGTTATAGTTCTTTTGACCATATTCTATTTTCTTTGAGAGAAAGAAGTTAAATTTTAATAGAGTTTTGCATTTGGGAAACATTCAGTGTTTATTATAAACATATTATAACAGTGTGTATGTTTTTGGTTCTTCACATAGTTGATTTGAAGAGTATTTGGAAAATAGCCATCAAAGACAACAGATAAATTTGCTTATAATCCCTGCCCTTTTTAGTTGGTAGTGGGGATTGAAACCAGGGTCTTCCCACTGAGTGACAGGATCTCAGTAGTGCAGGCCGGCCTCCTGGAACTCACTGTGCAGCCCAGGCTGGCCTCAAACTCACCGCGATCCTATCTCCCTGTCTACCCTGGTTTGTACTGTACTGGGAGATGATACGAGAAGTTTCTCGACTGTGGAGAAAGTGTGATGTGATTAGGAGTGGTGTCTTCCATGGGTGGGCAAGATGAGGGACATGCATAGGGAACCTGGTGTGTTTGTGTTCTCTAGCTGCATGCATTCTTGGCTATCTCAGTAGTTTACAGCATGGCCAGGCATGGTGGTGCATGCCTGTGATCACAGTACTCAGGAGGCTGAGGCAGGAGCATTGCTCTGAGTTTGAGGCCAGCCTGAACTGCATAGTGAGACCCTGTCTCAAAAAGACCAAAAAAAAAAAAGTCTGCAGTAATTTTTTTTTGCAGGAAGGGTGGGGGAACCAAGGTCCTTGCACGATGTTTCCATTAGGGTTTGAACAGAGAGTGCTGAGCTACATTCCCAGTCCCTGCTGTCTTTTTAAAATTTTATTTTGAGGTTGCCAGTGCGATGGCTCAGCTGCGTAAGCGCCTGCCTGGCAAGCGCGCGGGCCCAACTTCGACTCCCGGAACCCACATACAAAAAAAGGGCCGGTGATATCGCTCAGCGGCATGGGCGCCTGCTGGCGCGCGAGGTCCTGAGGTCGACCCCCCGGTACCCACACACACACACACACACAACACAAAATTTTATTTCGAGACAAGGTCTTGGTACATTGCTCAGGATGGGTTTGACTTTGGGATCCTTGTGCCTTATACAACAGCCTGTCAATACAGATATATCTGGAAATCAAAGACATTTTAAGAGATAATATTAGAAAATTTAGTCCTGCGATCACATTTTTTCCGTTAGTTTCTGTGGTTTTATTTTTTGGTCTTTTGTTCTATAGGATTTCTTATCTGTGGAGTTCACACCTGTTCATTTTGTTTTGTTTTCCCCCCAAAATGGTCAGTAATTGTTGAAAGAATTAAAAGGAAAAAAACAGACTATACAACTAGATTGTAGACAGGTTAAGGTTATTGGCCTTGATAGTATCTTAGAATTCTCTTCATACCCATATTTCATAGCCACCCATTTTGTTTTGTTTCGTTGGATTTGGTTTTTTGAGACAGAGTCTTGCTACGTAACTCACTGGCCTTGAACTCACAACAGTCCTCCTGCCTCAGCCCTCCTGAGTGCTGGGATTACAGGCATTTAAGACCATGCCCAGCAGCCAACCATTTTGTGCGCACTCTTAATATTGGTGTATAAAGGACACCAGAGTTTTTACTACAATAAGAGTTTAAAAGGTACGGGCCATGTTTTATGTATTTTTGTAGTGCTGGGGATTGAACCCAGGGCCTCATAGGTACTCGGCCAAGTGCTTTAGCACTGACCTGCACTCCCAGCCCAAGATGTGTACTTTTAAGGTATAGTTGTCTATGAATACAATTTTTATAAATTGATAAATGTAAATTAAAGGAAACCATGCTTTAAAAAATGGGAGAAAAACTCCTATAATTGATAATAACTTTAAGGCCTTTATTGGGGCGGTGAGTTCCCTGTATGAAGGGTTATGCATGGGTTTTTGTGGGGTTCCTTAAGTAGCATGTGAAGTTTTATATGTGGGCTTATTTGGAGAAAAAGGCTTTTTTTTTGGTACCAGGAATCAAACTCAGGACCTCGTGCTTGCCAGGCAGGTGCGGTGCCACTGAGCTGTATCCCCAGACTGAGAAACAAGCTTTTATTAAACTTTATTTTTTTGGTACCGGGATTTGAGCTCAGGATCTTGCACTTGCCAGGCAGGCACTTGTGCCGCTGAGCTATATCCCCGGCCTCAAACTTTTTTTTTTTTTTATTTTTATTTATTTTAAAGAGAAGAAAAAACAAAACAAATCAAAAGAAGAACAAATTTTCAAACCAACATAATAGGAGGGTAACAATGGTTAATACATTACGTATTACTATCTTTAAGTTAGTTATTCAGGACACCAGACATTAGCATTCAATTGTCCAAACATTATTGGCACAAACCTTACTCTTCAATGAACTAAGTAAAAATGGTAGTGTATCTATCTTAACCATCATATATATATATATATATATATATATATATATATATACAATTTTTTTTTCCCTTTCCCTTCTTTCTTTTCCCTATTCCAGTCTCTCTTTCCTTTTGACCAGTTTCTTTTTGATTCACCATGTCTATTGTACATTTTGGATCTTATTTACTCTTTCAGTTTCTCATACTAGAGAGATAATACGATGCTTACACATGTGCTTCTGGTTTATTTCACTTATGAGTATTTTCTCGAGTTGCATCCATTTACCTATAAAAGTCTCCAGTTTATCCTTCTTTATGGCTGAATAGTACTCCATTGTATAAAAATACCACATCTTATCCATTCCTCAGCTGATGGGCATTTGGGTTGTTTCCAAGATCTAGCTATTACAAATTGTGCTGCTATAAACATGGGTGCACATATATCGCTGTGGTACGATGTTTTTAATTCTTCTGGGAAGATGCCCAGAAGGGGAATGAATAGCTGGGTCAAATGGGACCTCCAACCCTAGTTTTCTGAGGAATCTCCACACTGACTTCCACAGTGGCTGTACCAGTCGACACTCCCACCAACAGTGAAGAAGGGTTCCTTTTTCCCCACAGCCCCTCCAGCATTTGTTATTAGTTGATTTCTTAATAGTAGCCATTCTTTCTGGGGTGCGATGGTATCTCAGTGTTGTTTTAATTTGCATCTCTCGAATGACTAGTGATGTTGCACATTTTTTTGTATATTTGTTTGCCATTAGTATTTCTTCATCTGAGAATTGTTTATTCATCTCAGATGCCCATTTTTGGAGTGGGTCTTTAAATTTGGGAGGTCTGATTTTTTTGAGTTCTTTATATGTTCTCGATAGTAATCCTTTGTCTGAGGAACAGCTGGCAAACATTTTTTCCCACATTGTGGGTTGTCTCTTCACTCTGTTGGTGGTTTCTCTTGCTGTGCAAAAGCTTTTTAATAAGATGAGATCCCAGTTATTGATTCTTTGGGATAGTTCCCGTGCGGTTGAGTTTTTATTCATAAAGTCTTTGCCTACACCAATGTCTCCAAGGGTTTTACCTATCCTACCTTCCAGCAGATTTAATGTTTCTGTTTTAATATTTAGATCTCTGATCCATTTTGAATTTAGTTTAGTGCATGGTGAAAGATATGGGTCTAGTTTTAATCTTCGGCATGTGTAGAGCCAGTTTTTCCAGCACCATTTATTAAAGAGGCTATCTTTCTTCCAGCGAATGTGTTTGGCACCTTTGTCAAAGATAAGGTCCCGGCCTCAAACTTTTAAAGGTGTTTCTCAAAAAGTTTTAAAGCTGCCATAGTAAATTATCTTTGCAAGGTGTTTAATTTTTGGAATATCCTTAAGATTTAATATGAGGTCATAAAAGATATTCCCATATCTTTTTTTCCTTAAAGTTTGTGTTACTGGTTCACTATTCAGGCATGGTGGCACATGCTTGTAATCTCTGCACTCTGAGAGGCTGAGGCAGGAGGATTGCTAGCTCGAGCCCAGCCTGGGCAAATTATTGAGACCCTGTCTCAAAATACAAAATAAAAAAGCAGTGGAGATGTACCTCAGCGCCAAGCCCTAGCAAAAAGTAAGTCAAAGATTCACGGCTTTGGTCAATTCATTGGTAATTATTTAAGCTTGTGAGGCCTTCACAATACTAATGAATTATGTTTAGGTAACAAGAACTGTTAGGTTATATATTATTGAAAGCCTCAATGAAAGAAAATCTGAAATTTGTTACTGGCTGGTTTACCTTGGACTTTTACGAGGGTTTAGTGTAGGAAGTGCCATTTATAAAGCAGGCACTGAATCCTGTATAAATGCAAGTGCCATCGAAGCCTTATTTATTTGTGTTTTTGAGACAGGGTCTCCCTATGTAGCTCAGGCTGGCCTTGAACTCAGCAATCCTGCCCGGGCCTTCGGAGTGCTGGGATTATAGATGTGTGCCACTTAAAACAGTGTCAGCAGTGGGCCTTGGTTGTTGGTTAGAGCAGAGGTTTGCATCACACTATGTGCGTGGAAATGGTCCATACTGAGGCTTACCTTTGTTGACCTGGATTTTGTAAATAATGTTTTCTGTCTAAGGACAGCTGTTCTTGAAGTGATTAATTATGGTGCTTTGGATAGTAAACCTTAATTATGATGGTAGGCTTGATTAAGACCTAAAAGGTCAGTACTTTGGAATTTATTATGTTTACAAAAATGTGCTCTATTCTAATTTCTTTCCCATTTAAACCACTGTTAGAGAGTAGTGTGCACTTTCAAAAAGGCACACTGTAGACCCTTTACCCAAGTGTTCAAAATCAGAAAGACTTGGATTTGAAGATTCATTTCTGATGATCTGCTCAGTTATTTAATCCTTTAAAATAGGGAAATGGGGAAAAATACTGAAAGGCTTTTATCTTAAGAATTAAGTAAGACCGTGAAAAAGTACCTAGTTCCTGGCCTTTACAAAAGTGGCTTTGTGAAAGTATTGTTTTTCTCTTCTTTCATAGAAGTAGGATTCTCCAGAGTTTCATTTAACCCTTCTTTTGGAGGTTTTAACTTGTATTTATTGGCACCCTTAGGTACTGGGCTCTTCATGTTACCTCTTTTTATTCTCTCCTCTATCTTCCAGGATAAGTAGACAGGCTGTTAGGTTTGGTTTTGGTTTTTATTTTGTTTTGTTGTTCGTGATCAGGTCTGGCTGTGAGGCCCAGGCTTGCCTTGCCACTTCTTTGGCCTCCGTGCTGGGATTACAGGTGTGGGTCTTACACAGGCGTGGTGGTTCTGCATGTGTGTTGGTTTTGGGTGTTTTGTTTTGTTTTTTGCTGTGCTGGGGAAGGACCCCAGGGCCTCAAACATGTCAGGTAAACACTACCACTGAGCTACATCCCCAATCCAAATGGGTATTTGATACCTATTTTACTGAAGCAGAAGTTGAGACTTCAGGAGGATGTAGTGACCAAACTGAGTTAAACCTAGTTAAACCTTAATTCAGACCTGCTCCTTTTCTGTCAGGCCTTGCTACCTGTTGGTGTGTTAATCTAGAGGGTATAGAGACTTATTGCTCTTTCCTGTGAAGACATTATCAGACATGTCTGTCTGTATTTCGAGTCAGGTAGGGGTATACTTTGGTGGTAGAGCACTTGTTTGGCATGAGAGGCCCTAGGCTTGACCCTCAGCACTGGGGGAAAAAAGAAGAAAAATTACTTTTGAGAAAACTCATTTCAAATTAATGACAAGGGGGCAGTCTGCATGTTGGTTGTAGAAGAAAGGTTGCCTGGAGATGCAAGGGTAGATTTATGTTAGAAAAGAGTGCCCAGGCAGTTTGTGGGTGCTCCTCCTTCTCCTCAGTGTGGTGGTTGGGAACATGTCCTGGGCCTGACACACTGTATGTTAGGCAAACACTGCTGCTGAGCTATACCCCTGGCTCTTAGTCACATTTTGTATCTTCAAATGACTCAGCGAGGCTGGGCGTGTTGGCACCTGTAGTCCCAGCTCGCTAGAGACTGTGGTAGATGGATTGCAAGTTTGAGGCTGTCCTGGGCAATTTGGTGAAACCCTGTCTCAAAATAAAAAGGACTGAGGATATGTCTCAGTGGTAGAGTTCAGTCCCCATGCTTAAAACAAAGAAGCTCTGCTAGAAACAGTTCCTGGAGGTTATTTAACAGAAAGAGCAAGGAGCTGTAAAAGGGCTATTTGCTAATTAATCCTTTTCCCAATTCTAACTTTCCTGATTCTCTTGGAAAAGTAAGGTAAGTTTTGCAGATCTAGTGCCCTGTTGAAATTCTGTATATACATCAGAGAAATCGTTAGCAGTTGATGGGTCCCCCTGGGGTATTTTTTCCAGGTTCTTGGTGTCCTTAGAAAAAATTGGACAAGACACACAGAAAAGGTAGTGGGGATGTGATTTATTTTTTTTTTTCCCCTTTTGAGACAGGGTTTTGCTATGCAGTTCAGGCTGGCCTTGAACTCACTTTGTAGCCCAGGCTGGCCTCAAACTCCTCCTGCCTTCGCCTCCCAAGTGCTGGGATTACAGGTGTGCGCCACCATACCCAGCCTTGGGATGTGCATTTATTGAAGGTGGAAAAGAAGTATATAGTGCAGGGTCAGAGAAGTCCCTGGATAAAGGAGAGGGTTCTTTTATATCTGGAATTCCTGGACTGGCTTCTCCCTTATGCAGAGAAGGTATTGGGATGCTTGTCCTATCAAAAACTCAGTCTGTTGCCAGATTTAGAGTGTCCTCTGCTTGGTTTTGCACCAGCCCTCATTTTCTGACTCTAACAGAATTTTAGAAGGCCTCGGATGCTGTCTCATGGGAACACAAGCCATGACCCGTGATTAGGTACAGACAGGTAGTAGAGCAAGCTCAGGGTATGACACACTGGTTACAATGGAGAGAGGCGTTTTACCTGACAGCTTCTGTCCGGAGGCATTGAAGTCAGGATACTACATGTTGGGGGTGAGGGAGCTGTAGCCTTTTAGGACCTACGTCCTAGGGGACATGTCAGCCTTACACCTGGATCCCGTGTGTAATCACATCCCTATGAAAACAGTGCAGCGTGCTATTGCTGTGATGCAGCAATGAAGCGAAATGGATTTTTAAAGTTTCTTAACTATTAAAGATTTAAATTGGAAGCTGTTAAAATAATGGTTTTGATGCCAATTATTTTCTTCATTCCCGTGTCCAAGTAAATGTTTGGCCATTTTTCATATCTCTGAGAAAAGAGTAAGTGTAGGAAAAAGGTGACTGCTTCTAGGTTAGCACTTCAGTAAAGTGAAGACATGGAGGCTAGCAGCAGGATGGCAGCTTCCTGATAGTTAATTTATATTATGTGGTGGTTTCTCTGCTCCTGGCTTAACACCACATGAAGACCAGTCCCAGATACTTCAGACATGAAATCTGGCCATGTTTCTTCTTTGCTAGAACAATCCAGCTTGGACAGCCACTTTACTACTGTGATTGTGTGTGTGTGTGTATGTATTGGGAGAGGGAAGATGGTGGGAGGAGTGATTTTCAAACCTGGCAGCTGAGCTGGGCATGGTGGCGAACGCATGCCTATAACCCCGGCATTCTGAGAAGCTGAGGCAGGAGGATCACAAGTTCAAGCCTGGCCTGGGCAACTTAGTGATTTAGTTAGACCCTGTCTAGTAAATAAAAAAAGTCTTTGAAGGCTTTGTTTCATTCCCCAGTACCACAACAAAACAAAGCATAATAGCTGTTATGTTTGAAATTACCTACCATCACTTCCTGATTCCTCATATGTAACTTTAAGTAATTAATCACTCTATTCCTGTTCTCTGTTGTTGTTTTATTGGACCTTTTGTTGACTATAAAATACTGTACTGTTGGCTTGAAAATACAAGGTGGGGCTGGGCGTGATGGCGCACACCCGTAATCCCAGCACTCGGGACACTGAGGCAAGAGGGTCACTGCAAGTTTGAGGCCAGCCTGGGCTACGTAGTGAGTTCAAAACCAGCCTTGAAAATAGTGAGACTCTGTCTCAATGTCCCCCCCCCATATATATTTTAACCATCAAGGAACTGCCCACCTTGTTTTTTTTTTCTTTCTTCTTTTATGTGGGTACCGGGAACTGAACTCAGGACCTCATGCTTGCCAGGCAGGTGCTCATGCTGCTGAGCTATATCACCAGCCCCACTTTGTTTTTTTGTTTGTTTTTTTGAGACAGGGTCTCACTATGTAGTCTAGGCTGGCCTGGAACTTGCGGTGATCCTTGTGCCTCAGAGTCCTGAGTGCTGGGATTATAGCCGTGCGCCACCATGCTGGGCAACCTTGATGGTTGAAGGTATATGTGTTTGTATTTTTTATTTTATTTTGTTAGTAGCAGGGACTTTTCCTCTGGCTCTTTTCACTGTGATAGGCCAGCATCTGCTCTTTCAATCTGCCTCAGATTCAGTACCCTCAGTTGTCTATGGGAGAAAATTTAATTTGCATAAGAAAGAGGCATAGGTGTTGAAGACTGAATAATAATTCTTGGTGCTTTTAGTTTTTGATAGAGATAGTGAAGCTGGTTCGACTTTTCAGGCTTCTCGTAACATAATAAGTTACTAAAATAGCACACACAGCGGCCAAGAAGTATTTGTTCACCAATAAGCTTAGAAAATTTTGAGGCTTTTTTGGGGTTCTGTTTTGTGCTGCTAGGAATCTACCCCAGGAGCTAATGCATGGTAAGCAAGTGCTGTATCCCTGACCTAGGCCTCCAGGCCCGGAGATTTCTTAAATGTAGAGACTTGCCTTTCTATGCTTGTCCTTGAGGGTTTTTTGTTCATTTGTTTTTAATTTTTTTTAATTTTTTTTTTTTTTTTTTAATGAGACAGGGTTTCACTATGTATTATAGGCTAGCCTCGAACCCACTATGTAGCCCAGGCTGGCCTTGACCTTGTGATGATCCTCCTGCTTCAGCCTCCCAAGTGCTGGAGTTATAGGTAGCGCCACCACACCCAGCCTGAAAAATTATATTTTTAAAAGTGAGTTTTACATGTAAGAAAGGCATATGCATTCTGATTCAGAACTTTATGGATAAAGTAAGGAGACACAAATTCAAAATATCCTCCTTTGGAATTACAATAATCTCTAAACCTAGACAAAACAGACGATTACAGTATATGTACATGATCAAAGCTTTCCAAAAGCCACGGTCATCAGGCAAGTACTGTTACTGGTAGACACTGACTGGACATATTTCAATTTGACAACAGCTGATAGAGACATATAGATAAGGCTCTTCTGTGATATGTCTACCCCCACCAGGCCTATTTTTATTTCTTAGCCTATTTTACAAAACTTTACTACAGCCTGAAAAGTCCAAGTAAAATTATAACCATACGTAGTTTAAAATTCAAGGACAAGCCGGGCATGGTAGCACACACCTACACTCCCAGTGCTCAGCTGCTTCCCAGTTAATTTCTGTTGTTTTAACAAGTAGAAAGAGCACACTGTGAACCAGTAAGGGAAAGCGCAGTGTAGTGTAGCAATATGTAAACCGGAACAGTCACCTGTCCGTGAGTGTGTGCCGTCGTTTTATACAGCTGGCAGCACAGGAGGTTCATTTATACCAGCATCATCACAAACACAGGACTAATGTGTGTTGCACTGTTGCACACTTTTGCTGTGACTTCATGAGGCAGTGGAGGTTTTTCAGCAACCTTGTAATCTTAAGGGATCACCCTTATGTGGCCTGTAGCTGACTGAAAGACTGTCATGTGGGACGTGACTGTAACATGCTTTGAAGATCTTTTTGTTTTCTGTTTTTCTTTTTGGTGTTATTGGAATCGAACCCAGATCTTTTTATTTTATGCTGAGACAGGGTCTCACGAGTTGCCCAGGCAGCCTGGAACTTGTTACATCATACCTCAGCCTCCTGAACAGCTGGGATTACAGGTGTGTGCCAATCTCACCAGGCCTATAGTGTGCATTTCCGTTCCGATTTTTTGAGGCAGGGTCTCACTATGTAGATCAGGCTGGCCTTGAATTCACTGTGTAGCCCAGGCTGGACTTAAATTCACGGTGATTCTTCTGCCTTCACCTCCTGAGTGCTGGGATCACAGGCGTGCGCCATCATGCCGGGTGCATTTTTATGTATAGGCACGATACTAGATTTTGTAAATTTTTATTCCAGGAAAGGCCAAGGTGGTTAATGTAGCTTTTGCTTCATCCCATCCCTGAATTTCATGTATAAATATAGGTAAACTAGCTAACTGAACCAGTCTCTTAATGTTGTTTTGAAATGTGAAGCCATTGTAGCAGAGTATGTGTCACACTTGAAATCTCATTACTCCCAAAGGACAGCACTGGATATACTGTAATGCCTTTGAGAGCAAGTATAGTTTTTCCATCTTCCATACTACGTGTATGTGTATGTATATGGTCTGCTAAAAAATGTATACACACTTGAGGAAAAGAAAAACTTGTATAAATACTTTAATACTAAATTTATTGAGACATCATTAGATAATACAAGTTACCTTTGTCCTCTACAATTACAAGAGGTGCTCAAACTGGTGGCCATCAGCTTCCAGACGTTTATTAGTACAGCGGACTACTGCTTGGATAACCTTAGTCATTGAGATTGCTGCACATGCATTTTCAATTTCTTCTCTAAGGGCCAGCAGTGTAGTAGGTTTTCTTTGATACACAGCATCCTCTAGGGTCCCCCATACGAGGGTAACACCATCTGTTGAAAAAATACCATACTGTTTTTTTTTTTTCCTGAAGTGTGTACGCTTTTTTTTTTTTGGTAGACTCTACATATGTATATGTGTGTGTATATGTGTGTGTACACAGTGGTGCCTTGGTTCATGAAATTTATTCTTTCCATGATGCTGGTCACAAACCGAACTGAACAAGTACTGTATCAAATCCAATGGTTAGGTGCAGTGTTGACCTTATAGGGAAATTTGTATGTAGATTGACTTTTCTTAAGTTGCTGAGTTTTGTCAGTGTTAAAGTTTAAGATATTTCTTAAGTGAAAAATTTTTTTTCCTCAACTGAAATTTCAGTCTCCTCCTGCTCTGTGGTCATCTTCACCCCAGAGCTCTAGTTCTGTATTTCCAACTTTGCCTTGCACCTGGATGTCCTGCCTTTCTCTTTTCCAACCTGCTTTCCCAGAGTGTGTCCTCCGCCTGCCACTTCTGCCTGGGCCTGTGGCTCCCAATGGAGTGGCTGCCTTTAGTCTGAGTCTGTTTGCCTAGCATTTTCCTGATCACACTCATTCCTAGAATTACTTAATTCTTCCAAATGTGGTATTGATTCTGAGAAATCATTCATTATGATCCAGGACTGGTTTTATAGCAGGTTTGTTTTTCAGTGTGGAGTAAATACTTTTGTGTGCACATTGATTTGTAAATGCATACTGACTCAAAATGTCAATTGCGAAGTTTAGAGCTGAAGGGATCTGGAATAGCTCACACTTTCCCTTGTTGCCTCTGTACTGACCTTAGTCCCATCTCTCATGACAGGGACTCTGGGCTGGTTTTGCCTGTCTTCTAATGTCTTTGCAGTGTAATCTTTCGATACCTAGCTCCCTAACCACTTAGCGTAGCTTACTACCCGCTTCTCTAGTACCAGCAAACACACAGCAGCAACAGACAGCCTGTCTCTGACAGATCTTGTCTCTTGGACTGAGTCGGACCAGATCATGGTTAGCTTGCTGGTCTCCTCTTACTC
The DNA here is from genome assembly GCA_028451465.1 of Erethizon dorsatum. NCBI lineage: Eukaryota > Metazoa > Chordata > Mammalia > Rodentia > Erethizontidae > Erethizon > Erethizon dorsatum. The sequence goes on from CM051833.1 coordinate 116,164,663, forward strand.
TGTTCTCCATGCGAACCTTTTCATTATAGCCAAAGTGTTCTACCCATCACCCATATGCTCTTGTTTTTGCTCCATTGTTCCGGGTCCCCCTCCCCAGTCCTTGAAATGGGGGCATCCAAGTTGTACCCTTCTTTCCAGGCTAGATCAAGTCAAGTGGCTCTCTGATAAAAGGTCATTTCTACCCACTGGTAGAAATTGAGAATTCCTTTTAGAAATTCAGAAATCACGTTTCTTTCAGAAATCAGAGAGGCCTTATTTTAAAGCTCATATTGTTTGTGACTGCTATCTTGGGTGTTCTTTTTTTATGGACTTTTCCTTAAAATGTAAGTCTCTCAGAGACAAAGACAGATTTTGTTTTCAAACACCCCATCTCTTGCAGTGTATTCAGTATGCATTTAGTAAATGTTCTTTGATCCATTTTAAAGTTTCTGTAGATGACATTTATATAATAGAAAATGTTTGTCTTTTAACAGAAGGTATGTGTTTCTCCAGGAGTAAAATGTAAAATTTACCACTTACCTTTAAAGTACAGAATCTGGGGGCCGGTGAGATGGCTCAGCGGTTTAAGCGCCTGCCTTGCAAGCGCGAGGGCCCGAGTTCAACTCCCGGAACCCACATACAAAAAAGGGGCCGGTGATATCGCTCAGTGGCACGGGCGCCTGCTGGCGCGCGAGGTCCTGAGGTCGACCCCCTGGTACCCACCAAAAAAAAAAAAAAAAAAAGTACAGAATCTGAAAATCATTTTTTTTTTAATATGCAGGTACCGGGAGTCGAACTCAGGACCTTGTGCTTGCCAGGCAGGTGTGCTGAGCTATATCACCAGCAACTGAAAATCATTTTTTAGTTAGCAGTTTGGGTCATTAGTAGTGAGGCCAGCCTGGCTGGGCAACATAGCAAGACCCTGTCTCAGAAATAAAAAGAGCTGGAGGGGGGATAGTTCAGTGGTAGAGCACCATTGGGCTCAATTCCTAGCCTCACAGGTGCAAAAAAGAAAGGCAAATCTAGCTATATTACAGAAACAAAGTTATGGAACTGTATATAGAAAATTGTAGCTTCAAGTTTATATTAGGACCTTTGAAAACTATTACTCCAAGATCTCTACAGAAAGTGCTGTGGTTTGGATTGTGAGTACCGTGGAAGGCCCAGATGGTGAATTCTTGGTGGCCACATGGTGTCGGGGAGGTGGAGGAGCCTTTGGGACATGGGGCTGGGTGGAAGGTGTGTCACCGATGGTGCTCCTCTGAAGGCTGTGCCAGAATCCTGACCCTTCCTGACTCCTTGAGGCCAGCAGCTCTGCCCTGCACACTCTGCATGCTCTCCACCGTGATGTTCTGCCTCACCCTCGACCCAGTACTGTGGGGCACCTGACCATAGCCTGAAACCATGAGCTGAAGTACGTTTTTCTCCTTTAAGTTTACTTTCCCAGGTGTTTTGTTACAGTGATGGAGCACTGACACAGTAGTAACAGTTTTATAATCCCAAAGTGAAGTGATGACTCTAGCACTGTCTCCCAAGGAGTAACTGGTACAGGGTCACTCAGTGGTCTTCTCTTTTTAGAGAGTTTGAAAAAAAATTCAGGGCTGGTGAGATGGCTCAGTGGCGTAAGCACCTGCCTGGCAAGCGCGAGGGCCTGAGTTCGACTCCCGGAACCCACATACAAAAAAGGGCCGGTGATATCGCTCAGCGGCACGGGTGCCTGCTGGCGCGCAAGGTCCTGAGGTCGACCCCCAGTACCCACAAAAAAAAAAAGAAAAAAAGAAAAAAAATTCATCCAGTGATAATAATTGTAGGTGTTTGTATGATACTGTATAATATTTTGGTTCATTTAAACATTGTATATTGATCTGCTTAGAATACTTAGGGTTTTTTTTTTATCTCAAATGTTTGTCATTTCTTTTTTTTTTTTAAATGTGGGTACTGGGAGTTGAACTCAGGACCTCACACTTGCCAGCAGGCGCTTGTGCTGCTGAGCGATATCACTGGCTCTTTTTTTCCTTTATGTGGGTACTGGGAGTCGAACTCAGGACATTGTGCTTGCCAGGCAGGCGCTTATGCTGCTGAGCTATCTCACCGGCCCACGTTTGTCATTTCTTTGTGATAAGAATTTTCACAGGTTCCCTCTCCTGGCTGTTTTGAGTGTAGGACGCAGTATTGCTGACTGAAATCACCTTCTTGTCTGGCTGTGACTTTGTGACTACACTTGATCTTAGCCAAAAGGCCAAGAAGTGATGGCTGTGACTTTGTTACCCTTTAAGCAGTTTCTTCCCATGCCCTCTTCCATCTCCTCCCCAGCTGTTGCAGCCACCCACTATTCTGCTCACTGGTTCTCAGAGCCAAGCTGGAAAAAGAGATTTTTAAGTTGTTGTCACATCCTTGAGAACCTAGTGGAAATTACTAGTCCTTATGCTAGAGAACTTTGTGCATTAAGCAGAATTTTGTTTCAGGTACCAGGTAGTTGAGATCTCCTAAATTAAAACCCCATTCAAATTTGATTGGGATGGGGAGCAAATAAAAAGGTATCAATTAGGGAAGTTAGAAAGAAGGAGAAGAAATTCTACTTCATGTCTTTCATGTGATTCATTAGAGCAAATAATTTTCAAAAATTGCACAAGAGGTTTTATTTTTTTGAGACAGGGTCTTGTTATGTAGTGCAGGCTGGCCTTGAACTCACTATGTAGCCTAGGCTGGCCTTGAATTCACAGTAATCCTCCTGCTTCAGCCTCCTGAGTGTTGGCATTACAACACAAGAGATTTTAAAGCCAAAATAATCCAAATCCAAAGCTTTCTCAGTGTGGTGGCACATGCTGTAATCCCAGCATACTGGAGGCTGAGGCAGGAGGGTTGTTGCGTGTTTGAGGCCAGCCAGGGCTACATAGTGAGTTCAGGGTCAGCCTGAAGTACAGAGAGAGAAAAACAAAAACAAACAGACAGAAAAAAAAAAAAAAAAAGGGCAAAAAATAACCCAAAACTTTACTTTGCAGGTCCATACTCCCCATCTGTCCTTTCTCTATCCATTCTGTTGGGAAGGTCTTTGTGTTGTATGACTTGCTGTTGAGCCCTTCTGAACCCTTTGCAGGCATGTTATATTTATTTACATTCAGATCCATTGGTGTTCCTACTCAGTGTCTCAGTGAATCCTCCCTAATCTAGCAGACCTACATCTTCCTAGTTTAGACCCATCTTCCAATTATATTATTATTATTGTTTTCTTTGAGACAGGGTCTTGCTGTATAGTCCAGGCTGGCCTTGAACTTGCAGTGATCCTGCTGCCTCAGCCACCCAAGTGCTAGGGCTATAGGTGTGTGCCAGCATGCCAGGCTACCTCTTCCACATTTTAAATTCAGGTTTTTCTTTCTTTTCCATCCCTGTGAACCTAAATAACCCAATTATCATTATATTTTCTTCTGCCTTTTTTTTTTCTTGGGTGGTGCTGGGGATTGAACCCAGGGCCTTGTGCAGGCAAGGCAAGAACTCTACCACTGAGCCACATCCCCAGCCCTGCCTTTAAAAAAAAAAAAAAAAAACACTAGATTTCTTTAAATCAGTGTTTGTAGTTCGGGCTGGCCTTGAACTCATTGTGTAGCCGAAGTCACTGTAATCCTCCTGCCTCAGCCTCCGAAGTGCTGGGGTTACAGGTGTGTGCCACTATGCCTGGTCTCTGCTTTTTTGTGTGATTTATAGCATCTAGCACATTTTCTCACAGTTCAGAACTTGTGATTGTCCAAAGCTCAGTTTATTTAGTCCCTTTACTTCTTTCCGTGTTTGCTTAGCAAAATAGAAAATTAAATTAGGTAATTATAGCAGGTTAGTGATTATTCTTTCCTTTGTTAGATTCTCCCCCCCTTTTCTTTTTTGCAGCGATGGGCATCAGACCTAGGGCTTCATGCATACTAGGCAATCACTCTACCACTAAGCCACACGCCAGCCCTCCTTTCCTACAGTCAGTTGTAGGAAATAACTTAATGTCTTAATTACTTTTCTCTCATTGCTGAGACAAAATACCTGACACCCAAAATTAAGGAAGGAAAGGTTTATTTAGCTCACAGTTTGTGGAGGTTTCAGTCCATAATCAGCTGGCTCCAGGTCAGGGTGGCGTGGCACAGGGGCAACAGTTCAAGGCAGCAGAAGACAGCAGAAGCAGCAAGAGCAAAAGCAGGGGAACAAGCCTCTTTTTCTCCCTTACGTTGTACGCAGGCTACCCGCCCTCTGGTGGGTGTAGCACTCACACCATCTCTGTGCCCTCCTTTTGCACAGGCTCAGGATGCTTACGAAGTGAGACCCTGGCCCCTTGCTGAATCATTTAAACTTCTAAATTTCTCAAGTTGACACAATGAATAACATCCTAGAGGGGTAAGGGCGTGTCCTCTATACCCCAGGATGTATAACTGCTGAGTTACTTAGTCAGGCTTCTAGATTTCTCAAGTTAACACCCTGTATCAGCCATTACACTTAATGTCTGTTTAGTAATTGCATCTTTTGAAATGTAGCTTTAAAATGCATTTAATCTAAGATTATTTTCAGATAGATTAAAATAGGTTGACCAAGTGAAGTTATAATTGCTTTAAAAGTAATCTATATTAACCGTTGTTAACCTCCTATTATGTTGTTTTAAAATTTTCTATTTTTTTCTCTTCAAAAAAAAATTGTAATCTAGTGTTGGAAAAACAAGAAACTTTATAGCAAAGACAGATGAATAAATTAGCAGTGTTAGGGGAGATGTCCTGGGCTTCTCTGCCAGAGTATTAAGTTTAGTTGGTGCACACTACTTTCTTCAGTACTCTTCTCTCTGAAGAAAGGCATGTGGAAAGTAATGTGTTACTATTTGAAAACAACTGATTTTCTTGTTTGTTGTACATTATTTGTGTAGTTTATTGTGATAAGCATGTAGTGACTTGATGTTTTGGCAGAAAATAGTGTTGGAAGTTGTTGGTGTAACATTTACTTCAGTGCCTCTCGAAGAGCTTTGAGAGGCCTACTGTCTGAGGGTTTCTTTCTTTCTTTTTTTTTTTTTTGTGGGTACCGGGGGGTCGACCTCAGGACCTCGCGCGCCAGCAGGTGCCCGTGCCGCTGAGCGATATCACCGGCCCCTTTTTCATATGTGGGTTCCGGGAGTCGAACTCGGGCCCTCACGCTTGCCAGGCAGGAGCTTACGCCGCTGAGCCATCTCACCGGCCCTGAGGGTTTCTTTTGAATTGTGGCATTTGATCATTTCTAAATGACTTCTAAAAGAACTTTACTATTGGAAGATGTTACTGGCTTTTTGTCGTTATTCTTTTAACAGTTTTGTTTTCCCTGAAACATAAGAAATCATCAGAAAGTGTTTCATTTTCCAGTGGAATAAAGATAAAGGACTTCTGTGAATACTTTCTTATTTATTTTTTTTTTTTTGGTGGGTACCGGGGGTCGACCTCAGGACCTCACGCACCAGCAGGTGCCCGTACTGCTGAGCAATATCACGGGCCCTTTTTTCGTATGTGGGTTCCGGGAGTCGAACTCGGGCCCTCACGCTTGCCAGGCAGGCGCTTTACGCCGCTGAGCCATCTCACCGGCCCCTGAATACTTTTTCTTGCAAGGAGAGAATTATTGCCTTTAAAAGTGAAAAGATAGTTTATGATTCATTGTAAATGTTCATTTTTGTACTACATATTTTCTTTTATAGTTTACTTGTCCAGTTTTTGGGTTTTGTTTTGTTTTTGTGGTGCCTTTCACCTGTCCCGCAAATGCTCTACCACTGAGCTGCAGCTTTTTTGTTACTTTTCATTGTCAGACTGCCTTGCCAAGTGGCCCAGGCTGGCCTCCTTATGATCTTCCTTCCTCATCTACCCAACAGCTTGGATTACAAGCAGGGGTCAGTGCTGCTCTGTCCGTCCTTCATATATTTGCTCTGTATGTGATGTGCTGTGTGCAGCCTTGAGATGAGCAGCCATGGTGGAGGTGAGCACCCTGGCTTCCACTTGGAACTGATTTCTGGGACCAGAGAAAAGCTTTATGATTAGAAAGCAATCACTTCACAGTAGGCACCCCTGGTTTCCAGATGCCACCTCTGACGAGTGCCACTTCTAAATAGTGGGTACAATCCTGTCACTTTTGATAGCAGGGTGGAGGCACAGCAAGGGAAAGTTCTATGACTTTTGAAACTTGTATGTGTAGTTTTAGGTATTATGGTGAAGGAGGTAATTTAATATCTATTTTTTGATGTGTAAACCAGAATACTTTTGGGTTGGGGAAGTGGAGAAGAAATGGAATATAAAACCTTTCTTTTTAAAAAAGTATATGCGTTTACTTGATGGGTGATGATATAAAAAGTGTAGGTGAGCCAGGTGGTGGTACATACCTGTAATCCTGTCACTCTGGAGGCTGGGGCAGGAGGATTGCAAGTTCACCGTCAGGCTACAGTACATAGCAAGTTTGAGGCCATCCCCGGGCTGCATTTCAGGTTTTTTTTTTTCTGTTTTTTTCTTTGTGGGTACCGGGGGTCGACCTCAGGACCTCGTGCTTGCCAGGTAGGCGCTTATGCTGCTGAGCTATCTCACCAGCCCTGCATTTCAGTTTGAGGCTAGTGTGGGCTGAAGAGTGAGACCCTGTCTCAAGAAAAAGCGCGAGAGACAGCGAGAGACTACAATATCTATTTTTATCCCCCTTTGGTTCTATTGTTTGTGGGTTGCCCCTCTTAAGAGTTGTTTGTTGTGACCCGCGGAGGCTCCGACCAGCAGAGCTCCCAGGGGCAGGAACGCGTAACCCGAGAGACAGTATGGGGATGATGAAAGACACACACGCAGCTTGAAGGCGAGAGCGAGAGAGTTTATTGAGGAAGTGCCATGGCTTATATATCTTTGGGGGGAAGTGGGAGGGACCGCTAACTGGCACGGGATTGGCGCGGGCAGGGGTAGCGCATGCTCAGAAGCTGGGTCCTTCGTAGCTCTCTACATATGCTCCTTTTTCTCCAAAAGAAAATATTGCCGACCATGAGTGCTTGTATGACCCTGAATGTGGCCTGTCTTAGGTTGTGGAGGTTACTGCAAGTCTTTTTTAGTTTTTACGCATTTGATTTTTCAGGCCTTACCCGTCATCAAGCTGACCACTAGCATCGCCAGCGTCCCGGCGAAGAGTGGGGCTCTGTCTTAGGTGGTCCTGAGAGTGCTAGTGACTTGTGACTCCATCTTACCCGTCCTTGGCCATCATTCTATGTGCTGGGGCCTCGATATCATCATAGGGTTCGGCTTGTTTGTATTCATCAGCGTCTGCCATGGCTAGACGCTGATAATGAACTTGGAGAGGTCTTTCCCACACAGGAGCAAGGGCCGTTTTGACGGAGACGATAAGTCTCCTAAATAGGAGAGGACCAAGAGCCAAAGTGAGGACCAAGATTATAAGGGGGCCCAAGAAGGGGGCAAGGTAGGGGAGAATAGTTGAGAACCAAGTGTTGGGGAATAAGGCCTGTGTTCTGGCTATTTCTCTCTTTTTTAGGGCATCATTTAATTTATCCATAGCGTGTAGGACCACGCCGGAGGAGTCAGTATAGAAACAGCATTCTTCTTTGAGGGCCGCACAAAGGCCACCTTCCTTGAGGAAAAGACGATCTAAGCCACACCTGTTTTGGAGAACAACTTCAGAGAGGGAGGTTAGTGATGTTTGTAGGGCGCGAATAGAGGTTTCAACATTTTTAAGGTCCTGGTCAACAGCAGAGAGTATGGTGTTATATTGGGTTTGTCCGAGGGCCAAGGCCGTGGAGCCAAGGGCAATTCCTGAGGCAGTACCGAGGACGAGAAGAGACACGGTGGTGGTGAGTTCACGTTTGAAGTGAAGTAAAGTCAGGCTTAGAGGTGGATCCCTAGGGTCAGGGTCAAGCGTAAAGGGGTATGTGGAAGGGTGATAGGAGACACGAGGGAGGACCGCAACGAGCACACAGAGGTCCTGTTGTTCTCTGAGGACTTTAGTAGAGAGGATGCGGGTTAGTCCTGCGTGACGGCATAGCCAATGATAGCTCTCTGTGTATAGGTAGATGTTGGATGTATTGATTGGATAGAAAGTGTGACAGGGTCCATTTTTTTTTGATTTGTTGATGAACCATTTACACAGATGCCTTTACCCTGGATGGAAGAGAAGGGTACAAAAAGGGAGAGGTTGGATTGGGAATGTCCTGTGGTGGGTTGCGTAGATGAGATAATAGACACGTTGGAGATGGCATAGGGATCAGAGAATGGAGGAGAAGCCTGAAGGCAAAGCCAGCAGGATGGGGCAGTGAGATTAGGCTGGGAGGCGTTAAGCCAAAGAGCCATAGATTGGACCATTTTAATGAGGTCGCTGGAGGAAGGGGTGAAGCGAGGAAGGGAGGGTGGTGGAAGGGTGATAGTGGTTATAGGACGAGTATGAGGGGATAAGGTGATATTGGGTGGGGGAGTATGGGGTTTGGATGGGGCCTTAGAGGCATGAGTCTTGCTAGGGGCTGTCTTTATTATATGGAAGAAGGTCATGGGATCAATCCCTGGGGAATACAAACGTAGTCCCCATGTTTTCCCCTGAAACCATGTAGGGTCATCAGGGTTGGTAATGGTAACAGTGAAATTATCGCAGGGGTCTGGGGTGCACTTGTACTTATTGCACCCTGGGCATTTAGCTTTGGCCTTTTGTTCTCCTTGGAGACACCATATGCAACTTCTAGGGATAATTTTGATATCTGGGTCTGGAGAAGGAACTTTCCACCAATTTTCTTCAATGTTTGATTCACATCCCCATTTTGGGCAATAGGCATGAGAGGGGTCGGCACACCAGGCGCGGCCTCGGGTACCGAGGGGGCGTGTATATACAGGGTGCCAAAATTCAAGATGGTCTTGGGGGAATAGGCCTGTCTGGTGACGGTATGACTTTAGCTTACAGGATAAGGTGGGTTGTCCAAGGCCCGTCCACTGGCTTAATTTTTGATGGTCTCCCCAACGACTGATTGTCCATGTGAATACATCATGGCGATGATTGGCGCCGATCAATGGGAGTATCATGAGAATATACAAGATGATTGTGGAATGCATCTGTGAAGAAAAAACATTAATCCTCAGGGGCGCCTCCCTGGGTAGATTTGTTAAATTGTTTTACAAGGCGCTCAGGCAGCCAGCGTGCATTATGGTCAGCCTGGGAATAGATGCAGACTGAACCTCTTCCACATATGAGAATGGGGTCAGGACCGTTCCAGCGGTTGGTAAGGGGGTCCCTCCAAAGTGCTGTGGCGAATGAGGTGGCTGTAGAGGGGTGCCAAAAACGGTCAGCAGCAGATCGTTCATTTTGATCCAAGGAGAGAAAGTTAAGGATAAAAAGGGCATGATTGAGAGTGTTGCGGGGGGACCCCCACGGTGGGGTACCAAGACACTTCTGAGAGCTTAGAGATAGTTAGCTTAAGAGTGTGGTTAGCTCTTTCAATGATGCCTTGGCCTTGTGGATTATAAGGGATCCCAGTAACATGACAAATGTTGAGACAGTGACAAAACTGTTTAAAGGCTTTGCTCGAATAGCCGGGGCCATTATCAGTTTTAAGTTTTGTGGGGCAACCCAGGTGGGCGATGGCAGTAAGCATATGAGCAATGACATGTTTAGTGGCCTCCCCCGATTGAAGAGAGGCAAAGATATATCCACTATATGTATCTATGGAGACATGAACAAATTTGAGCTTACCAAATGAATGTATGTGGGTGATATCCATTTGCCAGAGGGCATTGGGAACGAGACCCTTAGGGTTAACGCCAAGATTAGGAGAGGGAAGATGGGTCACACAGGCTGGACATTGTTTGACAATAGCTCTGGCTTGCTCTCTAGTTAATTGAAAAAGGAGGCGCAAGGTATGGGCATTAAGGTGATGTAGGTCATGTGCGGACTGTGCTCGGCAAATTTTGGAGGAAGGGGAAGCGAGGGGAGGGGAAAATGTGGAATGAACAGAGACCGAACGGGATAGTTGGTCCGCAAGTGCGTTGCCTGAAGCTAAGGGTCCAGGAAGACCCAAATGGGCACGAATATGGCCAATAAAAAACTGATGAGTACGAGCATGAATGAGTGTTTGAAGGCGAGTAAATAAGGGAATGGTTGTTGATTGGTGGTGAAAGCAGGAAAGAGTTTCTAGAAGCGGGACAGATGTGGCTAGATAACGACTATCGGTATATATGTTGAGAGGGGCCTCGGGAAAATCTTGGAAGACCTGGACAATAGCCTGAAGCTTCGGAGGAAAAGCGGCCCAATATAAGGCCCCAGCAGCCCTTAGGTAAGGGCCCCTTAACATTGGTGGGAATCACATGTACCGGTGGAGTGGGCTCTAATACCACAGGGGCGGAGGAACAGAGGTCCAGTCCTGGGCTTGAGGGGGTGGCTTTGAGGAGGTCTGAGATAGATTGGGAGTATGTGGGGAAAGGGGGCTTGACTCCATTGTCCCCTGAGTCAATGATGGGTGGGAATGTGGGGCCAGGGGAGGGCCCCTCAAAGAGTTTTTTTGGATGGGAGAGCCCTCTAAAGTGTAACGGGATTTACATTCATTGGCCCAGTGAAATCCCTTTCGGCATTTGGGGCAGACAGTCTTAGGTGGAGGCCGGGGTGGATTTGGGGATTGTGAGGGAGGTGGAGGGGGTGTAGTTGTGCGGAGGGGGCAGGCCTTTGAAAAATGTCCTGGTTGGTGACATTTAAAACAGCGAAGATGTGAGGGGTGGTGTTTTTGGTTGTGTGAACCAGTTGTTTGTATAGATAGGACTTTGTGTAGGGTATCCTCGAGTGCTGAGGCAAACATTATTCCTTGTTGGTAGGAGGGACCAAAATCTGCGCATAAACGGATGAGCTGTTCAATGGAACCCGTATGGCGGTGGGGTCTGATAATGTCTTGGCATGTGGGGTTAGCATTTTCAAAAGCAAGTTGTCTTATGAGGGTGTTATTATTTTCGTGTTTTCCAAAAATGCGATCTGCAGCCTCAGTGAGTCTGCCAATGAAGTCGGAGAAGGGTTCATCGGGGCCCTGTCGAATTTTGGTAAGAGAGGTAGGGCCCTCTCCCTTAGACGGGAGTTTACGCCAAGCTTTGCTTGCTGCTAAAGAGATTTGAGCGAATGCTTGAGGGTTAAGATTAAGTTGTTGTTCATCAGTACAAAAATCACCCGTTCCAGAGAGCATGGCAAAGGTAACCAGATTAGGGGGTTGTCTCTCCTGATTTTGTTTGGCAATTATCTCGCATTGATCTAAAAAGTTAGATTTCCGGAGCAAAAAATCGCCTCCAGAGAGGGCAGCTCTAGCTAATTTTTTATGGTCATTTGGAGTGACCCACCCTTGAGAGAGGCTATCATGTACTGCAAGGGTGAAGGTGGCAGTGGGGCCATATTGAGTGACCGCCATTTTAAGTTCTTTGAGAGAGTTTAGGGGGAAAGGAACTCTGGCTCGTTGAGGGGGAGGGGCCGGTTGTCCCTCAATAGTGGGTTGTTGTACCTCCGTGATGGGGAAAGCGAGGTGTGGTTTGTCAAGAGGGGAGGTTGGAGGAGGGTTAGGTTTGTTAGGAGGAAGAGTAGGGGATTGGGATAGCTGAAGTTTAAATGTTTGATGTAACTTATCGGCAGTTTGTTCAAGGTCAGCAATGCGAGTCATAAGTCGGGCCATGAAGGCATCAGAGTCAGGGGAAGCAGGAGATGGGGGGTAGAAGGGAGGGAAGTTAACAAGGAATGTAGGGGCTGTGAAAGGGGGGGCGGAGGGCAAAGGGCCGGAGTGAGTGGAATCGGGAGCAGAAAATGGCGGCGGCAGTTTGGTGCAAGATGGCGGAGGGGAGTTGTAGAGGGCGGAAGTGGGCGGTGGCGGGAGGTTAGGGTAGGAAAATGGCGGTGCGCCACAAGATGGCGGTCGCTCAGGGTGTCCGCATGATTGGGGATCACTCCTACAAGATGGAGGATCGTCTCTGTGCGGAAGGGCGGAAGCAATAAGAGATGGGGTAGGGGACGGGCAGCCATGTTGGTCCTCAGGTATGTCAAGAATCACGGAGGCGGGGGGACTATGATGGGGGGAATGAGAACAAAGGGAAGCCTCAGCTTGAGCTATAGTTTGTGCTATGTGGGGATCGGAAGGGCGAGCCTGTAACAATTCAGAAATTAATGTCCAATATGCGAAGGCAGTCACGGGGACTTTTTCAGGTCCGAAGACCCGGTAGTAATCTTGGAGTGCATAACCCACACGGCTCCAAACCTTCACATTGATAGTACCCTCCAGTGGAAACCAAGGGCAGATTTTATTTATAACTCAAAGTAGGCAGTTAGGTGGGATTGTTTGATTTTGACTCCCCAGGCTTTGAGGGCCTGGGAGAGCCCTGAGACAAAGAGCTCATGTTCACTGAGATTCTGTCCCATGTTACACCCTACAGTATGAAAATGCTCACCGTGATTCAGACGAGAGACGAGAGAGAGAAGTCCTCGCGCGGATCACTGAGGGGGAGTCCTCATGGATGGGTCAAAGGCCGGCCGGGCGCTCTTTTAAACCTTTGTAGGGTGATCCCTCATAGAACCTGTCATTCTCAGGCCCCACGTTGGGTGCCAAAATGTCGTGACCCGCGGAGGCTCCGACCAGCAGAGCTCCCAGGGGCAGGAACGCGTAGCCCGAGAGACAGTATGGGGATGATGAAAGACACACACGCAGCTTGAAGGCGAGAGCGAGAGAGAGAGTTTATTGAGGAAGTGCCATGGCTTATATATCTTTGGGGGGAAGTGGGAGGGACCGCTAACTGGCGCGGGATTGGCGCGGGCAGGGGTAGCGCATGCTCAGAAGCTGGATCCTTCATGGCTCTCTACAGTTGTTCATGAGTTTTTTGTGTACTGTATCTTTCAGATAAAGTCACAAATACAGAGATCTATAAATAAAACTTTGGGTTTCTTTGGAGACTGGGTCTCACTATGTAGTTCTGGCTGGCCTCAAACTCACTATGTTAACCCAGGCTGGCGCTGAAGTTTTGATCCTCCTGCCTCAGCCTCCCCAGTGCTGTGATTATAGGTGCATACCACTATCCCCACCATTGTTATTTTTTTGTTTGTTTTTGGTACTGAGGATTGGACACTGAGCTATGATCCCCAGCCCTTTTTTATTTTGAGGCAGGATCTTCCTAGATTACTCAGTTGCTCAGGCTGGGCTCAAATTTTAATCCTTCTGTCTCAGCCTCCCAGCATGCTGGCATTACAAGCATGTGCCCCCAGGCCCTGCATGTGCTATTGTTTTTTTTTTTTTTTTTTTGTGGGTACCGGGGGTCGACCTCAGGACCTTGCGTGCCAGCAGGCGCCCGTGTTGCTGAGTGATAATCACCGGCCCCTTTTTCGTATGTGGGTTTTGGGAGTCGAACTCGGGACCTCGTGCTTGCCGGGCAGGCGCTTACCCCGCTGAGTTATCTCACCGGCCCTGTGCTACTGTTTTTAACTGTTATCTTAACTGTTATCAATCAGTTAAGGAAAAGAAGTTATGCTCATTTTGTTCCTCTTCTAGCATTTCTTCATCTATATCCAAGTTTCTGATTAAATTTTCTTTTCTTTTTTTAAAATTTTTATATTTCGAGATGGGGTGAATCACTAAGTTGGGTATTTTTCTTTTGTCAAAAATTTTATTTATTTATTCATCTATTTGCAGTGATAGTACTGAGGATTGAATCCAGGATCTCTTGTTTTTTGTTTTTTTGAGACAGGGTCTCACTGTGTAGTTCAGGCTGGCCTTGAACTTATTGTGGAGGCGAGGCTGGCCTCAAATTCATGGCAGTTCTCCTGCCTCAGCCTCCCAGGTACTGAGATTAGAGGTGTGTACCACCATGCCTGGATGAATCCAGGATCACATGCTAGGCAAGTTCTCAACCACTGTACTACATCCCTACCCTTTAAAAACACTGTTTTTAGATTTTGAAATTGGGTCTCACTGAGTTGCCCAGGCTGGGCTCAACTTTTTTTTTTTTTTTAGTGTGTGTACTGGGAGTCGAACTCAGGACCTCGCGCTTGCCAGCAGTCACTTATGCTGCTGAGCAATATCACCAGCCCTTTTTTTCCTTTATGTGGGTACCAGGAGTCAAGCTCATGACCTCGCACTTGCCAGGCAGGCGCTTATGCCACTGAGCCATATCACCGGCCCTGGGCTCAACTTTTGATCCTCCTACCCAGCTTCCCCTCCTACCCCTGTACTGGTTCACCATTATGCTCAGCCAAAAACATTTTTTTGTTTGTTTGATTTTTTGAGACAGTCTCACTGAGGCCCAGGCTGGCCTCAGACTCACTGTGATCCTCCTACTTCGCCCTCTTGAGGGCTGGGGTCACAAGTGTGCACCACCACACCTGGCCAAAACCATTTTTAACATGTCTTGCAAAGCCAGTTTACTGGCAACAAATCCTCTCAGTTTATATTCGTCTGAGAAAATCTTAATTTTACCCCTTTGGAGATAATTTCACTGAATATAGAATTCTAGGTTGGGCATTTATTTTTCATTGCATGCTATTTTAATTTCCTTGCCTGGATTCTGAGAAGCAACCTATTTTTTATCTGCTGTTTTGTAGAGAAAGTGGCTTTTTTCCCTCTTACCTAAGATTTTGCTTGATTTTCTACAATTTAAATCTGATAAACCTAGGTGTGGATGGTTTTTGGGGGCGGGGAGGTTACCCTGCTTGGTGTTCTTTCCTCCTTTAACTTTGGGTGTTGGGTATTTTGTCTCAGCAATGAGAAAAGTAACTAAGACAGTGTGCTAAGCATTCTACTACTAGCTAACACCTAGACACTTTTTTTGGAGACGGGTTTCGCTGTGTTGTCCAGGGTGGTCTCAAACTGCTGAGTTCGAGAGATCATCCTGGTTCAACCTCCCAACTAGCCAGCTGGCTGGGGGTTTACACACATGACATCTCTGCTTTGTTCTTTTCCTTTTCCTTTTTTTTTTTTTTTTTTTTTCCATGAGCAGGGTCTCACTACATAGTACAGGCTGGCTTTGAACTCACTGTATGTAGTCCAGGCTGGCCTTGAACTTGTGACAATGCTCTTATCTCAGCCTCCCAAGTGCTAGGATTACAGGTATGAATCACCATGCTCGGCTGTTCTTTCTTGAGACAGGATCTGTCCACACCCAGCTTATTTTCATTCTTTTTTTTTTTTTTTTTTTTTTGTGGGTACTGGGGGTCGAACTCAGGACCTCGCGCGCCAGCAGGCGCCCGTGCCACTGAGCGATATCACCGGCCCTTTTTTTGTATGTGGGTTCCAGGAGTCGAACTCAGGCCCTCACGCTTGGCAGGCAGGCGCTTACGCCGCTGAGCCATCTCACCGGCCCTTATTTTCATTCTTGAAGGGTATTTTTTTGTTAATGAGATTCCGAGTTGACAGGTCTTTTTGTTTGTCTTAACCACTGTAAAGATACTTCCTCAGTCCCTCCTCCACTGTGTTTCTGGTTTGAAGTCTGCATTCCTCTGCATAATTCTCCCTCTGTTTTCTTTTTTTATGGCCGGGTTTCACAGTGTAGTCCAGGCCAGACTCAAACTTGGTTTGTATCTGGGGCTAACCTCAAACACTACCTTCCTGCCTCAGCCTCCCAAACGCTGGTATTACGGATATGGTCACCATACCCAGCTACTTCTTCCACTTGTTGTTTCTGTCTCTGGCTCTTTTTTGATACTTTCTGCTTTATTTTCAACTTGGTTTGACTTGGTTGTAGATTACTTTGCATGTATCTGTTTGGGGTTCTCAGAGTTTCTTGAATATGTAAATTCATGTCTTGTATCACATTTGGGATTTTTCTTTAAAAAAATTGTTTTGCCCCATTTTCTCTTCTGCTGGAACTCTAATTAAAATAATGTTTTAAAAACACTGTAGGTCCTGAGTCCTTATTTATTGTTTCTTCTCTTTCAGGTTGCATGATCACCTTGAGGTTCACTTGTTATCATTACTACCATATTCTGTATCCATTCAGTGAATTTTTAAATTTTCAGGTATTACATTTTTCAGGTCTAGAGTGTCCTTTTCTTTATTTTTTAAATTAGTTTCTCTCTGTCTGTCTGACTCTCTTTCTCTCCCTGTCTCTTCCTCTCTCCCTTACTGCCCCTCTCCTTCACTTTCCCTCTCTTCCTCTCTCTCCCTCTCTCTCCCTCTCTCCTCCTCTCTCTCTGTCTTTCTCTCTCTTAATTGGGAGTCCCCTGCCTCAGCTTCCTGGACTGGTGGAATTAAAGGCATGCACCGTCATGCCCAGCTATTGTTTTTTAATTTTTACAGTTTTTCAGCATTCATCTTGTGGGAGGTGATGCACATACACTGAAGAAAGTTATTGAGGGAAAATTCCAAATTGGGGTGAAGAAAGGAGTGACAATTTGGGGGATTATTAAAGTACTGTTAGGAAGGAAGAGCTGATGCGTGACTGTGAATGAGTATTGAAGTAGTTTGTTAAATTGTTTGTCTTCCATATGTTTGGAAAAATGTTAGCAGGTTAAACTTGGCCTGGAGAATGGAGCATGCTTGCGCTTAAATGAGTCAGGCTGTGTTTTGAGTAGTGAGACGCTCAAAGCGTGGAGATGAGTGGTGAGAAGCAGTCAGTGCTTTCTGTTCCCTCTGGGTTCTGTGTGGTAGAGGCTAAAGCCTACATGACAGCAGGGGCGTTCAAAGCAAGAGCAGTATTTTATCAGTTACGAAACCCAGTTTCTTATCATGATTGCACCTTTTCTGTTTTTCAGCTCTTGGATAAGCACAAGAACACCGAGAGCATGGTGGAGCTTCTGGACTTGTATCAGTTGGAGGACGAAGCTTACAGCAGCCTTGCAGAAGCCACAACCGAGCTCTACCAGTACTTACTGCAGCCCTTCCGAGACATGAGGGAGCTCGCCATGTTGCGGCGGCAGCAGATCAAGGTAGGGTTTCCGTAAAGCCTAAAGAGTAGCCTGCCGACTTGACAGTCCTGGGCCTGGCCGGCCACATGTCTTAATTGCTAAAGGAGCTTTACAACCTTTTCAGATACCTGGGCCTTATGCCTCAAAGGGCCTAGTCGGGGTACAGCCCCAGGACCTCATTTTAAAGAGTCTCAAAAAGTGATTCTGCTGAGTAGCTCAAATTGAGAATAGCCTAGAAAGTAATTGTTCTGTTTAGCACAAAATTGTAAATACTTGGAAGATCCCCACGTTTCCCTCCTTCTACTTGTGTCTCCTTTTTAATGTTTTGGCTTCTGACTACTTCTAGACTATCAGAAGTTTGGGAACATTTCTTTGGGAAGAACTTGTTATGAAAGTTACAGTGGCTTAACAGTAGAGCTTTAAAATTTACGACATTTAGTTTTCATGTATGAAAAAGAATGTGTTGCATTTCCTGAAACAAGCATTTTAGTGTTGGGTTTTATATCTGGCTTTACCATTGTTTCTGTGTTTCATCCATGTGAAAATGTTAATGAACTGAGACATTAACTTTGTGTTTTTGCATAATGCGTTAAGTTGGAACATTACATAAGAATGTGTATTTGAGAAAATTTGCGGTTACTCTGAGTTGTAATTGGAGGCAGAGTGGGTAGTATTTTTGAGAAAGGAAGGTGGATGTACACTTCTGTCCCAGCCCTCAGGAGGCTGAGCAGGAGGACTGTGAGTTTGAGGCCAGGCTAGGCTGCATGCAGTTTCAGGTCAACCTGGAGTTATAAGGAGAGACATTGTCTCAAAAAGCAAAGGAAGGAAGGATGAACAGAGGCTAAAGCATGTCTTTGTCTTTTTTTTTTTTTTTTTTTTTCAGTTAATTAATGAGTCAAAATAGAGAATAGCAAAGGCACACAATTGACACACACCCAGTGGTTCAGTACATTTTGTGTTACTTAGATACAAAGTGAGCCGGGTGTGATGGTGCATACTTTTAATCACAGGATTTGGGAGGCTGAGGCAGGAGGATCACCATGAATTCAAGGATAGAGCCTGTCTCAAAAACCTGTCTCAAAAAACAACAAAAAAGAATATAAAAAAATCAGTGCCTAAAGTCAGAAACGTGTTCCACCCTAACACGGTATGGTGTATGTTGTGTACTGAGGTAATCAGCAATTTTAAAACCTTGAAGGATTTGAATGTTTTTTTTTTTAATTTATTTTATTAATATGTGGGGTTTTTTTTGTGTGTGTGTTTTCGTTTTTTTTTTTTTTTTGTGGGTACCGGGGGGACGACCTCAGGACCTCACGTGCCAACAGGCACCCGTGCCGCTGAGCGATATCACCGGCCCCTTTTTCGTATGTGGGTTCCGGGAGTCGAACTCGGGCCTTCGCGCTTGCAAGGCAGGCGCTTAAGCCGCTGAGCCGTCTCACCGGCCCTCGTTTTTGTTTTTTTGAGACGGGGTTTCACTGTGCAGTTGAGACTGGCCTTGAACTCACTATGTAGCCCAGGCTGGCCTCAAACTCACAGCAGTCCTCCTGCCTCAGCCTCCCAAGTGCTGGGATCATGGGTGTGTGCCACCGCACCTGGCCTGTCATGAATTTATTTTACGTTATGTCCTTAACGTAATACAAGGAAATAGTATCCAGTAATATATAAAAAGATGATGTGCTGTGATCAAGGAGGGTTTATCCTAGAAATGCAAGCTTGGTTTAATATTCAAACATAAGTCAGTGTGCTAGGCACAACAGTGAAAAAGTGTAAAACTTTGTTGAAATTATAAGGTGCCCAGTAAATAGAGATGGAGCATATTAATAGTCGGGAAGACCAGTAATATTTATATATCAGTGTGGTTTTTCTTGTTGTTGTTGTTGTTACTATAATGGAATGCCTGAGACAGGCTGACTTTGTAAAGAAAGATTTATTTAGCTCACAGTTTTAAAGTTCAGAGTGCAAACAGCGTGGTGCAGGGTATGGCGAAGAGCACCCGTTGGTTGTGTCACCTTACAGCAGATGCAGCAGAGGGAGCCCGCTGATGAGGAAGAGTCCCAGAAGCCAGAGAGCCTGGACTGCAGTGATGGCAGACCTTCTAGAGCTTTCCGTGATCCGAGCAGCCCTCTGTGGCGTGTGTGCCATAGGTTTGCCACCACTGGACTGAGTCTCACAGTGCTTTGGAAGGCGCACCCCAAGCGGAATGAAGGAGTTCCTTCTAGGCCTGCCTGTGCAGTACCCTCCGTGGCTTCTCTTCCCTCCTGTCTTCCCGGCCCCCCCTCCTTTGGGGAGGGGCTCTCACTTTGTGGTCAGTTGGCCTGTGAACTTGAAGGCCTGCCTCAGCCCCTGCATTGCTGTATTGTAGCTGTGTCCAAGGTGTGTCCACCATGCCCAGCAGGCCCCGCCTCTTAAAGGACCCATCAGGTCTCAGTATCACCAGGGATCCACACATCCAGCAGCATTGGGTGAATGCACTTAAACCATGTCCAAGCCATTGTTGTCAGCTCTCATTTAGTTGGCCTATAGATTAACATTCCAGAGGGCTTTTAACATTCATGTAATTTTAATTGACAAATTGTATGTGTTTATTATTTATTTATTTATTTTGAGACAGGGTCTCACTATGTAGTGCAGGCTGGCCTTGAACTCACTATGTAGCCCAGGTTGGCCTCGAACTCGTGATCCTCCTGCCTCAGCCTCCTGAGTGCTGGGATTACAGGCGTGCACCACCACGCCTGGCTGTTTATCATTTTTTTGTGGTGAGAATGCTTAAAATTTGCTGTTAGTGACTTTCAAGAATATTGTATGTTACAGTTCCCATGTTGTAGAAATCTCTTGAATTTATTCCTCCTAACTGCAGAATTTGTATCTGTTAACCAGGTGTCTTCCTGAGGCCTCACACCACCTGCTCTGCCCCCTCCAACCGTAGTAAGCCCCTTTTAGTAGACATTTTCTGCTTTTAATGAGTTTCACATTCTAGGTTCCACATATATAAGTGAGATTATGTACTGTCTGTCTTTCATGTGCCTGGTTTATTTCCGTTGAGGTAATGTCCTTCAGGTTTATTCTTGCTGCCACAATGATAGTATCTCCTCCTCCTTTTAAAGAGGGCCAGGGGCCAGCGAGATGACTCAGCAGCATAGGCACCTGCCTGGCAAGCGCGAGGTCCTGCGTTCGACTCCCGGAACCCACATACGAAAAAGGGGCCGGTGATATCGCTCAGCGACACGGGCGCCTGCTGGCGCGCGAGGTCCTGAGTTCGACCCCTGGTACCCACAAAAAAAAAATGAGGGCCAAATGGCATTCCACTGTGTACACAGACCCTTTCGTTTGTCCCTCATCTGTCTGTGGGCACTTCCATTGATCTCATCTCTTTGCTGTTCAGTTGTGTGCTCAGCAGTGAACATGAGAGTGTAGATTTTTCATGCGCTGATTTTGTTGGGATATGTACCTCAGAAGTGGGATTGTTGGATCACGTGGTAGTTCTGTTTTTAATTTTCTGAGGAACTTCAATACTGTTTTCCTTTTTTGCTGTACCAGACTGCGTCACAGTGTACAAAGACCCCCCCTTTCCAGCAGTTACCGTTCGTCTGTTTGATAATAGCCATTCTGCTAGATACAAGGTGATAACTCACTGTGCTTTTAACTTGCCTTTCTCTGATGATGAACAGTTTTCATATACTTGCTGGCCATTTATGTTTTGTCTGCTCAAGTTCTTTGTTCTTTTCAGTCGGGTCCTGGTATTGAGTCCTTTCATCTGTTTTGGTACTAAACATTTATCAGATAAATAGCTTGCACTTATTTTCTCCTGTTCCGGGGAGTGTGCCTTCACTCTCTTGGTGGACTCCTTTGCTGTGCAGGGCTTTTTGCTCTGATACAGTCCCTTCTGTCTGTTTTCCCTTTAGTTGTCCTGCTCGAAGTGATCCCCACACTTGTGTTACAGAGCTTTTTCCCTGCTGTTTTCTTCTGCAATTTTACAGCTTCAGAGTTTTTACCCCGTTTTGAGTCGGTTTTTCTGTATGGCGTGAGAAAAGAATGTAATTTCATTCTTGTGATCCATCACTCTTGCTTATACCATTTATTGAAGAAGCTGATCTTCCCCATTGTGTGTTCTTGGCACTTCTGTTGAAAATCAGTGGATGATTAATGTATGCATTTCTTTTGGGGTTCTCTGTTTTTCCACTGGTCTGTGTGTGTTTTTATGTCAGTACCATAGTGTTTTGGTAACAGTGCCTTTTTTTGTATACTTTGAAATTCCAGCCTTGTTGTTCTTCAGGATTATTCTGGCTATCTGGGGACTTTGGTTCCATTTTCATCTATTTTACTGTTTTGTCTTGTTGTTTTCAGACACTGTAGTCCAGGCTGGCCAGGAACTCACTGTGTAGCCCAGGCTGACCTTGAACTGACAGTGGTCCTTCTGGCTCAGCCTCCTGAGTGCTGGGATTATAGGCACCCACCACCATGCCCAGCTTGGTTCTATATTAATTTTACCATAGTATTTTGTATTTCTGTGTTTCTGGTTTTGGTTTTGTTTTCTTTGTTTCTTTCTTTCTTTCTTTTTTTTTTTTTTTTTTTTTTTTTTTTTGGTACTGGGGATTGAACTCAGGGCCTTGTGCATGCTCGGCAAGCACTGTACCACTGAGCTACATCCCCAGCCTGTTTTTCTATTTCTGTGAAAGTATTAATTGGAGTGTTTGGTGGGGACTGCACTGAATCTAGATCTCATTGAGTAGTGTGGAGCCCCCCCCCCCCCCCAGCAAGTGAATCTGGGAGTCGAGCCCAGGGCCTTCACACTGAGCTACATTCCCAGGCCTTTTTAATTTTTAATTTTGAGACACTGTCTGGCCAAGTTACCTGGGCTGGGCCCAGACTCTCTACCCTAGCCTCGCAGAATGCTGGGATTGCAGGTGTGCATCACCACATGTGGCCTAGGTGAGCATTTTAATTATCTTCCCTGTCTTCCTTGTGTCACTGGACAGGGTCCATAGAGGTCCTCAAAATGGACATGGGGAACCTTGACGTACTCCACCCATGGGACAGGCTGCAGGCATGCTGACTTGCATCCCAGGAAAGGGATTTTCAGGATGAGACCGTGAAAGGCACACATGGGTTTATTAGGCAGAATTTTAATTTCCCTTTAAAATAAAAATTAAAAAAAAATTTTTGAAAGGACACACTCAAGTGCAGATCTGAGAGAGAAACAAAGACAGAGGCAGAGAGGCGCTGTAGTCTGGAGCTGGGGATATTTATGTGTTTTGGGGTCCAGACCTGGAATTTGTGAATCTATGGAAAGTGTGGGCTTTGTTTACAGGAAAATGTGATGGCCCACTCATAGGTAGAAGATAGCAGCCCATTTTACAGGGGAAAGGGAGGGCCCCAGTCCCTTTTGTTTTCTTAAGGTGGGTGATCTAAGATGTTTTGTCTAAAAACTTCTTTGAAACTGTTTCTTTGTTGTAAGGTTAGGTTTCTGTCTTCTACCAACTAAGCTAATTTATAGACT
Source organism: Erethizon dorsatum (assembly GCA_028451465.1). Taxonomy (NCBI): domain Eukaryota; kingdom Metazoa; phylum Chordata; class Mammalia; order Rodentia; family Erethizontidae; genus Erethizon; species Erethizon dorsatum. Next base: position 116,186,978 of record CM051833.1, read on the forward strand.
TAAAACATCTTTTACGGAATTTGGGGTGTGATGGGCCTGGAATAACGGCAGCACAAACAAGCCTAGGGAGTACAGGTATGGTTAACAATTGGGTAACTTCTGTTGTGTGTCCTGAAGTTGCAGTATTCAAAGTACTTTGGTTTGGTTTTGTTTTTTGTGGGTTTTTGTTTTTGTTGTTGTTTTGGTTTGTTTTTTTGAGACAGGGTCTCTGTGTAGTGCAGGCTGGCCTTGAACTCGCTATGTAGCCCAGGCTGGCCTTCAACTTGCAGCAGTCCTCCTGCCTCAGCCTCTGGAGTGCTGGAGGGAGATTGGGGTTTTTATAAGGGGTTGAGAGTGGAACAATGGTTTAGGCACCAAATGTGATTGTCCAGAGAATGTCTTCCTGGATCACTTACAAACTTCTAGATGCAGGGAGCATGTGCATTGTGTTTATATATTTACAAAAGTTGCATTTCCTCTGGCTTACAAAAGCCATTACGCTTTAGATAAGGAGGTGTATACATGTTATCTTTTGGAGAAGATGAGGCCTAACTCACTGGGAGGAATGAATGAGTTTTACATCAGAAGGCTGGTTGCTACCCAGAGCAAAATGGTTTTCCTGGAGTTCTGCTGTGAAGGCTTTTTTTTTTTTTTTTTTTTTTTTTTTGTGGGTACCGGGGGGACGACCTCAGGACCTCGCGCGCCAACAGGCACCCGTGCCGCTGAGCGATATCACCGGCCCCTTTTTCGTATGTGGGATCCGGGAGTCGAACTCGGGCCCTCGCGCTTGCAAGGCAGGCGCTTACGCCGCTGAGCCATCTCACCGGCCCTGTGAAGGCTTTTTAACCCTTTTTTGCTGATGGTTTTGTTGTGTCCTGGGGTATGCATTGCAGCTCCAGCTCCACTGCTCTCCCTAAGTGAATTAAAGATACAAATTAAAGTAAAGAAAGACATTTTATTGGACACTTTATTGGAAAGGGGGGAAAAGAAGGAGCGATAGCTACCCTGATAAATCTGGGTGGGGAATCTGGAAAGATGGCAGACCTGAGGGCACTTCGTTTCTGGCGCTTTCTTTTATTGGGTGCCAGGGCCCTTCCCCCTACCTAGATTGGTACCCTGGGATGTCACAGACGGCTCCTGGGCCCCAAAACCCTACCCCCCCATGCCATCATCCACAATGCACCTTCCTACGTGGTCCCTTGACCTTGTCAGGGCCTTATCTCTGGAATTCATGGGTTGGTTAGAAGGGGTCTTACAGGAGTGCACTGACAAAATGGCCCTAGAGTGGGAATGCATACATACGTATGTATGTGTGTAGATGCATAGGTGTGTGTTTTTATATACTAAATAGGAGTTTTTTTAAGTGGCCACCCCTTGTCTCCTTTGCATTTTATCGAAGGTGGGGAGGGGTGGATAGTCGGTGGGGCACCTGCCTCACTTTCTCTTGGTGTTTATCAGCCCTCCCTTGTCAATTGTTTCTTCCAGTGAAGCTTTAACTCCTCCTAGTCAGGATTAGCCAGAACACCTAATGAGGCCTTTTCCTGTTCACACACCCATTTCCCCCATAGCTTTAACCATGATTATTAAATTTCTAAGGGTTTTTATCAGATCATTCCCATTGGGCAGCCGCTGCATTCCTTCTCTTGTACACAGTCACCTCATTGTACCAGTTGTCTGCTACATTTTGCCAGTCCTCTCTTCTACAAACCTCGAGTATGCTCACCCTCCACTCCACCCCAAGGCAAGTCTGTTACCAGATGGTGGGGTCTCGGGGAAATTCTTTTTGGGTTCTTGGTGTCCTGAAGAAAATACTGGACAAGACACACAGAAGAGGTGGTGGGGATGTACATTTATTGAAGATGGAAAAGAAGTACACAATGCAGGGTGAGAGCAGGCCAGTGTACAGCCTCAAAACAGCCCCAAGGATAAAGGAGAGGGATCTTTTGTGTCTGAAATTCCTGGATTGACTTCTCCATCATGCAGATAAGGCACTGGGACAGTTACGTCAGAAACTCATTTGGCCTGAAACAGTCCTGTTGAAAGACTCAGTTTACACCTTGGCTTTCCCCCTAGATGTAAATTAAGAATTGAAAATAGCACTTCTCTGATTGGTTCTGTTTATTGATTTCCATTGTGTCCCTTGAGGAAGGACTGGTTTGTTTCCCAAGTACCACCGAAATCCCCATTTAATTCCTCCTTGTCCTAAGGCCCATTTGTCTTCCGGGGAGTATAGGCTGGTATTGATGGTTCCCCAGGACCTGGGAATGAGGCTAGGGTCTTGAGAGGCTGCAAGACTGCCCCTTTTGCCTCCCTGCCAGGCTTTTGATCTGCCAAGAAGACTTTAGGCCTTTCTTTTTGGTGTCCCTTGTAATAAATGACGGCAGCCTGCCTGGGAAGATAGACTGCCTCCAGGAGTTGTAGAGTTTCCTGCTTGTGCTTTATACATGTTTATCATTGGTGAGCCCCTTTCTTTCCAGGTTACTGCATGAGCATGGAGCACCAGAAAGACATATTTAGAATTTGTGTAACTGTTTAGCCTGTTGCTCTTTCTAATATCAGTGCTTAAGTAAGGGCTATGAGCTGTGCCTTTTGAGTGGAGCCAGGGGGAAGGCATTTGGCCCCAGTGACCTGTTAACAACTGACAACTGCATAATCTGCCTTTTGATGTTCTCCTTGGACAAAGCTACTTCATCAGTGAACCGTACTTCCTCAGGGTCATGGAGGGACAGGTCACCAATGTCCTGCCTGCTTGCACAGGTCTGGGAAGCCACCTGTTTACAAGAGTGGCTAACCAACCTCTGAGCCTGAGGGCATCAGTTAGGCAGGATTAAGAGTAATGCCAATCTTTATGGTAACCTCAGGGGTGTCTAGAAGCATGGCCTTATACTTAGTAAGCCATTCCCTTGTCAACTACCTTCCATGTCAAGAATAGCCCTGGCCTGATGGGGAGTCAGGAGGAGGTCTACTTTTTGTCTCACATTTGGTTTTGTGGCTGCTTCTGTTAGCATAGCTGTAGCTGCTGTTGCCCTCAGGCAAGGTGACCATCCAGCAGCCACTTTGGTCTAGTTTGTTTGAAAAGTGTGCCACAGGATGGGGTTCCAGCTTTTGGGTGAAGACACCCAAAGAAATTCCTCTCTTTTCTGATACCTAGAGGGAGAACAGTTTTCTTAAGTTGGGTATCCTAGTGCTGGAGCCTGAGTGAGGGCATGTTTTATTTCTTTTTTTTTTTTTTTTTTTTTGTGGGTACCGGGGGGACGACCTCAGGACCTCGCGCGCCAACAGGCACCCGTGCCGCTGAGCGATATCACCGGCCCCTTTTTCGTATGTGGGATCCTGGAGTCGAACTCGGGCCTTCGCGCTTGCAAGGCAGGCGCTTAAGCCGCTGAGCCGTCTCACCGGCCCCAATGCTTTATTTCTTGAAAAGCATTGTCAGTCACTTTTGTCCATTGTAAGGGCTCAGACTCAGAGAGGCTTTGCTTTGCTATTAGTTCAAAATTCAGCATGCAGATTCAGCAGAAGTTGGCCATTCCCAGGAAGGAATGAAGCTGTTGCTTGGTGGCTGGGGATCCAAGATCATAGATAGCCTGGATCCAGTCCCTAGACAGTTGTCACTGCCTAGGTGTAAGAATGTATCCCAAGTGTTGAACTCTGAAGGGATAGCTGAGCCTTTTCCTTTGAGACTTTATATCCCCTTTTAGCTAGAAAATTGGGAGTTTGAGTAGTATTATGTTTGGATACATCCCAAGTTGGGCTGCAGATTAAGATATCATATACATGATGGTCCCCTGTGTAAGCTATAAGTTTCTTAAATGCTTTTCCAACGCCCAAGCAAAAAAAGCGGGGCTGGGCTGGTGAGATGGCTCAGCGGCATAAGCGCCTGCCTGGCAAGCGTGAGGTCCTGAGTTTGACTCCCAGTACCCACATACGAAAAAAAGGGCCAGTGATATCGCTCAGCAGCACAGGCGCCTGCTGGCAGGCGCACGAAGTCCTGAGTTTGACCCCTGGTACCCACAAAAAAAAGGGGGGTGCTAATGTTAAATCCTGAGGGAGAACTGTCCGAGTATATTGTGTTTTCTTTGAGATGGCATTTTCTCATTCAGAGGCAAACAGGAATTGGGAGTCTGGATAGAAAGGAATAGAAAAGAAAGCATCTGAGAACCAATTTGTGTATCTTGGAATTTGGGATCAGGCAGTAAGGGTGGGAGGGGATTATAGCCTCATTAATGAGGCAGAGGTTGTGTACCATCTGATATTCTCCTTAAGGTTTTACTGTCGGGAGAGTAGGAGGTTGCCAAGGGACTGACAGTGCTGCAGAAGGCCTTGTTTGAGAAGCTTGTCTGTGAGGGGCTGCAGGCCCTGTAGAGTGTACTTTTTTCTACCTTCAGTAAATGCACACACACATACACACACACACACACACACCCCGCCTTTTCTGTGTGTCTTGTCCAGAACACCAAGAACCTGGAAAGAATTCCCCCAGGACCCACGGTCTGATACCAAGTCTGTAAATGCCTTATCTGAAATAGAAGAAAGGTACCCATCCCCCACCCACCAGACACAGTTAGAAAGGATCCCTGTGGGACTGACACAGAGATATACCTGGCGTGGCAAGCAGATCCTGGATGCAGGCTGTCCTCTACCCTGTGGTCAGATGCTTTTGTGTGAGGTGTAGTTCACCACTACCACATGCCAGCACTATATGTTTTAAGACTTATCTCTTAACCTGAGTTGTATTTTCTTTGGGTTCCTTGCTTTTGCACTTCTCTCACATTTTCTTGCAGGGCTGGGGGTCAAACTCAGGACCTTATACATGGTAGGCAAATGGTTATACCACTGAGGCACAACTCCAGCCCCCTCATTTTTTGTGGGGGGAGAAGGGGCTGAGGTCTCACTGTATTGCCCAGGTTGGCCTAGAACTCTTGCTCTTTCTTCCTTAGCCTTCTCAGTAGCTGAGGTCGTAAGTACACACCATGCCCAGCTCACTTTTTTTTTTCGAGACAGGGTTGCGGTGTAGTTCAGGCTGTCCTGAACTCACTGTGTAGTCCAGGTTGGCCTCGACCTCACAGCAGTCCTCTTGCCTCAGCCTCCTGAGTGCTGGGATTACTGGTGCGTGCCACCTCCCTGGCTCCAGCTCACTGGTCCTTTTGTTGTCATTGTTGTTGCTGTTGTTTTTTTTTTTTTTTTTGTGGGTACCGGGGGTCAACCTCGGGACCTCGCGGCGCCAGCAGGCGCCCGTGCTGCTGAGCGATATCACCGGCCCTTTTTTCGTATGTGGGTTCCGGGAGTCAAACTCGGGCCCTCGCACTTGCCAGGCAGGTGCGTATGCCGCTGAGCCATCTCACCAGCCCTTTTTTGGTTTTTTGAGGCAGGGTCTCCCTGTATAGTTCAGGCTGGCCTTGAATTCACTGTGTAGCCCAGGCTGCCCTCGAACTCATGGGGATCCTCCTGCCTCAGCCTCCAGAGTGCTGGAATTACAGGTGTGCGCCACCATGTCCAGCTTTCCAGCTCACTAATCTTTTTTTTGTTTGTTTTTTTGTGGGTACTGGGGGTCGACCTCAGGACCTCGCACGCCAGCAGGCGCCCGTGCCGCTGAGCGATATCACTGGCCCCTTTTTCGTATGTGGGTTTCGGGAGTCGAACTCGGGCCCTTGCGCTTGCCGGGCAGGCGCTTATGCCACTGAGCCATCTCACCGGCCCAGCTCACTAATCTTAAAAAAAAATTTTTTTATACTCTGGCCTGAATATCAAGACACTTGATATTTGCTTATCATTGAAGAGTTGCCTTCAGGTAACTCTAGGCCTGGGGAATTTACATTGTGGGTGCTACATAGTCACAATTTATCTTGGCAAGTTAGATTTCATCCTCTCTTGTATCTCACAGCAGACGGAAATAACTTGTTCCTCATATAAAACCCAGTATCCTAGCAAGTGATATACTTTATAATAAATAATTTCACATCAGAAAATTTGTGTTTATAAACTAGTTTCACTCTCCTAGCTACCTAAACTGACACATACTTTTTTCCATGTTAAAAACAGGCGCTGTTTTCTTTCTAGCCCAGAAATTCAAAACAGAGATGTCATGAGTTTAGCACATGATCCAGCTGACCAGTGCTGTACCTCTTTAAATTTGCCAAGTTAGGAAAAGAATTTAAGAGTACCCTTGCTTAATATCTTAGGTACAATAAACTATTAAGATTCTTAACAGTTGGCTGCAACATTATTTCTAAGTTTAAAAATGCAGTTAAAAAACAGCACACGGAAAGAAAGCACAGAAAGCATGCTGTGTTTTGTGTATTTGTGAAAATACTGACCCAGTAGTAATGGATAGTTATCTTCAAATAATTGCCACAGGATTTTTTTTAAAAACATTTCCTACCCTAAAAAGCCAAGTGTACATAATCACTCTTCAGTATATTTTCCTTTTCTGTTGATTAAGGGTACAGTATTTAATTATGCAAGTGAAAATGATTTCTGTTTTAATAATGAGTATTTTAAAAATTTGAACATTCTGTTTATTAAATTTCTATTCCAAAATTTTTTTTTCTATTCCATAGTTTATTAGGGTCTAATCAGAAAATCAAACTACTTATTTTTGCTTTTGTTGTTGTTTGCAGGGGGGCAGGATCGCACTATTTTACCCAGGCTGGCCTCGAACTTGCTACAATCCTCTTGCCTCAGCCTCCCAAGGGATTGATTATAGGTGTGCCTCACGATGCCCAGCAAATTAGTTACTTCAACAGAGGGCCAGACTGTACCATAAAGATTTGTTAACTACATATAAGGTGAACCACATAACTAAGAAGGCAAGAAAGTAATTTAAGTTACCTTGGAGGAAGCAGTTGTAAAAGAGTCACCATTTCTAGGGATGGGGAAACAGAGAGAAAGGGTTGGAATTCTTATAGTCTGAGTACAAAGGGCAGGCCTGTGGAGCTCCCTTTTGCTGGAAAGGACATTGTGCCCGTCGTGCCCTCAGTGGAGAGACCCTGATCTCTGGGGACAGGGAACTTGTGTGGTGGTGCTGCTTTACCATAGAGGGAGAGAGGTGCACCTTGAGGCAAGCATTGAAAAAACTTCCAACTGGATTGTGCTGCTTGGTAGGGAACTGCTGGTGCTGGCTGAAGAGGAGTCTGGGATGATGCAGGCGCAGCAAAGTCAAGGGACCCAGAAAGAAAACCAGGTCTCTTTCTCCAGCCTTTCAGTTGGTGAAACAGGATTTGCAGATCCCAAGCCCCAGCATGACAAGGCAGAAGGACTTGGGGGTGATGGATAAGAATGCAGGTAGCTCCAGACTTGATAGATGTTACAGCTGCTGAGTTTGAAGAGCAGCTTAAAGGAAGAGCACCCTGAGTGCTTCAGTTCTGTGTATTTGCATGTGTGAAGGTAGTGAAGTACAAGTTGATTCCAAATAATTGAGGGATTGACATAATACAAGTTATTTCCATTTCTCCTTTATGCACTGTGAATAAAAGATAAAGTTTCAGTTCACTGAGAAAGACTTTTATCGTAACTCCTTAAGAAGTTAAAATTTAGGGGACTGGGGATGTAGCTCAGTGGCACAGCGCCTGCCTGCCAAGTGTGAAGTCCTGAGTTTGATTCCCTGTACCTCCCCCCACAAAGATAAAATTTTGACTTGAAGCATTATTAAACTTCAATACCATACTTGTGCTACTCTTAAATTTTTTTTTTTTTTTTTTTTTTTTTTTTGTGGGTACCGGGGGGACGACCTCAGGACCTCACGCGCCAACAGGCGCCCGTGCCGCTGAGCGATATCACCGGCCCCTTTTTCGTATGTGGGATCCGGGAGTCAAACTCGGGCCCTCGCGCTTGCCGGGCAGGCGCTTAAGCCGCTGAGCCATCTCACCGGCCCCTACTCTTACATTTTTAACGTGTTTTTAATTCAGAGATAATTACAACAAAAGGAAGAACAAGTTTTGATCTTGTTATAGCAGAAAAATACTCTAGAATCCTAAATCTAAGATCAGTTCTAAATATATCACTTATTGTTGGGAACTTCACACTGGTTTCCTATCGTCTGTCAAAGTACAGGTATTTCTCCTTCAATGACCTACCTGTTTAACGGCTGTTTGGACTTCGACCTATGGTGTGGATTTAAAACCCATCTTTTTTTTGTACAGTTCTGTACATTGTCATAGAGCCTCAATATCTTTTTTTGTACAGTATACTTTGTTTATACAGTGCTGTAATTTTTGCTGATTGTACTGTACAGTACTGTAGATTTATGTCCTGTTATATACATTACAGTACTGCATGTAAGAGTTACACAAATAAAAGCAAAGTCAAGTTGGAGTTTCCCTTGACCATTTCTTTGTTCTGAATGTTGTAATTTACATACTATATATAATTCCACATTTAGTGACCAATTCAATTAATAACCTAGTTGCAGGAGGAACATGATCATTAGATGAGGAGTATCTGTGTCACTCTTCTCCCTGACATTTGAAGACCTCCTCAGAGTGATCATAGCCCATTTTCTCATCTTATCTCCCCTCACTTGTATCTGTTTCACTTAAGCTCCAGTCTGGCTGGACTTCTTAACATGCACTGCACACACCTGCCTGCAGATATCTTGGCTCACTTTGGTCCTTGCCTCCCCCGTGCCTTTTCGGGGGCTCTCTATCCCTACATTCTCCGTATGTCCCTGTCAAATCTTACACCTTCTTTAAAGCCATCTCTAGTTATAAACCTCAGTCCAGTCTGTCCAGATCTAAACAACTAAATGCGATCTTTTCTTCTTATATACTTCTTTGTTTCAGAGGCCTTAAGATACCTTTTCTTTTTTTTAACCAGCGACATACTTCATCATCTTACCAGCACTGAGCAAATAGGTTAATATCAGTGTTTAGAGTGGACAATCAAGTAATTTGTCAAAGCTCTCACTGTAAGTAGTAGAGTCGTTTCTTCTAATTTCAAAAGATTTCTGCATCTCAGATTTCTCTGCTGCCTCCCTCACTTAGATTATAAATTTTTAGGACACTTTTAGTCATTTGTAACCTTCAATGCACCTTACTAGGTGGTATCTTTATTCAAATTATACGAGTTGTTAGGCATGGGAAAGTCCAAAAGGGAGAAAAGGAATCAACCATATCCAGTGCATATTTATGTTTGACTATTGAAGTTGGAGATCTTGTGAGAATTTTAAAATAAAAACAATAACAACAGTAAAAATCCCAGCCCAGATGAATAGAGAATTGGCTGTCAAGGACCCAGGCCCCCAACTGCCTTAATTTCCTTTGCTTGGCGCTGTATTTATAGTCACTGATGTGGGATTCATATAATTCCATTTTCTAACTTTTGAGGGAGACATTTAAGCTCTGATTGTATCTCCACTTCCCCTCCCTGCCCTGTATGCTGGAAGAAAAGAGGTAACACAGTTTCACCTCTTGCAGAGCCTCACATACAAAAGCATGAGCTCATTGTTTGCTTGACCAGAAGCAGGAAACTCCTGGGGTAATGTGCTTTCAGCCTCTGTAGATGGTATGGCTTGTGAACTCGAGAGATAAAATTTTTTTTTTTCCTGTGACTTTTTTCCTGGAAATCTTTTATGTAATTAAAATCATATCTATGATTTTGCCTTGTCTCCACCTCATATTATAGCATAATTTCTTGTGTTATCAAAAACTCTTCATGAACATTAATTATTGCATAGAATTGTATTTTAGGAGAATATTAGATATAACTTACATTTCTGGAATCAATTTTTTTCCTTTATTTCAAACAACTTTGCACTGTGAACATCTCTGGTTATTGCTGTTTGAAGGTATTTTCTTAGGGACTTCCTTACTGCAGTTAGTCCCATCTCTTTCTTGCAACTTTAGATTCTGCCTCTGCTGGATGCTTCTTTCTTATCACCATCATCCTTCTGTAGCATATCCATAAAGATAGGACCCAAAAAACCCCAAAACTAAACAAATTGTTGAAAAGGCCCACCCATAAGTCCATATATTTTCCCAGGTCTACCCTTTTCTCTCTGTCCCTCCACATAATCATATTTCTCAAACAGCATTTTTATGTATGTATATTTTATATTGTTTATTTTTCTGTGCCTTACAAAAGTATATGGAAGTGAGTTTCTAAAATTCATTTCAATCATTCAGGAGATATTTTATAATTGTCTGTTTATGCCAGGCAGTGTGTTAGTGGAAAATAAACCATCCAGTCTTTTCACTGAGGGGAAGCAGTCAGTATTTACAAGTTCACAAAGTAATGTAAAGTTTGTTTGTGATAATTGCTGTGAAGGAGAGGTGCAGGGAGTGCATGAAGAACTTCTTTGGAAAGTCCAAGAACTTTCATGAATCAGTAACTGAGCTGAGACCTGGAAATGTGATGGAAACAACCAGGTGGGGGAGTGCCTGTCACCCCAGAACAGTGTTGCTGAGGTCATTGATGCTCACGCTGTTCGGTCCATGGGTATCAGTCACCACACACTGCCACGGAGTGCTTTGAGTAGCAAGTGCAGTTTCTCCTCCCTCGAGTCCTGTTGGGTCTTGGATTCTGTATATCTCTGTCTTGGTTTCTATAGGCTCTACTTCATCTAACCAAGAATGTCAGAATTCCTGAGGGCTGTCATGAGGCTTATTCATGACTCTCTTTAACACGCCCCCATACACATTGTACTGGAGACTGAACCCAGTACCTTCTCACTGAGTTGCATCCCCAGTCCCTTTGTTTGTTTGTTTTTGAGACAGGGCCTCGCTATGCTGTTCAGGCTGGCCTCAAACTTGCAGTGATCCTCCTGCCTCAGCCTCCTGAGTGCTGGGATTACAAGTGTGTGCCATGACCTGGCATATTTTTAGTTTTTTGAGGAACCGCCATACTGATTTTCGTAGTGGCTATACTAATTTACATTTTCACCAGCAGTATAGAAAGGTTCCCCTTTCTCCTGCATCCTTGTCAGCATTTAGTGCTTTTTTGCATCTTTTTTTTTTGGCTGGGGTCTTCACCACCGTGTAATTCAGGTTGGCCTCAGATTTGCTGTGCAGCCTGCGCTGGCCTCAGCCTTACAAGTGCTGTGATACAGTGTGAGCCACTTCAGCGGGCCTGTTTGTGTGTGCTTGATGATAGCCCATCTGCCTTGGGTGAGAATGAATCTCAGCATATTTTTGATTTGCATTTCCTTGAGGCTAATGATTTTGAACTGTTTGCATGTAGTGGCCATTTGTACTTTTTGAGTTATTTATGTATTCTGGATATTAATTATCTGTTGGAAGAGTATCCAGCAAAGATTTTCTCCCATTCTATGGACTGTCTCTTCACTCTGTTTCTTTTGCTGTACAGATTTTGACTTTGATGTACAGTAATCACATTTGTTGATGCTTGCTATTTCCTGAGCTACTGGAGTCCTCGTCAGCAAATTACTGCCTCTGTCTATTTTCCTATCCCCCGCACTCCGTACTAGGAATTGAACCCAGGGCCTTTGCATAGGCTCTGTCCCCCAGCCCTTTTACATATATATATTTTTAATGATTCTTTTTTTTTTTTGGTGGGTACCGGGGGTCGACCTCAGGACCTCACGCGCCAGCAGGCGCCCGTGCCGCTGAGCGATATCACCGGCCCTTTTTTCGTATGTGGGTTCCGGGAGTCGAACTCAGGACCTCGCGCTTGCCAGGCAGGCACTTATGCTGCTGAGCTATCTCACCGGCCCTTTAATGATTTTTTATTGGTACATTTTAGGTATGTATAATGATCACATTCATCATAGAGAATTTGTACCTGTACATGATGTAACTTGATTCTTTTCCCATTCCCCTACCCTCCCTTTAGCCCTCTCCTTTTTATTTCTTACTTCAAGACAGCATCTCATTAAGTCATTAAATTGCCCAGGCTGGGCTTGATCTTGTGATCCTTCTGCATCCGCCTCCTACAGTGCTGGGATGACAAGCGAGCACCACCACACCCAGCTGCCTGTGCCTCTTTTTCTTTTTTTTTTTTTTTTTTCTTTTTGAGACAGGGTCTTAACCATGCAGTTGAGGCTGGCCTTGAACTAACTCTGTAGCCCAGGCTGGCCTCGAACTCACAGTTTTCCTCCTGCCTCAGCTTCCCCGAGTGCTGGGATTACAGGTGTGCACCACCACGCCTGGCTTGTGCCTCATATCTTGAAATGTTTCCTCTATATTTTCTTCTAGCAGTTTTGGAGTTGCATTACTTATATTTAGGCCTTTAATCCATTTTGAGTTTTTTGGTTTTTTTTTTTTCCCAGCAGGATGAGAGTTGGGAATCTAGTTTCAGACTTGTGCATATGGATAACCAAGTTTCTCAACACTATTTGTTAAAAATCCTGTCTTCATGTATGTTTTGGCCCCTATGTCAAGAATCAGATACCCAACCCTTATTTAAATTTTTTTTTTTTTTTTTTTTTGTGGGTACCAGGGGTTGACCTCAGGACCTCACGCGCCAGCAGGCGCCCGTGCCGCTGAGCGATATCACCGGCCCCTTTTTTTTCATATGTGGGTTCTGGGAGTCGAATTTGGGCCCTCACGCTTGCCAGGCAGGCGCTTACGCTGCTGAGCCATCTCACCGGCCCTAAATTGTATTTTTGAGACAGGGTCTTACTACATTACCCAGGCTGTCTCAAATTTGATGATCTTCCTGCCTCAACTTCCCAAGTAGCTGTGATTACAGGCATGTGCCACCACAGCCAGCTTAGAAATAAACTTATTTTTCACATTTTCTCTCTAAGATATCTATGGAGAATGATTATCTGGGACCCCGAAGAATTGAGAGTCTACAAAAAGAAGATGCTGATTGGCAGCGGAAAGCTCACATGGCTGTGTTGTCTATTCAGGATCTTACTGTCAAATATTTTGAAATAACAGCTAAAGCTCAAAAAGGTAAGTTTTCCAGTAAAATTTTTCTTGTTAGGCATTTTTGGAGCTGAGCGCTGAAGGTACTTTATGTTCAGAAGAATTACACAGAAAAATACATAAGGATTACTCATCCCAGTAGTTAGAGACCGCTGTCAGCAAATTAAGATGTGTCCTTTCTGTCCTTTCTAGGCACATACATGTACACATACTCTTGTTTTAATTCAGTGCAAGAGAATGGAGGGCATGGAAATAGATACAAATGTAGTCATTTAATCTTTGATAAAGCAAGTTAAGGAGAAACAACAAATGATATTCAAGACAGTTGGCCATCTGTATGCAAAAAAAATGAACCTTAACCTAAACCTGAAACCTTTGAGAGCAGACTAGATCATAGATCCAAATATATAATTTTTTTTTTTTGTGGGTACTGGGGTCGACCTCAGGACCTCGCAGGCCAGCAGGTGCCCGTGCTGCTGAGCGGTATCACCGGTCCTTTTTTTGTATGTGGGTTCCGGGAGTTGAACTCGGGCCCTCGCACTTGCCAGGCAGGCGCTTATTGCCGCTGAGCCATCTCACCGGCCCCCCCAAATATGTAATGTAAAACTATAAAATCTCAGAAGAAAACATGAAAATCTGTTTCCTAGAGTTATATAAATTTATGTAATCTGAAGTTAGGCAGAGAAGTCTTAGTAATGATGCAAAGGGAAAAAAACATAAAAATGATAAAGAGCACAGACTATAAACATGAAACTTAATAAAATGGATTTCATCAAAGTTTTCTCTGCCAGACAGCCTCAAGAGAAATGATAAGAGAGAATATGTGCAAATCACATATCTGACCCCCCCCAAAAAAAACACCTTGCATCAAGGATTTATGAAGAACTCCAAACTGAACGATGATAACAATCCAGTTAACAGATGGGAAAGCAGCAAATAAGCGTAGGAAAAGAAGTTCGATATCATTGCTCATTGTGGAAATGCAGATTAAAACCTTAATGAGCTGGGTGCCCCTGTGCGCCTAGTAAAATGGCTAAAGTGAAAACACTAACAGTACCAGGGGACACTGAAGATGCAGGATCGCCAGGACTCTTCCTGCCCTGCTGATGGGAGTGCAGAGTTGTACAGTCACCTAGAACATGATTCTGCAGAGTTAACGATGCATTTACATGTGACCCAGCAATCCTAGTTATTTACCATAGAGCTATATGATAATTTTAAAAATAAAACATAAAAAAGGAAAAAATACTGTATTATATAAAGAATCACACCTTTTAAGCAATTTTAAATATGTCTTAGTCTACAGTAGACTGCCTTTGTGATAACTGTGTGGTTCGTAGAGTCTGCTTTGTAGATACATTCTCTTATTTTATTTATTTATTTATTTTTATTTTTATTTTATTTTTTTTTTTTGTGGGTACCGGGGGTCGACCTCAGGACCTCGCGCGCCAACAGGCACCCGTGCCGCTGAGTGATATCACCGGCCCCTTTTTCGTATGTGGGTTCCGGGAGTCAAACTCGGGCCCTCACGCTTGCCGGGCAGGCGCTTACGCCACTGAGCCATCTCACCGGCTCTCTTAATTTTTTTTAATTTTTTTATTTATTTATTTATTTTTTTTTTGTGGGTACCGGGGGGGGTCGACCTCAGGACCTCGCGTGCCAACAGGCACCCGTGCCGCTGAGCGATATCACCGGCCCCTTTTTCGTATGTGGGATCCGGGAGTCGAACTCAGGCCCTTGCGCTTGCAAGGCAGGCGCTTACGCCGCTGAGCCATCTCACCAGCCCTCTCTTAATTTTTTTAAAAAAGTCTTTGCAGCACCTCCCTGGCCAGTGTGAGGTCCTGAGTTCGTTTCCTGGTAACTGCCCCCCAACTCTTTTTATTGTGAGTATAAATTATTATAGAAAGAATTAAATATTACTAGGAAAAACCTGACCTCTCTCTTGTCTGTCATTCCTTTTCCACCTAGGGTTTATTAAGTAAGTGCAATGATTCTATCTTTATTAATATATAATTCTTAGTTGGTTCTGATTCTACATAAACAGTTTAGAATGTTCTTCTTACGTATAATTTCTCCAGTTTCAGACAGAATGTTTTTCTGTGTGGTGAGTATCATTCTAAGATTCAGAAGAAAACATGAAAATCTGTTTCCTAGAGTTATATAAATTTATGTAATCTAAAGTTAGGCAGAGAAGTCATGTTCTAGGTGACTGTACAACTCTGCACTCCCATCAGCAGGGCAGGAAGAGTCCTGGCGATCCTGCATCTTCACTGTCCCCTGGTACTGTTAGTATTTTTATTTTAGCCATTTTGCTATGCCCACAGTGGCACCCAGCTCATTAAGGTTTTAATCTGCATTTCCACAATGAGCAGTGATGTCAAACTTCTTTTCCTATGCTTATTTGCTGCGTTCCCATCTGTTTCATCAAAATCATTTTAGAATTTGATATCTTAGTTCTAGTTATTTTATCCTACCAAGAAGGATTTGGCTCTGAATAAGAAGAGATAGCTAATTTGACTTTTTCACTTTCCTTTTCTGAGCTTGTTCCTGCCCTTCCATGCAGGAGAAATAGAACAAAGGGCCTCTTGCAAGACTTTAAACTTGGGAGAGTAATGGCCTTCCTTATGTCTCAATTAGAGAGCAACTGTTGTTTCCTCTTTAGAGGAGAAGTAAAACAGGCCTTTATATTTTTCTTCTACAAAGCTAGATGTAGCCTAATTTTAGTATATTACAGCTTATCTTTTTTAAAAACACCCACTTTGGGCAGACGTGATGGTGTACATGTATAATCCCAGCACTACAGAGGTTGAGGCAGGAGGATCACTCGGAGTTTGAGGCCAGCCTGGGCTACCTAGTGAATCAAGGCCGGCCCAAACTACATAGGGAGACCCTGTCTAAAAACAAATTTGAAAAAAAAACCCAAAAACTTCTTACTTTAAATAGGCCTGTTTCTGACAAGAAGATGTGTATTAGAATGTTATTTTTTACCAGCATAAGCGCCTGCCTGTCAGGCATGAGGTCCTGAGTTTGACTCCCGGGACCCACATATGAAAAAAAGGGCCAGTGATATCGCTCAGCGGCACGGGCGCCGGCTGGCGCGCAAGGTCCTGAGGTCGACCCCCGGTACCAACAATAACAACAACAACAAAAAAATAGATTTAACCTGCTACCTTGTAAACACCATGATTCTGTCATCTTCAGAACTTTTTTAAAACATAGTGTAATAATCATATAAGACTATCATTACAGTAGCAGCATTATTGCCCTAATAGTATTAATGCTTATCTTGTAAGAACCTTCATTCTTGTCAGCAATGGGAGAGAAGTGTTTTAGGGGTATTTTAGTACTTTTCTTTTTTTTTTTTTTTGTGGGTACTGGGGGGTCGACCTCAGGACCCTGCGCGCCAACAGGCACCCGTGCCACTCAGGACCCTGCGCGCCAACAGGCACCCGTGCCACTGAGCAATATCACTGGCCCCTTTTTCGTATGTGGGATCCGGGAGTCGAACTCGGGCCCTCGAGCTTGCAAGGCAGGCGCTTACGCCGCTGAGCCATCTCACCGGTCCTATTTTAGTACTTTTCTAGGGGTATTCCGAACATTCCACATACACAAAATTTTAATACCTTTATAATCTTGACCTATTTAAAAATAATTTCAAGTGAGATGAACAGTAATTAACTATAAGGATGTTTCATCCAAAGATGCTGGAACACAAGGTGCAGAGGAGATGACGTGGTAGGTAACAGCCCAAAACTGAGCAGGACAAGGACCTACCCTCCAGACCCAGCCCTGCAATTGGGATCACTGTGTGGAGGGTGTTTGCCTCAATGCTGTCACTACAGAAATAGTAGCCGGTAGTAAACAGGGATGTGAGCAGTTTGGGTACCACTGTACGTACATAACCTCACTTTAAGTTACCAGAACTCATTTTCCCGTTTCTATACAGCAGGTGTTGATAATACATATTTTGCCTGATCTCTGGGGTTGCTGGGCAAATTAGATTAAAAATATGGAAAACTGGGGCCGGTGAGATGGCTCAGCGGCGAAAGCGCCTGCTTTGCAAGCGCGACGGCCCGAGTTCAACTCCCGGAACCCACATACGAAAAAGGGGCCGGTGATATCGCTCAGTGGCACGGGTGCCTGTTGGCGTGCGAGGTCCTGAGGTCAACCCCCCTGTACCCACAAAAAAAAAAAAAAAATATGGGAAAGTGCTTTGAAATAATACATCAGTATTGATGGGTTGTGATGGTCTGCACATGAGAGAGCAAAAAAGGAAATAAAATCCCTTTGTTGGATCAGTGTTGCTAGACAAAGTGGGAGAGACATTCAGTTACCTATCATTCTTTCCTTTAACCCATATTAATTAGCCCTCTGGTTAGGTACTATTTTTCCTTCCCTTTTCCCTCAAGGCCATTGAGCCCAAGAATGGTTAAGTTTCTTGACAAAAGATACATGCTGGCTGTGGGCAGGACTAGAATTGTGACAGAAATCTACATAGGCCCCAAGCTGTTTTCCCCTTACAGAGCACTGCTGTATTGGTCTTACATTTTAAAAGATGGACAGAAATTTTAAAATGGGGAAATTTTATTTGACATTCAGTAAACATGGGTAGATTTTGTTAGAGACCTTGAAATTGAGGTTCAAAGAGATCATGAATTGGAAACATTGCTTCCTGTTAGCATTTATGTGGCCACCAAAAGCAATAGCAGCAGCAAAACTCTGAGACCAAAAGAAGTGATGTAACTGTGTTGGGAATGGAGATTCTAAGTAAGCAGATTCTTCATCTGTCCTAACAGGAATTAAATAGACAATTCTCTTCCTTTTTATTCGTGTATGTTTGCAGTACATAATGATTACATTCATCATGAACAGATATTCCCCAGTGGAACAAATCCACTGAAAGTGGCATTTGGGCAGTTGGTGCTAGAAGTGGGAGAGAGCTGAGCACCAGGAACTAGTTGTATGTTTCAATTTTTAAGCATATACAGTCATTATAGTTAAAAGGGGAGGCATTTTATAAAGCTTCCTGAACTGCACTTTCTTGTAAAGGATGGTTAGAGCATAGTAGCAGTACAAAAAGTACTACTTCTGAAAATTTAAATTACCAGTGAATATGTCCCATTTGGTACTAGTCTAATTCCCTATTTCTTTTATGCTAATTGAAATGTCTGTCAATTATTAAAGTATAGTTGGGCTTAATGATGAGTGCCATGGTGGTACCTGATTTATTTCCCTCTATATCATGTTGTTATGTTGGGAGATACAGAATGATAACAGCTGGAATGTGGATTTGAGTGTTGTTTTTTGTTTGTTGAGACAGAGTCTCACTATGTAGTTCAGGGTAGTTTTGAACTCACTGTGTAGTTCAGGCTGGCTTTGAACTTGCAGCAATCCTTCTGCCTCAGTGCTTGATTACAGGGATTACAGGCATGTGCTACTATGCCCAGTTGAATTGTTTGTTTGTTTGTTTTTGTGGGTACCGGGGGTCGACCTCAGGACCTCGCACGCCAGCAGGCGCCCGTGCCGCTGAGCGATATCGCCGGCCCTTTTTTCGTATGTGGGTTCCGGGAGTCGAACTCAGGACCTCGCGCTTGCCAGGCAGGTGCTTATGCCTCTGAGCTATCTCACTGGCCCCAGTTGAGTGTTTTTAACCTTGAGTTATTTCAGTTAACATACCTAGAAGAAAGCATAAAGTCTTCACAGAATAAATTTTTATAAATGTTTTGGAAGTTAATAACACTAGGTAGGGCCAGTGAGATAGCTCAGTGGCATAAGCGCCTGCCTGGCAAGCGCAAGGTCCTGAGTTCGACTTCTGGTACCCACATACGAAAAAAGGGCCAGTGATATCGCTCAGCGGCATGGGCGCTGCTGGTGTGTGAGGTCCTAAGTTCGACCCCCGGTACCCACAAAAAATAAATAAATAAAATAACACTAGGTATATGTAAGTATTTCTAAAAATATTCTAAACTGTTTGGTCAATTCAGTTTCATCTACAGAACATGATTTCTGAGGATGAACTGAAATATTAGAACGTATGCTACCTTTGAATTATATTTTAGAGATGTTACATAGGTGATTTATCATGGAGGTAAAATTTATGTGTGGTCAGTGAAATCTAAGATTTTTCAGTTCCTTAGCATCAAGGTGTTTTATGTCTTAATGTCTCTTTAAAAACTATTATTAATAGCTGTCTACGATCGAATGCGAGCAGATCAGAAGAAATTTGGTAAAGCATCGTGGGCAGCAGCCGCAGAACGAATGGAAAAACTCCAGTATGCAGTTTCCAAAGAGACTTTACAGATGATGAGAGCTAAAGAGATCTGTTTGGAACAGAGGAAACACGCACTAAAAGAAGAGGTAATGAAAACCGCCAGAAAAATTTATGAAATACAGCTAAGACTTGCCATTTTTATCTTTGTATAAGAGTTAGTGTTTTTTGGATTGCACAGGCTTGTTTATCTGTATTTTCTCCATGAGATGTACTTTTACCATAGGGCCAGTGGCTTGATCGCCCCAGTAGAAGCGCTCGGCACACCAGTGTTCCATGTGCTCGCTCTGTGGTACTTGGGAGCAGCGTGCTGTTGAAAGGGAAAGAGACCTAGGTCAGAACTTCGTGGCTTTAAAGTTCTGTGTGTGTGTGTTTTGTTTTTACTGTGAAGGTTTATTTAAACTGTTCTGCACTTAAAGCCTCGCTGCCCGGAGAACTTTTTTTTTTTTTTTTTTTGTGGGTACCGGGGGTCGACCTCAGGACCTCGCGCGCCAGCAGGCGCCCGTGCCGCTGAGCGATATCACCGGCCCCTTTTTCGTATGTGGGTTCCGGGAGTCGAACTCGGGCCCTTGCGCTTGCCGGGCAGGCGCTTAAGCCGCTGAGCCATCTCACCGGCCCCTGCCTGGAGAACTTTAACGAAACCCTCAGGCGTTGTGTCAGAAGTGACTGCAACGTGCTCACACCGTTGCCTGTCAGAACTGTTTTAGTCCTGCTGGACTGGAACAGGGTTACTAAAGATTCTGGTTTTTTGTTTATGCTTCATTAAGAAAATGTCTCCATGGAGGGAGACAGAACTTACATAAGATGATGTTGCAGTGTTTGGTCCTGTGAGACCTTATTTAAGTCAGCTAGAAATAGTCGTAAGACTTGCTGAAAAGAGTGACTAAGGTTTTTATTCAAAATATACCTCGGGTGGATTTTTAAAGTTTAACCACTTCTTTCCTGGTCTGCTTACCCATCCTTTCAGTGTTCCTCGTTGTGCCCAGTGCAGCACCGAGCATGCCTTTGGTGCTGGAGCCGTGCTTCAGAGAAGTGGATTCCTGAAGCGGCGCACAGCCAAGCCTTCGTTCTTCTCCTGTGTCATTGTCTCCGGAGTCTGCGTTTCACCATGATGAAACTGGGCTGGGACAAATTGTTCTTAGTGAAAGCACTTAAATATGTATACTTTAGTCATCTGCTGATAGTTTTTACAGTATTTTCAGAAATAAAGAAGATGTGCTATAGCAGAGGCTTTTCTTTTTTTAATAATACAGTACTACCCGGTGATTTAAATTACGGAGTGATTTTTGTTCCTTAAAAATGTCAATATGAGCTGGGCATGGTGGCGTGCACCTGTAATCCCAGCACTTGGGAGGCTGAGGCAGGAGGATTGCCATGAGTTCAAGACCAGCCTGAGCTACATAGTCCAGGACAGCCTAAACTACATAGTGAGACCCTGTCTGAAAAAAAAGATGTACTATAATTTTAGTGGTGTGAAGATCAAAGGTTGTGTGGGAGATGACCTTCAAACAGAGATCTAGGTGGCAGATAGTAAGACATGACTTGCTTGTTCAGATTCAGCTACTCAGGATATGCCTTTTAAACTCAATATTTCAAAGACAAAAAGTATTTGAATTATTAAATTTTGGGTTTATTTTCTATGTTGCTGTAGTTTACTATAGCATTCGTTATCTTTTAAGTCATTTTAAAAATGAGATCACATTTTTTCTTTCTCAACATGTCATAAACAGACTTCATTTCCCCCAGCAGGTCTTCCTCATAACTGTCCTTTGTATAAATTAGGACCATCTTAGTTCTTCTCTTTCCTTTGCCACTTTTCTGCCTTTTGCAATCTTAATACCAACTTAAATACCCTGCTCAGTTCATTCAACAAACATTAATTAAATGTTTTTCCTAGGGATTTCAGTGAGTGATAGAAATAAAGAAATGATTACCCCCACACACATATATTTATTTTAAAAGGTATTAATTTTCCTTGAAAGCATAAACAAGATGCAGTCATTGTGTTTAGGGGTCTCAGAGTGTAGTGAGGCAAGACAAGTGTAATGTGAAAATGAGGTATGAGAGTCACAAGATAGGATGTAAACCCCTGGAGAAGCGCACAGCGTTGACCAGAGGGACAGGTGAAGACAGCTGCTGGTCCAGGCGTCCCAGTGAGGCGGGGAGAACGTGATGTGGAGGAGGAGAGGTAGGAGATGAGGTCGGAAGAGAAAGCAAGAGTTCGGGGTTGGCCCTCTGTGTCCTGTTAGGGAGTTCAGATTGACCCTAGAAACAGCCTGGAACCATTATTCAGGTATTAATCAAGGTGTAACAGGTTTATATTTTGTGAACTGTATCTCTATACCCTGTTTCCTTCTGGGAAACTCTGCTTTTCAAACTTGGCTTCACCACTGATAATAGAAACCCAGTAGATTCTCAGAAATGAGTTTAAGTACCAGGACTTCGGCCCTTACAGTCAGAAATGAAAGAGCACTAAATTGAAGGCAACACGGAATTGTGAAAAGTTAAACCTACACTTAATATTTTGGCAGTCTAAAATTCTTGCTTTTAAAACAACTCAGAGATGCAGGTGTTCCGAGTAGTTGAGTGCTTAGTTAAGCTAGGTTGGTGAAGTTCAGACCCAAATTACACTGCAGTTATTACTTGGCAAGTGTGCTGAGTTTGATTCCCAGCACCGCCCCCCCGGCAAAAAAAAAGTCAATATGAGGAACAGGCTAGAAAGTATGGGAGGAAGCGTACACTTTGATTCGTCTGAGTGGAGTGAGCTGTGTCAGGTGACTGAATTTATGTTAGTTGTTTCAAAAGAGCAGTTACACCTCAAAGATTAGGTAAAGTAGAATTATTAGAGTTATCATTAGATTTGTTGTAGTTTGTAATCTAAAATGGTTTTTTAAAAATATTACATTGGGCTGAGGGTGTTGCTCAAGGCTAGCATGCACAAGGCTCTTGGTTCAGTCCCCAATACTGCAAATAGTAATAATATTAAAATAAAAAATGCAGGAAGTCCCCGACTTATGAATGGGTTCTGTTCCAGAAGAATGTTTGTAAGTTGGATTCATTCGTATCTGACCAAGTGAGTCTTACATGGTACACCTGTGAAAGTTTGCAACGCAGATGTTCATAAGTCAGGGACTTATTGTAAAGTTAAGTAAAACTACTTCGAAATGTTCAGCAGGGATGGCGAACCTTTTAGAATTTTTACAAGTAACAAACAGCCGGCTGTGGCAGGTGCGCCATAGGTTCACTGCCACTGGTATAGAGCATACAGTTCAGTGTTTTTTAGTAAACTAACAGAATCGGATAACTGTCACCAGTGTTAACAACAACAACCCCGTGTCTTTTAGCAGTCATTCTCCAGTTTCATCTCCCAAATACTACCTCTCTCCAGGGTTTAAGTAACCACTACTGTCTTACAGATTTGTTATTGTGGCCATTTCATATAAAAGCATACAGTATGTAGTCATTTTGATTAGGTTTTTTTTTCACCAGTTAGCATAATGTTTTCAGATTTCATCTATGTTGTAACATCAGTACTTTATTTAGTTTTATTCCCAAAAGATAACTCCACTGTATGGTTATCAGTTCATCAGATGAGAAAATTTGAATTGCTTATACTTTAGGAGCTATTAAAAATAATGATGCTGCCAGGTGTGGTGAAGCACACCTATAATCCCAGCACTCGGGAGGCTGAGGCAGGAGGATGACTACTGGTTTGAGGCCAGCCTGGGCTACATAGTGAGTTCAGAGCTAGGCTGAACTACATACCGAGACCCTGTCTCAAAAAACCAAACCAAAACAAAACAAAAAACAATGATGCTATGAGCATTCATTGACTGGTTTTTATACAGATAGGTGTTTTTGTCTTCATGTGGAGTGTGGAACTGTTGAACCTTTTGGGAAGCTGTCAGACTTTCCAAAGTGGCTGCCCCATTTTACATTCCCATTGGCAGCATATGAGGGCTAGAATTTTCACGACATCTATTTTCAGTATCTTCACCATCTCTTCCTCCTCCTCCTTTACTGGGAATTGAACCCATGATCATCACACACAGCTACGTCCTGAGCCCTTTATATTTTTTACTTTGAGACAGGGTCTTGCTGAGTTGCCCAGGTGGGACTTGAACTTGTGATCCTCCTTCCTCAGCTGCCCAAATCCTGGAATTACAGACACGCACTACTGTGCCTGGCCTTACTGTCTTTGATTATAGCTGTCCTGGTAGATGTGAAATGATACGTCGTCATGTTTTGATTTGCTTTCTCTGTTCCTTTTCATGTGCTTATGGACCATTTGTGTGTCTTCTGTTGGAGAAACGTTTCTTCAGATCCTTAAGTATTTTCTCGACTGGGTTAGTTTATATGTGTGTGAGTTCCTTATATATTCTAGATGCAGGTTTGTTATCTGATATATGATTTGCAAATATTTCTTCATATTAGCTTTAAAATATTAAATATATTTGTGAAAGTAGTATATTTTACTCCCCAGGAGAACTGCCATGTTCACATTTATTAATACAGAGTTGTATAAAATTATTGTTTTATGAAACTTTCTGGTTTAGGAGTTACACCAAGATAACCCTCAATGACATTTTTAAAGTACTTATGCTTATCTACTCTTGTTTGAAAAATAGTATATGAGGTAACCACCTATGATCTAGAAAGAAATCTTTTTTAATAGATTTCAAATTCTGATTTAATTTTACCTTTACATTTTTGTATTTGCTGCTATTAAAAGGTAAACTTGAATCTTGTCCTGGAAACTTTCCACACTTTGTACTGGGAATCTCTTTGAAGGAGCTCAGCCCCATCTTGTGTTCCCTGGGGCATGTCTACAACAATTTCCCTTTCTGAGAGCTTGTTCCTTCATGTTACCAGCTATGGGGAAGCTTTCTAAATTCCAGAACTTTTATTCATAAAAATTCCCAGCCTTTTATTGCCTGTGAAAGAGCACTGGCTTTGTCTTCGTCACAGTGGGTAGCTTTATTCTTGTGACCTGGCTGACTGAGAGTTGCTCTGGCAGCATAGGGTGCGTTACAGAGCTGCCCAGCTGGTGGAGTTCTTATCACTTGATGGAGCGGGAAGGTTACTCACGCAGCCAAGGCCTAGTGTAGTAGAGGAAGGAAGGTACTGCGATGGGCCCTGACTATTAGAGATGATGATCTGTGCGGGCATTTTCTCTGGGTCCTGTCCTTTACTGTAATAGTCTGTTTACAAAGTTCTAGGCTGTGTTTAATTCTTCAAAGGATTTTTAAAGCTGCTAGCTAGTTATTCTTGCTAGGTTTATGCTTACTGTGTATATAATACAGGTATTGTGCTATGAGTATGTGTGATGATGTGCTGAGCCAGTTTATTAGCATTAATTTAAGGTGCCCACATTACTCATGAGAAACAAAGCAAATGTGAATTATTAAACTCATCCCAAACAAATACTTTGCCAGAAGAGGCTTTTTCTTTTTTAATAATACACTACTACCTGGTGATTTAAATTGTGGGGTGATTTTTGTTCTTTAAAAATGTCAAATGAGGGCTGGGGATTTAGCTCAGTGGTGTAGCGCCTGCTTGGCAAGTGTGCTGAGTTTGATTCCCAGCACCCCCCCTGGCAAAAAAAAGTCAATATGAGTTGGGTGTAGTGGCACATGCCTGTAATCCTAGCGCTCAGGAGGCTGAGGCAGGGGAATCATTGTGAGTTCGAGGCCAGCCTGGGCTACATAGTGAACTCAAGGCCAGCCTGACCTACATACATAGTGAGGCCCTGTCTCTCCCCAACCCCAGCCCTGCCACTAAAAAAAAAAGTCAGTATTGCCAGGCATGGTGGCACATGCCTATAATCCCAGCACCTCAGGAGGCAGAGGCAGGAAGATTGCCATGAGTGGGCTACATAGTGAGCCAAGGGCTACATAGTGAGCCTGAACCACAGTGTGAGACCCTGTCTCAAAAAAATAAATAAAAAATGTCAATATGCTTTGTTTCCTTGGGCACTTTTTTCTATTAGTGCATGTCTATGATAAATAATAGTGATGTTGATTTAGGGAAAGTGGTGCATGCATGTAACCTGTGTCGATTGTTTACACACACAGCACTGTTGCTTTCCTCCTCTCTACCCCAATTTTTGTTTCTGATCTCCAAGAGTCTACATTCTCCCCTTTATTTTATTCATTTATTTATTTATATTTTAAGCTTCTCATGTAAGAGAAAGCACGTGATATTTTAAATTTTATGTGTGGCTTATTTAGCTTAGCATGATGGTCTTGATCCATCTATTTTCTTGCAAATGACATGATTTCATTCTTTATGGCAGAATAATATACTAATAATATATTAATACTATATATAATATACTGATAATGTGTGTATTTCTACCACATTTTTTTTATTCACTCATCTGTTGATGGGCAGCGTGGCTGGTTCCAGAGCTTACTATTGTGAATTGTGCTGCTGCAAATGCTGATACAAATCACTATAGTATGATGTCTTTGATTCTTCTAGAATATACCTAGGAGAGATACAGCTGGGTATTTCTTTTTTGA
The DNA here is from genome assembly GCA_028451465.1 of Erethizon dorsatum. Lineage (NCBI taxonomy): Eukaryota > Metazoa > Chordata > Mammalia > Rodentia > Erethizontidae > Erethizon > Erethizon dorsatum. Next base: position 116,212,573 of record CM051833.1, read on the forward strand.
GGAATATGCATACTGATTTCCATAATGGTTGCACTAGTTTGCATTCCTGCCAATAATGTAGAAGGGTTGCCTCCCCACCCCCACCCCTGCAACCTACACAGCGAGACCCTGTCTCAAAAAAAAGAATTAAGCGTTTATTACAGATTGGGACTTAGGCTCTAGACAGTGCTGTCCATCAGGACGTCCTGCAGTGAAAAATAACCTGTATTGCATTCTCCAGCGGGCAGTTTCTAGCCACATGTGGCTGATGAGCTCTTGATGGGAGGCTTATGTAACAGATGAACAGCATTTTAAATTTAAATGCATGTGTGACTAATGGCTGCCATAGCAAACAGGACAGCCATGTAGATCTCAATTCTGCAGTTGTACTCCTTATGTAACCTTGAGTTACTCGGCCTCTCTGGAAAATATAAATAATACATACCTTCTCCAGGCCTACGCTCCTGTGAGTTGATGTAATAATAAAGAATTTAGCATAGTGTTCGACATGGAGTAAGAAATAACTAAATATCAGCTAATATGACTCTAATTCTCAGGTTTCCTAAGTGTCGTGGTGGGGAATACAGAGGAGAGCAAGGCACGGGGTCCCGCACTCAGCATGTTCGCTCGTCTCGGCAGACACTGCAGGGTCCGCCAGAGGCTGCTGTTGACAGATGATGCGGGATTTCAGATGGCCTTGCCGGAAGTTCTGAAAGCCGGGAGCTTCGATGTGCTTGACGCAGCCTGAGCAGAGACAGGGACGCTGAGGCCCTTGTCCAAGCAGGAGAGACTGACCTTTTGTTTTAAATTTTTGTTTGTTTGTTTGTTTGTTTTTTGTGGGTACCGGGGTCAACCTCAGGACCTCACACGCCAGCAGGCACCCGTGCCACTGAGCAGTATCACCGGCCCTTTTTTCATATGTGGGTTCCGGGAGTCGAACTCGGGCCCTTGCGCTTGCCAGGCAGGCGCTTACGCCGCTGAGCCATCTCACTGGCCTGTTTTAAATTTCTTTATCCGTAAGCAATCGTTCCATGCCTGCACCCTAGAAATTTCAAATACTCTTTAAGTATACAAAGCTGGGTTTCCACTCGGAAGATTATAATCTCTATTACTTAAATTCTTTTTTCTTTTTTCTGTCTAACTTATATTTTGGCAGCAGCTACCAAAAACAAAATCAAACAAAAATTATAGGCCATGTTCTAAAATTGCACTCTTTATGTGTATTTAATTCCCAAACACAGCCCTCTGCTACAGAGCCATTATCCAAAATCCCGGAGACCACATGTGTTTCAGAATTCCAAATTTTCCAAAATTTTAGGAGGGTAATGTTAGATACAACTTCCAGACAAGTATTATTCCAGCAATAAAACATATTAAATGCAATAAATAAGGACTATAAATAGCTGTGTCAATTCAGATTGTTTTTCTACAAAGGAATCATGAGATTAGGCGTGACAAAAAGATATTATAAAAATTTTCAGTTTTTTAAGATTGCTGAAATGTGGCATTTCAGATAATTCTGTCAGTTTTTGCATTATGTGTTTGTGCAGCTGTTACTGTCAGAACCTACATTTTTAGAGGCTTGTCTGACACTGAGTCGCATGTTCTTTCTGCCTTTCCCACATAAAAGGGCTAGCCTGGATGGAGAGTTGTTTCCCCTTAATAAAAAATATTAACCCTCTGCTCTGCAGGGTTTTGATGACTACTACTTTTTTTTTTTTTTTTTTTTTTTTGTTAGTGTGGGTACCGGGAGTCGACCTCAGGACCTTGCGCTTGCCAGCAAGCGTTTGTGCCGCTGAACGATATCACTGGCCCTTTTTTCCTTTATGTAGGTTCCGGGAGTCGAACTCAGGACCTCGCGCTTGCCAGGCAGGCGCTTATGCCACTGAGCCATCTCACTGGCTCTTGATGACTACTTCTTGAGCCCCTTTTTGTTTATTGTTGACTGACACTTTCTCTGTGGCTCAAACAGTGGGAAGTGCTTACTGTTTGTAGACTGAATCATGTCTCATCTCCAGGTGGCTCTGCTTTTTCACAGCTCCTCCCAGGTCAGCGATTTCTAGCACAGTAGGGTGAGTGGTAGAGCAGTGGCATCATTCCTTTGTATAAATTGCTTTCTACCTGTTTTCGGGATATGGTAAGGACAGTCCGTGTGAAAACTACAATCAAGTCTTTATTACCACATACATGATGAGAACGACTGTGGAGTCAGCGGTATGTGTTGTACCTGTGTGAATGTGGAACCATGAATTGCTGCTTTACTTCCTGGCCAGAATCATCATAAAAACACTTTTTTTGTTGTTTCTTTGCCCATGATTTTTGGAATGGTACTCCCTAATTGTAGTTAGAAGCCCCTTCACAGAGTGCCTAGCTCAGGCTTTCTCATTCCTTGCCTGGGTCACTTTGGGAAGGAACAGTTTGCTTTGGGGTCTCGATATGTAAAGTATGTTTGTTCAGGAGGGTGAAAGCTGACCTGTGTAACAGTTTAAGGGTAGCCATGTTTTGAGTACTTAAACTACTTCCTGGGCTTCCTTTTTGGGTAGGGAAGCTCTGCCCCCAAGAGTAGCAAAGATGTGTGCTGTTCATTCCCTTCCCACTCTGGATTCCCTTTCCTTTAATTCTGTGCCTGACAACTGAGGATAGGAAAGATCAGCCTGGACATTGCAGGTGTTCTGGGGAGATTTGGAGCAGGGCACCCATTGCATGCCTTCTCATGCCTCATACGACAATTTGACTTCCATTTGAAGTTCAGATAAACCTCAGAGCACCATTTTGCCCTCCTAGATTTCTCTGACTCATGGTGTCCATTTCCTCTTCGCTTTTCCCATAAAAATGCGTGTACTCAAACCTATAATCTTTCAGCTTTTTCCAGGGCCCAGCACTACCCTATTGCTTTTCTGTCATTGTATTGGATTTAATGGTTTCTGGTCTGCCCATCTGCCTGTAAGAGGTTTTGTTCTTAGAATCAATTCTTCAGAAAATCTATTCTGGACTTTTGCTTGAGATAGAACTTAACGAACCAGAAAATTGGGGCTGAGGTCACTGCTTACAAGAGAGGTGTATTGTACCTACTTCCCTTCTCAGCTTGGTGTTTGATTTGGCTATGTACTGGCAGCAGCATGCCTCTTAAGTATTTTGTGTGTGTGTGTGGGTACCAGGGGTCAAACTCAGGACCTCGTGCGCCAGCAGGTGCCTGTGCCGCTGAGTGATATCACCAGCCCTTGTTTCGTATGTGGGTACCGGGAGTCGAACTTAGGACCTTGCGCTTGCTAGGCAGGCACTTATGCCGCTGAGCTATCTCACCGGCCCCCTCTTAGGTATTTTTTTTTTTTTTTTTTTTTTTTGGGTACCGGGGGGTTGACCTCAGGACCTCACGCGCCAACAGGCACCCGTGCCGCTGAGCAATATCACCGGCCCCTTTTTCGTATGTGGGTTCCGGGAGTCGAACTCGCGCCCTTGCGCTTGCCAGGCAGGCGCTTACGCCGCTGAGCCATCTCACCGGCCCGCTCTTAGGTATTTTTAAGATACATTGGTTGCTCAAAGTCCTGCAGTGGAGGCAGCTGATTGTGTAAATAGTTGTTGACAAGGGGCTTTTCAGGCCTCTGCCTTAGCCAGAGGATGGGACAGGAGAGTGTGTTAGGGGAAGACTTAGCCCAGCATTGGAAATGTGACGAATAAGTCATCACTGCCAGTCACAGAGAAGCTGTGTGGGGAAAATGGAACTGACAGCCTGGACCAGAGATGGTCATAGGAAACTGCTCTTAGATGAAAATCTTTACACTGCTTTTCACTAAGGTTCTATTTAACTTTGAGAACAAAGTCTTTTTTTTTTTTTTTAAAGACAACAAGTAAACATTCTCCTGTATTAACAAACAAGCATTAGAGAATGTACAAATACCTTTTGGAGAAAAATATTACTCAGTATGAGATTAAGCCATGTAAAAGCTAGGTAAAAATAGAAGACTAAGGAATGGAATAGTCACAGTGAAATTGTATTTTCATATTAGGGAGACAATACGATGTTTACAAATGTGCATCCGGTTTATTTCGCTTGTGAGTATTTTCTCGAGTTGCATCCGTTTACCTATAAAAGTTTCCAGTTTATCTTTCTTTATGGCTGAGTAGTTCTCCATTGTATAGAAATACCACATCTTTTTTATCCATTCCTCGGTTAATGGGCATTTGGGTTGTTTCCACGATCTAGCTATTACAAATTATGTTGCTATAAACATGGGTGCACATATATCGCTGTGGTACGATGTTTTTAATTCTTCTGGGAAGATGCCCAGAAGGGGAATAGCTGGGTCAAATGGAACCTCCAATCCTAGTTTTTCGAGGAGTCTCCACACTGATTTCCACAGTGGTTGCACCAGTCTACACTCCCACCAACAGTGGAGAAGGGTTCCTTTTTCCCCACAGCCCCTCCAGCATTTGTTATTAGTTGACTTCTTGATAACAGCCATTCTTTCTGGGGTGAGATGGAATCTCAGTGTTGTTTTCCTTTGCATCTCTCGAATGACTAGTGATGTTGAACATTTTTTCATATATTTATTTGCCATTTGTATTTCTTCATCTGAGAAGTGTTTATTCATCTCAGATGCCCATTTTTGGATTGGGTCTTTAAATTTGGGAGGTCTGATTTTTTTTGAGTTCTTTGTATGTTCTCTATAGTAATCCTTGAGAACAAAGTCTTCTAGTAGTGGGTATTTCACCTGTTTTTATGCTGTGCTACTAGACTGTGGGTGGGCACAGGGGAAGATACCTCCTGGGGCTGTGGTCTCCAGAGCTGATTGGAGCAGGAAAAGGGATAAGTAACACTGGGTGTCTCCAGCAGAATTGACTTCCCTGTTCCCCTTTTGTTATCTAGGACGAAAACAGCAGAGGATTTATATTGCCAGCACTCCCCTCAGTAGCCAGTAACTGTACCCATTTTGGATTTGTTATTTATTGATTGTCACTTCTAAAATATTTCCTAATGAAGCAGGATCATTCACTGACTTACAACTTAGATCATGCATTAAGTATTTATTTATTATTTTATTTTATTTTATTTTTTTATGTGGGTACCGAGAGTCGAACTCAGGACCTCGTGCTTGCCAGGCAGGCGCTTATGCCGTTGAGCTATCTCACCGGCCCAAGTATTTATTTACAAAACCTAAGTAATAGATTTAACCATATTTAGTTCTTCTTGTTGTTTTTAAATAACAACCGTTGCACATTTAGACCAGAGCCTAACTACTGCTTTTCACTGAAAAATTCTTTGTTGAGCCGGTGAGATAGCTCAGCGGCATAAGCGCCTGCCTGGCAAGCACGAGGTCCTGAGTTCAACTCTTGGTACCCACATAAAGGAAAAAAAGGGCCGGTGATATCGCTCAGCAGCACAAGCGCCTGCTTGCAAGCGCGAGGTCCTGAGTTCGACTCCCAGTACCCACGTTAAAAAAAAAAAAAAGAATTCTTGGTAAAGGGATTTGAAATTATGTGTTAAGAAAAAGTATTCAGCCAGGCCTAGTGGTGCACACCTGTAATTCCAGCCCTCAGGAGGCTAAGGCTGGAGGATGGCAAGTTCAAGGCCAGCCTGGGCTACATAGCAAAACCCTGTCTAAATAAATAAATAGGAAAGGGGGAAAAGATGAAAAGTCTAGTCGTTGGGTAACTCTGTACAAATATATAGATTGTAAAGCTCTGTGGTGGCACATGCCAGGAAACAGGCAGGAGGAGAGCAAGTTTGCTGTCCTGGGCAACTTAGCAAGGCTCCATCTCAAAAGAAAAAAAATTAGGCAAAAAAAAAAGAAGTTCTGTACCAGTCATGTACCTCCCTCCCTGGTATTGGGGACCCCAGGCAATGCTTCACATGGCTTATAAACATTCTCTAATTTTCCTTTCTTTTCCTTCCTCTCTGCCTTTGGTAGTCACTCATGGTGGAGCCAGTTGAGGCCAGGACTGCCTCACCATTGCTGTCAGGACTAAGGCCTGCTGCTGCCTGTGCCAGAGGCCCCTGGGGCTTCCAAGAATGAGCCTGTAAGCTGCCTAAAGGGCACTGCCACCTCCGAGGAAATATGGTTTATTTCACATCTCCCAGTCTTAAAGAGCCTTCCTTTTCAGCTGTTGCTTAAGGCTGCCTTCTGTATGGGGGCCAAATAGGAATCCATGGAAATAGTAGGGTTAGGAACCAATCTAGGAAGCGTAAGTTTCCCTTAGTGGTTTCTTGCAGATGCCTGGCAACAAAAATTCCTCTCCCTCTTCAGGGCCAAAAGCTTTATGGAAGGCCACATACTACTTCGTGAGCATGCCCAGAAATTTCTGAACCCCATGTTAGGGTTGACATAGGACCCTGACTGCACTTACAGATGATGGTGGTCATCATCCAGAGATTGGAAGGGTTTTTCCCATCTAAAGCGTTTATGTACATCATGTGCTCCACCACACGCTCTAACTTCTCAGTCAGCAGATCCCAGAAGCCAGACTGAGACCATGGGACGAAAGTCCCAGGTGTGTAGATTAATCAGCTTTGAGCATTCTGCTATCATTGATTAAATATGCCTCAGTCTTTTCCATGTATCTTACATGAAAAGGGCAACCACATAACTTAGCATCCACTTTTGAGGTTGAGAAGGGACATTATTGATATTTATGTCAGGACAATGAAAATATATTGTCACCTTCAATATGAATGAGTTATAATGCAAATATTTAAGACCATATAGTTTATTATATTTGTGTTCTTTGAAAATCATATGATGAGACTTGCTGGTGGCTTCATATTTTTTTTTAAATGTTTGGATTTCTTTTTTTTTTTTTCCTAAGATGGGGGTCTTGCTATTGCTAAGTTGCCCAGGCTGACTTCAAACTCCTGGGCTCAGGTGATCCTCCTGCCTGAGCCTGCTGAGTAGCTCGGACTACAAGTACACCTGGCTCAGAAATCAGGATCTTCTGCTGAGAGGTCTCTTTCTTAGAGCTATTGCTTCATAGATATATCCTATCTAATAAGCGTTAGTTTTGAATCACTCCTTCATTTTTTCTTGTCTCCACCAACTGAAAACTTTTCATTTTCAATACAGATGCAGAGTTTGCAAGGTGGCACCGAAGCCATAGCTCGACTGGATCAGTTAGAAGCTGATTATTATGATCTGCAGCTTCAGTTATATGAAGTCCAGTTTGAAATCTTGAAGTGTGAAGAGTTACTGTTGACAGCACAGCTGGAAAGCATCAAAAGACTTATATCAGGTCTGGTGTGTACATAACCATGTGGGCCCACGGGAGATTGAAGACATGGCAAAAACGCATCTCGACTCCTGCTGTGTTTCTTTTATGACTTAAAAAGCCTAAGCCTAAAAGAAATGCTTCAAAGGGGTCGCTGAAGTCAGGCGGGTGGTCTCACAGACTCAGCAGCATGCTTCCACTTACTTTTCAAAGGGTACTTCGGCCAGCGTTTGGATATCGCAGCAGTGGAAGGGAGGGGAGTGAGGCCTTCAGTCTGCTGTGCACTTACTGTGTGCCAGGCACTGCTGTACACAGCCTGAGCACAGGCAGCCTGTGAGATGTGTCCCCTCGTAATCACCGTTCAGCAGGGTTCCACAGAGAGGCTGGCTTTGCCCGAGGCACCGAGCTAGTCCGTGCCTTTGCACATGTTCTGTTTGTCTCCACGGCCCATGCTCTAACCAGGACCATTTGTTGCTGTTCTGTAACAGAAAAGAGAGATGAGGTGGTGTACTACGACACTTATGAGACCATGGAGGCCATGCTGGAGAAGGAGGGGATGGCAGCGTCCATGCACGTGCACAGGGAGGAGCTGCTGAAACTGCAGCAGAAGGCACGCCAGCTGGAGGCCCGGCGGGGCCGCGTCTCGGCTAAGAAAGCCTACCTCAGAAACAAAAAGGTATCCAAGCCTTGCTCTTACCCATTATCTGATCCTCGGTCCCAGTCTAATAACTCTATTGTGTTTGTCACTAACACTTGCGTATTTTTAAAAGTAAGTTAGTGTTGCCTCACCTTGATGCACAGTTCATTACATAAACATTGCTATTTCTCTGATGATTGGCCTCTACCATGCATTCAAACCACCAGCAATGGTGTGCTGTCACCTCCCGCAGCCCTGAGGCAGGCTTTGCTGAAGGCCTGGCTATAGGATCCCATGTAATGCATTTACTGGCTCCTTTCTGTTCAAGGCGGCTAATGATGAGTGCTCTGGGGGCCTTGGTTTTGACGTCTGTCTACAGGAATTTAATAGATTGTTACTTGTTTATTTTTAACTTGAGTCCCATTTCAAAATTCTTGATCATTCTTGATATTTGGAGTAATTCCCTTTGCAGAAATGTGATTGTTCCTGTACCGTAGAAAGTGTCCTGCTTGCTTAGTAGTATGTTCAGTGGTGTGTGGCGGAGGGAGGACAAGCTGTTCTCTATTAGCTCTCAGGCTTCTGATTAGGCATTCGTGTGGATGGTGATGCCACTGATCAAAGTGGAAAACATAGAGCTTCGAGGTGATGAGCCAGCTTCATCTGAGACGTCTTGGGGTACCCAGATAGAGATAGTTGTGAGCTCCATGGGCCATTGTGTCCCACAGGCAGGTACTAAGTAAGTGATTCTTCGCAGTGATAAAGGTTGTGAGCTACCTGCCTGTGAGCGGATAGAAAAGAGCAGGACAAGGTAAGGTGGTGGATCACAGGAGAAAACATAGTTCGAGGGAAAAAAAAACTTCATTACACTTAATATTTTTATAATTCAGAAAAAGCTCAGCAAACACTCTTAGCTGGGGAGTAAGAAGATATCCTTTAGGCTTATGAAAGATTGAATAAGGCCCGACACATTTATGAGAACAGGAGGCCCTTGGGAAAGAAGCTGGGGGAACGTGAGAGTACATGTGGAGGAAAAGGTACAATTCAAACGGAAAGAAATTTGAGTTCAAAAAAGCAGGTGAATGTGAAGTCACAGGAGTGAAGAAAGAGGAGTCCACAAAGCAGGGTGGTCAACAGTGTCAGATGCTCGAGGGAGGAGACCAAAGGAGACAAGATGGGGTGGGTGTTCTGTGTCGTTTGGCCACAGTGGTCCTGGAACGATGGCAGCAGAGGGAACTGGCCGTGCACAGGGACAAGATGACCAGGAGAGACAGACAAGTGTCTGAATCAGACTGAACTGACCCCGTGCTTGTCCCTCTTTGCAACGTATTAGTGCATTATCAATCTGATCAATATTCCTTTTTCTGCCTTCTTACATTAGTGTAAATCTGAGATGGAAGAACTGACACCTAGAGGGTTGTCCTTTTACACTTGCACTGTGCCCCACAAGCCTACCAACTGAGGTGCTAGGGACACACAGGGAGTGAGGAGTGACATAAGACTGAAAAGGGAAACCTGAAATACTGCATTCTAAAAAAGAAAGCTATCAAAAAGATCAAACATATGGTGAGGAAATTAAAGTATGCCTTGCTCTGTCACACTGTCTTGTATGTCCTTGTCTATACATGAGTGCACTTGGGAGCATTGGCTTCTGGGTGGCTGTGTGATTTATTAGCACCCACTGTCAGATTTGCATACTCCAGGGTATAGTTCTGCCTAGAAGCAAACCATGTCCTGGCTCCTGGCTGTGCCCTGAGGACTTGAAATAAATGTGTTTTTTTGGGGGGGGGGGTACCAGGGATTGAACTCAGGCACCTGTGCTGCTGAGCGATATCACCGGCCTTTTTTTCGTTTGTGGGTACTGGGAATCGAACTTAGGACCTCGCGCTTGCCAGGCATGTGCTTATGCTGCTGAGCTATCTCACCAGCCCATGTTTTTTGTTTTTGAGACAGGGTCTCACTATGTAGTTCAGACTGGCCTTGAACTCACTTTGTAGCCCAGGTTGGCCTGGAACTCACAGCAATCCTCCTGCCTCAGCCTCCTGAGTGCTAGGATTACAGGCATGCACCAGAAGTCAATGTTTTGTGATGAAATATTTCAAGAAGAGTAATGGAAATAATACTGTGCTCTGTGTATTTTATCTTCTTTATGTTTCTAGCAGCCAAATGACACGATCCCTTGCCTGAAATCTAGAAATCTTGAAAATCAACAGTGTTTTCATATTTCATTTGGTGGCAAAACCAGAACTGAACAATGCGAAATTATTATTTTAGTATCACTCACTTGGCATATTTGTATATCTCACTGCAAAAATATTATGGGATTCTGCTTCAGCTCTTGCCCAAGTTACTGGGTAATACATGGTGTATGCAACATACCACCATTCTAAAATACAAAAAGAGTGTGAATTTCAAGACACATCTGATCTCTGTCCTGGATAATGTGTTACAGACTCATATCTTCATTTTCTAAGCAAGGAAACCAAGGCTTCTAGTAATTAAATCACTCAAGGATAAGCAGCTGGGATGGGGCAGAAGCGTGACTTAGCACTGTAGTGTGCTGTGTCAGTGTATCATTATATCATTACATTATGTAATGCTGTCTTTGTTTTCCAACTACACTGGACAGAATCTTGTTGGGAAGTAGGGTACAACAGAGTGTGTGAAGAAAATGATTCAAATACAGTTCACTGCCATTACTCATGAGGCTGAAGCAGGAGAACTGCAAATGGAGAGGCCAGCCTGGGCCCCATATAGTGAGTTCAAGGTCAGCCTGAACTACCTAGCAAGACACTGTCTTTTAAAAAAAAAGTTTACTGGGCCGGTGATACAGCTCAGCGGCATAAACACCTGCCTGGCAAGCGCGAGGTCCTGAGTTTGACTCCCAGTACACATTTAAAAAAAAAAAAAGTTTACTGACTTTCAAGGACATTATGACTTTCTCTGATTTAAAAAAAAGAGTGATTGTTTGGGTATAGCTTTGAATGTTAGAAAGTACAAGGTGTGATTGAAAAACATGGTGACTGTTTAAATGTTTTAAAAATTTATTCCAGTAAAAGACACGTTGCCGCTGACCTCCCCCCATTATCCCTGTGTCCAACATTCATCCCATCATCTTGCCACTTTCTGAAGCAGTTCTGAAAGTCCTCTTTCCTGAGTGTCTTTAGTTGCACTGTCATGGTTGCCTCAGTATCCTGACTTATGGTCATTTTGACTTGAGCTAGACGTTGCAGAGTGCTACATCCTTTGAACAAGGTTGATGAGGACGCGTGGTAATGTTTTTATAGGCTGCTTTTCCATTGGGTGGCACAGACCACATTCACCACATTTTTTATTGCTCTTTGTGTAAAGACATGAAAGAGGACTTCCAGAACTGCTTTAGAAAATGGCAAGATGATGGGATAAGTGTGTTCAAAGTGGGGGAGGATGTTGAGGGAGATTAATAATGGCAGTGTGTCTTTTACTGTAATAACTTTTTTAAATTTAAACATTCATTCTATATTTTGACCATTCCTTATACTCTTAACCTTCTTACCTAGAAGAGTTCCCTTAAGGATAGTTACATAAAGAAGAACATAGGTAAATTAAGATTGTTTGGTGTTGCAGAAGGTTGCTAATCAGATGATAGTATATATTGTTTTATAAAGAAGCACTTACCTGCTGCTGCTCTGTGCTGTTCAGTGGAAAGGCAGGCTCATAAAAACGTCGGTGTGTCTTTATTCTTCTTATTCACTCGATGTGGCACCCCTGCGCCTTGTAGCAAAGATCTTTTATATGGCGATTAGGATACACGTAAATTTGGAGTAATTTTTAAATAAAGTTTTAAAATAATTCTGACTTTTTAGTCTTTAGCAGTCTTAGCTCTGATAACTATGACCAGGATATTCAAGTTGTATACTGTTGTTTAAATTAGTCCAGACAAAATCATAATCTTTAATTCATCAGCGAGGACTCAGGAGTGCAGACTGTGCCCACAGTTGTATATTCCTTTTTGCCACTTGTTTAAAGAATATAGTGAGACCAGAATCTTCTGGCCAGGCTTCATAGCTGAAGCAGAGACTTTTGAGACTATCTAAAGATTTCCCCTCCACCTGGCCACATGCCTCCTCCTCTGAAAGAGGCAATTAGGAGATCAAGAGAAATTAATAATTTCATAGAAGTTTTTTGTAAGACCCTGATTATTTGGTTTATACTTCTGCACCAGAGTTCAGATGAGAAACAACAAATGGATTTTACCTGGTACTTATGTATCAAATAAACTTTGATGTAGTCTTTTTAACATTTATTTGTATTAAAACATACTTTATGTATTTATAGGAAATCTGTATTGCAAAACACAATGAAAAATCCCAGCAGCGTTTTCGGGGTGAAGAGGAATATAGAAGCCATCACACAGTACAGCTGGTAAGTTTGCACTGCTGGAGACTTGCGACAAAGCTCATTCTTTACATGTCTCAGAGCGGATAAAATCTGTAGAGAATAGTACAGCTGAGTAAATCTATTGCAGTAACATACAGAGGAGTTTTACTGCCCTCAACATCCCTTTGTTCCACCTATTCGTCCCTCCCTGTCCCCAGGCCCCTTGCAGTCACTTACTGTACTGTCTTCATAGTGTGGGCTTTTCTGTCATACATGGTAGGGACAGTACAGTGTGTAGCCTATTCATACTGGCTTCCTACACTTAGTAAGAAGGATTTGACGTTCCTCTGTGTCTGTGTGGCTTGATGGCTTACTTACTTTTAGTGCTGAATAACATCCTTTTATATAAAGTTTATCCATTCACCTGTTAAGTGACATCTTGGTTCCTTCCAAGCCTTAGCAATTATAAATAAAGCTGCTGTAACCATCCATGTAACGTTTTTGGTACCCACATGTTTCAAGTCATTTGGGTAAATACCAAAGGCATTGATTGCTGGGTAGTATGGTAAGAATATATTTAGTTTTGTAAAAAGCTGCCAAACCACCCTCCAAAGTGACTGTACCAGTTTGCATTCCCACCAGCAACATACAGAAGTTGGGGTTCTTCATACCTGTCTAGCTTTTGCTCTTGTCAGGGTTTTGAATTTTTGCTCTTTTAAGAGATGTGTAGTAGGGTCTCTCAGCTTACAGTTCTCTAGTGACATATGATGTTGAACATCCTTCCATATACTCATTTGTCACCTGCATATCTTTTTTAGCAGGTTGTTCAAATCATTTGCTTGGTTACTGAGCTTTTGTTTTCTTACTGTGCATTAGGAGCTCTTTGTATATTTTGGATAACAATTCTTTAGCACAGGTATCTTTTGCAAATATTTTCTCCCAGTCTGTGGCTTCTTCCTTGGTGGAAGGAAGTTATTTTTAGCAGTCTAATTTTATTACATATATATATATATATATATATATATACACATACATACATATGTGTGTATATATATATTTGTGTGTGTGTGTGTGTGTGGGTACCAGGGGTCAAACTCAGGACCTTGCGCACCAGCAGGCACCCGTGACACTGAGCGATATCACTGGCCCTTTCTTCATATGTGGGTACTGGGAGTCGAACTCAGGACCTCGCACTTGCCAGGCAGGCGCTTATGCCACTGAGCGACATCACTGGCCCGACCACATCTTTTTTATCCATTCCTTGGTTGTTGGGCATTTGGGTTGTTTCCCAAGATCTGGCTATTACAAATTGTGCTGCTGTAAACATGGGTGCACATATATCGCTGTGGTATGATGTTTTTAATTCTTCTGGGAAGATACCTAGAAGAATTAGGTACCTAGAAGAATTAGATACCTAGAAGCTGGGTCGAATGGGACCTCTAATCCTAGTTTTTTTTAAGGAATCTCCACACTGTTTCCACAGTGGTTGCACCAGTCTGCATTCCCACCAACAGTGGAGAAGGGTTCCTTTTTCCCCACCGCCCCTCCAGCATTTGTTACTGGTTGTTACTTTGATGATACCCTTTCTTTCTGGGGTGAGATGGAATCTCAGTGTTGTTTTCATTTGCATCTCTGGAATGACCAGTGATGTTGAACATTTTTTCATATATTTATTTGCTGTTTGTATTTCTTCATCTGAGATGCGTGTATTCATCTCAGATGCCCGTTTTTAGATTGCGTCTTTGAATTTGGGAGTTCTGATCTTTTTGAGTCCTTTATATGTTTTTGATAGTACTCCTTTGTCTTGGGGACAGATAGGTGGGGCTTTTTCAGAAGTGTCTGGATCCAGTGTGACACTGGAATTGATTCATGGTGCAGTGCTAGGATAGGGCACTAGGATTAAGGGTGTGAGTGATGCCCGTCCTGAGTAGCCTGGGAAAGGTAAAAGGGGCAGAAAGACGCTGTTAAGGTCCCTTGCTTGCTTTGCTGCCTCTGGGCACCATGAAGTGTCTCTTCTCTGCAATCCCTGTCCCCCACATCACCCTGCTCTGGAGCCAGCTGATGACGGACTCTGCAAACTGTGAGCTACATACACCTGTCCTCCTTTAACTTGGGTGTCAGGTATTTCGTCTCAGCAACGAGAAAAGTAAGCAAGACACTAATTTATCAGTTCTTCCTGTCATAACCTTTGGTGTTACATCTTACAAAGACATCCAAGGTTACTTTCTCCATAGGGGTTTATGGCTTCACATTTTATATTTAGGTATTACTGATTTTGAGTTAATTTTTGCGAAAAGCGTAAGATCTTTGTCTAGCGTTTTTTTTTTTTTTCTCATTTTTCATTTGTGTGTGTAGTTGTTCTAGCACCACTGTCATTGTTTAAAGACTTGTCAAGTAGCTCCACTGAAATACATTTGCCTCACAGTAAAAGATCTGTCTGTGTGGTTCTGTTGTTTTTATTATGGTCCATACCAGGCTTAAACTCAGTATGTAGCCCAGGCTGCCTCAAAGTGAGCTCAGCCTAGTGAGTGCAGAGGTTACAGGTGTGCACCGCCAGGCCCAGCTAGTGTGTGCTCTCTGTTCTGTTCTGTTGATTTAGGTCTTTTGCCTAAAAGATTTAAGATTTAGAGTCAGCTTGTTGATACCCACAAAATAATTTGCTGACATTTTGATTGGGACCACATTGAAGCTGTACATCAAGTTGCAGAGACCTGACATCTTAAATATTGCATTTCCCTGTCCATAAGCAAGGACTGTCTCTCATTTATTTAACTCCTCTTTTGTTTCATTCATCAGTTTTCTTAGATTTTGTATATCTATGACTATGGATGTATATATGTAAAATTCCCTATTTCTTTTGGTTTGGGGATTGGTGGTAATATAATATTATGTTTTTAATTTTCAAACTCTAGTTGGTTCATTGTTGGTATGCATATTAGAAAGCATTGACTTGTGTATCAACCTTGTTGAAATGGCTTATTTCAATGTCTGTTTTTCTTTTGGATTTTTTTTTTTTTTTTGTGGGTACCGGGGGTCGACCTCAGGACCTTGCGCACCAACAGGTGCCCATGCCGCTGAGCGATATCACCGGCCCTTTTTGCGTATGTGGGATCCGGGAGTCAAACTTGGGCCCTCACGCTTGCCAGGCAGGTGCTTACGCCACTGAGCCATCTCATTGGCCCTTTCTTTTGGATTTTTACATGGAGAGTTATATTGTCTGCAACTACAACTTTCTTTGTTAATCTGCTTGTCTTTTATTTCCTTGTCGTATTGCATTAACTGTTCCATTATGTGTTGAAAAAAGAGGTGAGGGGGGTACCTATGGCTGCTTCTTGATGTAAGCACACCACTGTATTTTCTTACATTAAGTGTGATGTTAGCTGGTAAAAATTCCTTATCAAGCTAAAAGTTTCCCCTCATGTCCTAGATTGCTGAGAATGTTAGTTCGCTTCATATAAATTACGTTAGAACCTTTCTTCCATCCTGGTACTGCTCTTACCTCATCGTGCCGCCAGGGTTATCGTGATAGGTTTTTAAAAATACATATACACCTTAGCATCAGTGATTTGTAGTTAAATATCACAAATGCCAAATGACCATATCTCTGTATTTGTTTATATTAAAAATGTTCTTTCTTTAGCACTCACATTTAAGGCCCAATGGCTTAAATTTATCTCTTTATCCTTTAAGCTCATTTTAGCTAAAGCTGCTCCTTACTCTTAAACATATAAAATTAACCAAGCTATTCATCAACTGTAAAGATTACTTTTCTCTTAGAAGCTAGAAACATAACATAACTCCCCCTTCCCCTGCTTCTATTTCCATTGTCAATAACTACTTTGTGAGATTAGACAAGAGAAAAGCAAGACAGTTCGGTGCGTAAAGATGCCTCTGATTACCCTATTTGTACCTGGGTTATCATCTTGGTTATGGAGATTCCATGCTTAGAATTTCTTTTTACATGAAGACTTTGATTTCTGGTAAAATGCCAATACTTTGGTGGACGAAGTGGCCAATAAACTGTTCAGACTCTTCTTCTCCAAGGAATGTTGGGGGGCAAAAGGGGTAAAAATGGGAAAATGGATACTTACTGGAATCTCAGATGATTGTCATCTTACAATTTGGCTGAATAGCAGCATCAGGTGGAGTACCTAAGTGTCAGAGGATGACTTATTCTCAAGGTCACTCTTACCTGCATGAAGGAAAATGAGAGTTAATTTAGGTCAAAATAGATTATTTTTCAAAGCTAGTTTTAAACTACCCTCTAAATAATTTCTTGAGAAGAAATTATGAGGGCTAGTTGTTCATTTGTTTGTTTATTTTTGGTACCTGGAATAGAACTCACTACTGGCTAGTTGTTTATTATACTGCCTTTGTTTTTTTTTTTCCCCCCCTTCAGAGACAAATTGAGTAAGAGAAGAAAATTATGTCCAGGAAACAAGTCAATTTTCCTCATCAAAACAATACATCCTCGGGCTGGGGATATAGATCAGTGGTAGAGGGCTTGCCTGGCACAGTGCAAGCCCCTCAGTTAATCCCCAGATCTGCAAAAGTTAAGTAAAATTAATATTAAAAAAAATAAAATTGTTGTTTAACTATACTCAATTCATAGATTTCACTTCAAGAAAGTATACATGGAATATTTTAAGCTGTAGTTTGTGGAATCTGTAATCCATACTTATCTTACTCACAATGGCTTCTTTTATATTTTGTTTTTTGAGACAGGGTCTCACTATGTAGTTCAGGCTAGATTTAAACTCACTTTGTAGCTCAGGTTGTCCTCGAACTCGCAGCAGTCCTCCTGCCTCAGCCTCCCAAGTGCTGGGATTACAGGTGTGCACCACCGCACCCGGCTACAGTGTCTTCTTTTAATATTGTCTACTTCCTCTATGTTCTGATACATGTCGTGCCCAATAAATCAGTGTCTGCTCTTTCTTAAAAATAATACATTGTTCCCAGCACTCAGGCGGCTGGGGCAGGAGGATCGCCACAAGTTTGTGGCCAGCCTGGGCAACATAAGCAAGTTCAAAAGCCAGCCTGCACTACATGGCAAGTGTCTGGCATTGGGAAGATACAGGCTTACTCCCCCATCTGAGTGGTCTCAGATGCACACTGGTTTGTAACAGCTCAGCTGAGTTGGGAAGGTTGGTTGTTCCAGCCGTGTGAACAGGAGGGAACATGGAGTAGAGACAGGAGGTACAGTGGTGGGGGGGGTGCTTGCCTTGTTATGTCCTTGAGCAGTTCTAGGCTTTTATTTCTTCCTCCCTCCCTCCCTCCCTCCCTCCCTCCTTCCTTCCTTTTCTCTCTCTCTCTCTCCCCCCCTCTTTCTCTTTTTTCTTTCTTTCTTTCTGTCACTCTCTCTCACTGTGTAGCCCAGGCTGCTGCAATCCTCCTGCCTCAGCTTTCCGAATGCTGGGATTACAAGCGTGCACTACCACACCTGGCTAGGTTTTTATTTCAAAAAGGGAAAATCCATATGGAACCTTTATGTCTGCTTGGAATGCAGAGCTTAAAGCTGGTTGTGGTGGCGCATGTCTGTAATTCTGGCACCAGGGAGGCTGAGGCAGGAGAATTGCCATGAGCTTCAGGCTGGCTTGAGCTCTGCATGATGAGGCTCTGTCTCATAAAACCAAAAAATAAAAAGGTTCAGAGCTCAGGCCATATATTTTCTTTGTTTTTCCCTCTGGAAACCTTTGTTTTTTCCTTGTACCGGGAATCAAACTCATGACCTTGCGCTTGCCAGGCAGGCGTTATGCCACTGAGCTCTATCCCCAGCCCTCCTCTGGAAACCTTTAAGACCATAGAGCAAGTCTCCTGGCATCTGAAGCTACTATTGAGAAATGGCTGACTTTGTAGCGAGTAATGATTGATCATTGAGAATTATTATGACCCTCTCTTAGGGATCTCAAAGCAAAAGGTCTTTCTGGCCTCTGTAAGAGGACATTCGCCCATGATCCCCTGTTCCCGTTGCCATAAATCCAGGGAGACCGGTCTATATCCAGAGGCCCTAACCCACCACTGCCCAGAGACGACATGTAGAGCTGGCCGCACCGCCATGTGAGCGTTCATCCCGTCAGGAAACGGTGGCTCCTCTGGCACGAGTGTGTTAGCGTTTTCCTCCTCAGGAGAAAGTACCTGACGCCCACAGTTTAAGGCTCATGGTTTCAGAGGTTTCAGTCCATGGCTGGCCGGCTGCAAGGCAGAGGAATGCTGCTCAGCTCGGGTGGCCAGAGATGCCAACCCGGAGGTCACATCTTCATGACCACACAGCCGGCAGTGTGCTTTACTGTTTCCCCAGGCCCAAGCCTTGAAGCTCAGGTAAGCCTGACCATCATGCTCAGTCAGCAGCTACCACCTGGCCGCTGGCCACACAGTTAGTAAAACTTGGCTACACCCCCTGCTTTGCTAAGAGGGTCTCCCTAGCCGTTAGCTCTGTTTTCAGCCTAACTTCCTCAGGGTCTGCCGTTTCTCAGGAAGTGTGTCTTTATGTGAATTCAGCCTGATTCTCTGAAGAGTTCTAGTGTCTTGAAACTGTGTTCTCACAAATGAACACCTCATCATCCTCTCCACTACTCAGCGCCAAGCATCCCCAAGCTGGCGTGGGGCACCGTCGGCCACCCTTAGTTGGCCAAGTTAGAAAGCTTGAGCTTCACTTTCTCTCCACAGTGATGCTTGATAGCACTAGCTCCTTCCTCCACTGTCCAATTTGCCACGAGCCTTCACAATGTAAAAAATAACATTACACAACTCTTGTTCTTGGCCATTTATTCATAACTTGCAGTTGTTTAGATTTAGGGAGTTCAGTGCTTACCAGTAATCCTCTTAGCAGCCTTTTGCTTCTGAATTTATTTTTGACCTCTAGAAGTTGTTGCATTTCATTGAGGTACTGTTTGGGGAAAGTTTTGTGTATTATCTGAATTCTTGCATGTCATGGGATTCCCGCTTATTGTCCTCATGCATAAAAGATGGTTTGACTGGGTCATTTCTCTGTGGTAGAATCTTGGAGACACTGCCACCCTGTGTTGAATGCTCAGTGGAGAGGGCTGAGGCCCACTTTACCCGACAGGACACCTGATTTGCCTGTCTGACACCCATGAGAGTTTGTCCTTACTCTGGAGGTCTAAACACTTACCTGATGATGATCGTGTATCAGGTTTTCTTGAGCTGTTTCTGCATCTGTTAGGTTCTCTTCTTAAGGAATACTACTCTGCCTGGCAAGTGCAATGTCCTCAGTTCGATTCCTGTACACCCCACCCCGCAAAAAAAAGAGAATGCTACTGATGTCCACACCAGATTCCTAGGTGAATGTTGTTTTGAGCTGATTTTCACCTTTTTTTCTTTCACGATGTCTTCAAGCAGGGTATTTCATTTCCATTGCAGCTGTCACGTAGAAGCCACCATGAAGCCTCCCGTCAAGTATGAAGTGTGCAGCCACCTCTGCGTCCCATCCCACTCCCTTTCTCACTGTTTCTCACTTTGGCGTGGGGCCTGCTCCGTCCCCTAGCAGAGGGCTCCTCTGTCCCTCCCCTGGCTATTCACAAGGCCCTTGTGTTTGTTCACCTTGTGAATTTTGGAAGCCTGCTCGGTCACAGGCTGTTTGGATTGTTACACATCTTCCTTTCTTTGTTTTTTGTTTTTGAGACAGGGTCATACTCTGCAGTTCAGGCTGGACTTGAACCCACTGTGGAGCCCAGGCTGGCCTCTAACTCACAGTGATCCTCCTGTCTCAGCCTCCCAGTGCTGGGATTACAGGCATGCGACATCACAGCTGGCCACATCCTCCTTTCTTTAACCTGCCTCACACACTGCATTCATTTTCTTCAGCAGGGAAAGGTTACTGAAAATAAAATACTGTATCGTCTTGTTTTTCTTCCTCCATCCACATCGCACATTGATTATTCTGTGGTAGGAATCGTTTAGAAGACCATTCTCAGCTGATAGTTGGTGGATGTTTCAGTGTTTATGTTGTAGAGAATTCTTTCTTAAAGCATGGATCTAGAGGTGACTCTCAGGCCTGTCTCCCAGTCAGAAGTTGATTGCACTGGCAGTCAGTACCATCATGTGTAGCTGGAGGTCAGTGGCACCTTTTATTTGGAGGTGGTGGTTTCTTAAATTCCCTTTGTTTCCAGTTGGTTTTAAGAAAGGAAAGAAAAATCATGACTGCTTTACTATCTTTTTTTTGTTGTTGTTATGCGGTTACCAGGAGTCAAACTCAGGACCTCGTGCTTACCAGGCAGGCGCTTATGCGGCTGAGCCATCTCACCGGCCCTGCCTTACTATCTTTAATTAGAAGGTTCCCTGCCAATACTTTATGGCCATGCGGTTTAATGAGTATTCTACCAGCAGTCACTGATGGTCCAACGATGACAGGATCGTTGCCCTGCTCAGTTTGCGTTTTCGGTAATGTAGGGATTTGTTTCGGTTTTGCTTGTTTCACGCTGCTCTTTGTTTTTGGTGCTAATACATTCCAGGCTCCATGTTTTATACCCTTACATGTAAGTAAGCATTATGTTATTAAATTATACCTTACCCCAAATAATTGGCCTGTCACGTAACTTTCTCAGTTGTTCTCACCCGTGGTTTACCTTCCTCCTCCCAAGCCCGTTTTTAAGGAATTGAAGAGAAGTGGATGCCCCAGTCCTCCTAGCTTCCCATCACCAAGTGCTCTCGCTGGACACGTTGCTGTTCAGGAAAAGCCGTGGGATGCAGGGCGCAGCAGTGGGATGAGAGCATTGAGTGGATTTCGAAAGGAAGATGGGAAAGGATGGGAGAGAGGCAGGTTAACTTCTGTGTGAAATTACCGGGTTTACTGGTCCTCTCTCCCGTTTTTGAAAAACAAAACAGGAAAACAGTCATAGCCAGTTTACATAACTGGAGAGTCGTCTCCCATCTACCTCTTGTTTGTTTAACTAAGATGCATTCTTCCAAAATAATCTCGTGTTGTACACCTTTTAGATGATTCAACAATATAGGGAAAGTTTAAATTTCTGAATAGATAACTGCCAGCTGTGTAGTGCAGTGTTAAGCCAAACAATTCGTGAATAATATTTGAAGCATATTTTGTTTTGTTTCATTTGAGAAAGGGTCTCACTATGTAAACATCAAAATCACGGCAATCCTCCTGCCTCGGCCTCCTGAATGCAGGGATTACAGGTGTGCAGCACCATGGCCAGAGAAGCATATTTTCTCTACCTGCTGGTTATTTTAGTGGAAATACGTATAATATCTAAATCATTAACCAAGTGGTTGCTAACTTTTAAAAAAAATTTTAATTTTTCCAGTACTGGGGATGGAACCCTAGGGTCTTTGCACTGAGCTACTCCATCCCCCATCCTTTCTTATTTTTTATTTTTAGGCAGGGTTTCACTAATCACTGTGTTGCCCAGGCTGGGCTGGAACTTGGAATCCTCCTGCCCCAGCCTCCCCAAATGCTGGGTTTACAGGCATGGTCCACCACATCTGGCTTAATTTTATTTTTAAAGTCAGCTGTATTTGAGTTAGCAGAATATGACAATTGTTCAAACCAAATCAAGATAAAAGCAGTTTTTAGTTCAGAGATGATTACATTTTAGTTCAACATATCAGAGTGAATTGTAAAACAGTGATTTGCGTTAAAGCTTTGCATTTCAGGCCAGGAGTCATAGTATGCGCCTGTAATCCCAGCACTTGAAAGGCTGAGGCAGGAGGATCCTGGGTTTGGAGCCAGCCTGGGCTACATATCAAGACCTCGGCTCAGAAAACAAAAGCAAAAACAAAACACAGTGTGTTAGTAAAACGTCTCAGGACTCATCTGTGCTACATTGTGAGACCCCGCCCCCAGCCGCCGGCACAACATAATGAAATTGTTATTAATTGTTTACCAGAAAAGAGAAAGATTACATGATGAAGAGGAAAAAAAAAGTGCCTGGGTGAGTCAGGAGAGGCAGAGGACACTGGACAGACTCCGGACATTCAAACAGGTAATGACGCATGGCCTGCTTGTTTCTCGTTGCCTTTTCTATTTTTTTGTTCTTTTTTTGTTTTTGTTTTGCTTTGTCTTTTGTTTTTGTTTTTCTGAGATAGGATCTTGCTGTGTCCTCCAAACTGGCCTTGAACTCAACTGTATAGCCCACACTGGCCACAGACCTCATAGCCTCCTGAGTGCTCGTATTTCAAACATGTGCCACCATGCCTAGCTTTCATTGCTTTCAAACAGCTTCACATGCATTTCTGTCGCAGGATTTCTGTTTGGACTATAACCATGGTGTTCCTTTCAAAATTTTTTCCCTCTTTTTTTCCCCACTTTTATTTTATTTTTATTATTTTTTTGAACACAGGGTCTTGCTCTGTAGTCCAGGCTGGCCTTGAACTCACTATGTAGCCCAGGCTGGTCTCAAACTCACAGTGATCCTGCTGCCTCAGCCTCCCTAGTGCTGGGACCTCACTTAAGTCCTCTGCGCCGCAGGGTCCCCTCATCACAGGGCCATGTGAGCTTCAAGAAAGACTGGGCACCACCATGGGAAGAGGGGGTGGCAGGCAAGGTTAACAGAGGCTGTTCAGGAAGTGGTGCCCACACGCACCACCTCACAGGCCAGGCCGGGGCTTCCTGCAGTGAGAGCTGCACAGTGAGGCTGCTGCCAGTCAGCCTCCCACCGTGTCCCATGGTGTTCAGAGGGCATCCTAACACGCCAAGTAACCTTTTATAAAAAACCTGTAAGCATTTGAAAATACCAGTAGCAGATGTTTTATTATGTTGCATATTTTATATCCAATTTATTTTTCCATTTAAATTAGTAGTTCCTTACATTTTTGTTAAGATTATCTAATTAAGCGGGAACAAGGCCTTACCATATCCGATAACTAATAAAGGGATGATGGTAATTGCTTGAGAAGTATTAGGCATTGGTATTCATATTTTATGCCTTTCCTAAAAAATCAAATAAGATCCAAAATAACCTTTGAGTTGAAAGAGGAAATCAGTAGGCATTTGTTCACACATCATGGTTTTAGTGTAACACACCTGTTTGTAATCACTTTTGCTATTTTAGAAATATCCTGGGCAAGTCATACTCAAGTCAACCAGGTTACGACTGGCTCATGCAAGGAGGAGGAGCGCAGCGAGCCCCGTGCGCCCGGAGGAGCAGTGCGACTCTGCGCCAGGGCTGCTGACGGGGGAGCCCGCCGAGCAGGAGGGAGGCCTCAGCCAGCCTGGGCCCCCACAGACGGCAGCACCCCAGGGACTCCAGAGCCTCGCCCAACTTGAAGACTCTTCACTAGCGCAACTTGAAGCTGCGTCATTACCTCTCAGTGGGGTCACCTCTGAACCACCTCCCCCTGCATCTCTTCCACTTCTGAATAGTAATGACCTCACACCGCCTTCTGTCACCGCATGTCCACCACCACCCCTGGTTCCTCCCACGTCGCCGCCCCCGCCGCCACCCCCTCCGCCTCTGCCTGTTGCGAAGGACAGTGCTGTCACCGCAGAGACACTGGAGACGGGGCCGCCCAGGAAGGATGGGACCGAGAAGAGGATCCCGAAGTCGGCCAGCGCCCCCTCAGCACACCTCTTTGACAGCAGCCAGCTGCTCAGTGCCCGGAGAAAGCTCAGGAAGACTGCGGAAGGCTTGCAGAGGAGGAGAGGTGAGCTACGCAGACGTTCGCGTGACCACTAGACACAGCCACAGCTACACAGAGCTCAAGACATTAATTGATAGCACATGGGTCTCAAGGTCCCAGCAGAGGAGAATTCTTAACAGCCCGCAGCAACAAATACGTACAGACACACAGATGTGGGCCATGACGAGTCATTACTGTGTTTATGTTTTGTGACATATGGCATTTGACCTATTTGGTGATGGTTCCTTTTGTTCTGTAGAGAAAATCTGATTTTAAAACAAGGAAATAAAGTACTATGGGATGGGAGTGTGGCTTAGCAGTGGAGCCCTTGCCTGGCATGTGTGAGGTATGTTCACTCCCCAGAACTAGTGAGGAGGGGGAAGAATACTCAGGGAAGTATCAAAAGAGCCAGGCAAGGTGGCGCACAGTAACCCTCATTCTCTGGGAGGCTGAGACAGGAGGGCAGCAAGTTTGAGCCCAACCTGGGCAGTGTAGTGAGACCCTGTCTCAAAATAGAAAATGTAAACGGGCTAGGAGTGCAGCTCAGTGCGCAGGCCCTGGGTTCTGTCCCTAGAACCATGGTGGGGGTGGTGGAGAAACATTAGCAGGGTCATGTAACATTTGGTCACATTTTGGTATTAAGTACTTTATTATAGTCTTTGTATAAAAAGGCAAAGAATGGAGAGAATATGTGTAATTTATTGCTTGTCAGATAGGCTTCAGTAAAGTTATTTCCAAAAATAACAGAGAAGGATCTCCTGACCTTTGAGGAGCTTTCAGTTTACTCAGGACAAATTCATATAAAGCAGTTTGCATCTTAATATTTTAATTGGAGAGAACGTTCTATAAAATATTTCTTACCACAATCTGAGTAAAACTTCAAAGCACAATCAGCACAGTGAGCGAATGTTCAGTTTTTCTGGGTAAAAGTCTGACCCAGGGCCGGTGAGATGGCTCAGCGGCGTAAGCGCCTGCCTTGCAAGTGCAAAGGCCTGAGTTCGACTCCCGGAACCCACATACGAAAAAGGGGCCGGTGATATCGCTCAGCGGCACGGGTGCCTGTTGGCGCGCAAGGTCCTGAGGTCGTCCCCCCGGTACCCAAAAAAAAAAAAAAAAAAAAAAAAGTCTGACCCAGTCACTGTCCAAACAGGAAAGTCCCCCCAGTCCTGCTGAGACTGCCCCCACCTCAGCCTGCGCACTGCTCTGCTCTGGGAAGATGGCGGAGGAGCAGCAGTGCCTGCCCTCTGATTTGCCAGGAGTTTTTAAATGAGGACAGAGCAGGGTCCCTTCTGCCCTGACAGCCTCTGCCCACAGTTGCTGGCTCATTTTGTAGCTGGTGTTTCCACATCCGGGTTACTGTAGTCCAGAATGCCAGTGGTCACGGAGTTTGACTTGAAGCACAATCCTAACTGTGATTGTTCTGTTTCATTTTCCAAAGTGAGCTCGCCCATGGACGAGGTGCTAGCATCCTTGAAGCGTGGTAGTTTTCACCTGAAAAAGGTTGAACAACGAACTCTGCCTCCTTTTCCTGATGAAGATGATAGTAATAATATCTTGGCACAAATAAGGAAAGGGGTCAAATTGAAGAAGGTACAAAAGGAAGCTTTGAGAGAGTCTTTCACACTGCTGCCCGACACAGACCCGCTAACACGGAGCATCCATGAAGCTCTGAGAAGGATTAAAGAAGCATCCCCTGAGTCGGAGGACGAGGAGGAGGCCTTGCCCTGCACGGACTGGGAGAACTGACAAGTAAATGGCACGCTGCCTTCGGTAGCATTCAGTAGTAGTGTTTATATTGGTTGATGATGTCTGGTATTTCTTCTCGAGTCTGAGAGGCCCATTGGAATTAAACAGAACTGTAGCATGGATCATAGATTTATAAATTTCAGATTTTTTTTTTTTAATGTGGGTACCGGGAGTCGACCTCAGGACCTCGCGCTTGCCAGCAGGCGCTTGTGCAGCTAAGCGATATCACTGGCCCTCTTTTTGACTTTATATGGGTTCCTGGAGTTGAACTCAGGACCTCGCACTTGCCGGGCAGATGCTTATGCCACTGAGCCATCTCACTGGCCCTAAATTTCAGATCTTAATTCTGTAGTTTACTGAAACTAATAGAACACAGAAAGCACTTTTTAAGGACTATTTATGGGTAAATGTTGTTTTTTATATTTTGCTTATTAAGAACTTCTACAGTACAGCTGTATTCCAACCAAAGGGACAGTCTCACTCTTGCCTTAAACAAAAAAAAGCTTTTTTAACTGAAGTACTTCACTTACACATTTTGAGTTTTGATGTCTTAGCTACCTGCAAAGTAGTTTTCTAAAATCAGTCTAGTAAATTTGTTGCATTCTCTGATTATGTAGCTTTCTTTTCTTTTTCTTTTTTTTTTTTTTTTGTTTTTTTCTTGTCTTTTTGAGACTGGGTTTCGCTATGCAGTTCAGGCTGGCCTTGAACCCACTTTGTAGCCCAGGCTGTCTTCAAACTCTCAGCCATCCTCCTGCCTCAGCCTCCCGAGTGCTGGAATTACAGGCATGCGCCACCATGCCCAGCTGGTTATGTAGCTTTCTAAACCTTTAAAACTACTCTAGTGTACCACAGTTACTGCATTGTCTACATACATTTGAGGCTGTGGTTCACAAGTGTAGGAGACTTGCATATATGATCTTGAGGTTCTGTGTGTGCTAACGTTATCTTTGCTTGCACGCGTGGCATTCCTTTTAATAAGCTAGCTACAGTATGTAAAGTGGCACACATTATAGAATCAGCACAGATACCACAAGCTATAAATGCAGTGGTGCGTAGGATGGGTACTGATCACAGCTAAAATGCAGTGTCCTGGGCAGACGTGTTCTTGTTATTCTGGAGGGAAACACAGGGTGTTCTAACTCACTGGTTAACACTGTGATTCTTAACAGTATTTATTCTAAGAGCTACCCTGGGACTTGTTAAAAATGAGCATTTCTGGCTTTGAGAGATTCTAAGATGATATATATGCAGACACAACTGGATTTTGAAGACTTGGAACAAAAAATATAAATTACGTCAGTTTTTAAATACTGATTACATTCTGCACAGTATTATTTGGCTATATCAGTATTATTTGGTCTCATGTTTCCTTTGGGCATAGGTCCATCAGGAAACCGGCCCTCTAGTACCTCTCCACCTGCCGCACCCCACTGACATCTGCACCACTCTTAACACAGTAAAAATCACGCCCTTCTTGGTCCGTGTCACCTCCCTGTGATTCCTCCTGGGGTCAATACTACTACTCTCCAGTAATACTTTGGTCAGTGCTGTTGCATATAGAAGGCTTCATTATAATCACTTTATATGGCTTTCTGTTTTTGGACCCCAAAATAATTTGAAACTCTGCTTATCCATACGACACTGTGCTTTGTAGAGGAGCACACACGTGTGTATGTGTGTGTCTACTTCGTATGTAGATCGTTTCCCACTTCACATTTCTTGCTGCTTACTGCGTTACCTCCTCCTGCTTATAGCTTTTCAGGTTGCTGCTTAAGCCTGCATACTGTTTTGGCATTGATGGGTTAATTCCACAGCTGAGCCTTCGAGTATATGTGTACAGTGTTCAGTTCCTGCCGTGGCCTACTCCGGGCACACTCGGCCAGCACGGCCGTGTCTTCCTCTCCCCCCACAGAAGGGTTTCCACGGCTGCTGGACGCGTGGTCAGTGTTACTCTGGAGCACTGAGCAGCGTGTGTGGGCGTGCCGCTTCGCAGGCTGCTCACATCTCTTCGGAGGTGTGGGTGCCCGTCTGTGGCGGTGTGTTGTGCAGTAGCGCAGAAGGTTAGGTGCCTGCAGACTCACTCTGTAAGGACCGAGCGAACCGGGGCTACGTAGCTGTGCCGGCCAACTCGGGTGGTGGGTTATTGCTTTGTGATTGGAGAATAACCGTCAAAGGCTCCTATTTTACAGCTGTAGTTTGTATTTCTAGTGTTGAAGATTTTAAACTTTTACGTGCTTTTAGACATCTAGTTTGTCGAGACTTGTGAAGTGCAGAGGGGAGGGTCCAGGCTGGGGTTCCTGCTTGAGGCCCCAGCACTGAGCGAACCAGGGAATGGCAGGACAGGTAACAGTGCTCCTCCTCCTCCTCCCCTGCCCCCTCCCCCTCGTCCTCCTCCTCCGCATCCTTGTCCTCCTCGGGTTGTAGACACGAGGAAGTGCATTTAGTTATAGACTGTAACTGCTTTCCATGGTGATTGCTGTGGGATTATTCTTAAAATTAAGTAACAACGCTGTGCCTTAGAAATACAGTGTGAGTCACATTAAAGTAAAAAGGAACATGTGAAATTGATTTTACTAATACTTTACTTGACACAGAGAAGCCAAAATAGTACCTTGTAACATGCAACCTATGTAGAATCCACGTGCTGTTGGGTTTTCCTCACTCTCACTCCTGCTCCCGTGTCCACCCCTGAATGGAGCCTGGGGCCTGACCTTACATACGCAGCAGTGGCTCTCACACGAGTGCCGCCCCAGCCCACCCAGCTCTGTGGGAGTGTGAAGTCTTCAAAATCCAGGTCTGCTTCTCAGTGCGGTCCTTACTTGACATTTACTAATAGCATTTCTCAGTTTAGATGTATTTCATGGTAAAGTGAAATGTCCCACCAAAACAAGAATTTATTTCTTGGGAAAATATTTTATGTGGTTTGAGATGCTAAATTTAAATCAAGCTAAGAAATGTGATCTGTCATTCACGCCACATTTCAGGTGCCCAGTAGCCGTATGTTGTAGCCATAGTCTGTTCAGGTGTGTGTCTGTTGCCATTTGATAGGTAGGTCTTTCATATGTGTATTCCTATGCTTGGGTAAGCTCATATAGCTTGTTTTTTTGTGTGTGTGTGTGTGTGGGTACCGGGAGGTCGACCTCAGGACCTCGAGCGCCAGCAGGCGCCCGTGCCGCTGAGCGATATCACTGGCCCCTTTTTCGTATGTGGGTTCCGGGAGTCGAACTCAGGCCCTCACGCTTGCTGGGCAGGCGCCTAAGCCGCTGAGCCATCTCACCGGCCCCAAAGCTCATATAGCTTAACATAGTACTTTGAATAATAAAACAGTCCTGGTAAACTGTTGATTTTTTTAAAAAAGTTGATTGATTGATTGAGACATGGTCTTGCTATGTAGTTCATGCCGACCTTGAATTGTCTATGTAGTCCAGGCTGGCCTTGAACTTGCAGTGATCTTCCTGCTTCAGCATCCCAAGCACTGGGATTATCATTGTGTGCCCCTGCGCCCAGCTTAAAGTATTGATTTAAAGACTGTTTTTTATCCTGTCCCCTAAATGTCATTAAAACAAAATGGGCCAGGCATGGTGGCGCATGCCTGTAATCCCCAGCACTCAGGAGGCTGAGGCAGGAGGATCATCGAAAGTTTGAGGCCAGCCTTGGGCTATAAGTGACGTCAAGGGCAGTCTGGACTACTTAGTGAGACCCTGTTCCGAAAAAATGAAAACAGTCTCTGAATTTTAAAGATACCATTTAATAGTTCTTACCCTGCTGGCAGTTCATAGGGTGCATATATTAGATTGAATTTATTCCTTAATAAGTTTTAACATATTAGGAAAAAGGAATAAAAATGAAAGTGATGGGCCGGTGAGATGGCTCAGCAGCGTAAGCGCCTGCCTGGCCAGCGCGAGGGCCCGAGTTCGACTCCTGGAACCCACATACGAAAAAGGGGCCGGTGATATCGCTCAGCGGCACGGGCGCCTGCTGGCGCGCGAGGTCCTGAGGTCGACCCCCGCTACCCACCCAAAAAAAAAAAAAGAAAGAAAATGATTGTAACAACTTTTTAAATGATCAAAATCTGTATTAAATTTTTTTCTTTACAAACATGTCCTTTTTTAAAGGGCCTCCTGTATAAGCTGCTGTATAAATGGGCACTTAAAGATAGAAGCCCGCATTTGCCCTGGATGTCGCAGAGGGTAGGAGGGCACATGCAGACACACTGTCTTTGAAAAGAGGCATTTTTTAATACACTTCATTATTTTGTTTCAGACAGGTGATTGAGAGAAGAAAACTGTCTACAGATGAAGATTGGTTCTGATTCTTTTGGATAACAGCAGTATAAGCAGTTTGTCCCTCAGTTGGATTCCATTTGATCCAGAGTGTGTTGGCTCAAGTGCTGTGAAAACAAAACGAAGTGCAACTGGCGGTTTCTCCCCAGTCCTCCCAGCAGACGGTGGGGAGCGCGTGAGGCGTGCGGCGCTCCTGGCCGCCTTGAAGAGCAGGCTTCTCTTCCACCACCCTGCGTGCCCTGTGGCGCCAGTTCCGCTCAGGTCACTGTGAACTGGGAGCACACTGGGCCGACCAAGCCTGCTGGAGCTGTTTGGAGACTGCTTTGTGATCATCTTGAGCGCACTGAAAGACACTGCCGAAAATACAGAGCTCCTTCCAGACCAGCTACAGAAATGTGCGAGGCTCGGAAGAAGAGTTGCTGGGCGCGCTAGAGGTCAGAAAGTGAATGCAAATCAGATGGAAACGCACTTAAAGTTTTTACATTATTCTTCTCCAAAAGAATCTCCATAAAGATATTCACCATCTGAAAAGCCAATGGAGATACACCTATTGTGTGTACCACGACATTTAATAAGGCATATTTTTAGAAGGCCACACAGTCTTACTTATACTTTGTAAGGGTTTGAAGTTAAGATTTCCATGCTTTTAAATAGCTTTTCATAATTCTGGATTTATAATAGTTTGAATTTTATGTGTATCATTTATGAGAAGCAATACTTCATGATTTGATAATATTTCAAATTATTTTTAGTCTTTTGTTTGAACTATTGCTTGATCACTGTAACTCATGACTTTCCTATTGAGAATCAGAAATCAAGATTCAGTAATAGGGATACAGATCTTAACTGTTTTTATCATGCACCATTTTTAAGTTTTTATTTTGCTCCACAGTGAAAAGTGTGTGCTCCACAAAGATGCAGAAGGTAGACCATCAGAAAAGCTTCGGCTGCATTTCTCCAAATGTTTTGAATGGAACTTTGGAGAGAGCCCTTATTGTTGTCAAAGAATTTTAAACATACGCAGCTCTAGGTTTGTTGTAAGGAGGCTGGAGGATACCTCTGTGTGAATGGAGTTGTCATGGATCGTCAGCAGGATTGTCATGGGCTTGCACGAAGGTAGATGTGTGTACGTAGTTTACGGCGTTCTGTGGAGTGTGATTCTGCACGAGACAGGTCGTGGACTTCATACGGCGGGGGAGTTAGGATTGAAGTGTGAGAACTTTACTATCTTAGAAGGCAAAACTCTGGCCTGACCCCAGAAAGCAGAACGAAAGTCAGAGTTCCTCAGTGTATTGTTTTCCTGGAGAACAAATGCTCACATTCTTGACAGTTTTAAATGTTATTTTCTTTAAAATAGTTGTGGAGAAATATTCTGACAAGAGTTCTGTAAGACAGTCTTTTTGCTTAAATGTCAGTCATGTTTATTGATGAGAGTAGGAGCTTCCTGTACAGCATTTCCAACACTGAGTTCCATCCCAGCATAATTCACACATCTGCTCTGGGAAGATCAGAAATATAAGTCTAATACACAGACTCCGGCCCAAGATGAGAGGGTGGGTGGGCGTCCTTGTATAACTTTAATAAAGCACTAAAGCATGGTTTTTTAACCCAAAGAACCACTTGTTAGAATGTTAATATATTTGGAAATTTTTAAAGTAAATTTAGAAACTTTTAGTAAAAATCATGTATTGATTTTATGCATCCAATTTTGCATGGATTCCATATCCAGATTTTTGGATGCTTGTTCATAACTTGTTTTATTCATTTATTTCAACTTTAGAAGAAAATACAGAATTAACAAAAAACCCTGGAAGCTTCCCATGTTGAGAGAAAATTGCTGCCATTTAGTGTTACCCTGGGATTCTGTATAAAACAGCTCACTTAAAAATATCTGTTGCTCGGTTGCCCCACACCAGCAGACACCAGAGTTGTGCAGGGCACTGTCAGCTCTGAGAGGACCAAGGGAGCTCCCTCCCGCAGCAGTGCGGGGGGAGGGGCTCCCCAGCACGCACACTTCCTGCCTTAGGGTTCAGCTCTTTGGGCTGGGGTGTCGGGTCCTGGCCCCTAAGTGCAAAGCCCTGGGTTCAGCCCCCAGCACTGGGTGTGTGGTGGGGGAATCCGCTTTCCTTGTTCTACAGAATTATGCGTTACGGTAGGACATGCCTTTGGAGTCATTCATAAATTATGTTAAAATATCTAGTGACTAGGGACCACTTGTCCATCAAGGTGAGGTTACTAGTTGAACCTTATGATTTTCAAGGCAGTTTCAGGACCACGCAAAGCGTGTGAGGGTGTTCGTTTTCCCCGCCCCTGTGAGGATCTTTGGCTTTAATAGTAAGTTTGTGTATGTTTGGTTTTGTGGCACTTACAGATGAGCCGGTTTCCGTTTCCCTAGGGCTCAGAATATTTGACCCTTCTGTTTATGTTAAGGTATCATTTGTGTATCCACAAACAGCTGCTTGCTCTTACCGAGTCAACTTAGAAATCAGTTTGCCAATCTGGTCTTGATGGCAGTACATATAAAATGGGAAACCAAGGAGACTGTGGCCTGAGGATGCTCTGAGGTGAGTGCTGTTGCTCACTTGAGTGTCGGTAGCAGCCCAGTGTGTCCGCAGAGCAGCATGGCACGGACGGGAGCGGCCCCCCTGGCTTACGCCTGAGCTGCTGTCTGTCAGCGGTGTGAGGAGACGCTTGGCTGGTGAGGATTTTAAAGGATGAACCGTTGCCTGTCTTGTTTCTTTGAAGTGTGTTACAGGCTTATGAAGTTTCTGAGCAGCATAAAAACAATTCCTTAGTTCTTCGCTGTGAAACTGAAGCATTCTACGAAATGCAGTTTTGTGGGTCCCAGCAGACGCAGCTGTGCCCACGGCGCAGTATTGCGCAGAGGACGTGTAGATGGAGCCTTCCCCATTGCAAGAACGCTGTCATTTCCTCTGCGTTTGGGTTGGGGAGATCCTTGTTTCTCCAGAGTTGAACTAGGATTTGGCACCATATAGCATGGCCACGTTATACCATAAAAATGTGTTACATGGTAAAGCATACTTCAGCCATTATCAAACGAATGGGCAGCACCTTTCATATGAAATGGGGTCAGAATACAGTTAATACACTTAATTTTATACATTCCCTGTGACTAGTTTCAAATTATATTTACTGAGTGTGTTTTATTAATTTAAATCAATGCTTTTAGCCTAAAGAAAATTTTTTGTACACACATGAGTTTTCAGCTTTATTATCTAAATAAGTATTATGCACGTAACACCAGACACCAACCTATAAAGTAGTACTGCTGGGTCCTTTACCAGGCCTGTCAGGGAGCTGGAATTTCTTACGCTTTATCAGGTTATTTGTACAAAAAAAACCAAACAACTGTAAAACATTTCAGAGTGCTGCAGACAGCTTGTTAAAATGCAGCTGTTTGATAATGAAAGCAGAGACCTGTAGTTTTACCTAATTCTTGCACTGAGTATAAATAATATAAAGTGAGTTGTGAACAGATTTTATTTCCCAGTTATTGCTTAGCATAGAAAAAAAGAGCTGTGCTTCGTGTGAGAGGACGGGGCGAGCTCACGGACAGGGCGAGAGGCGGGAGCCTTCCGCAGGCGCGGTGCGCGCCGGCGCTGCTGAGCGGCGAGCGAGGCGCCTCCACCTCGGCACACTGCGCTGTTTTTATCCTATAAACATAGTGTAACTTAAAAAGTTTTTCCTGCAAAATGAGTTTATACTGTTGCCTAAACTATCATGTTTGTAAGCAGAGTTTGTCGAGGACAGAGTGTGTATGTGTGTGCACACATTAAATGTTTGCCCCTTTAATTATTTCAAAGATGTGTTGTTCTAAAATTTTGTTGCCCAGAGTAAATGTACAACTTACATTTGCATTTGTAGGATGTAATTCCAAGTGCGGAGCTGTTGCCCGCTTCTGCAGTTACGATGCCACCGTAAGGCGCATGCGTGGAAAATACCTCGGAGATCGACATGTTAGAGAGTTCTGGATGTTAGGTCACACTGAACCTCAAAGAAGTCATGTTTTGAGAGTTAGGGGAAGTTTGTTTTTGTTCTTTCAGATTCATTTACAACAAAGAGCGACGGCTGGGGAAGTTAGAGTGTGTAGGAAAGATGAAAAGTGATGTTTAGATGAAAAGAGTGGACGTTGGGTAATAGAGTTGAGTTTTAATGGGCTTTTTTTTTTTTAACTTGCATGTTCTCTGGTTAACTATCAAAGAGTATTGCTAGTTATTCCAGCTTCCCCAGTACTCATTATTTCTAAGAAGTCTCCATAATCACCAGGTGGCATTTCCAAGACTGGCAGACAGTGCAGCTCAGTGACTTCTGGCTTCTGCGACAGTGACAGCACTCCGCTGGCTCACGGGGTTTCTCACTGTGCTGCGTTTTTTGCCAAGCGTGGGGCCAGATGCGTAGTTTATGACGAGTAAAGGCTGCAGATCATTTTGCATGAATAAAGTCCCTTAGAACTAATGAAACTGATGTGTTTCTGTCCAATCTGGGTAAATGAAAATTGCGCTGGCGAACTGACTCACCACTTACTAGCTTTGTGCAATACTCTAAAGATAGAAGCAGAAACACGAGCACTATGTGCTTGGCTTTGTGGATGGCTTTCTCACCATGACGTTAAATGGACAGCGCGTAGTGGATTGTAAATGCACCTCCTACGGATTTACAAGAAACACGCTCAATTAACATTATAAAGTATTAAAAGTACAAAGAAAACACTAAGCAAGCATTTATAGCAATACTATGAAATCTAAAATAATTGTTTTAACTGTTGCCTTTTGCTCATTAGTGCAAATTTTCTGCGTTGTAGTTACTGTATTGCTTTGTATTTAATGTTTTTTACACCTGACTTCAGAGTTAAGTACTTGTCCACCAAGTATTGCAATCACCGTTCTCTTATTGTACATGCAATGTAATAACTTACAGTTTTGGTGCTTAACAATATTCCTGTTTTTCTTTAATAAAGGGTATTTATTTGAACTAACCTGGCTGTGCTTGTTTAAAACGGCTTTGTTTGTAGATGTTCTGAGTAGGAGGTGCCCAGCAACTCTTGCTCTTTGTAATGAGGGGGGACAGGACCCAGGGGCTGTCACCCTGTACCGGGGCTCTTCCTGAGCACTGGTAAGAATTTTTTTTTTTTTTTTTTTTTTTTTTTTTTGTGGGCACCGGGGGGTCGACCTCAGGACCTCGTGTGCCAGCAGGTTCCCGTGCCACTGAGCGATATCACCGGCCCTTTTTTCGTATGTGGGTTCCGGGAGTCGAACTCGGGCCCTCGCGCTTGCCGGGCAGGCGCTTATGCCGCTGAGCCGTGTCACTGGCCCTGGTAAGAATATTTAACAGCAGCTTTATTTGTGTTAGTCACCCCCTCATTCATTGCCATTTGTGTAAATATATGCAAAATTTGGAAATACTGATTTCCAAAATGGAAAAATTTTTAAATACACTAAAACCTTGGTTTGTTGCACAGTTCATTCCAGAAACATGATTATAATCCAAAGCCCCTGTATATAGCAAAGTGAATTTCCCTGTAAGAAATAATGGAAACTCAGATGATTTGTTTATGTGAAATATTCACATAAAAATGATTACAATACTGTAATATAATGCAAAATCATAAAATACAAAATATAAAGAAAAAACTACCCTGCACTTATTTGAAAACCTTTGTGGCTGGTGTAGGGGAGATAAGAGAGGAGGGTTACTGTGTAGAACGACGTCACCGTTACTAACGGAATCTGTCTAGCGGCTCAATGGAATCTCTCTTTTCATGCCACTCTAACAAGGGACCTATCCAGTGACACTTGCTTTTGCCTCCTTTTGAGGGTTTCGTGGAAATGTGACCTGCGTTAAACAGATTCGTCGCTTCACTGCTGCAGCCTTGTTCAAGTAGTGCTTTCCCACAGAACTCTGCCGTTTCCCACATTTCCCACGTCTCCCTGATCTCATTTGCTGTGAGGGACCCTCCGCCCTCTCCTCCTCTCAGACGAGCTCTCCTCCGTAACCTCTTGCTGTTGGGGGACCATCACCCACCAGCCTGTGACGAGGAAGAAGAATCAGCGCAGTTGTGATGGTGTGACATTCGGTGCTACACACTAGTATTGCAAGACTTAAGTTATCAAGTCATTTATCAAGTTAAAATCTTTTAGAGATGTTCGCTGGTCTGCAGAATGGGTTACAGTGTCATATTGACTTAATGGGTTACCTGCAACACAAGCTTTTACTGTCCAGTACTTTCAGTAATCAGATGATATAAATTGGGGGAGACCATGAGATTCACACACATGAAACTACTGCGTGGGGCCAGCAGACACTGGCTGTATCTTGTCAGAATAAAACCAAGAACAACCGTGAAGCTTTCAGGAGCACCACGTGACTGATTCCACCCAAGGAAACAAGCAGCTGCAGTGTGGGTTTTTGCCCAAGGCAGGTAAGCCTGTGAAAGTTGCTTGCCTCTCTCTGCCTCTGTGTGGAGCAAGGGATTGAACCCAGGGGCTTGACACTGAGCTGCGTCCCCAGCTCATTTTTATTTTTGAGACAGGGTCTAGCTAAATTGCCTGGGCTGAGCTTGAACTGGCCATTGTCCTGCCTGTCTCCTAGAGCACTGGGATAACAGGCGTGCACGGCCGTGCCTGGCTTCAACCTTGCTCTTGTAGCAAACAAATCTCATCACTACACAGTAGAAGTTGTAGAGAAGAGAAGGCTTCCCTCGTCACTTTCACCATGGTATCAGAGCTGCTACCACTGCAGTTAGGCAAGAACGTGGTAAAGTGTAAGGACGGCGAGAAGGAAGACAGCAGACTGCTGCGCAAGCTCGTGTATGTGCCAAGTCCAAGAGTATCACTTGCCAGAATCAAGATTCAGTAAGCTTGATAAAAATTGAAGTATTAACTGGTTTCTATATATTAGTAACAGTTAAAAGTTAAACTTTACAACACTGACAAATCAATGCAAAGAAGACGATGCGTGAGACCCGAACCAGCAATTCAGAGGAGAGACCATGCTGGCCAGTGTCCGCGGGAAAATCCCGTCTCCTTAGTAACAAGGAGCGCGGAATCAAAAGATACACCCCAGGAATGCGCGACACCTTCAAGCGGGCGGAGACGTGGAGAACACGTCGCTGCTAACGTCGCTCAGCGCAGCGCGCACGCCGCAGGCGCTCACCTGCGTGCGGCCAGCTCGAGGCAGGGCAGAGCGCTGCGGAGCGGGCGGCCCGGGCGGGCCTCGCTGACCCGGGCTGCGCAGCAAGAAGCCGAGGGACTTCCAGCCGCGTAAGTTACAGCCGGCAAAACTAAGCCAGGGATGTTATTTCGGTAGTAGAACTGCAGAAAAGCAAGGCGACACCGAACATAACAGGATCGTGGCACCGCGGGGAAGGGCAGTGGGGACAGGCGGGCCACCCAGCACCACATCCACCAGGGCAGGCTCGGGCCTCGCTCACAGCGAGCAGCGCCCGTGCTGATGTTTGTGCACCGGGCCTGTGTCTCCGTGGTTTTCCGAATAAGTATTAATTTCAGAGCTGCTTTTCTCTTTTATTTTTTAGAGTTCTAGAAGTTGCCTCCGGAATTCAGTAGCCAACTTTATTTTCTCTGCAAAATAATTTGCACGCTTGCTCTACAGAGCGATGAGAACCGTATCATTAGCACCGTTCATTTCCCCTTTAGCTGGCAGAAGTCTGAGTCAAACGCAGGCCCCAGCCGAAAACCAAAGTGGTCTCGGACCCGGCGCACCGCTCCCGCGCCTTCCCGCCCGCGCTCTGTGAGCGCAGTTCCCTCATCCAGGTATTTTGTGCCTTCCGCCCTTTGGAGAAGTAGGTGGGGAATTTTAAAACCTTAAAACAAAGCCCGGCGCCACTGGGGTGAGGACGGCAGTGCAGCTGGGTGGCAGGCAGAGCCCGGGCCCATGAGTGTGACTCCCTGGTTCAGTCTCGTACCCGCACACGCACACGCACACGCACGGCATGTGGACTCGGGCAAGTTAATTCTCTGCCTCTGTCCATCTGTAAAGTGCGGCGACCGTGGTGGTAGCGTGGAGCGTGTCACAGGGAAGCCGAAGCTGTCCCCTCCTGAAGGACCGATGCCTGGTTACCCTCGGGAAGAGCTGGGTAGTTTTGAATCAAAAACATCTGCGACGAGAACAGATGCCCCTGGACAAGTCTAAAAACCTTACCTACAAGGTGTGACCAAAGCATATGGTGAATGTTTAAATTTTAAAACTTTACTGCAATGAAAGACACGTGCCATGACTCCCCCTGGGAATCCTCCTCTCTTCAAATAGCTCTTGCTCTGGCACTTTCTGAAGCAGCTCTGGAGTCTTCTTGGTGTCTTTAGTTGCAGGGTCACGCCCGCCTTCATTTCCTGAATCCATTCATAGTCTTTTCTTCTTTTTCCTTCCTTTTTTTTTTTTTTTTTTTTTTGGAAGCAGGGTCTTGTTATTGTAGCCCAGGCTGGCCTTGAACTCTCAGCCATCCTCCTGCCTCAGCCTCCTGAGTGCTGGGATTACAGGCGTGCACCACGGAGCCCAACCATAGTTTTTGATCACACCAAGACCAAACGTTTATGGCAGTTTCTGTAAATAACTGCGGAGTGCTCCTGACCCACCTTCCTCACCAGAACGTGCACTGTGACTTCTACCTTGTCCCCGAAGTCAAAATGACCCCAAAAGACTACAGTATCTTTAGTTTCAGGGTCACGCCTGCCTCCATTTCCTGAATCCATTCAAACTGGTGGTCTCTCGGGGTCATTTTGACTTCGGGGACAAGCTAGAAGTCACGGTGCACGTTCTGGTGAGGAAGGTGGGTCAGGAGCACTCCGCAGTTATTTACAGAAACTGCCATAAACGTTTGGTCTTGGTGTGATCAAAAACTATGGTTGGGGGCCGGTGAGATGGCTCAGCGGCGTAAGCGCCTGCCTTGCAAGCGCGAGGGCCTGAGTTCGACTCCCGGATCCCACATACGAAAAAGGGGCCGGTGATATCGCTCAGCGGCACGGGCGCCTGTTGGCGCGCGAGGTCCTGAGGTCGTTCCCCCGGTACCCACAAAAAAAAAAAAAAAAAAACTATGGTTGGGCTCCGTGGTGCACGCCTGTAATCCCAGCACTCAGGAGGCTGAGGCAGGAGGATGGCTGAGAGTTCAAGGCCAGCCTGGGCTACAATAGCAAGACCCTGCTTCCAAAAAAAAAAAAAAAAGAAAAAGAAAGAAAGACAAAGAAGAAAAAGACTATAAAACTATGGCGGATAATAAATGTAAAAACCTTATTACTGCAAATGACACATTGCCATTACTCCCCTTGCTTTGGACACACTGGTCTTGTCAATGTGTCTTTTAATATAATGCTTTTTTAAAACATAGTGTTGGGGACGGGTGAGATGGCTCAGCGGTGTAAGTGCCTGCCTGGCAAGCGCGAGGGCCCAAGTTCGACTCCCGGAACCCACATACGAAAAAGGGGCCGGTGATATCGCTCAGCGGCACGGGTGCCTGCTGGTGCGCGAGGTCCTGAGGTCGAACCCCGGTATCCACACACACAAAAATAAATAAATAAAAAACGTAGTGTTTCAGTCACCGCATGTACATTTCCTTTAACAGCAAGAATTCCTATAATTCATTCACATGTCACTAAACGTTATTGACTAGGTAACATTTTAGATTAATAGTAATAGAAATCCCTTACCTTCATGTTTAGTCTGTAGAAAGAAATGTGTGCAACTGAGAAGTGCAGAATTTCTATGTTCTGGCTGATTGTGACTATGACAGTCTCTGAATCAAACTGTCCCTGGTGGGGTAGAGCTCAGGGGCAGCGCACTTGGCTGGCAGCATGAGGCCCAGGCTGCGACACAAAACGGAGCCCGAAGGTGTAGTGGACAAGGACGGCCGTCCGTTCGCCAGTCAGTCAGTGCGGGGCTGGAGGGCGCCCGTCGATGCGCGAAGAACACCGCGGAGAGCGAGGGCTGAGCCGCGCGGGGCTGGGGCGCAGGCGGGCTCTGAGCCGCACCCCACACCCGTCCCCGCCGCCACTGCAGAGGCCCGTTCTGCCGACCCGACAGGCCGAGGAGGTCTGGGCTCCAAGCGCAGGGCGGGAGGCAGGCAGGGGCACTGCAGGATGAAGCAGAAGTCTCAGCACCTGGAGCCGGCGCCTCTCAGGGCTTGGCCAGGAGGAGCTGAGCTCCGGGTGAGAGGCGGGTGTGTGTGTGGGGGGGCTGACCTGAAGCTACCCTTCCCCCTGGGCTCCAGTGTCACACAGGACAGGAACCAGCTGCTTACAGTCACAGTGGCAGAAAAGTCCCTGCACAGCGCCAGAGAAAACACGTCCGGCACGGTGGCCAACACCTGTAATCCCAGCACCCAGGAGGCTGAGGCAGGAGGATTGATTGCTGTGAGTTTGAGTTCAGCCTGGGATACATGGTGAGTTCAAGGCCAGCCTGAACTATAGAGCAAAACCGCATCCTAGAAAACAAAAAAACTGCCGGGCGCAGTGGAGCATGCCTGTAATCCCAGCACTCAGGAGGCTGAGGCAGGAGGATCACTGCGAGTTGAGGCCTGCCTGGCTACACAGTGAGTTCAAGGTCAGCTTGAACTGCATAGCTCGACCCTGTCTCAAAGGAGGGGGGCAACAAAACCCTCAGGAAACCATTCAGGAATGGGGGGGAGTAAATTTTAAAAGAGAATCTTGGAAGAAGAATTGTATTCCCGCTCCTTAGGTAAACAAGCGCATTCTGGTACACAGTAATTAAACAGAAATTGAATAAGTACCCAATTCGGGTGCCCAGCGCCTCTGCCCTCAACGCGGAGGACTCAAGGTCATGGGCTCAGGAGCGGCTCTTTGTGGCGCCGGCCGCAGTCCTCGTCCTCCAGCCGGAGCCGCCGAGCCCCTCCGGCCCCGCGCCGCGTGGCCGCCCAGGGACAGCAGTGGCCGGGCCTCCCTGCGACTCCCCCGGGCCGCCACGCGGGCAGCAGTGCGCTCGCTGCACCGCGGTGACCCGGAGCCCCGCGCGGGCTCACTGCGGGCGCGGCCGGCTGGCTCTGGGTCGGGGCCGGCGGGACTGGGCCTCTGGAGAGGCCCGGTCCGCTCGGCTCGGTGACGCCGCAACCGCGCTCAAGAGCGCTCTCTGCAGCCCGCGGTCCCACTGCCACCGGGGACCGCGAAGAGCGACAGGCGACGCCCGAGAGACGCGTCCAGCGAGAACGGCCCGTTTCAAGCCGCAAATACTTCGATTCTGTCTTGCAAATGGAAGTGGGAACGGTACTGCGCACGGCCGTCCGACCACGCCCGGCTTTCAGGACCGCCGCCGTCCGGAAGGCACCTCGGGCCGCGGCTCGGCACCGACGCCTCCGCCGCAGGGCCGGCGCTGGCGCGGGGTGGAGGAAGCGCGGCCTCCGGCTGCGCGCGGCGGCTCCGGAGCAGGGGTCCTGGCCGGCTGCGGCCGGGCGAGCGCAGCACTTTCTGCCTCCGTTTCCTCCTCTGGGCCCTGAGCAGCGTCTCGGGTTCCCTCGGGGCTCCCGCCCGCGGCTGTGGGACGCCGCAGGCCGCGGCGGTGCTCACGGACCGTCTGGTTTCCGAGTGACACGGCGCCCAAACGGCCCGGAATCCACCCGAGGCGGCGGGCGGAGCGGCCGATGACACGGGCCTGGGCCGGGCCGCCAGCTCCTCTCGGGAATTCACCGGGCTGGGGCGGGACGGCGGCTCCGGTCCGGGCGACGCGGCGCTCGGCTCGGCGGGCTCCGCTCCAGCACAGGCGCGGTTCCCCCCCCAGAGTCGCCCAAGTGGCCCAGGCCCCTGCGTGTTCCGGGATGGCTCGTGTGGGTTCATCAACGTTTTTGACACCGTAGCCCCCAAACTTGTCTGCCGCCCATTATGCCTTTCTTTCAAGCCTCAGACTTAACCATCAACAACATACAAAAAATTTTCACCCCTAACTTGATTGAGAAATAACTCACATGTAAGCGACACCATTTTAAGTAGGTAAGGTGAAGTGTTGGGGTGTCGTTCAGTGGGAGGGGCTTGCCTCGCACGCGGGAGGCCCTGGCCTTGGCGGGGCGTCGTGCACACCGCGGGAGACCCGGGGCAGTGACGCGCACCTCCCGAGTGGCCTCGGCCCACCGCGTGCACTCAGCACAGTGAGATCCCGCGCGTGGCGCCTGCCCTGTTCACGGCTGAACAGTAATCCACGGAGCGGTGTGCATTCGTCCATCCCTTGATGAGGGATTAAGATCCACGCGCGCGTCTTCATG
Organism: Erethizon dorsatum; assembly: GCA_028451465.1. NCBI lineage: Eukaryota > Metazoa > Chordata > Mammalia > Rodentia > Erethizontidae > Erethizon > Erethizon dorsatum. The sequence goes on from CM051833.1 coordinate 116,254,604, forward strand.
CGGACATGTGTTTTAATTTTTCCTGAGTGAGCGGCTCAAGGTCGAATGGTGGACGTGTTCAATGAAAGCTCACAAAACTTCGAGGCCGCAGGCACAGCCTCACCCCGAGAGCTCCGCGTCGCCCTGGAGCCTCTGTTAACGCTGCTCCTGCTGAGTCTGGAGGAAGAGGCCATAACCAGTTACAGGCCACTTCCCTCATTCCCGGAGGAGACCAGAGCCGGGGAGGGAAGGCCCCTGCGCAAAACACGCAGGCCGCATCCGGGTCCGTGCGAACGCCTGGCACGGGCTGCTGGGCTGCTCGCGTCACCTGCGATCCTCTGGGCCCAAAGGCTGTCCCGGCTGGAGGTGACCCTGGCCGTCATTTATATCCCACACATCTTCTCCCCCCAGCCGCCCCGCGATGACACTCACCTGTGGCGAGGAAGAACCCGGAGCACGCAGCACGGAGCACGGAGTCCGCAGCCCGGAGCCGGAGCACGGAGCCCGCAGCACGGAGCCCAGAGCATGGAGCCCGCAGCACGGAGCCCAGAGCATGGAGCCCGGAGCCCGCAGCACGGAGCCCGCAGCACGGAGCACGGAGCCCAGAGCATGGAGCCCGGAGCCCTCAGCACGGAGCCCAGAGCATGGAGCCCGGAGCCCTCAGCACGGAGCCCAGAGCATGGAGCCCGGAGCCCGCAGCACGGAGCCCAGAGCATGGAGCCCGGAGTCCGCAGCACGGAGCCCGCAGCACGGAGCCCAGAGCATGGAGCCCGGAGCCCGCAGCACGGAGCACGGACCCCAGAGCATGGAGCCCGCAGCACGGAGCCCGCAGCACAGAGCACGGAGCCCAGAGCATGGAGCCCGGAGCCCTCAGCACGGAGCCCAGAGCATGGAGCCCGGAGCCCAGAGCATGGAGCCCGGAGCCCGCAGCACGGAGCCCAGAGCATGGAGCCCGGAGTCCGCAGCACGGAGCCCACAGCACGGAGCCCAGAGCATGGAGCCCGGGGCCCGCAGCATGGAGCACGGAGCCCAGAGTATGGAGCCCGGAGCACGGAGCCCAGAGCATGGAGCCCGGAGCCCGCAGCATGGAGCCCAGAGCACGGAGCCCAGAGCATGGAGCCCGGAGCCCGCAGCACAGAGCCCAGAGCATGGAGCCCAGAGCATGGAGCCCGGAGCCCTCAGCACGGAGCCCAGAGCATGGAGCCCGGAGCCCGCAGCACGGAGCCCAGAGCATGGAGCCCAGAGCATGGAGCCCGGAGCCCGCAGCATGGAGCCCAGAGCATGGAGCCCAGAGCATGGAGCCCAGAGCATGGAGCCCGGAGCCCTCAGCACGGAGCCCAGAGCATGGAGCCCGGAGCCCTCAGCACGGAGCCCAGAGCATGGAGCCCGGAGCCCGCAGCACGGAGCCCAGAGCATGGAGCCTGGAGCCCGCAGCACGGAGCCCAGAGCATGGAGCCCGGAGTCCGCAACACGGAGCCCGCAGCACGGAGCCCAGAGCATGGAGCCCGGAGCCCGCAGCACGGAGCACGGAGCCCAGAGCATGGAGCCCGGAGCCCGCAGCACGGAGCACGGAGCCCAGAGCATGGAGCCCGGAGCCCGCAGCACGGAGCCCAGAGCATGGAGCCCGGAGCCCTCAGCACGGAGCCCAGAGCATGGAGCCCGGAGCCCGCAGCACGGAGCCCAGAGCATGGAGCCCAGAGCATGGAGCCCAGAGCCCGCAGCACGGAGCCCAGAGCATGGAACCCAGAGCATGGAGCCCGGAGCCCTCAGCACGGAGCCCAGAGCACGGAGCCCAGAGCATGGAGCCCGGAGCCCTCAGCACGGAGCCCGGAGCCCGCAGCACGGAGCCCAGAGCATGGAGCCCGGAGCCTGCAGCACGGAGCCCAGAGCATGGAGCCCGGAGCCCTCAGCACGGAGCCCAGAGCATGGAGCCCAGAGCATGGAGCCCGGAGTCCGCAGCACGGAGCCCAGAGCATGGAGCCCGGAGCCCGCAGCACGGAGCCCAGAGCATGGAGCCCAGAGCATGGAGCCCAGAGCATGGAGCCCGGAGCCCTCAGCACGGAGCCCAGAGCATGGAGCCCGGAGCCCGCAGCACGGAGCCCAGAGCATGGAGCCCAGAGCATGGAGCCCGGAGCCCGCAGCACGGAGCCCAGAGCATGGAGCCCAGAGCATGGAGCCCGGAGCCCTCAGCACGGAGCCCAGAGCACGGAGCCCAGAGCATGGAGCCCGGAGCCCTCAGCACGGAGCACGGAGCCCAGAGCATGGAGCCCGGAGCCTGCAGCACGGAGCCCAGAGCATGGAGCCCGGAGCCCTCAGCACGGAGCCCAGAGCACGGAGCCCAGAGCATGGAGCCCGGAGCCCGCAGCACGGAGCACGGAGCCCAGAGCATGGAGCCCGGAGCCTGCAGCACGGAGCCCAGAGCATGGAGCCCGGAGCCCTCAGCACGGAGCCCAGAGCATGGAGCCCAGAGCATGGAGCCCGGAGTCCGCAGCACGGAGCCCAGAGCATGGAGCCCGGAGCCCGCAGCACGGAGCCCAGAGCATGGAGCCCGGAGCCTGCAGCACGGAGCCCAGAGCATGGAGCCTGGAGCCCGCAGCACGGAGCACGGAGCCCAGAGCATGGAGCCCGGAGCCCGCAGCACGGAGCCCAGAGCACGGAGCCCAGAGCATGGAGCCCGGAGCCCGCAGCACGGAGCCCAGAGCATGGAGCCCGGAGCCCGCAGCACGGAGCCCAGAGCATGGAGCCCGGAGCCCGCAGCACGGAGCCCAGAGCACGGAGCCCAGAGCATGGAGCCCGGAGTCCGCAGCACGGAGCCCGCAGCACGGAGCCCAGAGCATGGAGCCCGGAGTCCGCAGTACGGAGCCCGCAGCACGGAGCACGGAGCCCGGAGCCGGAGCACGGAGCCCGCAGCACGGAGCCCAGAGCATGGAGCCCGGAGCCCGCAGCACGGAGCCCGCAGCACGGAGCACGGAGCCCAGAGCATGGAGCCCGGAGCCCTCAGCACGGAGCCCAGAGCATGGAGCCCGGAGCCCTCAGCACGGAGCCCAGAGCATGGAGCCCGGAGCCCGCAGCACGGAGCCCAGAGCATGGAGCCCGGAGTCCGCAGCACGGAGCCCGCAGCACGGAGCCCAGAGCATGGAGCCCGGAGCCCACAGCACGGAGCACGGAGCCCAGAGCATGGAGCCCGGAGCCCGCAGCACGGAGCACGGAGCCCAGAGCATGGAGCCCGGAGCCCGCAGCATGGAGCCCAGAGCACGGAGCCCAGAGCATGGAGCCCGGAGCCCGCAGCACGGAGCCCAGAGCATGGAGCCCGGAGCCCGCAGCACGGAGCCCGGAGCCCGCAGCACGGAGCCCAGAGCATGGAGCCCAGAGCATGGAGCCCGGAGCCCGCAGCATGGAGCCCAGAGCACGGAGCCCAGAGCATGGAGCCCGGAGCCCTCAGCACGGAGCCCAGAGCATGGAGCCCGGAGCCCGCAGCACGGAGCCCGGAGCCCGCAGCACGGAGCCCAGAGCATGGAGCCCAGAGCACGGAGCCCAGAGCATGGAGCCCGGAGTCCGCAGCACGGAGCCCAGAGCACGGAGCCCAGAGCATGGAGCCCGGAGTCCGCAGCACGGAGCCCGCCGGGAAGGAGCACGCGAGCGGCGGCGGGGAGCGGCGTCCGCGTCCCGGCCCCCGCCGTGCTCCCCGCAGCTCCGAGCGGGCCCGCGGCTCCGAGTTCTCCTCCCCCACGAAGCTTCGGACGCGGGCTCGGGATGGAAGAGCAGAGCCGGCGCGGGGCCGCCCTCCCGCGGGGAGGAGGAGCCGCCGGGAAGCCGAGGCGCAGGGCTGCGCGGGGCCGCCCGGCAGGGTCTCCAGCTCGGCCGGGCGGGAGGGGCCGTCCCGCCCGCCGCGTCCGCGTCCGCTGACCGCCTCGGGGAAGCGCGAGGCTGGCGCCCGCCGGGCCCTGCGCCGAGAGGGGCGCTCCGCACTGAGCGCTCGCGGGGGCTCGCGTCCCCGGGGCGGGCGGGCTCGGGCGGCGGCGGCGGAGCCGCCTCGGAGGACCGTGGTCCTTTAGACGCCTTAGACGCCGCGCAGGCGGGTGTCGGATGTCCGCTGTTGATGCTGCGTATGGGTGGACGGCTGGAAAAGCATCACTGAATATTCCACAAAATAAACTTAGTGATTAATAAACGAGGACAGAAGTTACAGGCCAACAGTCGGATTTTTTTAAATCAGATTTTATTGGTACTTTTTAGATATACATAATGATCACATTCATCATAGAGAATTTGTACCTGTACGTGATATACCCTGTTTTTTTCCCATTCCCCTACCCTCCCTTCAACCCCCCACTCCCCTCCCCATTTTTTTAATGTGGGTATGGGGAGTCGAACTCAGGACCTCGCGCTTGCCAGCAGGCACTTGTGCTGCTGAGCGATATCACTGGCCCTCCCTTCCCCCATTTGCACAAGCTTTGTTTCCATGATTTCCTTCTTTTCTCTTTTTTTTTTTTTTTTTACTTTTCCCTCCTTTCCTTTCCACCTCCCCTTTCTCTTGTTCCCCACCCCATTTAAATGTTTACCTCCTATTTCACAATACCTATTATATATTTTGTTCCTTATTTACACTTCTGGTTTCTCATACTAGACAAACAATGTGGTATTTACACATGTGTGTCAGATTTATTTCATTTAAGAGAATGGACTCAAGGTGCATCCATTTTCCTAGAAATGTCTTGAGCTTATCCTTTTTATGGCAGAGTAGTACTCCATTATATAAAAAAGTCACATCTTTATCCATTCACCAGTTGATGGGCACTTGGGTTATTTCCAAGATTTGGCTATCACAAACTGTGCTGCCATCAACATAGGTGTGCATATATCGCTGTGGTATGATACTTTTAATTCTTTTGGTAAGATAACCATGAGAATGTCTGGGTCAAATGGGACTTCTAGTCCTAGTTTTCCAGGAATCTCCACACTGATTTCCACAGTGGCTGTACCAGTCGACACTCCCACCAAGAGTGGAGAAGGGTTCCTTTTTCCCCACAGCCCCTGCAGCATTTGTTATTGGTTGATTTCTTGATGACAGCCATTCTTTCTTGAGTGAGATGGAATCTCAGTGTCGTTTTAATTTGCATTCCTCAAATGACCAGTGAGGTTGAACATTTTTTTCATATATTTATTTTCTGTTTGTATTTCTTCATCTCAGAAATGCATATTCATCTCAGATGCCCATTTTTGGATTGGGTCTTTACATTTGGGAGGTCTGATTTTTTTGAGTTCTTTGTATGTTCTCGATAGTAATCCTTTGTCTGAGGAACACCTGGCAAACATTTTTTCCCACTGTGGGTTGTCTTTTCACTCTGTTGGTTTCTCTTGCTGTGCAAAAGCTTTTTAATAAGATGAGATCCCCGTTGTTGATTTTTTGTGATAGTTCCTGTGCGATCAGGGTTTTGTTCATAAAGTCTTTGCCTACACCAATGTCTTCAAGAATTTTACCTACTCTGTCTTCCAGCAGATTTAATGTTTCTGTTTTAATATTTACATCTTTAACCCATTTTGATTTTAGTTTAGTGCATGGTGAAAGATACAGGTCCAATTTTAATCTTTGGCATGTGGAAAGCCAGTTTTTCCAGCACCATTTATTAAAGAGGCTATCTTTCTTCCAGTGAATGTGTTTGGCCCCTTTGTCAAAGATAAAGTGGCTATGTCTGGAGTTGTGATTCTCAGGTCTGTTTTTTTGCAAGTACCATGCTGTTTTTATCACTGTAGCTTTATAGTATAATTTCAAGTCAGGGATTGTGATGCCCCCTACCTTGCCTTTGTTGCCCAGAATTGCCTTTGCTATTCTAGGACTCTTCTGGTTCCAAATGAATTTTAGGATTGTTTTCTCTAATTCTGCGAGATATGCTGTTGGAATTTTGATTGGAATTGCACTAAATCTGTATAACAGTTTTGGAAGTATGGCCATTTTCACTATGTTGGTTCTTCCTACCCAAGAGCAAGGAATATCTTTCCATTTTCTGATATTCTCTTAAATCTCCTTTTTCAGAGTACTGTAGTTTTCAATGTAGAGGTCTTTTACATCCTTTGTTAGATCGACTCCTAGGTATTTCATTATTTTTAAATTAATTAATTTTATTTTTTTAAAGACAACAAGTAAACATTCTCATGTATTAACAAACTCAAGAATTACAGAATGTACAAATACCTTTTGGAGAAAAACATTACTCAGTATAAGATTAAGCCATGTAAAACCTAGGTAAAAATAGACTAAGGAATGGAATAGTCACAGTGAAATTGCATTTTCATACTAGGGAGACAATATGATGTTTACAAATGTGCGTCCGGTTTATTTTGCTTGTATTTTCTCAAGTTGCATCCATTTACCTATAAAAGTTTCCAGTTTGTCTTTCTTTATGGCTGAGTAGTAATCCATTGTATAGAAATACCACATCTTTTTTATCCATTCCTCGGTTAATGGGCATTTGGGTTGTTTCCACGATCTAGCTATTACAAATTGTGTTGCCATAAACATGGGTGCACATATATCGCTGTGGTACGATGTTTTTAATTCTTCTGGAAAGATACCCAGAAGAGGAATAGCTGGGTCAAATGGGACCTCCAGTCCTAGTTTTTTGAGGAATCTCCACACTGATTTCCACAGTGGCTGCACCAGTCGACACTCCCACCAACAGTGGAGAAGGGTTCCTTTTTCCCCACAGCCCCTCCAGCATTTGTTATTAGTTGACTTCTTGATAATAGCCATTCTTTCTGGGTGAGATGGAATCTCAGTGTTGTTTTAATTTGCATCTCTCAAATGACTAGTGATGTTGAACATTTTTTCATATATTTATTTGCCATTTGTATTTCTTCATCTGAGAAGTGTTTATTCATCTCAGATGCCCATTTTTGGATTGGGTCTTTACATTTGGGAGGTCTGATTTTTTTGAGTTCTTTGTATGTTCTCAATAGTAATCCTTTGTCTGAGGAACAGCTGGCAAACATTTTTTCCCACTTTGTGGGTTGTCTCTTCACTCTGTTGGTGGTTTCTCTTGCTGTGCAAAAGCTTTTTAATAAGATGAGATCACAGTTGTTGATTCTTTGTGATAGTTCCTGTGCCATTGGGGTTTTGTTCATAAAGTCTTTGCCTACACCATTGTCTTCAAGAGTTTTACCTATTCTGTTTTCCAGGAGATTTAATGTTTCTGTTTTAATATTTAGATCTTTGATCCATTTTGAATTTAGTTTAGTGCACGGTGAAAGATATGGGTCTAATTTTAATCTTCAGCATGTGTAGAGCCAATTTTTCCAGCACCATTTATTGAAGAGGCTATGTTTCTTCCAGTGAATGTGTTTGGTACCTTTGTCAAAGATAAGGTGGCTTAGTATGTCTGGAGTTGTTTTTGCATCTTCTAATCTGTTCCATTGATCTTCGGGTCTGTTTTTTTGTCAATACCACGCTGTTTTTATCACAGTAGCTTTATAGTATAATTTCAAATCAGGGATTGTGATGCCCCCTGCCTTGCTTTTGTTGCCCAGAATTGCCTTTGCTATTCTAGGACTCTTCTGGTTCCAGATGAATTTCAGGATTGTTTTCTCTAGTTCTGTGAGATATGTTGTTGGAATTTTGATTGGAATTGCATTAAATCTGTATAACAATTTTGGAAGTATGGCCATTTTCACTATGTTGGTTCTTCCTACCCAAGAGCAAGGGATATCTTTCCATTTTCTGATATCTTCTTCAATCTTCTTTTTCAGAGTACTGTAGTTTTCAGTGTAGAGGTCTTTTACCTCCTTTGTGAGATTGATTCCTAGGTATTTCATTTTTTTGGATGTTATTGTGAAAGGTGTTGTTTCCCTAATTTCTCTTTCAGTGAGTTTGTTATTGGTGTACAGGAAGGCTATTGATTTTTGAGTGTTGACTTTGTATCCAGCTACACTACTGAATTTGCTTATTAAATCTAGCAATTTTTTAGTGGAGTTTTTGGGGTCTTCTACGTAGAGTATCATGTCGTCTGCAAATAATGATAATTTAACTTCATCCTTTCCAATCATTATTCCTTTTATTTCTTTGTCTTGTCTAATTGCTCTGGCTAAAGTTTCCAGAACTATGTTGAATAAGAGTGGGGACAGTGGACATCCTTGTCTTGTTCCTGATTTTAGGGAGAAGGCTTTCAGTTTTTGACCCTTTAGTATGATGTTGGCTGTTGGTTTGTCATAGATGGCTCTTATCAGATTGAGATAAAGACCATCTATTCCAATTTTCTAAAGGGTTTTTATCATAAATGGCTGCTGGACTTTGTCAAAAGCTTTTCCTGCATCTATTGAGATGATCAGTTGATTTTTGTCCTTGGCTCTGCTAATATGGTGTATGACATTTATTGATTTGTGTATGTTGAACCATCCCTGCATCCCTGGGATGAATCCCTCTTGGTCATGGTGCATAATCTTCTTGATGATTTACTGCATTCTATTTGCCAGTATTATTAGGGCAAAAGTATCTCCATTTTGTTTTTTTAGCCTCTAAATTTAACTAATAGGTAAACCTTTAGATAAACTTTAGTCACACTCCCTTTTCTGTAGTCATAGAACTATAAAAGGAGAAAATGGTGTCATCACAAACAAACGGTCTTGCCGTCATAAAACCATAAAGGAAAGTGAGAAGGACCTTATGAAATTCCAAAGAAATGATGTAGTAAAGAGTGTGGTTTCTATGGCAACCAAGGACTTGAATGTGCACTTGAATGTGTACTTAAAGAGTGTGACACAAAGGCTCCAGGTCAGCAGATTCAGCTGGCCGGCTTTAATTAAAGGATCCATTTGTCTCTCGAATCTCGGTCTCCCTTGGGTATGTATCTCGCGTCTGCTGTAACATTTTTGGAGGCCCCAGCGAGATTCTCACAGGGAGATCCTCATTTGAGGGGGCCTCGGTGCCTCCTTGCCCAGCAGCTGACCCTTGGGTGGCAAGGTGCCAAAAAGCTGACCTTCAGCTGGCCCCCCCGATCAGCTGCCGGACAGGACGCCCAGCCTGGGACAGAGACAACTGAGTTCCCGCCTCCCGACCAAGGTAAGCGCGCTTGTAATTCGGTATCTGTTTTGGCAATTTGCCCAAGGCTCGTCCAGGGATCTGTTCTGTGCTAGCGTCTGTTTTTTGCTGTTTAAACCTGTGAGAGCTAGGCCACCGGACGTGGTGCTTTGCCAGTTTGTCAGGGGTCATCCTCTGAATCTGTTCTAAAAGTTGAGGTCGGGAGCGGTGTGGTTATTGTCCCCGGATTGTCTGTTTTTTGTGTTCCTCCCTTGTGTTGCGTCCATGCCCCCCGCCCCCCGCCCGCGTTTCCAGGTCACTGTGGAGCCCGCTCCCTGTTGTCTGCGCTGCTGTCGGCCTTGGCGCTGCCATTCCTGCCGTCCGCAGCCCTGCGTTTCGCTGACCAGAGGAACTCGGCCTGCCGGCAGGAGACCATCACAGAAATCGCCATCCTCTCGAAGCTTGCCGGCCTCGGGTTTTTGTTTGCCTTCCTGGTTGAGTGGAGGGGAAGGGATTTGCCTTGATAAATTGTAACTGCGGGTTACTGTATTGTCCAAACCATTGATAATGGGTTCTGCTGGTAGTAAGTCAACTGCTTTGGAATGTACGCTTAACAATTTTGCTAAGTTTAAAGGGGATTATGGAGTTAAGATGAGAAAAGGGAAGCTCTGAAACTTCTGTGAGCTTGAGTGGCCCACATTCAATGTGGGGTGGCCAGCTGAAGGCTCGCTCGACCCCCAGGTAATCAGTGGAGTGTGGAACATTGTTACAGGGGGCCATGGGCACCCAGATCAGTTCCCGTATATTGACTCCTGGTTGAACATGGTGAAAATGTCACCCCCTTGGCTTAAATTGTGGGTTTGGGAATTCCCTGAACAGGCACTAGTGATCCATGGGGGGCTTGCCAGTCACAAGCCTCCTGTATTACCCCCATCCTCAGAGGATGAGCCCCTAACCCCCTCCACGCCACCACCTCCACCATATGGGGCACTTCGCCGCCGATCTCCTCGGCTCCCGACTCCGCCTCCCGGGAAGCGGAGCCCCGCATTGGAATCCAATGCGCCGCAGGGTTCGCTCCCGCGGTGGCAGGCGGAGGCTCCCCACCCGCCGAGGTGGTGTCCTCCTCCACCGCGGGTCCTGTTCTGCCTCCTCGGGAGACGGCTGTGCCGGGACCGTGGGGCACAGTTCAAACCATTTTCGTGTATACCCCATTTAGCTCTAGTGACCTGTACAACTGGAAGGCTCAGAATCCTTTCTCAGAGCAGCCGCATGCTCTGATCAACCGGGTACAGTCTGTGTTTAAGACTCATCGTCCTCATTGGAATGATTGCCAACAATTGTTTTTCACCCTGTTTACATCAGAGGAGAGAGAGAGGATACGGAAGGAGGCTGAGGATTGTGTAAGGGCAGAGAGGGCAGGAACAGAACAGGAGGTTTCAACTAGATTGAGACTTGTGATGCCCCGAGAAGCACCAAACTGGGACCCAAACATGGCGGATGGGGCCCAGAATCTAGATAACCATCAAGCCGCTTTAATAAAAGGGCTCCATGCGGCTGCTCGTCAGCCCACAAATTTACAGAGGGTGGTGGAGGTGCATCAGGCAACTGACGAAAGCCCGTCCGCCTTCCTTGAGCGGTTGCGGGAAGCCTATCGCACATACACACCGTACGACCCGCAACAGGCTGGGAACGCCCGAATGATTGTCACCCAATCAGCGCCAGACATCCACCGCAAGCTGCAGAGGCTGGATGGATTTGCAGAAATGACTCACAGCTAGCTGAGGTGGCCTAGAACGTATAACAGTAGAGAGGACAAAAAGTGGAAACTTCAGGAAGAACAGACGAAGATGATGTTAGCAACGTATAGAAAGGAGACACAGGCAGGGATTGGAGGTCAGAACAAGGAGGGAAATGGCCTCAACAAGGAGGGAGGTGCATTCTGTTAGATCCTAACCAGTGTGCCTATTGTAAGGAGATGGGACACTTTAAGCAGGAATGTCCAAAAAGACTACAGAAGGAAAAGAAAAAGGAAATGTTTGTGATGGGGACAGAGGAACTTTCAGATTGATGAGGTCGCGGGTCCCTGTCTCTCAGCCCCAGGGAACCCATGCTAACTGCAAATGTTGGGGGAAAACCTGTTAAGTTCCTGGTGGACACAGGTGCACATATATCCGTAGTTACTCGACCAGTAGCCCCACTTTTAAGCAAAAGGATAAATGTACAAGGGGCAACTGGCCAGACCTCCACCTGTTCTTTTTGCGAGCCTCGGCAGGTCCGGCTCGGACAACAAATAGTCATTCCTTTGTGCTTACGCCTGACTGCCCTTTCCCCTCCTGGGCCGAGGTCTTCTTCGCAAGCTGCGAGCCCAGATCCCTTTCACTCCTTCAGAAGCCATCCTGACCACTGGAGAGGAGCCTCCGTCCGCTGAGGCCCGTGTTCTCGTAGTAACATTTCCTATGCAGGAGGAATATCGCCTCTTAGAGCTAAAAGAATGGGGACCCATATCTCAAGGTCCTGAGCTCCCTTCTTGGACCCAGCAGTTCCTCTGGTTTGGGCAGAGGGCAGTTCCCCAGGTTTGGCAGCCCATGTGCCCCCAGTGGTAGTGGAATTGGTTGGTCATGCGAAACCAATACGTTTGTGACAGTATCCCATGACCATGGAGGCACGACAAATTAAGCTCCGTGTACAGAGATCGCTAGAGGCAGGAATATTAAAGGAACATCAGTCCCCCTGGAACACCCCCTTCCTGCCCGTCCAGAAGCCCGGAACTGATGAGTATAGGCCGGTCCAGGATCTGAGAGCTGTGAACAGTTCGGCCATTACTCTCCACCCCACGGTCCCAAACCCCTACACCTTGCTCAGCTTGCTCCCTCCCACTCGGACCTGGTGCACTGTGTTAGACTTGAAAGATGCTTTTTTCTGTATCCTCTTGTCTGAGGGGTCGCAAGACATATTTGCCTTTGAGTGGGAGGAACCCGAGGGGGGACAAAAGTGCCAGTTAACCTGGACGAGGTTACCACAAGGGTTTAAGAATTCCCCAACGATTTTTGGGGAAGGCTTGTCCAAAGATCTTATTCCTTTTTGTCAAGAGAACCTCGAGGTCTCTCTGCTCCAATATGTAGATGACATACTCCTGGCTACTGTGACACATGAACTATGTCAGGAAGGAACAAAGAAATTACTGGGATTGCTCGAGGACAAGGGATATCGGGTGTCAAAGAAGAAACCTCAAATTTGTGTGCAGACTGCTAAGTTTCTAGGATTTATATTAAAGGATGGGACACGTTCTCTGTCAACCTCACGCACTCAGGCCATCCAGGGCCTCCGAGTGCCGGTGACCAGGAAGGAGTTGAGGGAATTTTTGGGAACTGTCGGGTACTGTAGCCTTTGGGTCCCTAATTTTGCAGCAATAGCAAGGCCCCTCTATGAGGCCTTGAAGGGAGGAAACAGCCCTCTGTTGGAGTGGAACACTGAATGGCAGGCTGCTTTTGAGAACTTAAAAGAGACACTGATAAGCGCCCCTGCCTTGGCACTACCCGATGTCACGAAATCCTTCCAGCTATTTGTCCATGGAAAGGATGGCATTGCTCGGGGTGTCCTTACACAAACATTGGGACCCTGGAAATGCCCTGTGGCGAACTTGTCTAAGAGACTGGACTCCGTGGCAGCAGGATGGCCTTCCTGCCTGCGTTCGACTGCTGCCGCAGGCATTCTAATAAAAGAAGCTGACAAATTGACCTTGGGACAAAAGCTAAGTGTGTTTGTGCCCCATGCAGTAGCGACGTTATTGAGAGGGCCCGGAGGTAAATGGCTCTCAGGAACCAGGTTGTCTCTGTACCAAGGGACCTTGTTAGAAGACCCCACGTTAATTATCAAGACTGCGCAAGCCATTAATCCTGCCTCTCTTTTGCCCACTTCCATGGAGCCACCTGAACGTGACTGTGCTAAAGCCACTGAGATGGTGTACTCAGCCCGACCAGACTTGCAAGATGTGCCCCTCCAGGACCTGGACCTGACCTTCTTCTCAGATGGCAGCAGCATGGTAATCGATGGGGTTCAGAGGGCAGGGGCGGCGGTCGTCACCAATTAACAGACTGTCCGGTGTGAGGCTCTGCCTCCCGGGACGTCAGCACAGAGGGCTGAGCTGCTTGCTCTAACCTGGGCTTTGGAGGTAGAAAAGGACAAACGAGTAAACATCTACACTGATTTGCGCTATGCCTTTGTGACTTTGCATGTGCACGGTGCCATCTACTGGGAGAGAAGCCTACTGACAGGAGGAAGGTATATCAAAAATTCCCAAGAGATATTAATTAAACCTGTTGCAGGCTGTCTGTCTGCCATCCAAGGTAGCTGTCATGCATTGTCCTGGGCATCAAAAAAATGAATCCATAGAAGCGCAAGGAAACAGAGCTGCTGACCTGGCTGCTAAACAAGCTGACCAAGGAGAATGATCTCCTATGGCTCGTGCCTTGGTGGCACCATTGCTCAAGTCACCCGAGCATTTGAAACAGGAGCTGTTATGGGCTAAGGAGCAAGGGCCCACAGAGACAAATGTGTGGCAAGTGTTACAGGGAGGAAAAGTCTTCCTTCCAGAGACTTTGGGACTCTATGTAATTCAGGACTTACACAGCTGCACCCATCTGGGAAAAACAGCCATGGCAAGTTTGCTTGGCCGTTACTTCTTTGTGCCAAGGCTCTGGACTTTGTGTGCCTCGGTGGCTGCATGCTGTGTAACCTGCGCCCGTAACAACCCAGTTGCACGACCTCAGCAGCCACCAGGCATCCGGAGACAAGGGACTCTGCCATTTGAGGATGTGGAGGTAGACTTTACTGGAATTAAGCCCACAAGTGGAAATAAAAAGTATTTGCTGGTCCTGATCTGCACGTATTCAGGCTGGGTGGAGGCACTCCCTATGAGGACTGAGACGTCTAAAGAGGTGGTTAAAGCCCTGATGGAATTGATTATCCCTTGGTATGGGCTCCCCATGATGGTGGGTTCAGATAACGGACCCGCTTTTGTGGGTCGAGTAACCCAGGGCCTCTCAGAGGCCTTTGGACTTAGCTGGAAACTACACATGGCCTACAGACCCCAGAGCTCAGGCCAGGTGGAAAGACAAAACCGGACTCTGAAAAATACCTTGGCCAAGCTCTGCCAAGAGACCAGAGCCACCTGGGTCGTGATGCTTCCTGTTGCACTCCTTCGGTCACGGTGCACTCCGTACCGCGATGGGCTGACCCCTTTTGAGATAATGTTTGGGAGGCCTCCCCCACTCGTACCTGCATTAGAAGGCCTCCAGGAGATTGGGACTCTGGACTCACATCAGCAAATGAAGGCGTTGCATGGGACCCTGAAGGACTCCAGCAGACCATGCTGCAACGCCACCCTGTTCCGATACACTCTCCAGTTCACTCTTTTGAGCCAGGCAACAAAGTTTTGGTTAAGACTTGGAAAGAGGAGCCCCTCCAGCCAAGGTGGGAGGGCCCACATGAGGTTATATTAACCATGCCCACTGCTTTAAAACTTTCAGGTTGTGCTCCGTGGATTCATCATTCGAGAGTCAAGAAGTGGGCTCTGAGGAGCTGGCGACACCACCACCGCCACCTGTGCCAGGGACCTGCTCACTGTGTGGCTCTCAAAGACTCCAACAGAGGCTGACTGCGACTGAGCCCACATCATGACTCCTGCTGTTGCCCCAGTTCCAGCTCTGCTGCTACCTTTCCTGCTGCCCCTGGGGAGAACCAGCTCACAGATAAGGACAATTGGCCCCGACAGACTTGGGGAACACCTCTGCATTTATACAGTTGAGCGCCTGTGGTAAACTCTATCGGACTTAAGCAGGCTGTGATGGCATCACAATGTATCCCTGTGACCAGCAGACTGTTGTCTTTGTCATCCCTGTGTGCTGCTTTTGGAACCCCAACTGGTGGCAGGACAAAGGGCCCACAGACTTCTTCCCTGTATGTGAAGTCCAGAAAAAGGCAATTGACAAAGAGAGTGCAAACACAGACCTGGTGACCCGTGGGCTATACACGTGCCCAAAAATACAAGGGGGAAGCTGTGACAATGAAAGGGCAGCATACTACCCACACTGGGGTTGTGAAACCATAGGGCTCTGGGGGGGGGCCGATTTGACAGGGCCCCAGTGTCACAAGACCCGGATCCCCTGACCCATTGGTGGGCCCCAAATGGTAAATACATCCAAGTGTATAGAGAAAAATGGGAAGGCTGCAAAACTGGGTACTCAGACCGGTTTTGTTTACAGGTCAGGATTAGCCTCAAGGATGTCAGTGAGCCAGTCTGGGCAACAGGGCTCACTTGGGGAATCCGTATGAACTTACAAAGGATGGGGGGATGGACAGATCCAGGGATCCTTGTCCACATATCAAGAATGGAAGTGACACCCCGAAAACCTGCTGCCCCTTTTCCCTCTGTCTCTAATGAGTTACATCGCCATGATAGTTCCAAGCCAAAGGCGTTGCCTGAAAGCCCTTTGAAAGGCAATGTCTCAAACCCAGGATATGTCCGGGCTAATGTAGACAAGGTGAGCATGCAATCGGAGATTTACCGGATGCTCAGTGAGACTCACCTACTCCTCAATATGTCAGACCCTGGTTTAGCCAAAAGCTGTTGGATGTGTACAAGGCCGAGTCCACCCTTTTATGAAGCCTTCCTTGACTGAGGTCACGCCCTGTCAAACAATCTGCACCCCAGAAGAGGAAAAGCCTCTGCCCTTACTCATGATAAAAAATGTTTATGGACAGGGATTCTGTGTTGGAGAAGATCTTAACAGGGTCATATGCAACAAAACCCTACCACAAGACTCTACCTACCGGGCACCTCCGGGATCCTGGTTTTTCTGTTCCAGTGGACTGTGTAAGTGTCTAGATCACAGACAAGAGTTTACACAAACAGGCCCCGTCTCTCGACAATGCTCGTCCTCAAAGTAACAGCCCTGCAAGGAGATCCTGGGCCCGGGAATCTGCTTGCCAACCATCAGATACGGTACAAACGGGAGGCGCTTGTGTCAGTACTAGTCGGGGCAAGCATAGCAGGAGCTCTTTCTTTTTTTTTTTTTTTAGCAGGAGCTCTTGAAATGGGTGCAAGAGCAATAGCCCACTCAGAAATGGGTCTCCAAAGACAACAGAGTAACGCACAACATAGAGCAAAGCGTGGCAGGGGTACAAAATGTGGTTAAACAATTACATGACCAGCTAAACTCCCTGGCAGAAGTGGTCCTGCAGAACAGGCGGGATCTTAACCTGCTCTTTATGAAACAAGGGGGACTCTGTGCTGCTCTGGGAGAGGAATGTTGCTTTTATGCAGACAACTCAGGGGTCATCATAAAAACCCTAGACAAGTTAGAACAAGAGGACAAGGAACAAGAAAAAATGTATTACAACAATCAGGGATGATATGACACATTGTTTAATTGGAATCCGGGACTGGCCTCCATTATTGCTGGAATTACAGGACCAACAATAATTATAATATTTGTCCTGACCTTTGGACCATGTTTCATTGGGTAAAAGACAAAATTCAAAGCAGTATAAATCAGGTTCAGATGATGGTATTGGCCGACATCTCTAAAAGTCAGCCAAATTATAAACCACTGCCATATAAAGGATTATATATGTCCTAGAAAGGAAAATATGTTCTCGAGGGGGGAATATTAGGGCAAGAGTATCTCCATTTTTTTTTTTCTTTTTCTTTTTTTTTTTTTTTTTGTGGGTACCGGGGGGTCGACCTCAGGACCTCGCGCGCCAACAGGCACCTGTGCCGCTGAGCGATATCACTGGCCCCTTTTTCGTATGTGGGTTCCGGGAGTCGAACTCGGGCCCTCGCGCTTGCAAGGCAGGCGCTTACGCCGCTGAGCCATCTCACCGGCCCTCCATTTTGTTTTTTTAGCCTCTAAATTTAACTAATAGGTAAAACCTTTAGATAAACTTTAGTCACACTCCCTTTTCTGTAGTCATAGAACTATAAAAGGAGAAAATGGTGTCATCACAAACAAACAGTTTTATCAGTCTCGCCGTCATAAAACCATAAAGGAAAGTGAGAAGGACCTTATGAAATTCCAAAGAAATGATGTAGTAAAAAATGTGGTTTCTATGGCGACCAAGGACTTGAGTGTGCACTTGAATGTGTACTTAAAGAGTGTGACACAAAGGCTCGAGGTCAGCAGATTCAGCTGGCCGGCTTTAATTAAAGAATCCGTTTGTCTCTCGAATCTCAGTCTCCCGTGGGTATGTATCTCGCGTCTGCCATAACAGTATCTTATTGAGGATTTTTGCATCTATGTTCATTAGGGAGATTGGTCTGTAGTTCTCTTTCTTAGTTGGGTCCTTCTCTGGTTTTGATATCAGGGTAATGCTTGCTTCCAGGAATGAATGTGGGAGTATTGTATCCCTTTCAATTTCATTAGAGTTTGAGAAGTAGTGGTGTTAGGTCTTCTCTAAATTTCTTGTAGAATTTAGCAGTGAATCCATTTGGTCTGGGCTTTTCTTTGTTGGTAGGTTTTTAATTACATCTTCAATTTCATTGATTGATACTGGTTTATTTAGGATTTTTATATCTTCTTGATTGAGCTTTGGTAGTTCATATTTATCTAGGAATCTGTCCATTTCTTCTGCATTTTCCATCTTATTAGAATACAAGTTCTCAAAGTAGGTATAGATGGTCTTTTGGATTTCTGCAGGATCCTTAGTGAGTTCACCTTTTTCATTCCTAATTGCATGGATTTGAGTCTTTTCTTTCCTTTTTTTGATAAGTTTGGCTAATGGTTTTTTGATTTTATTTAATCTTTCAAAGAACCACTTCTTCAATTCATTGATTCTTTTTATTGTTTTCTTAGTCTCCAATGTATTGACTTCTGCTCTAATCTTTATAATTTCCTCCTTCATATGAGCTTTGGGCTTTGCCTGCTCTTTTTTTTCCAGAAGTTTGAGGTTCAACATAGTTGTTTATTTGTGCTTGCTCCATTTTCCTGATATGGGTGTTCACTGCTAGAAATTTCCCTCTTAGGACTGATTTCATTGTGTCCCATAAGTTCAAGTATGTTGTATTGGCATTATCATTTAATTGTGGAAACTGTCTAATTTCTTCTTTAATTTCATCTGTGACCCACTGGTTGTTCAGGAGGGTATTATTTAATTTCCATGTGTTTATGTGGTTTTTATGTTTCTTTTGCCATTGATTTCCAATTTCTTTGAAGCATGATCTGAAAACATGCATGGGGTAATTTCAATTCCTTTGCATTTACTTAAGCAGGTTCTATGAGCTAGTATGAGGTCTATTTTGGAGAAAGTCCTGTGTGCAGCTGAGGAGAATGTGTATTCTGATGTTGGGGGGGGGACACTCTGTAGACATCTACTAAGTCCATTTGTGCAAAGGTTTGGCTCAGTTCTAATATTTCATTGTTAATTTTATGTCTAGTTGATCTGTCTTTTATTGACAGTGGGGTACTGAGATCCCCCAATACAATCGTATTAGTGCTTATTTGATTTTTCTTATCTGTTAACATTTGTTTTATATAGTTGGTGCACTGGTATTTGTTCATATATATTTATGATTATCTCTTCCTCTTGGATAGTTCCCTTTACAAGGATGTAGTGACCTTCTTTGTCTCTCTTAATCAGTCTTGGCCTGAAATTCACTTTGTCTCCAATAGAATAGCTACCCCTGCTTTTTCCTAGGTTCCTGTCACATGGAGTATTATTTTCCATCCTTTGACTGTCAGTCTATGAATTCTTTTTGAATTAAATGTATTTCTTGTACGCAGCATATTGTTGGATTTTGCTTCTTGATCCATTGTAGTAGTCTGTGTCTTTTGATTGGTGAAATGAGACCATTAACATTGATAGTTAAAACGGATATGTATTTACTTATCATGACAAATAACTTGTTATTTTCCTCCTGTTGGCTCCCCTCCCCCATTTAATTGTTTGCCTTACCTGGTGGATTCCTTCGTGAAGTTGTAGTCCTTGTTATCTTTTTCTAGAATATCCTTCAGAACATTTTGGAATGCTGGTTTGGTATTCTTGAATTTCCTCAGTGCTCTTTCTCATGGAAATAATCTTATTTCTCCATCAATTTTGAAAGATAATTTTGTGGAGCACATCAATCTGGGTTGGAGGTTGTTTTCTTTTAGAGCTTGAAATAGCTCACTCCAAGCTCTCCTTGACTTGAGAGTTTGTGTTGAGAAGTCTGCTGTGATTCTGATGAGCTTTCCTTTATAGGTGATTTGTTTCTTTTCCCTAACAGCTTTTAATATTCTATTCTTGCCCGCCCGCGCGCCGCCCTGCGTGAGGGGCAGGGGCGGGGTGGAGGCCTTGGCCCTGCCATGTCTGGGCCCCGGTCCCGCGGTGGCGCTGCCGGGGCGGGAGGTGGGGCCGGCGCTGAAGCCAGATCCAGATCCGCTGCTCTGCAGCCCGGTGGGGTAGAGTCCCACGCGCCTGGCGGGAGCGCAGACTGCCGGGCCTCTGCGGACCTTACTGGAAAGATGAAACCTGACGAAACACCTATGTCTGACCCAAGTCTACTTAGAGAAGTGGACTGGAGCCAGAATACAGCTATGTTCTCTCCAGCCATTTCTCCAACACATCCTGGAGAAGGCTTGGTTTTGAGGCCCCTTTGTACTGCTGACTTAAACAGAGGTTTTTTTAAGGTACTGGGTCAGCTGACAGAGACTGGAATTGTCAACCCAGAACAGTTTATGAAACCTTTTGAACGTATGAAGAAATCTGGGGATTATTATGTTATAGTTGTGGAAGATGTGACCCTAGGGCAGATTGGTGCTACAGCAACTCTGATAATCGAACATAAATTCATCCATTCCTGTGCTAAGAGAGGAAGAGTAGATGTTGTCGTTAGTGATGAATGCAGAGGAAAGCAGCTTGGCAAATTGTTGTCAACCCTCACTTTGTTAAGCCAGAAACGGAACTGTTATAAGATTACTCTTGAATGTCTACCACAAAATGTTGGTTTCTATAAAAAGTTTGGATGTACGGTATCTGAAGAAAACTATATGTGCCGGAGGTTTCTAGACTAAAACTCTCCTAAGAGAATCGTTACCGGCGCTGATGTTGCTGCAACCCAGTGGCCTCCATCAACACTGAACTGAAAAACCCAGTGTAATGACATTTAGATTACCTTGGGCTGGTGGGACATGCTGTGAGTTTAGATTATAAATAAATACTATAAAGGGGATGATTTTTAACCAAATATATTTTTAACTTGAATCTTTTCTTGCATCTTATTTATCTAAAGTTTCGCTTAATTTCTTGATAGTGAGGAGTATGAGTAGGGAGGAGCTGTGCTGCTCATTTTTTAAAACACTGACTAAGGCTCTTTCTTAGCACATTCATAAAACTTTTTGTTTCAGAGAGACTGTGTAAATATACTTGTGGGTGTTATTTCTCACACATTAAGTATAAGAAGTTGGATTAAATATAGTGCATCTAACATTTGCTGATCCTAATATTGGCAAACAACTTGATCAGCCTTTTAAAGAATTATGAAATTGATAGGATTGAGTAAAATGTTTTACCTACCAAAAATTTATATAGTTCTACATAAAGTACTACCTATATTATCTGTGAAATACTATTCATTAGAATTACCCAAGGGTGAACATAAGGGTCAAAACTAAGGTATTTTTTAAGTGAATTAGCAACTCTTGGCATATGTACTTTTACCTTTCTTTTTTTATGGGTACTGAAGCTTTTCTTTTGGTTAATGTTTTTCTAAAACATGGAATATTACAAAATTGTGTGGAATATTTAAAAACGTTTGGCATTGCATTTGTCACATCCTTAAAATGTTGATGATAGCTTTTCTATTTAATGTGATTATAATGGTACTATTTTCCTGGTCACTGTCCTGTTTTATTTATTTTAATTTATAAAGTTGAATTAAGAACTTTATTGATGGTTCTAATCTTTTGCATTCCATGTTGCATTAAACCGTTCATATGAATAAAAAAATATTCTATTCTTGTGTTGAATTTCTGGAATCTTGAGTAAGATATGTTTGGCTACAATTTTTTTGATCATGGCTAATTGGAGTTTTATATGCCTCACTTATCTGTATTTTTTCCCTGCCAGGGAAGTTTTCTGCCATGACATCTGAGAATAGGTTTTCTATATCATTTGTGCTATCTACTGATTTTTTCATTGACTCCAATCAGTCTAATGTTATTCTTTTTTGCATCATCTAGCAACTGCTGGATTGATTTCTCATGGTTCCTCGCTATTTTTAAGAAATCTTTCTTTTCATGATCGCTAACCACAAGCCTGTCTTCTATATCTGCGCTTCAGTCCTCACATTGGCTCATTCTGCTGCAGATACTTTCAATGGAATTTTTATTCTCCTGGATAGCAGTTTCAATCTGTCTTACAGATTCCACTTCTTTCCTGTGTTGAGCATTCATGGCTTCCATCATTTTCGTAAGATCCTCTTTTTTTTTTTAAATCTGTATCTATTCTAGAGTTACTAAGCATGGTTTTCATTGTGGACACCATCTCTGTAGTTATCTGAGAAATTATTTCTGATTTGACTTTTTTCTAGAGTCTCATTCATTTGCTTTGTTGTTACCACTTCAGAGAGGCCAGATGGGTAGCTTTCGGATTGTCCCACCTCATTGTCCTCTGGGTTTGCCTTTGGTGAACTGGATGTCTGGGGTTGTATCTTGTTTAAGTGTCTTCTCATTTTCTTTTCTTTTTTTTTTTTTAGTTTAATTCCTGGGTTGATGCTTGTAAATTGCCTATGGTGAGTTGCATTATTGCTAGTATTTAGAATCCTTAGGAAATGCCTACTTCTCAGAGGTGTCTTCCAGGTATAGCTGATTTTTGGGTTTTGAATCTGTTGCAAGATCCTGCCTCTTCAATTTATCGTGGATGGGAAGTTGTTGCCTGCTTGGCCCAGCCCCTGGTTCTTTGGCACTGGCCCACAGTATTTTCTATAACCCTTAGTCAATCTCGGTCTTGGCATACCAAGAACAGCTGGTTAGAACAATTATGTCTCTTTGGCTAAAGTACAATCAGCAGTAACAATAGCATCAAACACAGCCTAGAAAATGACAAACTGAGGTAACCATTAATTCGCCACCTTTAACTGTATGAACTAGATTTTTGGTTATATAACAAAATCTAAAACAAACCAGAAAATTATATGCAGTAAATAAATCCTTTATTTGTCAATTTTACCCTCAGGGGTGAAAATTTAAAAGAGGCTAGGGAAAAAGTAGGGAAGTGGAAGAAGAGGAAGAGATTAGAAGCAAGGCTGGAGGACAAAGGGGGATCACACAAACTTTGGGAAACTGTTGCAGAAGACAGGAGGGAAAGAGAGAAAGAAGAAATAAAAAGAAGAACAGAACAACAACCACAAAGACGCTAGAAACCACGTTCACACTCATATAAAAACAAGATCAAACAATGAGGGAGAAGAAAACCAAAACCAAAACCAAAACCATACCAAAACAAAACAAAACAAAAAAACCAAGAGAGAGGAAAAAAAAAGAAAAAGAAAAAAAAAGCCCACTTCCAGGTTTGTCTCTGCTGTCACTGGTAGACACCATGTGGGGACAGCATCCCGATCTGTGCTGATTCATCCCTGCGAGCAGCAGTTGCCTTGCAGTGGGGCAGTGGATAATCTCAGCCAGCCCGCACCTTTATTTCCCCTGAAGTTCAGGCTGGTTCCTGGCGGTGAGGCTGAGGCCAGACCCGTTCAGCCTGCAGCAGTCAGTGCCCCTTCCTCCGGCTCGAACTCAGCTGGGAGCCGTAGATGGAGCCAGCAGGTGTCCTGAGTTCCGAGCTCAGTCGGCTCCTCTCCAAGAAGGCTCCCGGCCAACTGCTGTCTCCCACAGGACGACCGAGCCCTCAGCACTCACCCCCAGCCAGTGCAGCCCTCCACGTCCACGGCTCCCTTCCACTGCTGCGTCTCTCCGCGGAGGCCTCTGGGTCGCCGGCAGTCACCGGGTGTCCACAGGTCTGAACCGCTCCTCCCACGCAGTGAGTCCTGACTCGGAGAAGGCGCTGCCCGCCACCTCCTCCTCTGTCCTTGAAGTTTCTCTCTTCGCTCTCCCCGTGGGCTTCAATTCTTGCTTCAGATCCTTCCTGGGTCCAGGGGACCCACTTCCCTCCTTGTCTTCCTTGCATTGCTGTATTCCAGTGTCTGGATGGCGACTCTCAGAGAGGCTCTTTCTTTGCTGCTCACCATTCCTCCATCTTCCTAGAAGTCCTGCAACAGTTGGATTTAGATATACAATTTTTTTTTTTTTTTTTTTGGTGGGTACCGGGGGGTCAACCTCAGGAGCTCGCGTGCCAGCAGGCGCCCGTGCCGCTGAGCGATATCACCGGCCCCTTTTTCATATGTGGGTTCCGGGAGTCGAACTCGGGCCCTCGCGCTTGCCAGGCAGGCGCTTAAGCCGCTGAGCCATCTCACCGTCCCCTAGATATGCAATTTTTAAAAAGTCTGTAAAGTTATAATAAACTATTATTTTTAATTAGCTATTTGCATCTAGCTGAACTTTAAAAAGTTTGAAATAGCTTATAATAAAATACAGCTTATGATAAAATATACTATCAGACCAGTATAGCAAGAACTGCTGATCAAAAAAATAGCAGAAGGGCCGGTGAGACGGCTCAGCGGCTTAAGCGCCTGCCTTGCAAGCGCGAAGGCCCGAGTTTGACTCCCGGAACCCACATACGAAAAAGGGGCCGGTGATATCGCTCAGCGGCACGGGCGCCTGTTGGTGCGCGAGGTCCTGAGGTCGACCCCCGGTACCCACAAAAAAAAAAAAAAAATGAGGTTCAAGAGAAAGAAAACCCTATAATTAAAGGAACCACTGAGGAGCACTGTGGCAACCAAGCCCACGCCCGGCCTGGGCGTCCCAGAAGCCAGGGTGAGGCGGGCCACGTGCTGACCACCTTCCCGCCGCCCGGGCAGCAGCAGCACAGGTTGAGGAGAGCACACGTCCCCAGTTCTATGCCTGGAAAGGGAAATGGATGACAGTGACGAGGGTCCCCAGAGCATGGTGACAAAGTATGAAGGACCCTATGTGTCCTCACGGTGACAGGAGACGGGGCTGCGCCTGCCACCTCCACTCAGCCCCGGCAGGCAGAGTCCCAGCATCGCCACAAAGCCCGAGTGTGGCTCAAGTTCGGATTTGGGGCTGATAATTTCCGGGTTAATAAGAAGAGATTTCACAAAGAATTGGAGTTTGGAACCCTGAACTTCTCCTGGGCTGAATACTCTTCGTTTGGTATAAAATGATAATTAATCTGGTCATCCAGGGTCACCTTCCCGTTCCTCAGGTCGCCTGGCCACTCCTCCAGACTGTTTCCGCCTCTTCCCCACATGCGGTCCGCCCCGAGGCCGTGTCTCCTGCTCCCTGCTCTTCCAGTCTGTCGCCTTCCTCTGCTTTCCGCCGGTGACCGGTGACCGAGGTTATTCCCCAGTTTGTCCTTGGCCCGGACTCCAGATCTGGACTTCCGGAGAAGCCCTCGGACTCCACACAGCCAGGCGGAGCCCGGAGCCCCCACGGCTGTCCTGCAGTCTGTGCAGCAGCCTCCGCGGGCCCCAAACAGGGTGCAGAGAATTTAATTCCGCTCTTCTGCACCGTATTCTAACACACACGTGATCTGCCAGCTAGAAGCACGGCTTTTGTCAGCTTGAAATAAACTCAGCCAGGGCAGAGCTCCTCCGGCCACCGCCTCGGTCCCCTCCGTCTTCCGCGTCCACATCCAGGGTGCTGGGAGGCGTCCGGCTCTGCCTGGATGGCCGGTGTCCTCCAGCTGCAGTTGCCATCTCTCCCTCCTCAGCAGCCACTGAGATGTCCACGCGGTCTGGCCCCGGACTCACCCAGGTGACCTGTCCAGACGCAGCATCTCTGGCCACCTCCTTCCACTTCTGCCGAGGCTGTCAGGGCCTCCCCAGGCACTCCCTGTGCCACATGCGGGTTCCTGGGCTTGGGTCCCCTGGGTCAGACCTGCACCCTAAGCCACGCTGTCCTCGGCTCTTCCTGCTCAGCCTTGAGGACTTGCTCTTCATCCCCCCGACAGCTGCTGCTGTCCCCTGTAGCTTAAAACATCTCGCTTGATGTGGGGAACTGAGAAGTAGTTTCCCTTGTCATCACTGCAGTGACAGCCCAGTCCTGAGGGCCAAGGGGCAGCGACACTTTTGTTGGTGCCTGATTTGGGGGAGGGGTAGAGAAAAGAGCAATACATGCCAGGAAAGAAGTGAGTTCTAAAAATTCAAACTGTCTTCCCATCACAAACCTCTTGAACATTGCTCATATTTATCTCAGCTGTTTTCTTTCGTTCTTTCGTTTTCTTTCCTTCTCTCTCTCCTCTCTCTCTATCTTTGGAAACAGGGTCTCGCTATTACAGCGCAAGATGGCTTCCAATCACTGTGATCCTCCTGCATCAGCCTCCCGAGTGCTGGGTGCACAGGTGTACACCACCACCCTGCCTATTTCAGCTGTTCTTCATGATTTCCAGGTTTCTTTTATCTGAATTGCTACAACTGAAAAAACAAAACAAAACAAAAAAAACCAAAAACCAAAACAACAACAAAAAACCCTGTCTCCTGAACCTGGCCTCGCCTTACCTTTCTTTAAGCCATTTTTCATGTTGCGTCAGTGACCCAGATATTCTGGCCATTGCTCCCAAGGGTCTCGGTGGCTTTGTCATGTCCTGGGAGAGCAGGGCTCGGAGGACGACACAGCCCCAGCGGAGAATCCGCCCCTCGTCTGCTCTGCTGCCCGGATGGGGGCCGTGGGGCGCGAGTTGGAAGCGTGGCCGCGAGCCGCGCTTGGACTCTCCCTTTGGCGGCGACTGGCTTCTCCCTAGCGGCCGGCTCCTCCGTGGGGCGCAGGCGACCATGCGCAGGGGTCCGCTCCCTCCCGGCTGCCGGCTGCGCTCGGGGCGGCGGCGCCGCTGAGGCGCGAGTGGCCCTGGACACTGGCGAGGCAGCCGCTACCCCTGGCCGAGCAGCGACGTCTTCGGCTCCGTGCTCTGTACCGAACGCTGGAATTTCAATGCAGAGAACATATTCTAAAATAAAGGCTCTACTAAAGGAGACCAAGACTAAACACTAAATAGAAAGATAAAGGCAACAGCCCAGGCTGGCCTTGAACTCCCAGCTATCCTCCTGCCTTGGCCTCCTAAGGGCTGGGATTACAGGTGTGTACCACCACACCTGGGTACAGTGTCCTAATTTAGAGATTTTTTAAAAATGTCAACTACTTCTTACTCAAGGTTTACTTCTTTAATATTTTATACAAATTAATTTACCTCAAGAATGATAAAGGAACAATGCTGTATGTTCAGGAGAGAAACGTTCAGTGAGGACTATTTTACATCTTTAAGCATAAAATTTTAGGAAGTTAGAATCATTTTACATCAAATAAAGGAAAGAATTAGAACAATAGTCAGTGCACCCCCGCTGCCTGGCTCACACTCTAGTACCGGGAGAAAATCAGGACCACAAGCAGAGAGCTGCTGAAGCACATACCCCAGAGCTAAATAAAACATGGAAGAAAAATACACACATATTAAAGAATTAAAAAAATTTTTTTGGAGACAGGGTCTTGCTATGTAGTTCAGGCAGGCCTTGAACTCACTATGTAGCCCAATATGGCCTCAAACTCATGGTGATCATCCTGCCTCAGCCTCCCAACTGCTGGGATTAGAGCTGTATGCCACCACACCCAGCTAATTTAATTTTAACAAGGTAAAGAGATTGATTTTGACATGTGGTTGTGGTGGGTTAATTCTGAATGTTTCTTTTAGTTCCACCTGAAAAACAAAAGAATCAAACCCCGCAAGCTTTTTCTCTGCTTCCCAACAGTACAACGACAGCAGCAGCTGACACCTGTGATGGTGCTGGGTCATCTCTGGGGGCCAGGGACTGGGACGGTGATGGGGATGGAGACAGTGGGGTGGGGGGTGGGGTACAGCTCTGCGTCTTTTAACCTCCAGAGAGAGAAGACAGAGAGGGGGTGAGAAAAGGAGAAAGGAGAGAAGAGAGAAAGAAAGAGAATAAAGAAGAATAAAAACTAATTTTCCAGCCAGGGAAATACTTAAAAAACCTTTTATGTCAAAGTCAGGATTTCACAACATAATACACTAATGCAAAATCCAGTAGCACCTGTAAGATTTAAGTAAATGCTGCCATCACTTTAATGCTCTTAAATATCTGTGAAAGACTGAAGGAAAAAGATGAAGTACATTCTCCAGAGAACAAATGTATTTCAAAATAAAGACTGTATTTTTGTTTTTTTTTCCAGCTTTTGTTTCTGTACAAGAATTCATAGTTATCAGATAATAACCTAGACACAACGGGCTCCGTCTCCACTGCCGTCCTCCACGGTCACCGTGAGTCCGTGCATTCAGGCCACTGTCCCCAGCGCCGCATTCTGAGGAACAGACCGCCACATCTGATCTAGAGCTGGAGATATACATGTGGTACTTGTCTCTGGGAAAGATCGGAATTTTAATATGCAAACATTCATTATAATACAGAAATGGAAAAATCTACAGTAGGCACACAACCTAACTATGACTCATAGGCGATGATTTCTAGATATTGTCCTACTGTGAATGTGCGTTTAAAGTAGTCTCATAAGAAGGTTTTATCTATATGTGCACTTGTGTCCACCTTATCCCAAATACTGTACATGTCCATGGACAATCTGGGACTTTGAAGGTGCAGCCCTCAAGAAGTTGTTAAATCACTAAAAAGAAACAATTAGGCTCTAATGGACAAGGAAAACACTCACAAAATTTCCAATTTTAAATTTCATATCAGTAGGAAAATATTAAAAATAATTTTCTGTATATACATATGGGTATATGTATATATTGAATTATATATATGTTTCCCATTATCAATACAAGTGGAAACATTTTGGTGAGTTATTTTCCTGCTAAATGACCACTACGTCAAAAATTTTAAAATATTTTATTACATCATTAAAATAATTCACTTACCATTTCAACAGCTTACACTGTTTTAAGATTTTTTTTTTGGTACCGGGAATCGAACTCAGGACCTTGCGCTTGCCAGGCAGGCGCTGTGCCACTGAGCTCTATCCCTGGCTAAGATTTTAAAAAACCTCATAACTAAACTCCCTGACTCCTAGTGCTAGTTCCCTATTTAAATGAAAACCTGGCGCTCTGTCACTCAGAGACTCGTGGATAAAATCACAGCTACCTCAAAATTCTACCCATCAAATGAACTTCATTACCTGATTCATCAGGGAAACGCCTCCGCTCCGAGCATGTGTACCAGTTACTCTCCCTATGATAAACAGGTGGGGAAATACCCTCAGACAGATGGAGGCAGCTTACAGGGTGTCGTAGCACACATCATACAGGATGACTACGGGTCTGAGAAACTGTTCAGACACCTGAAGCTCATTCCAGAAACTAAGCTTAGAAAGAAACTATTTTTCACTCTAATGTAAATCAGTATGTATGTATTTATGTACATACACATAAATATAAAACAAAATTATCTAGTGCTGAGTAGCCATGAGTGAAAAATGGTTACACATTGCTTAATTTGCTTAATTTTGCACTTAACAATTCAGTCATTTGGGGTACAAACAAAAAGTCAGTGCGTTTATTGACTCTATTGAGCCAGATACTCAAGCATACACTTTAAAAAGAGCAACCTCCTCGCCATGACAGGCATTGTACAGCAAGAATATATGTGTTCTGATGCATTTCCTACTCAGATGCAGACCACACAGCACTTGGCTTACTTTTAAAATAGCTTCATAAAAGAAATGTATCATATAAAGAAATGCATGTTTGCTAAAAGTCTTTTAAAATTACATGGAAACATTAAAACCTGCTCGTTGAGAAGAGCCTGTTAACACAGGTCCTGTGTGGAAATGCTAGGTAACAGTTCAGCATATTGCCGTGTGAGGTCTGAGGAAGGGTGTGGCTGATGTGAACCCGTCTCCCCTGCCATGGTCACCGTTTAGGCAGTCCTCCAAGTGGCTGTTATGTGAAGGGATCCCCTTGAAAATAGCTGTACACCTTAAAATTATCTATAATAAACAGTTCCCCAATAACCACTATTATTCTTAAGTTGAAATGCATTGATCATTCAGAAAAGATTTCTTGCAAAATATATAAACAAATGTAACTGCATATTTTCTGTAAATATACTTAACATTGCTACACCAGCCTGTTAATGACAGGCTACTGTATTTCAGTTCTGTGTGTCAAATTTATTAGAAATTTAAAAACAAAAATTTCTGAGGGACTCAGCTGCCTTTGTCAGTTGACTTTAAAATGTGTAATAAAATGGGAGACAGTATCTTCTCATAAATACATGGAATCAATAAGGAAAAGTAAAAGTATACAACGGATAAGATTAGAGAACACCAGAGTGTACCAGAGTAGTCACCAGAGTGAAAAATCTTCCAGTACAAAAAAGGGAAGAACTCTATACACCCAGTTATAGTGTGTTTCAATAAAGATGCAGCGCTCTCTCACTCCTGGCAAGAATTAATTGGTAATGGCACTGCTTCTCGGCAGTGCGAAAATATCCTGAGAAATTATTCAGATTACAACAAAAGACAGGGCTTTCATCACTAAGTTTCTGCACAAATCACAGCTCTAGATATCATAAATAAATTAATTTAAAAAGCAGATAATCTTCACTATGCTGAACACAAAAAGGGGATGTGACCCAGACATGGTTAATTCTCCCTCTGGCTAGTATCAGGGGGAAAAAAAAAAGATTGCAGTAAGTGTCTATTTGTAACTTTCTAGTTAACTATGGCCAATAATATACATGGAGGTAATTTGTAGTTCAAGTTTTTCATTTTTTTTTTTCCAACTAGCTACAAGCTAAATTCTAAAATTTACACTGAAATATACAATTCCAATTTTCAAAAGACCCTCCTCCCGGAGGAGTGATATTCAGTTTTTTTGTGTGTGCAATCTTGATGCAGAGCCCAAACAGCCCTATGAAGAGAGACAGAGTATCTTTGAATCAATTGGCACTGAAATTTCATTTTCCTTAGCTGCATTCTAGTAGCTTGGCCAAGTTATCCCGTAATTCTGTTAGTTCAAATATCTTCCCATCCAGGATTTCTAAGAGCGTCTTCAGGTTATTTCGAAAAGCTTCCTGTTCGTTCTGACTCTTCTCCAGACGCTGCTCCAAGTCAGACAGTTGTCCCTCCAGATCTTTGTTCCGAATTTCCACCTCCTTCAGAAACAAAAGTAAAATACATACACACACGTGAGTGTATCGCTTACAAAACAGCATCACTTCTTGTTATTTTGAGCATCATGTAACGAGCCTGACAGTCGAGATGAACTTCTGAAGCTCAGCTTAACACAGTTTAAGAAGGCTTCCTTCAGACAGGCCCTCAGAGTGTGTGGTTTTACTGACAATCTATTCACCCAATAAAAAGTTACTGACTCATTCCTTCAAGCCAAGCAACATTTTCAGACAGGCCTCCCCGCCCAGCCAGGCTGGAAGACCCACTGGGGAACTATTCCCACCTCATCTTCACTGTCACCTACCTAATCTGGTTAACAAATAGGAGTTAGCAGGGCAGCCTGCTAGCAAGCTCAGGTGAAAGCAAGCAGAGAAAAAGACAGAAATTAAAATTTTCTCCTTACCAGCAACTCTGACAAAGATTTAGAGAAGAAAGCAACTCTCTAAAATGAGCTTGTAGTATTCTCTAAACACGCGGCCTCAATATCAAATGAATGTATATTGTTTTTTTTTTTTTTTTGTGGGTACCGGGGGGACGACCTCAGGACCTCGCGCGCCAACAGGCACCCGTGCCGCTGAGCGATATCACCGGCCCCTTTTTTCGTATGTGGGTTCCGGGAGTCGAACTCGGGCCTTCGCGCTTGCAAGGCAGGCGCTTAAGCCGCTGAGCTGTCTCACCGGCCCCCTGTATATTGTTAATACAGTTCAACTGCTAAAAACTGTAGTGCAGGTATACAATAACTGTACATAAAATGCAAAAGAGAAGCAAGAGTTCATGACAACAAAAGGCTTTAAAACATTTGAAACAGATTAGACTAGATAACCAAAAGTTATTCAGAAGTTATGATTGCTTTTAGAAATGTTTCTAAGGATGACAAAAATGAGTTGCAAAAATATAATAAATTGAGCTAACAATATTTTTCAGTTAAAAATGAAATTAAAAAAATGGCAGAAAATCAACTCTTATACCTTAAGTAAACTACTCAGATAAGTAATGAATTGAAAGTCATATATCCCTTCTAGAAAGCTCGCTTTTATATCTGAGAGGAATTGACTGACACAAATTATATTCAAATATGTAATTATACGGGACAATGAAAACATATTTGTGCTATACAACATGAATCAGCCACAGAAAATAAGATGCTTCAAATTTAATACATTTAGATGTAAATCTCTTAAGTATGAAGGACAGTGATTCAAAGAATCCTACAGCAGAAAGACGAGCTGGTGGCAGTTCAGTGACAGGAAGCAGCTCCCTGCACCTGGGCAGAGCGTGTGTGCCGACAGACGAGTCACAGAACAAAGCGAAAACAGTTCCGGGGTTGGCGTTAGGGCACTTTCTCGCCAACATTTATTTTTCTCAAAATATCTTCAAAAATTGAGGTTTTGAGAAAAATAATTTAAAAACTCGCTTGAACACGTTTAAGAAAGTAACAGCTGATTCAGAATTCTGAGGACAACCACATGGCTCACCAAGGGTAATTATGAGCAATGCGAGAGTGCAGGGATGCCACGTGAGATGCCATGTGAGATGCAAGAGCATGGAAAAATTTAAGAAGGGAATAGAACAGCTATGGTGACTGATAAATGAAAAGCTCTCAGGAATCCAATCTCATTTTGATTATTATTACTTTTTTATTTGTGGGTACTGGGGGGGTTGAACTCAGGACCTCGCAAGCCTACCAGCAGGCGCCTCTGCCGCTGAGAAATATCACCGGCACTTTTTTCGTATGCGGGTACCGAGAGTCGAACTCAGGACCTCGTGCTTGCCAGGCAGGCGCTTATGCCGCTGAGCTATCTCACCGGCCCTTATCTTGATTATTTACTGATATCTTAACCATGCATTTTTCTAATCTCAATCTCCTCTCTCTGAATAACTTGTAAGGTGAAGATAAGTAAACTGAGAACAGAATCTGAAATTAATAAAATATTTATAAATTCCAGCTGTAAACTGTTAGGGAAGAAACAGACTCTTCCATCAGATGTAAAAATTCTACTCATGATTGCACTGCATGCTCTCTTGCTGCTTAAACAATAAGCTTACGGGCCACTCCCAGCCACCACCCCATCTACTCTCCAAAGCCTTCCTTACACATGAAAGCCTCCCTGTTCTCTGTGCCCATTGACGACACATCCAAATGGCTTCAGTGGAACCAAGCAAAACACAGAATTCCCACAGCTATTAAAACTGCACTGTTATCTCAAGAAGGAGTCTCTAAGCTGTGTCTGCAGGAATTTTACCACCTAGATAACAAAAGGAGTCTGAAGCAATGCTAACGGTGTGCACCTGTTCTTAGGCAGAAAGAACCCGTTCCCAGAGCAGGAGCGGACAACCTAGTGAACAGGGACCAGCCAGAGGTGATCAAAGCCATGGCAATGCCACGTCCCAGTTTTCTAACATGCGCCCGCATCTTCCGGTCCTTTTCCTGATTTC
Organism: Erethizon dorsatum; assembly: GCA_028451465.1. NCBI lineage: Eukaryota > Metazoa > Chordata > Mammalia > Rodentia > Erethizontidae > Erethizon > Erethizon dorsatum. The sequence goes on from CM051833.1 coordinate 116,287,271, forward strand.
TTTTCTCTGTAACCTCATTCTTCTAATTGCTCTCATTTTTATCTAGGAACTTCTTTTCCTTTACGATGTAAGACAGGCCACCTACAGGCATGGTTCAGACTCAATAAATCCTGCAGGGCAGAACAGCTTCATCTCTTTTGAGTGATTTCAAGGGCAAAAACTGAAAGTGTAAAATTCTACTGGGCAGAAAGTCACGTTCTGTATCTGTTAGATTAAGAGTATTATGCAATTATGACCACAGTCCATAGGATCGGATCACCTTGATTTTCTCTAAATTTAAATCCAGGAACTTTTAGTCTAAATAAAAGCCACAAAAAAATCTGTCTTCATTGACATCTAATTCACTGAAGTTCTTACCAGTATGATTCACATCTTAAATGCCTCTGGATTATTAATTGCCTTTTATATTATTAATCTTCAAGTATAATAGTATTGTAGACAGCCGAGTTAGGCAGAAATATAGGCAGTGAGATAGGGCTGGGCCCTTGAGAGAGTCAACAGAGGAAATGAAAACACAGTACAACTGCGGCTGGAGGCGCATCTGGTGGAGGCCAGACTTCAAGATAACGATGGAATGACCAGGCCTACCTGCCTCCCCGAGGGGTAAGATGAATGGTAACACCTGGTCTAATGAAGTCTCGACAGACACCAGTTACCTCGGTGGGTGACCAAGGCCCCAGACTCATCCATTCCGGAAAAGCTCTTTGCTCTTTCCATGCACACATGCTGCGCGACTCACCTCCCCACTGGACCACCGTCACTAAGTGACGAGACTGAGAATCTTCTTGTTCGATCATAGCTGTAGCCCACGTTGTACCCATGTGACTGTGCTCTACAAAACTTCCCCTGAGAAGTGGGGTCCTCGGCAACTCGATTGGGACCTCTTCTGTCTCTCAGGAGCTGTATCTCTCCCCCTCAATAAATATTTGCTACTCTTAACCACCACTGTTCCCTAGAATTCATTCTTTGATTGTAGGGAACATGAACTTGGAATATCAGACATCTATCTAGCAGGTTGGGAGTTACAATACTTCCCTTATATCATCTGGAGGTCATATATCATTTCTAAATCAATAGGACACAGAAGTCATCAAGATAAGTATTAATACATCATTTTTACCCAGAAAAATGGGTGAAAGACATACATACACACTTTGACAAAGAACTGCTCAACAATTAGTTACTGAACATCTGCCATTACTAGACATGGAGATGAAGCAGTATGATAGTTCCTGTTTTAACACAGCATGAATTTTAGAAGGTAATAAAGAAGTAATCCGAAGAAATTCCTGAATAGCCAAGGTAACAGTGACTGTGGACACTGAAATCTACCAACCATTCTCCCAAACTGTGTCAACAACTAGCAAGAATACAACCTGCAAATTCCATAGTTCATGTAAGTAGGAGACAGAGGACAACACTAAATTGCGATAGCCACAAGAAAGAGAAAGACCACTGTGAATCCCAAAATACTGAAGGAAAAGCAGATTCTAAGAAAGTACACAAAATGTGAAGAGACAACGGTGAAAAGGCAGAGGGTACTTCTGAGGATGGGAGTGTATGAGGGAGAGAAAAGCCTTTTGTGTCACATAAACAAAGGTGAAGAGAAACAAGGAAATCTAAGAGCTAGTCTGACAAAAAAATTATTTTTTGGAGACGGTCTCGCTATGTAGTGCAGGCTGGCCTTGAACTCACTACATAGCCCAGGCTGGCCTCAAACTCATGGTGATCCTCCTGCCCAAGGCTTAAACACGCAAGAACTCAGGAATATGCAGGATGAGCACCAACAAGAGGTCAAGCTTTCTCCAACAAGAGAGTACTTTGGAAAGGAGATGGCCTTTAGGAGGCATGCAGGTCCTCCCCTCGCGTGGGATTCAGCCTGGTAACAGAGGCTTCAGACGCACCAGGCGCGCGTCCTCCGGCAGGTGAGGGCGCAGCCCGCCTCCCTCTGGGGACCCCAGTAGCAGAGCGCAGTTTTGAGCAGAACACAGATCTCACCAGACAACGGGGCCAGCTGGTATTGATCTTGGGCTTCCCAGCCTCCAGGACTGTGAGAAACACATTGTTTTTATAAATTAACCAGCTGAAACTATTCTGTTACAGCAGCACAGTGGACTAAGACTTGAGCATTACTATATTAAAGTATATAAAAAACTAAGCTGAAGGTATATATGGTGTTTATAAAATTATGTATTAAGTATAACAAAGTAGAAAGTATACAAATATTGGAGGAGAAAGGAAATGAAAAAGTACAGAGTTAATCTCATTATTAAAGCTATTATTTAATGTCACAGTGAGACAGAAAACCCCCCCAGGACTCAACCCTGAACCCCACCCTGCAGACGATGTTACCTTCTTACTTTGACCTTAACCACAAGATTGCAACAGTCGCTGTACCTTGCTGCGCCCCTCCCCCCTTCCCATGGGAGCTGCTTCATAGCCCCATGTTACCCGACCTCCCCCACCCCAGGCTGACTGGATGTTAGAAGTTGTAAACCTGTCACCTGTAAGTAACTGCCTTTCTTTGACTCACCTTTTCCCACCACGAACTTTATATAACTTTCCCCACTCAGATTCAGGGCTCAGATTTTGGAGTACTGAACTCCTCTGGGCCTGCTAGCAAAATAAAGAGCTCCCTCCACTTCTGAGTGCCACTCGATGGTTTCCTGTGTCACTGGTAAATCTGACTTTGCTGTAACATTTGGTAAAATCTAAAATTGCTGTAACAATAGTTCAGAATCAAAGGATATCATTTAAAACTAACAAACCAGATAGCGAAAGTTTAAATATGAACACCAATATTTTTCGTTTCTTTTTCTTTTTTTGTTGTTTTTTGAGACAGGGTCTCACTATGTAGTTCAGCGTGGCTTTGAATTCATTATGTAGCCCAGGCTGGCCTTGAACTCATGGCGATCCTCCTGCCTCAGCCTCCTGAGTGCTTGGATTACAGGCATGCACCACCATGCCCAGCCTCTGTTCATCTTTAAAAAATTGTATATGTGTGTGTGTGTGTGTGTGTGTGGCATGGGGACTAAACCCAGGGCCTTGCACATGCTAAGTAAGTGCTCTACCACTAAGCTACACTCCTAGCCCTAGGAGAATTTTTAAAAGGATTAAGTTCAAAGGTAACAACCACAAAGTTAAGACCATCTTAAATATCAAAGATATAAAACAGAGCAAATAATACATCATATAGAGAAAGAGACAAACATACATGTAAATGAGCTAGCTACCTATTAAAATATATTTTCGACTGGCTGAGAAAGCGCTGTCCAACTGTATGTATGTAAGACACACACTGAGGATTCACAAACAATGATCAAATACTCGACCAAAAAAAGCGGCAGTAAATTATGTAAGGTAGAAATCCTACAATAAAACCCCGTGACCTCAACGCAATAAAACTAGAAGTCAATAACTAAAGAAAAACACAAGAGGCCCTTCTACAAAGATATTTAGAAACCTTTTAAACAACTCTAGTATGAAAAGGAAATAAAACCAGAACTATAGACTTTTAAAAAACAGGCCTAATGAAAACATTAAGAATCTATGAGACACACTTGAAGTGATGATCAGAGGAAAATCAGTACGCTTTCAGCATTTATATAAATGAAAGAATGACAATAGAGCAATCTAACCCCCTTTCAAAATCCTAGGAAAAGGATAAAAAAGTAAGCCAAACAAAGTACAAGGCAAGAATAACAAAGATAAAAATAGAAATTATAAAGTATAAGACAGAAAAGCAGTGGTACTGATTAATAAATCAATACCTAGTTTTCAAAAAATATTTAACACACTACATAGTATTAAATTTAATTACCCAAGAAAGTAAAGGATAAAGAACAAGTATAAAAAATAAGAAATAAGAGGTTTCATCAAATGTTTACAAATCTAGATTTACAATTTAAATAAACCACTTTCTGTAAAAGAAGCAGAGACAGTAATTAAGGAGTTACCAGGGGGGTCTATTAACCCCTCAAGGACCAGACAGCTCTCATACAACATAAATTATTCCGGGGCGTTAAATTATTTTGCAAGTCAAGTATGATCTTGATACTTAAATTTCATAAACATAGTTTCCACCCTCCAAAGAAGAAAATTACAAACCAGTATTACATATGAGAATCATGTAAAAATCCTAAGCAATAAGGAACCAAATTTAATGTCCAAGAAAGAGAAGTTACACTATACTTAAGTGGGATAAAGATAATTCAATATAAGGAAATATGATAATATATTAAATGATATTAATAGATCTAGGAAGGAAAAAAGGAATGTAGGGAAGAATACAGTTGTCTTCATAGATGTAACAAAATTGGAAAGTCATTCCTGGTAAAAACACTCTAAAAAATAAGACTGAAGATATTCTCATAACATGATGAACACAGGCATTCCCACTAAGATTAGGAACAAAGTGAGTATGCCTATTATCCCCACCACTGTTTTAACATCGTACAGGTGTTTTAACTGATGCAGTGTGGGAAAACAAATATAAAGGAGAATAAGAATAGTGGAAAAAATAAGTAAAATTACCTCTCTTACAGATTATAAATTAGTACACCTAGAAAATCTGACATAATTACTGGAATAAATGATAAATCTAAGCTCAAAGAGTAAAACAATTTAGTAGGATAGCAGGATATAAAATAAGCATAAAGAATGCAGCACCTTCGCTGGGTATGGTGGTGCACTCCTGTAATCCCAGCACTTGGAAGGCTGAAGCAGGAGGATTGTTATGACTTCAAGCCCAGCCTGGGCTACATAGTGAGACCCTGTCTCAAAAAACCAAAACAAGGGCCGGTGAGATGGCTCAGCGGCGTAAGCACCTGCCTGGCAAGTGTGAGGGCCCAAGTTCGACTCCTGAAACCCACATACAAAAAAAAGGGCCGGTGATATCGCTCAGCGGCACGGCGTGCTGAGGTCCTGAGGTCCTGCTGGTGCGCGAAGTCCTGAGGTCGACCCCTGGTACCCACACACACACACACACACAAAAACCAAAACAGGAGAAAAAAAAAAATACAGCACCCTCACTATATACAAATATCTACAGGTTATAAATGGCAGAGGGAATCCCATTTACAAAAGCAAAAACAATTACAAATATGCCAAACCAACATGATGAAAATCCTAAAACTAACTCCTGAAAAACACAAAAGCAGACATGAACAAATGGAAAGACATCCTTTGTTCCTGGATAGGATGACATTAGGAAGACAGCAGTGCTCCTAAGATTATAAATTCTAAACAATCCCAATAAATTTTTTATAGACCTTAATTTTTAGTTGACACTAAAACTGGTACTATAGCAAATATTAATGTTTATTTGGAAAAATAAGCAAGAATACTTAGAAAATTAGTAAAAAAGAAGAGCCCTGAGGAATGATTAGTCCTACTAGTGGCAGATATTCCAACATACGATGGGTTCTATTATTAAAGAGGGTGGTGTTGGTGCAGGAACAGAGTGTCCAAGGGAACTGAGCCAGAAATCCAGAAACAGACCAAAACAGAAACGGAAATTATTTCGAAGTACTGAAAAAATACAATATTTACAATGAATGGCAATGATATTATTACATAGACATTTGGAAAAAATAAAATTAGATCCCTATCTTACACCACACACAAAAGAATACATGTTGGAGAGGGACAGAGACCTAGATGTAAAAAATGAAAGCATACAGGTGATATAAAAAATGATACGGGACCTCCAAGTGATACAGGGGAAATAATATAACCCCAACCAGCTAGAGGTCAGATACGACGAGTTCATGTTCCCCAAAACTGAAGAATGAATTGTAAGGGACCACAGAGAGTAGGAAGTACTTACTGATGGGGAGAGGCACAGCTCCTGAGCTCCTGAGTGGGTTGCCAATGAGCCCCCTAATGGAAGGAGTTTGTTATGGAGCAGAATCGAGAGGTGGGACAAAACTAAGGCTGCAAGCACAGCCGCTTGGCTAATGTTGATCCAGTGGGGAAGCAGGTCACGTAGCAAGTGTGCGTGGAAAGAACAAAGACCTTTTCAGGAAGGGATGGGTCTGAGGGTCCTGGTCACCCACGGAGGTGACTGATATCTGTCTAGATTTTACTGGACCAGGTGCTACCACTTATCCCTCGGGGAGGCACGTAGCCCTGGTCATTCTTTATCTTGAAGCTTGGCCTCTAACAGATGTGCCTCTGCTAAAATTGTTTTTGCCTTTTGTATTGACTCTCTCAAGGGCCTTTCCCTGTCTGACTGCCTAAAATATTTCTACCTAACTTTGCTGTTTATAATACAAGAACTGGAGGGAAATTCCTAAATAATAATGTAGGAAAGGGCTTTCTATGCTTCACAAACCAGAGGCAATAAATGGAGATGATGAATGTGATTGCATAAACAAACATCGCCTCATTCAAAGTCAAAAGACACTAACAGAGAAAATACTTCTGATTTTCTATCTGAAGAAATACTTGAAAGAAATACTTGAAGAAATACTTGAAAAGAAGTTTTGAAGAGGATTAGTAACTCTATAGAGAAAAAGACAAAAGATTAAATAAATTCACACATAAAAAGACACAGAAATGGACTTCCAGTGTATGAATGATGCTCACCCTTATCATAATAAGGGAAACAAAGTTACCATTTCTCACTTATTACACACTACCTAAAATTAGAAACATTTTATGGAGAGGCTATGGAAAAATAGGCACTCATAATGCTATAGCACAAATTGGTACTACTGCTTCTGTGGAGAATTTGGCAATATTTAATGAAACCATATATGGGTTTACTTTCTCACTTAGAAATCCTGTTTTTAAGGATTTATCCAGAAGATACACCTCTAGCAATTACAAAAGTAACTGTGCACTGTTACTCATTTTAGTATTACTGCAGAAAACTGGAAATAATCTAAATTCCCAAATAAAAATGGGTTGAAGAAATGATACACACAGAAGTACAACACAGGTCTAAAAGACAATCAACAAACCTCTATGAATTCTCATAATTTCCAGGATATACTTTAGGTGAAGAAAACAACCAAACCAAAACAAAAAAAAAAGCAAGAAGAGTAACCTGGAGCATGTTACTGTTTGTGTAACAAAGAGGGGGAATGGGATAAAAACCCCAGTCTTATATCTGTTTGCTTGGTAAGAATAAACAGGGAGCCGGGCGTTGTGGCACAGGCCTGTAATCCCAGCACTCGGGAGGCTGAGGCAGGAGGATCGCTGCAAATTTGAGGCCAGCCTGGGTTACATAGTGAGTTCAAGACCAGTCTGAACTACATAGCAAGACTGTGTCTCAAAAAAAAAAAAAAAAAAAAAAAAAAAAAGACAACACACACACGCACACACAGATGCACGCACACACGCACACGCACACACACACACACAGAAACGGAAAGGACAGAGCAACGGCTAATGAGACAGTTACCTAATGAGTAGATGGGGACGGGGAGGGAAGGTGAGATGAAACCTGGGCACTGGATCGGGGGGATGATACATTCTCTGAAGGAATTTTTTGTTTTTAACTCTGGTACCATTTAATGTTTCATATAGTCAGCAAATACATAGCTAAAATCAGGAAGAATGGGGGAGACTAAAATGGAACATAATGACACAAATACATGTAACTACTGCAACTGAACAGAGTGGAACAACTAGCCAAACTATGTATGTATGTATGTATGTATGTATTTATTTATTTATTTAGAGACAGAGTCTCGCTGTGTAGTTCAGACTGGCCTTGAGTTCACCATGTAGCCCAGGCTGGCCTCGAACTCTCAACAACACTCCTGCCTCAGCCTCCCAAGTGCTGGGATTACAGGCTTGCGCCACCATTCCTGGCATCCAACAAACTTTTGTATATAGGCTAAAGACAATCACACTGCTCTCTAGTTAGTAACTTTTGGCATTTTTGGGACAATGATGTAATTAGCAATTCAAAACTACTTTCTGTGTATTCTAGGATCCAACAAGTAAATATATTGTGGGTAATGGGAATCAGGTTTCTTAGTACTGTATTGGAGAAAGGAATTAAAATATGGAAATGGAGAAGAACAGAATGAATTCCACAGAGTTTGATTGCTATGGGGGGGTTATGTTATAGTTTAGATCTAAAACGTCTCCCCATTTCTCCTGTGTGTGTGTGGAAGGCGACTGGATCATGGAGTGCTATATCAAAACAGTTTGTTCTTATCTGTATTGAAAAATAGTAAAAAATTGAGCTATTATAGATGGCTAAATTAGCTAAAAATTAACAGGCAGTCAGATAGGGACTGGGGGGCCGGTGAGATAGCTCAGTGGCATAAGCACCTGCCCGGCAAGCGTGAGGTCCTGAGTTCGACTCCCGGTACCCACATAAAGGAAAAAATAGGGATGGTGATATCACTCAGTGGTACAAGCACTTGCTGGCAAGCGCAAGGTCCTGAGGTTGACTCCCGGTACCCACATTAAAAAAAAAAAAAAAAAAAAAGATAGGGACTGGGGCCTCCGGGGAGGCAGTGCAGAGGATGAGGCACATCAAAACTGTGACTGGAGGTCATCTGAAGAGGGCCAGGCCTCAAGGCGGGGACACAAAGCCAGGCCTGTGAGCCCAACAGCAGTTAGAGATTATACTATTATAGGGTCAGGGGGCACAGGCAGGAAAAAGGATAAAATAGGATCTCATTAAGCTTTATTAAAGAAATTAGGGCCGGTGAAATTGCTTAGTGGCATAAGCACCTGCCTGGCAAGCGCGAGGTCCTGAGTTCGACTCCCGCAACCCACATAGGAAAAAGGGCCGGTGATATCGCTCAGCGGCATGGGCGCCTACTGGCATGCAAGGTCCTGAGTTTGACCCCCGGTACTCAAAAAAAAAAAAAAGAAATTAATAGGAAACTGTATTAAAGGCAGCTTTTTGCCTCTTTTTTGCAGCTAGACTCCAGCAATTAGAAAGACAAAGGTAGAGACAGAGAGATGAGAACTTAGCAGGAAGAGTCAAAAGGCAACAAGGGGCTGTAGCCAGGAAGATGAAAGGCTGGGGTAACCAGCACCCCTCACCCACCTGATAGAATACAAAGGAGATAAGGGGCAACCACCTAAGGACTCTTATTTAATATATAAAGCACACATGTCCCCTTTCCTCACTCACTAACTCTACGCTACCTTTCTACGAGGCCCCACACTTATACATCACAAACGGCCAGGAAGAGTGCAGAGAGAGGTGCTCAGGTCAGGATCCGAGACGGCCAGAGCCAGTCAGATGGTGCCAACTTCCAGGTGCCCACGGGGCTGGGAGAAACCACTAGTCCTAAACAAAAAGGAGCTGAGGACAAAAATCCACAGGTATTCACTTCTGATGCCCCCACCCTCCCGAGGTAGCTATCTCCTTTCTTTTCCAAATAAATGGTCTTCTATTTTAAACTCTGCCTTTTCAGTTTGTTACTGCAGCTGAGTTCACAGCCCTGGTGGCTGTTTCAGGTGAGGAGTTGTGTGCACCTCCCACCCTGCCACAACACTGTGATTAGCACCACCAGGCTGGGTGGGCCTAGGCAGGCATCAGTCCATGGCAGGTGGGCTGCTCACCCATGCCCATCCTCCCTCCCTCTCCAGGAGGGCCTTTGCTCTTTCTCTCGGAGAAGGTATAGGTCAGCTGCAGGTAATGATGCCACTGTACCTGCCTCCTTCCCTAATGGATCAGTAACAGCTAAGCGACTGTGCTCGTGACCCTGCTGGATGACTGCAGTTTGACCCACGCTGTGATTCTGCTGTGTAGAATATCCTAGGAGAAAGAGCCTCTGTGGCGCCCCCCTTTCAGGATGCCTCCTGTCTCTCAAAGAACCCTTTCTACTCTCAAGCTCCTTTGTCCTTGAAACTCATCCTTTGATATTCCTCATTTGATATTCGGGGACATGAACTCTGCACAGCTGACACCTAGCAGGTTGGGAGGTGTTTTTCCTGTCACACTGGCTGGGAGAGCCCTTGCTTAGCATGTGCAATGCGAAAGTCTGTGGTTCAATCCCCAGCGGTGCTGCTGGGGGGATTTATTTCCTACAAGATAGTAAAGATGAACAGAAACCAGTAAGCAGTGGGTGCCCTCCCTTTTCAGATAGCTATTTCTCAGCCTGAGACTTAAAAAAACTTTTTTTTTTTTTTTTATTTTCTGAGACAGGGTCTCGCTATGTAGTCCAGGCCATTCTTGAATTTATGGCGATCTTCTGCCTCAGTCTCCCGAGTGCTGGGATGATAGGCATGCACCACCATGCCCGGCTCAGCATGAGGCATTTTAAACCTTGATACTAAGCAATTCTCATTTAAAAGTTAATCTTAAAGAAATCATCAGAGGGCCGGTGAGACGGCTCAGCGGCTTAAGCGCCTGCCTTGCAAGCGCGAAGGCCCGAGTTCGACTCCCGGATCCCACATACGAAAAAGGGGCCGGTGATATCGCTCAGCGGCACGGGTGCCTGTTGGCGCGCGAGGTCCTGAGGTCGTCCCCCCGGTACCCACAAAAAAAAAAAAAAAAAAAAAAAAAAAAAAAAAAAAAAAAGAAATCATCAGAAAGGCAACTATGTATGTAAGGAGATTTATTATTATGATGTTATCTATTATGGCACAACTGGAAACAACAGAAGCCACTATCCCCATAGGAATGTGGGAAGAAAACCATGGAAAGACACTTGTCAGACACACACCAGGGAAAGGTGCTTTGCATTAGGGTCAGTTTTTACTACTCAGTTTTTAACCTGTGTTACAAGGATATTCAGAAATGTCAAAATACCAGAATTTAGAAATTAGTTGGCACAGTGGCACATGCCAATGATCCCAGCATTCTAAGGGGCTGAGGCAGGAGCAGCTCAGGTTCTAGTCCAGTCTTGGCAACTTAGAGACCCTGTCTCAAAATTTATTTTTATAAAAAGGGGCTGGAGATTTAACTCATTGTGAAGGCCCTGAGTTCAACCCCCAGTACCAAAAACAAAAACAAATGCAAACAAACAAACCACCTGAAAATTAGAAACTATCATGATCGTTTAGGCATAGCTATGAATTTTCAAGCCATAATCACACCTTCAATCCAACTCTACACACTACAATTTTGGGAGTTCCTCTGCCATCCAAGGACTTTAATAAATTCAGTTTTCTGAATTAAATTTATGGTGCTGGGACTTGATAAACAGGACACACTCAGGTGTGCATGTGGGGGTGGGGGGAAGAGGGACCAGGTTACAGAAGGAATTTTCTTCTAACTGGAAGAAATACAGGTTATTCCTGAGGCCTAGTCTTTTAGAATTCATCCTCCAGTTCTCTAAAAGCTTCCTGGTCCTGTCCCAGGTAGGTTGTTTTCTGATAGTAACTTCTGATACTTAGTGAAGGAATGTATAAGAACTGTTATTCATAGCTTCAGATACCAGATGCAAAATTCAATCACTCCTCATCAGTGAAACACATTTAGGTGTTTTAATGCAGAAGTTTGATATGAATAAATCATCTCTTGGTTTTTCTTCATAAGTGGCACTAGTGTATATGTGACAAAAATGTACACTGATACAAACTTTAAAAAAGAATCATTAGGGCTGGCTTAGGTACTTGTTGCTTGAAAAAGACATTTTAGACACGAACAAATGTAGGCTTCACTGCTTTGTAGTGAAGTGCCTTGGTTAAGCTTGTTAGCACCTCTTTTCTCTGCCCATGGGAACATACCATCTGCTAGTGTGAGAATCAGGGGTAATGTGTGCTTAAATGCCTAATACAGTCACGAGTGCTGTGCTCAAAAGCCAAGACGAACACAAGAAAAGACTAGGCCTAGCCCTTTCCACCTCTTCTTCCAGTTCTGATTATATGCTTCATATTCTAGTTCTCTATCAGGGTTTCTCAGCTTCAACAGTATTGTCATCCTGGGCCACAAAGTCAGCATCCCTGGCTTTGCTATTAGATGTCAGTAGCACTCCCCTAGTTGTGAAAGTAAATCATGTCTCCACACGTTAAATGTTCCCTGGGATGCAAAACTATCCCTAGTTAGAACCACTACTCTACACAGACAATTAAAATGTAATGACAACATTGAAGAGGTGGAGCCAAAATAAGCAATTTTATTTTCCCAGATTGCTCAAAGACAAGGGCCATGGGGGTATAATAAAAATACCTAGCTGGGTGTGATGGCACACACCTGTAATCCCGGCACTTGGGAGGCTGAGGCAGGAGGATTGCTGTGAGTCCAAGGCCAGGCTGGGCTACACACTGTGTTCAAGACTGACCTGAACTACATAGTGAGACCCTCTCTTAAAAAAGAAAAGTACCTAAGCTGGTATGTTAGCTACTTTTCTCACTGCTGAGACAAAATACCCAACACCCAAAGTTAAAGGAGGAAAGGTTTATTTAGCTCACAGTTTCAGTCCATAACTGTGCAGAGGTTTCAGTGCAGAGGTTTCAGTCCATAACTGGCTGGCTCCAAGGCAGGGTGGCTTCACAGAGGAGAGACAGTTCATGGCAGGCACAAGATGGCAAAAGCAAGCAAGCAAGGGACAAGACAAGGTTCTTTCTGTCCCTCATATTGTATCCAGGCTACCGGGATTAGGGCAGTGCCAAACCAATCAGTGGACTGATTTAGTAATCACACACCCTTTACCCTAGCCTGGTGCAATCCATGAATCAGTCACACAGTCTAGACACACCCACCTCTGAAAAAGGCCCACCTATGACTGCACGAGGCTCCAGGGGACACTGAGACACAGCCACGACAGCTGGCAAGAGGAAACTTTGGTAATGAATTCTGAAAAATCTCTCACTATGCCTGACTACCACTGACACAGGATGCAACCATGTACGCAAATTTGAATCAGGAAGTATATTATTTACATGAAAAAGTGAGCAAAATTAATTAGACTGAAGAAAGAAAAATAGCACTCACTTGTGTTCAGTAGGGAAAAACTACTGCTATAGTTCATACATTAGTTCAGTGTGAAAAATAAGCAGAGTTCCTAAGTTAAATGATATCCATTCAAGAAATTTTAAAAAATTCAGGGTATTTTTAATATTAAAGTAGGAATTCACAAAATAACTTACCAAAGACAATTTATAAATACCACAAGGTACCTAGATGAACTTAGTAATTTTTGAAAAGTCAAAGATTAGGCATAAATCAGAAGTCCTAGAAAAAAAGAAGGACTAAAACCTACGAAATGAAGTCACAGGAAAGTCATTACGATGTGAAAGAATGACTGATGGCTTTCTAGGTGGAGATGAGTGAAACATCATATGGTAGCTCACCTGTAGTTTCTGAGTCAGAGAATCCCTCTGTTCTTGTAGTTCTCTGGCATTATCGATTTCTTGTTTTAATCTTTCTATTTCCTAGAAATGGCAGAGTAATGTCTTTAGCAACATTTAAACCATATGAAGGAAAAGGAAGGCCTTCTTTTCCTCTGAAATGATTACCCCACTTTTTAGGAAACAGTGCTTTAAACACATTCCCTTCTACTGACTTCCAGAGGGACGCGTTCATCTTCACAGGCGTGCCGTCTAGGACAGAATGGCCTTCAGCAACAATTCCAACTCGATGCAGCACAGCTCAGAAACACAATCTGACCTCTTTAAAGGCTGCCTCAGGCTTTGAGATTGAACCTTTCCTAGGATATCAGAGCTTTTGACTGGAAATCAGAGACAGCTACAATTTGTGAAACGGTTTCAATCTCTCATGATTTCCCGTTGATTTTATAAATGCAGCCCCATACAGGAGGTAATAGGCACTCTCTTAGTCTAATTGTCCGACCAGATCAACACGGTTCACAGTAACAGAAATGAGAATGGGGAAAATATGTACAAGCTCCGTGCCACTCAAGAAAAAGTTCATTTTGTTTCATCTTTTTTTCTCCCCCGGTACTGGGAATTGAACTCATGACCTCATGCTTGCCAGGCAGGCACTGTGCTGCTGAGCTATATCCCTGACCCGAAAAACTTCATTTTAAAAAAGTACACCATCTTACTTTTATTTCATAAACTCCACAGACTAGTATTTCTAACACATGTCAGCCTGGTACGGATAGGTAGGAAGTGGCAAATACCTCTTCCTTGACTTTCAGAGTCTCTTCCAGTTCTTGTATCGTCTGGTTTAACTCCGTCTTATGGGTATGCACTGCATTTGCTTGGCTGCTTACACATTCAAGCTCTGTCACCTAAAATTCAATGGGAACACAGGCGAAATTAAATGACAATTTAAGAAAGCTTCTTGCTGAAGACATAGTGAGCTCCTGATACACGAACAGTGAATTTTGGGAAACAGTAACGTAATCAGCATAGAATGAATAGATTCTTTAAAGATGCACAGTTACGACAAGGTAAAAAGAACAAAGGAAATATTTATACACTTGGTCATGGACAGGTTAGGAATAGTACCTCAGTGATTTCCTGACAGCAGAGAACTCCTATAATGAAAGTTTTCTTTAAAAATTTCTTCTGCACATATACTCAAGATTAGATATGGCCTTCTGTCCTTCATCTATAACCTTCAAATTAAATATGGGTTATGAAAACTGGCCTTGCAGAAGTGAGAAGTTTTAAAAGTACATTTCCAAAATGTAATGGAATTTAGAAAAAAATATATGCTTAAAATACAACTTACATTCTTCAATACTAGAATGACTTCACATTCACAGTGCTTCTTATAAGAAAGGTAAGAGTTCTTTAATTAGTAATAACTTACTGACAGCTCTAAGAGCTAGCTTCCTTTTCTTTTTTCCTCCCTGCATGCAGTGGGATTTTTATTTTTTATTTTTTGGTTTTTGAGGCAGGGTCTTGCTATGTAGTTCAGACTGGCCTTGAACTGAACACGTAGCCCAAGCTGGCCTCGAACTTGCGGCAATCCTCCTGCCTCAGCCTCTTGAGTGCTGGGATTCCAGGGGTGCACCACCATACCCCACTCGTGTAGTTTTGAATTGTATTTCCCTAATTGGTCCCGACTATTCATCCATCCTCTTTGACCAAAATATATACTTCCAGCTAAAAGCAGGCTAGTGTCCTTGTTCTGAGAACAGGCCACGCTCATTTCCACCTTCTTGACGTCACTGGACTGTCCTGTCTCTGATGATGGGAGATTGTTCTGGCCCTGCCAAGCCATCAGCTCTCGGCCCACTGCATTTTCTCCAGATGGCCAGCCTTATTGCAAGAGCTCTCCGAGCTTTCCTGTTCTCACGAAACAGAGGATCTGTTCAAAAACCTTGGGAATTAGCTCCTTATTGTTGAGTATATGTACAGGTTTTTTTTTGTCTGATTAGATAACACATTTCCTTAGGGCAGTTCCAGTTCTGATAATTATGATTATTAGATTAATTTCCCCCAGATTATAATCACAAACTGTGGACAAAATATAAAAATCACCTGTTTGAAGGCCCTGAGGAGTAACCAAATTGGCAGAACACTGAAAGAAAGCAGTCACTTGGGGTAAAATACACATTCACACATCTTTTTGCCTGCGGCAGGCGCTTGCCATCCCGCTAAACTGCTTGGATGAACTCAAGCAGAAAACTATAGTCTCATTTCCCGAAGGAGCCTGAGCACTGTGGGGCTCCTCGGAACAGGTGGGGCAGCCAGAAGTCAGGAGGTTAAGGGGAAGGAGCCCCTAATGAGCACACAAGGCTTTCCACAGCCTTTGGCTAACCCCAGCTGAACAGCTGCAGTGAGACCCCAGGGGCCGAGGAGCATGGGGAACACTGAGGCTGAAAGAACCAAGCTCTGGCAGCGCTTCCTACAGAGACAGTCTGAAGCCCTATCCCGCCACACTAACCCCAGCTTCCTGGTGACACCTAGAACAGCTATGTCTTCAAGGTTTCCCAGGACTAAGTGGTTTACCTCAGAATTAAGGAAAAATTGAAATAAATAAACCCTAACAATGTATAGGTCCACAATTCCACAAAAATCAAGCTAACCCACAAGTAATTTAACTGCCTGCTGATAAAAAAAAAAAACCCTACACTCTTCAAAGGAAGATAGCAAAACTATGGTCTCTACAAAACTTCATTTCAATGTCCAATATACAAAGACTATAATGTGAAATAAAAATCAGGAAATGAAGCTGTAGTCAAGAGACAAATCTGTCTGAACAAAAGGTGAGGTAATTTATTGCCAGTATACCTGCAAAAAAAAAAGAAATGCTAAAGGAGGTTATGCAGGCTGCAGGGAAATGACACCTGACAGAAATTCAGAGCTACAGTAAGGCAAGAACACTGGAAATTATACATATGTGAGTAAATAAAAAGGTCATTTCTTACTTTTCTTAAATTCTTTAATAGTCAACTTATTATAGACAGCTAAGTTAGGTAGAAATATTATAGGCAGTCAGACAGGGAAAGGCCCTTGAGAGAGTCAATACAAAAGACAAAAACATATTACAACTGTGGCCAGAGGTGCCTCTGTTAGAGGCCAAGCCTCAAGATAAAAACAGAATGACCAGGCCTACCTGCCCCCCCCAGGGGTAAGAAGTAACACCTGGTCCAATGAGGTCTAGATAGACATCAGTCACCTCAGTAGGTGACTAAGACCCCCCCCCCAATCCCTTCCCGAAAAGTTCTTTGTTCTTTCCATGTACACTTGCTATGTGATTGGCTTCCCCATTGGATCAGTATTACCCAAGTGGCTGTGTTTGTAACCTTTTTGGTTGATCATACTTTTGTCCCACATTGTACCCACTTGATGATTTTGTATCCACCTTGTGATTGTGCTCTATAAAACTTCCTTTGAGAAGTGGGGTCACTGGCAACTCACTCGGGTGCCCTCCTGTCTCTCAGGAGCTGCATCTCTCCCCCTCAATACATATTTCCTACTCTTTTTTTTTTTTGGTACCGGGAACTGAACTTAGGACCTCGCGCTTGTGAGGCAGGTGCTGCACCGCTGAGCTATATCCCCAGCCCCTGTATTTCCTACTCTTAACCTCTGCTATTTCTTAGAATTTATTCTTTGAATTTAGAGAACACGAACTTGGCATATCTGACATTTAACAGGTTCAGAGTTATAATATTTCCCCTGTATCCTTTAGGGTCCTGTATCAAATTGACTGAGCAAAACTTCAAGGGCAGGGATGACACAACAACATCACAGCTCCTAAATGAGTACTTACTGCCTATATTTAATTGTTAGAAGTTATTTTTTAATGATAAAAACATAACAAAATTTATCATCTCCATCATTAAGTGTATAGTTCAGAAGTGTCTCAAGTATATTCACACTGCCGTGAGACAGATCTCCACATTTCTCACTTTGCAAATCTAGAAGTCTATGCCTATTAAACAACTCCCCTGCCCACCTCCCTCACAAGGTGATTCTGCACATCCGAGAGAGAGACATGTTCTCAGCTCTCTAACTCTCCTCCTCGTTTCTGTCCACTCCCGCCCACTGCCTTGCCACCCTGGTCCTGTCTCACACCTCACATTACGCCGCTGCTAAGCCCATTCTCTACTGTCTACGGAATTTGCTTACTTGACATCCTTTTGAAAGGGAAATTACTGGCATCTGCTTCCTGTAGGGTGAATGCATTTCTATGCTTTGAATAAAAAAACTGTAATTGTTTGGGTTTCTGATATTAATGGAATTAGGATTTGTGATTTTCTTTTTCTGCCTCAAATTGCTAATATTTCCAATTTTAAATAAAGAGTCGTCTATATTTTTCAAATTGTTCCTTCTTTAAAACACAATAAAAATAAAAAAATAAAACAATGAGGAATTGTACAGAGTACACAGTATTTCTTTTTTATAGATGAAACTACTGAGCTGAAAGAAACAACTTTCAAAAGTCAATGAACTCATTCGATTTCATTCTCATTAAACTATGGGAAATATTTTCCTTAACCAAACAAACCAACATAGTGCAACCCACGCGTATGTCCTGACAACCAACGCACCAGAAAGCTGTCTGGGTGCTGGACCTACATGCACATTTCCTTCTGACCAAGGAGCCTGTGCTCGGAACCCCCGGCGCAGAGGCTGCCCTTACCCGCTTGTGCAGGCGCTCTGCTTCCTCCTGGTACGCTGCTAGCTGCTGTTTCCATTGCTTCACGTTGGCAGTGGACTCTAACAGGGCTGCGGTAAGCTTGGCGTTGTTTCCTTTGAGGGCAGCCAGTTCAGCCTCCCAGTGTTTGCTGATTGCTGAACTAAAATAACAAGAAAATTCCATTTGTTATGCTGAATATTATTTCCGAACTGGCAGCACCACTCAGTGCCTTACCTAAGAATGTGCTCAGACCACCCCAAAGTAATAAAAACACAAAAACTTCACCAAAACATTCCTAGTGAAGAAATACAAAAATTACCAAAGTACTAGGCTAAACATGGACTAGTTCCCACTTCCTTTATGGAAGTACAGGTATCTACCCATTCCTTCCTCCCTGCCCCAGATCGGATCTTGCTATGTTGTCCAGGCTACTCTCAAACTCCTAAACTCAGGTCTCTTTCTGCCTCAGCCTCCTGAGTACTGGGATTATAGGTACATGCCACCAAACCCAGCAGTACCCATTCTTTTTTGAGAAATAAACACATATATATATTTGTAAGAGTACCAAGTGGATGCTTAAGTGTCAATAAGGTTTGAGGCATGTCATATAGTATTACTTTTGAAATTCTTATTGATTTATAATGTTCAGGATTTTTAAATGCCAAAAACATACAAATTTATTGCAAAATAGTTGATTTCATATCATAGGCTAGACCTGGACAAGCCTAGTGACTTAATTTCTGATAATAATTCCAGGGTCACAGGTAGAATGAGAGCAATCCCCTTCTCATCATTTAATATTCTACTTGGCAAATCATCTAATTAAGTTTCTCAAACAAGATGATTTTCTATACAAAGACAATCCTCTTAGTTGGGAAGACCATTCTCCTGATACTTCCCTTCTTACCTTTCCAATAAAGAAGAACTGCCTTGGCTGGAAAGCTTCTCTTTCTCATTATCGAACAGTTTATTTCTATTAGTGAAATTCTACTAACCTCGTCCCATTAACTACCTAGTGATGCTTAGAGCTTTTTATTTATTTTATTTTTTTTTGTGGATACTGGGGGTCGACCTCAGGACCTCGCGCGCCAGCAGGCGCCTGTGCCACTGAGTGATATCACTGGCCCTTTTTTTCATACGTGGGTACCAGGAGTTGAACTCAGGACCTCGCACTTGCCAGGCAGGCACTTATGCCGCTGAGCTATCTCACCAGCCCCATTTAGAGCTTTTTAAAATCACTGTTCTTATGTTTGATAAGTCATTTGAATGTTCTGATGGGCTGTAATTTAAAGTAATTTTAATATACATTTATTAATAAAAGAAAGCAGTTTCCATCAGCAAGATTTCTAAAGCTCATCCCTAATCTCTTCTAAAATTTTAAGAATTGATATGGGGTCCTGCTAAGTTCCTCGAAGGGCTTGGACTTGTGACCCTCCCGCCTCAGCTTCCTGGAGTGCTGAGATATGTGCACCACCATGACCGACTCCTGTGCTATTCTTGAAAAATGCGTAATTTCAGCCAAAGAATGAAAAAAAAAAAAATCACACAACATAAACACAAACTTAGGTATACTACAAAATAACGAAGCAAAGCTGTAACAATCCAATGCAACGTGGGGTCCTGGGCAGGCTCCGGGACAAAGCAGGACACTGGTAAGAGCCGAGGTTAGTCTGTCCAGTGCCACCAACGTGAGCGTCCAGAGTCTGATGATCACAGTGCGGCTACGTAAGATGCTAACATCAGGGTAGGCTAGCTGTGGGTACATGGGACCCTGTGAAATTTCTGTAACTTTTCTGAAAGTCTAAAATTAGTTTACTGGGCTGGGGATATAACTCAGTGGCACAGTGCCTGCCTGGCAAGTGTGAGGTCCTGAGTTCGAGTCCCAGTTCCAAAAAAAAAAAAAAGGAATAAAGAAGAAAATTAGTTTACTAAGTGAAAGAATCTCATCAAAACATGAAAGGAAAAAATAAAATAATAAGCTAAACTATTAATTTAACAATGCATTTTTGTCTTGAAAAAGAAAACTTTTCCTTTGTGGAATAATTTTCAGATTTAGATTTTCTGAGCATGTACCTATTCACCTGTTCCAATTGAATTACATAATTTTTTTAAAGCCACCTATCAATTTTTCTCCTACAGAGATAAATTTATTTAAATAGACCCTTCAATCTAACAACTAAAATCTTAGCGAACTACTTTAAACCCTTGCTATATGCAAACATCTTTAAAAGTTAAAAGAAAAATGATTTTGATGACTTATTTCTAAAACCCAATTAGAATCCATATCATACAATTATGAAGTAAGATGGATCACCATGTCTTTATAGGAGAACAAAAGAGCAAAATCCATTAAAAATCTGAGAACTCCATCTACATCAAAATTATTTCAATAATTATCTGTGTAACCTTGGACTTGTCTCTCAGCCACTTTGAGTACAGAGACAGGCCAAGGTCTGCATTATCCAAATGTTAGGCACTTGCCACATGTGGCCATTTATATTTAAATTGCTGAAAATTAGAAGTTAAAAATTTAGCTCTCTGTCTCATCAGACGCATTTCATGCACTCAAAAGGCACACATGACTAGTGGCTGCCATGTTGGACAGTAAAGATGCAGGACACTTAATCGTGACAGTGCTATCCTAGGAGTCTCTACATTTCTGACTAGTTCTTCAATTCTGTGTTACAGTGGGATTCTTTTCCTTCAATATTCATAGGTTGATAGAACAAGATGTTAACAAAAATGCTGGCAGCAAATCACAGCCTCTCTGGGACCTGGAATTGAGACACATGGAAAACAATTTAGCAAAGAGAAGAACTCCAGGAATCAAGAAAGAGCTGACAGGAAGACCAGAAAACAGAAAAACGGGAGAAACTGAAGACAACACAGCACAAAGCAGTCTGGAATGCTACCCCCAGCTCCAGGGAGGAGGGTCTATCTCTGCAAAAGCAAGGTGAGCCCAGAGAGGGTCTGGCAGCAGTAGCACCCAGAAAAGCCCAAGGTTACGTAAACAGCAAATACAGTGTGGGGTTTTACTCTGAAAGCATCCTCTTGTGAGTGGCAAGCTAGAGTTGGAGAAGTGTAGCGCCTACCATATTTGGGAATGATAGCATCACAGTCATTTCAGGAAGGTCTTTATTGTTCAATACTGAGCTACTCCGGGAATCAGAAGTCACAGCACAGCTACACTTCAGGGTTATCGGGTCACCCTATTGCAGTGACTGGGTAGAAGATGGCCACAAAGACAGGTATGGAGAGAGGGCAGGCTAGTCACAGACTCCCTGAGAAGTTTAAGCAGCACGGGCTCCGGCTGGGAAGGCCGGAGTGGTCCTGCCTTCTGTGGTGAAAAGCCAGGCTGGTCGTGTGGTTTTCTGAGAAGGCTGGTTCTGAAAGTGCTGGCATTAAGTCCAGCAGACTCTGTTATGCTTGCTGATTTCTACTGTTAAGGGTTGCGATAGCTGTTGCTTTTAATTGGGTTTTACTGCATGCCCCTCTGGTTTATCTTTGTGTTCTCAACATTACTGCAGTTCATTTTCTCCTGGGTGGTTTTTTTTTTTGGTACCGGGAATAGAACTCAGGATCTCGTGCTTGCCAGGCAGGCACTGTGCCGCTGAGCTATATCACCGGGCCTCCTGGATGGTATTGAGGACCAAGCCCTCAGAAAAAGGCTGGACACTAAGACGACCCTCAAATATCATGCTCAGTAAGTTGAAGAGGGGTATAAACAAACATAACTAAACAGAATATAACCAAGCCTAAGGACACATCACAGGGAGACAGAACCTTACTAAAAAAATCTCCACAGTAGTGACAGAGTTTTTTCTCCCTAATTGTTTTTCAATTTGTAACACAAAAACAACAAATATGAGAAAGCCAGACAACAAGATGCCTCCAAAAATCCTAAATTCCCCAAAAACTGATCTCATGGATACTGAAGTAGAGGCAGTTAGAGGCAAAGAACCAAAAAAGTAAATGTTTGAAGAGATTATAATGTTTGACGAGATCAAGCAGAAATATATAAGCAAATTCATAAGACGTTTAGTGAGCTCAAGGAGGATATAATTAAACAAAGGGTTTTACTAAAAAATGTTTGACGAGCTTAAAGAAGAAACAGTAAACTAACTGAACTAAACAAGACAATACAAGATATGAATGATTATTTTGGTAAAGAAACAGAAATTATGAAAAGAAAGCAAGTAGAAATACAGGATAGAAAAAATTCAATAGAAAGTGTAACAGAATTGACAAATGTGAGGACAGAGTGTCAGAAATTGAAGACAAGGTGGATGTAGTTGATCATAAACTCAATGATACACTAAAAATAAGATACCATGGCAAAATGGATCCAACAGCTGTTGGATGAGTCAAAAAACAAAAAACACAACAAAAACAAAAAACCTCCAGAGTTATAGGAATAAAGAAAAAATTAGAAGATTCAAAAGTTATAAAAAATTTATTCCTGAAATCACAGCAAAAACCTTTCCAAATCTAGGGAAACAATTCAAAATTCAAGTACAGGAGGCACATAGAAGATCAAATAGCCACTACCAGAAAAGAACCTCTCCACAACACATCATAATCAAAAGTTCAACAAAGAAGAGGATATGAAAAGCTGTTAGAGAAAACCAGCAAGTAATCTATAAAGGCAAGCCTATAAAGGCAGCACAAACCTTGAAGGCCAGAGTTTGGAGCCAAGTTTTTCAAGCCCTAAAATAAAACAACTGTCAACCCAGACTTTTATACCCTGCAAAATCAGCCTTCAAAATTGACGGAAGTGAAGACTTTCCATGACAAGAAATCCTAAAGAAATACGTGACTACTGAACTAGCACTGTGTAAAAAAAAAGTAAGAGACAGGGAGGGCTCAAAGAGATGGGGGCAATTACCCTTTCGTTACAATAAAAATATAAAGGGATCACCACCAGAAAAATAATGCAATGGTAGGATTCAGTAATCATGTTATAATTATAACTCTCAATGTATCAAGCCTTGACTCCCCAGTCAAAAGACAGAGACTGGCAGATTGGATCAAAAAACAAACTGCAACCACATATTGCTATAGGAGACACATCCCATCCAAACAGTGAAAGTGACTGGAAGTCACTGAAAGTAAAAAGATGACTGAAAGTGAAAGAATGGAACATGATACTCCATTCAACCAGGGCCTAAAAGCAAGCTATCTTATTTGCAAACGTCTTCAGTCACGAAGTAAAACCTTTCTCCCGTATCTTGCCCTTGCACCCTCTGAAAACTCTCAGTACTAACCCTTCAACTCAACTATAAGTACTCTAAAAAAAAAAATCAGACCCTGCCATCAACCTTTTCTCATTTACCACTATTCCCCCGAAAACTGCGCCCTCAGTGTCTAACACTTCTCATCTGAACACCCCCATTCTCCCCACCTCCCTCACCTCCTTATTGCAGAAAAACCAGGAACACAAACTGTCAAAGTGTGCATGGAGAATGAAGAGGGAAGAGTAACTGCAAGGACTGTCATATGCAAGTGCTGTAAGATCGAATCTGTGGATGCAGCTACAACCAGAATCAATTCTTTCGGCAAAACACGGGCAGAGCCAAAATCACACAAAGTAAATAACAGAAGGCATAAATAATACTGCTGGACACAGAAAGCTGAAAATTATTCCTGGGGAAGTAACAACCTACTAAAAATCTCCATATAAGCCACAAACTCTCCTCACTTCTTTAGACTCCAATCTGCAGTAACCCCCCAGAAAAGGTGAGGAAAAAGAGGGGACCATATATACTTGGAGATAAATATAATAATTTTTATATACTATATAATTATAAATTATAATTTTATATAAATATATAAATACAATATATAAGTTATAAATTATATAATAAGTTATATCTATATTATATAATTAATGTATTATATAATTATATAATAAATTATAAATAAATAACACAAATAAGAATAGATACACATAGAAGAATTGGGAAGCAAGGAAATAGAAGATCTCCAACCCCCCTCCAATTCTCACAAGAGAGCAAGGGGTCACAAAGGGAGAACAAAACAAGTACCAGGTAGCAAAAATCCAGGAAAAGTTTATAGAAAGGATGAAGAAAACAGATGAGTTCAGAGAGGAAATGAATCAAAAGTTCACAGCAATTTCACTCAATATGCACACAGTGAATTTTGGGGAAACTGGTGAAAAATCGGACAAGCTAACCAAAACAGTTTAAAATTTGAATGACAGATTCAACAAGGATATGGAATTCTTGAAAATATGTCAGACAGAAATACCTGAAATAAAAAACTGTGTAGAATTCATACATTGCTGAAATGACCAATGTGAAGAAGAGTGTCTGAAATTGAGGACAAAATAGTGAATTACGATAAACAGCTCAAAGAAGCCAGAAAGAAAATAAGAGAACAAGAGAAAACTATGTAGCAGTTACTAGATGACAACAAGAAGACCAATCTAAGGTTAATCAGAGTTAAGAGAAAAACTAGACAATAGCACACATGGATTCACTAACACGCTTACAGAAATCATGGAAGAGAATTTCCCAAATGTAATAGAAGAGTTTAATATACAAGTAAGCGACGCTTATAGTTTACGTCTATATGGCTTATGTCTAGATGTCCCTCCAAAGCCTCAAGTGGTCATAGGTGGGGCATTTAGAAGGCTGGATCTAGGGTGGGAGATGCTGGGATCAGGGATGCAATGCTGGGATTGATTTACACTGTGATGCTAGGATTAAGGGTGTGAATACTACCCGCCCTAAGGGCAGGTAGCCTGGATAAAATGGAAAGAAGGCTGCTGTTGCCATTGCTTGTAGCCTCCTGCCTGTCATGGACTGTTTCTCCTCTGAGGTGCCCCTCTGCCATGCCACCCTGCCTTGGAGCCAGCCAACTATGAACCGAAACCTCTATAAGGTGTGAGCCAAATAAAACTTTCCTCCTTTAACTTTGGGTGTTGGGTATTCTGTCTCAGCAATGACAAAATTAACTAAGACAAACACCAAACAATTATGATGAAAAAAGCATATCCTTAATATTTAATAAGGCAAGTCCACATTAAATTATCAGACATCTAACAAAAAACCAGAATTTTAAAAGCAACCAATGAAAAACAAAACAAAATAACATATAAAGGTCAAACAATTAGAATCACAGCAGACTTTTCAGCACAAACCTTGAAGGCCAAAAGAGCTTGGAGTGAACTATTTCGAACCCTAAGAGCAAATAACTTACAACCCAGATTAACTTACCCAGCAAGGCTTTAAAATAGATGGAAAATAAGGCATTTCCATGAAAAAGACCAGTTCAGAAAATATATGAGTGCTAAATCAGCTCTAGAGAAAATACTCAAGAATATTCTCGGAGGGCCAGTGAGATAGCTCAGCGGTATAAGCACCTGCCTGGCAAGCGCGAGGTCCTGAGTTCAACCCCCAGTACCCACACACACACACACACACACAAAGAATATTCTTGACAGAAACAACGAATTGAACACACCTAAAAACACCGAGAAAACAAGTCAGGTCAATGGATAAACACCAACAGAAAACATGAGGAAAAGGACAACAAATCACACACTAACAGATAAAAAAAGCAATGATAGTAAATAACCAACACATCTCAGTAATATCTCTCAACGTTAACAGCCTCAACTCTCCAATGAAAAGACACAGACTGGCAGACTGGATCAAAAAACAGAAGCAATAATCTGTTGCATTCAAGAAACTCAGCTAATCAAAAAAAGATATTCATAGACTAAAAATTAAAAAACAAAATTGCCAGGACTCTGAAAACAAGCAAGGGTAACAATTCTAATATCAGACATGGTAAACTTCAAGTTAAAACTGATTAGAAGAGACAAAGAAGGTCACTAAATAACAGTTAAGGATACAATCCAACAAGAAGAGATAACATTAATAAACATATATACACCAAATACTGGAACAACTATCTTTATAAAACAAAAACTGCTGAAATTAAGAGAGAAAATAAATACTAACACTATCATAGTAGGAATTTTAACACCACCCTTTTACAAAGAGATAGATCAACTAAACAAAAAACCAATAAAGAAATTTCAGAGCTGAAACACACCCTCGCACATAACATACTTCATGGGTATATACAGCATATCCCACTGCTCTACAACAGAGTATACATTCTTTTCAGCAGCACATGGTACTTTTTACAAAATGGATCACATACTAATCCACAAAGCCTGCTTAAGTAAATATAAAATAATAGAAATTACCCCATGCATACTATCAGATCACTGTGCAATGAAAATAGAAATCAATGCCAAGAAATCTCAGAAAAGGGTAAAACTCCTGGAAAATTAACAATATACTTCTAAACAATCAATGGGTCACAGAAGACACTGAATAACTTTAAAAATTTCTGGAAGTTAATGACAATGATGGTACAACTCATTGAAACCTCTGGGACGCTATGAAAGCAGTTCTAAGAAGAAAATTCATTGCAATCAATGCTCACATTAGCAAACAGCAAGCTCAAATAGAAAATCTTATGAGAACTCTTCAGATACTTGAGAAACAACAACAAACCAGCCCCAAATCGAAATTAAGGAGGGCAATTATAAAGATGAGAGCAGAAATCAATGAAATTGGGACTACAAAAAACAGCGAAACAAAACAAAACAACAACAAAAACAACAAAAACCAAAAACCCCCCAAAAACCCAACAAATTGAAGAGCTGGTTCATTGAAAGAAAATAAAATAGGTAAGCCCCTAGCCAGACTTACCAAGAGAAAGTGAGAAAAGACTCACATTAATGCAATTAGAAATGAAAAAGGTGAAATCAAAATAGACACTGGAAATCCAGAAGATTGTAACTACTTTGAAAAATTATAGTCCAACAAATTAGCAAGTTTTGAAGAAATGGACAGATTGCTAGACACATACAAACTACTGAAATTAACCCAAGATGACATAAATATGCTTAACAACCCAATAACAAGCAATGAAATTAACATAGTAATAAAGAATCTACCAATTAAAAAAAGCCCAGGATCTGATGGATTCACTGCTGAATTCTACAAAACATTTAAGGATGTTATATCATCAATACTCCTCAAGCTCTTCAAAGAAATTAAAAGGGATAGAGTGCTGCCAAACTCATTTATGGAAGCCAGTATCACTCTGATCCCATAACTGAATAAAGACCCAACTGAAAATGAAAACTATAGGCCAATTTCCTTAATGAACACAGATGCAAAAATCCTCAACAAGATATTGGCAAATAGAATGCAGTGCATTATAAAAAGATCATACATCATGAACAAGTAGGTTTCATCCCAGAGATGCAAAGATGGATCAACATACGTAAGTCAATAAATGTAATGTATCACTTACACATGAGCAAGGTCAAAAACTATATGGTCATATCAATAGATGCAAAAAAGGCTTTCAACAAAATCCAACACCCCTTCATGATAAAAACCCTGAAGAAAACAGGTACAGAAAGACCATACCTGAATATGATAGAAGCTATTTATGACAAACCAATAGCCCGCATCATATTAAATGGAGAAAAGCTAGAAGTATTCCTCCTAAAATCAGGAACAAGACAAGGATATCCACTATCACCTTTTCTATTCAACATAGTACTTGCAACATTAGTCAGAGCAATTAGGCAAGAGAAAGATATAAAAGGAATACAAATAGGAAAATAACTCATATTATCTTTATTTGCAGATGACATGATACTCTATATAAAAGACCCAAAGAACTCCACCAAAAAAACTCTTAGAATAATGAACTTTTGCAATGTAGCAGGATATAAGATCAACACACAAAAACAATTAGCATTTGTGTACACCAACAATGAATAGCATGAGAAGGAAATTATGAAAATAATACCTTTCACAGTAGCTTCAAGAAAAATGAAATACCTAGGAATCAACCTAACCAAGGAAGTGAAAGACCTCTAAAAAGAAGACTATAATACTATGACAAAGAAGATTGAAGAGGACATCAGAAAATGGAAAGATATCCCCTGTTCCTGAATAGGCAGAATCAATATTGTCAATCAAAATGGCCACACCCCCAAAACTGTTACAGAGATTCAGTGCAGTCACAATAAAAATACCAACAACGTATTTTACAGATATAGAAAAAACAACCCTAAAATTCATATGGAACCAGAAGAGACCCAGAATAGCAAAAGCAATTTTGGGCAACAAGAGCAAGCCAGGAGGCATAGCAATACCTGACTGTTGTAGTCAGAGTTTGCAAGGGAAAAGACTTAATATAGGTCACATAATTTATAGGATTATTTTATAATATTCACCCAAGGAGTCAAATGCAAAAAAGTGCATGAGATCTGGGCACACACTAGAGACCCAAAAAATCCAGCTGAGGGCTTGGATCCCATGGCAATGTCCTGCACGAGTCCAACTGAAGACCTAGAGTCCATGGCAATGTCCCCCATGAGTCCAACTGGAGGCCTAGAGCCCATGACAATGTCTCATGCAAGTCTGTATCAAGGATCTGCACTGGGAAGGCCCAAAGGCCAGTGGTGGAAGCCAGAAAGTCTGTGCCAGCGGGATGAAGGATCTGTGCCAGCAGGCTGGGGGATCTGCACTGGAGCCAGGAAGCAATGCTCAAGGTAAGGACCAGAGCTCCCCCAAAAAGAACCACAGCCATCCTCAGCGACAGTGAGGACCCAAGCTTCTCTGATGAGAACAGGTGAGTTCATATCAGGAAAACCAGCATGACAAGCTTTTCCAGGAGAATCAACAGCACACCATCTTCCCCTCCAGTTCTCTTTTTATGCTGTTGGCAACAATCCTCAGGTGGGCCTTCCACACCCAGCACCATGTCGATCCAGTTCAGCTGGGTGTTATAAGTTGACCATTAGTAAATCCACCACACTGACTTTAAGCTATACTACACAGCAATAGTGATAAAAAATAGCCTGGTACTGGAATGGAACGAATTTAAGATACAGAAACTTTCTTAGACATATTCAGCTATTTGATCTTCAATGAAGGGGCCAAAGTGTATGTTGGAAGAAATACAGCCCATTCGACAAGTGGTGCTGGGAAAACTAGTTATCTGTGTGTAGAAGATTGAAACTGGACCCTTATCTCTCATCAATACTAAATTAAAATAAAAATGGATCAGAGATCTAAACATTAAAACAGACACATTAAATCTAGAGGAAGATAAAAATAGATAAAACACTTGAAGACACAGGTCTAAGAAAGGATTTTCTAAACTCAGTTGTACAAGAAATAACAAGAATTTAAAAAATGGGATTATATCAGACTAAAAAACTTCTGTACAGCAAGAGAGTCAATTAGTAGAGTGAAGAAACCAACCTACAGAATGGAAAAAAATATTGCCAGCTACTCTTCAGACAGAGGACTAATATCTAGAATATACAAAGAACTCAAAAAAATTAAACCACTTAAAAGTAAAGACCCAGTCAAGAAATAGGCAAAAGAAATGAACAGACACTTCACAGAGAAGACATACAAATGGTCAACAGATCCACGAAAAAATGCTCAATATATCTGGCCATTAGAGAAATGAAAAGTAAAACAATGCTAAGATTCCATATCACTCCAGAAAGAATGGCAATCAATAAATCAAACAATAATAAATGCTAGTGAGGCTGTGATGAAATGTAAACTAGTACAACCATTATGGAAATCAATATGGAGATTTCTCAAAGAACTGAAAATAGAAATTCCATATGACCCAGAGATCTTCTTGCTAGGTATCTTCCCCAAAGAGCTTAAGATATCATGCTACATGCTATAAACATGGCATACCAATGTTTATAACAGCACAACTCGCAATAGCTATACCCTGGAAACAGCCTGTATACCCATCAACAGATGATTGGATAAAGGTGGTATCAATATATAATGGAATACTACTCTGCTATAAAGAATGATAGGGTTGGTGATATAGCTCAGTGGCATAAGCGCCTGCCTGGCAAGCATGAGGTCCTGAGTTTGGTTCCCGGTACCCACATAAAGGAAAAAAAAAAAAAAAAAAAAAAAAAAAAAATGACAGATTCAAGACATTTGTAGGAAAATGGATACAGCTAGAAAATATAATGTTGAGTGAAATAAATCAGACACAAAAGCTTAAATACCATATGGTATCTCTCATTTGAGTGAGACAAGGGGAGGAGATGGATCTCTTGCATTAGGGAAGTGGTTCAAGGGAAAAAGTATAAGGTGAGGAGGAGGGGAAGGGGAAATAAGTAGAATAAAGATGTGCCATGTACAGGTACCTAATAACCTCAATTAGTGTAAACAATAGCTCTCAGTTCATGAACTCAATTCTCTCCATGATTCTGGTTGCAAAACTAAACTAGACGAGAACTAAATCAAATTTCTCTATAAGGACAACGTTGAACCTAACCACTGAATTTGATTCAGTTACTGTCCCATTTGGTTTGCAACCAGAATTGTGGAAAGAATCAAATTTGTGAACTAAGGTACCACTGTATATGCTATAACGTAAGCCAAGATTAATAATACAATAAGGATGAAAAATGGGATAGGGGAATTGGAGGAGGGACGGGGAGGGAAGGGGAAGGGGATTAAAAAAAAAAGAGAAACAAGCTGCGTTATATACATGTAACCTCTCCCCAAGATGACTTTGAACTGTATGAACTGCAAATATATACTAATAAAATAAAAAATTGAAATGAAAAAAAAAAAAAAGCAATCTACATGAACAACCTAGGAAGCTAACGCACCACATTCATTATTTTAAAAGATCTGACCACTGAAGAATACAGTTAAAGTAGGCTAGCACACTCTTCAAATTCATCCTAGGTTTTTTTTTTTTTTTTGGGTGGGTACCGGGAATTGAACTCAGCATCTCGTGTTTGCCAGGCAGGTGCTGTGCCACTGAGCTATATCCCCGGCCCCATCCTAGGTTTTTTTTTTTTAGTAGTATTTTCATCTTTAGTTGTTATTTGGATCCACAGAGGTTCAAATTTAAGACATAATTTTGGTAAACCCTAACATAAAATATACCCCACACTAATGGTAAAACCTAGGTACATGTAATGACCATTTATTCTATGCCCTATGTCAAGAAAGTAATTTCATAAATGGAATGGGATTTTTGAGAAAGATAGGTATCAAAAGCATCCTAAGGGCCGGTGAGATGCTCAGCGGCATAAGTGCCTGCCTGGCAAGCACGCGGTCCTGAGTTCGACTCCCAGTACCCACATATGAAAAAAGGGCTGGTGATATTGCTCAGAGGCACGGGTACCTGCTGGCGCGCGAGGTCCTGAGGTCGACCCCCGGTACCCACAAAAAAACCAAATCAAAACAAAACAAAACAAAACAAAAGCATCCTAAGACTTGCGGAAACCAAAGGCACAAGGGGAGTTTGTATCCTCTTGTGGGTTCTTTATCACCCATTCACAGACTTGTATCAGAAGCTCAAGAGAATGAGTGCAGGTAGGGAGAGAGAAAGGAGGGGATCCTAGATGAAGCTACAGGCCACCCTTGTGGGAAAGCCATGAAGCCTGGCCAGGGCCCCACTCCTCCATGGAACAAAAGCCTAAAGCTACTGGGAGAAGGTACTCCTAAACCTGTCACCCCCACTTCCCCGGGCACAGGTAAGACCTGTTGAGACCAGAGGCAAAGAAAATAAAACTGTAACTCTGTGGGAGAAACGGAAAATAGTCCTATCCTGTAGGAGAAAGGCAGGAAACTCCAGCACAAGACCCTTAAACACACAAGACTAAATTCACCCGCTACTGGGAGGGATGCAGGGTCACTGAGAAAGCTCTAACCCACGAGCTGAGAGCTTGGGACACAGTGCCTAGCTAGGATGGAGAATGGACAAAGATCAGAAATTCATCCTGTCCTATACCATCGGATGAGAGCTGCTTTTCCTTGTGCAAAGATTAAGAGTGTAAAAACAGACTTCCTCTGAGACACAAGCATATAAGAAAGATCAGAAGCTGACTAACCAGCAGCAGTGAGAAAACCCTTTAGCAACTCAACCATAACCCAAAGCACAAGGTAATGCTATTTTAAAGGCTATGGTGTGCTTGTAGCCACAGCATAAACAAAATCCAAATGTAGTTCAACCCCTAAATAGAATGACTTAACTCCATACTAATACCGCACCAAAAGTGTTATACCCATTTGGAGGAAGAAATATAGCAGGCCCTCTGTATCTATGGATTCTACGACTATATATTTAGGAAAAACAATTGTGTCTGTACAAAACATGTTCAGACTGTTTTCCTTGCCATTACCTAGGCAACTATATATACACAACTACTCACATAGCATGCACACTGTGTTAGGCATTATAAGCCACCTAGAGATGATCTGAAGTATGGGGAGGGTGTGTGTAGGTTACATACAGATACTGTTCCATTTTATATATGGGACTGAAGCACCCACAGACGTTGGTATCTACAGGGGCTCCTGGATTGAATCCCCTGTACATACCGAGGGACACCTATACTACACCCATCGCTGTCCTAGACAGTGTTTGACCTTCAATAAGAGAAATTACAGAATGTACCAAAAAGCAAGGAAAACACCCCCACTGTCAAGAGGGAAAGCAGTCAACAGAATCACACTCAGAGATGCTGGATATATCAAACGAAGTTAAAGAGTAACGTTACAGGCTTTACTGGAAAAGGACACCATGCTTGATCAGGGTGTGAACTACAGCGGAGCAATGGAAACTATGAGTCAAATAAAAATCTTAGAAATAAATAATTAATGCCTGTGATGGGTTCAGTGAATCTGCCACAGCAGCATAAAAAAGCAAAAATGGATCAACAGAAATTAGGCAAACTGAAACACAAAGAGAAAAAAGAAACAAAAAATCCAAAACATACAGAGTAACATCAAAATCAAAACACCTAATAAATGTGTGACTGTCACACTAGAAGGAGAAGAGGGCGGAAAAAAATTTTTAAGATATATAGATTAAAAATAATAGGGGCCAGTGAGATGGCTCAGTGGCGTAAGCACCTGCCTGGCAAGCGCGAGGGCCCGAGTTTGACTCCCGGAACCCACATATGAAAAAAGGGCCGGTGATATCGCTCAGCAGCATGGGCGCCTGCTGGCGCACGAGGTCCTGAGGTCGACCCCCGGTACCCACAAAAAAAAAAAAAAAAAAAAGAAGACTTCAAACCACAGGTTCAAAAGCATAAACACACACACACACCCCACACACATAATTATTATGGCTACTCACCACAACTAGGCAATCCAGAAGACCATGAAGTGACAAGACTAAAAGAAAACAATTCTCAAACCAGAACTCTACACACAGGGAAAACAGACAAGAAATCAGAGAATTCATTACCAGTAGAAATACTGAGGTTTTTTTTCAGGAGAAAGAATATGATCCCATGCAGAAATTTGGATGTATGTATAGAAATGAAAACATCTGGAACTTATTAAAATGAATAGAATAAAGATAACAATCCATCTCAATCTTATATAAAATAATTAAAATGATAAAACTATAAAATATAAAATCACAAAATTTCAAGGAGGAAATCTTCATAAACTTGAGTTAGGCAAAGATTTTCCAGATACAACGCCAAAAGCATGGCCCATTAAAATACTGATAAAAGGGATTTCATTAAATTAAGAGTTTCTCTTTGAAAGGCACTATTAAAATTAAAGAGAGATAATGGAATGCAAATATGTTCTGACATACAAAAATCAATGTAATATACCACATTAACAGAATGAAGGGAAAAAACACACCATCATCCTGAGTGATACTGAAAAGAATATAACAAAAATTTAACAACTTTCCTGATAACAATACTAAAAAACTAGGCATAGAAGGAAACTATTGCAACTAATAAGAACCACATATGGAAAGGCCACAGCTAACATCAGACTCAAGGATGAAAGTTTTTCCTCTAAGATCAGGAATAAGACAAGAACGCCTGTTTTTGCCACTTCAAATTCAACATCACACTGGAAATCCTAGCCAGAACAATTAGGAAAGAAAAAGAAATTCAAGAAATATAAATTGGAAAGGATGTAAAATGAACTGTGTATAGAGTACATGAGATTATCTACAGAAAATCCTACAGAACCAACAACAAAAAAACTGTTAGAATAAGTGAGTTCAGCAAAATTGCAGGCAACAAAATGAACGTATGAGAATCAACTTAATTTCTATATACTAATAATGAACAATCAAAAAAGGAAATCAGACAATAATTAAAATAATTCAATTTATAGTAGCACCAAATAGAATAAATATCAGGCATGATGGTGTATGGCTGTAATCCCAGCTACTTGGGAGGCTGAAGCAGGAGGATGGCAGGTTTCAAGCCAGCCTGAGCAACTTAATGAGGCCCTGTTTCAAAAAGGGGGGGGTTGGGGATGTAGCTCAGTGGTAGAATGTCACTGACTATACTAACGGGGGAGAGGAGGGGGAAGAGGAGAAGCAAAAGAGAAGAGGGAGAAGACAGAGGAGGAAAAAGAGCAGAAGAGGAAGAGGAGGAGGGGAAGGAGGAGGACGAGGAAGAGGAAATATTTAGGAATAAACTTAACCAAGGAGGCAGAAGACTTGTACACTGAAAAATACAAAATGTTGCTGAAAATATTAAAAGATGATAGAGATAAAAGGAAAGACATTTCATGTACATGCGTTAGAAGACTAAGTGTTGTTAAGATGCCAATACTTCCCACAACAATCTGTGTAGATTTAATCTCTATCAAAATCTCAACTTTTTTTTTTTTACAGAGATTAAAAAAAAAAAACTGTCCCAAAACTCACGTGGCATCTTAAGGATTCTAAAATATCCAAAACAATCTTGAAAAAGAACAAAGCTGGTGTCTTAGTTACTTTTCTTGCTGCTGAGACAAAATACCTGACGCCCAAAGTTAAGGGAGGAAAGGTTTATTTAGCTCACAGTTTATAGAGGTTTCAGTCCATAATTAGCTGGCTCCAAGGCAAGGTGGCATGGCAGAGGGGCAATGGTTCATGGTGGGGGAAGACAGCAAAAGCAATGAGACAGAGAGAGAGTGGAGAGAGAGACAGATAGACAGAGACACAGACCGAGACTCAGACAGACAGAAAAATCCTTTCTGTCCCTTACATTGTATGCAGCCTACCCACCCTAGGGCAGGTATAGCACTCACACCCTTAATCCTAGCCATGATTGGATGATGAATCAATCACAAACTCTAGATTCAGCTGCCTCCAAAAAGCCTGGCACGGGGCCGGTGAGATGGCTCAGCAGCGTAAGCGCCTGCCTGGCAAGCGCGAGGGCCGAGTTTGACTCCTGGAGCCCACATACGAAAAAAGGGCTGGTGATATTGCTCAGCAGCACGGGCGCCTGCTGGCGCATGAGGTCCTGAGGTCGGCCCCCGGTACCCAAAAAAAAAAAAGCCTGCCCCCATGACCACATGAGGCTTTGGAGGGACATCCAGACACAAACCATAACAGCTGGAGATCTCACACTTCCTGATTTCAAGACTTATTATAATACTACAATCATCAAGACAGATGTATGGACCAACAGAATAGAGAGCCTGGAAATAAAGGCCCACATTTAGGTCAGGTGATTCTCAACAATGGTGCCAAGACTGTTCAACGGGAAAGAGATAGTCTTTTCAACAAATGGCGCTGGGAAAACTGGACATCCAAAGGAAGAATTAAATTGGATTCTTACCCTATATCATAACAAAAAAATTAACTCAAAGCAGATCCTAGACCTAAATGTAAGACCTGAAACTATAAAACTCTTGAGAACTCATATGGGGAAAAGGTTCATGACATTCAACTCACAATTTCTTGGATATGACACCGAAAGCTCAGGCAACAACAACAACCAAGATAGATAAATTAGACTAATAAAAATTTAAAACTAATTAAATTGTATTAAAGGATATGGTAAACAGAATGAAAAGGCAATACATAGGATGGAAAAAAATATTTGTAAATCACATAAATGAAAAGGGTTAATATCCAGAATATATAAAGAAACCTACAATTTAAAAGTAACAAAGGAAATAATCATACAAGGGGCAAAGGATTTGAATAGATATTATTCCAAAGAAGATATACAAATGGCCAGTAAGAACTTGAAAAGATACTCAATGTCACTAATCTTAGAGAAACGCAGATCAAACTCATGAGATTATCACCTCACACTCACTAGGATGAGAACTAAATAACAACCACAACACCCAGAAAATAAGTCTTGGCAAAGATATGGAGAAACTAGAATACTTGTGTACTGTTGGTAGGAATGTAAAATGGTGTAGCCACTGTGGAAGACTGTATGGCAGTTCTTCAAAAAAATTAAAGAATTATCAGATGATCCAGCAATTCTACTTCAGCCTATATGCTTAAAAGAAGTAAAAGCAAGGAATCAAAGAGATTTTTATACACACATGCTCATAGTAGCAATATTTACAATAGCCAAATGGAAGAAGCAACCCATGTATCCATCAATGGATGGCTGGATAAACAAAATGTGGTATATACATACATATAATGGAATATTATTCAGCCTGAATATATAGAGAAATTCTGACATATGCTACAAAGTGGATGACCCTTGAGGACATCATGCTCATCAACCAGTCACAAGAAGACAAATGTTGTATGGTTCCACATACACAAGGTACCTACAGTGGTCAAACTTGAGACAGAAAGTAGGAGGGTGGTTGCAGGGGGTGGGACAGATGGTGCTTCTTACTGGGTACTGCAGTTTAGTTTCTGAAGTAAAAAAAAGGTCTAAAGATTAGTTCTACAACAATGTGAATGTACTTAGCACTACTGAACTGTATGTACGTTTAAAATGGCTGAGATGGCAAATTTTATGTATATTTTACCACAACTAAAAAAATCAAGACTATACACTGTATAATTCAATTTATATAACATGTAAGAAACTAAACTGTAGGGACAAAAACACAGATCAGTGGTTGCCAGAAGCTTGGAGTGGGAAGGAGGGTTAACTACAAAAAGTGCAACAAAGAATATTTTAGGGTGGTAGAACTCTTTACCTTGATCATATTGGTGGCTATAAAACTACAAATTTGTCAAAACTCATAGACCAGAAAGAGTGAATGTCACTGTATATAAATCATACTTCAATTTAAAAAATTACCACGCTACCTACCAAAAGAACAAAAAGGCTTTCTAAGCACCCTCAGGTACTCTTTCTGTGACTGTAGGATTATGAATAGTCAGAACTGGAAAGACAGGCCTTGTCAGGCTGGGTAGAATGGCCTGGAGGCCGCTTCACTCATGTCTGTATTTTTTTGGCATGGGAAGAGATTAGGTGGGCAGAATGGTTGTGCTGCCTGATAAGAAAGTAAAAATAAAAAGGATGGATGTGAGTGGGCAATTCGAGATGGTAATAAGCAGATGGGGCCTTGTGATGAAAGAGTCAAGGATACACAGAAAGGAAGGGGACACCGACAAGGTACGATGACGTGGTGTAGTGCAGCGAAAGACTGAACTGAGGCCATGGGAATGAGACAGAAAAAGATGAAGGCATCCAGCCTTAATAGACCACAACTTGCTTACTCCATTTCCACGAACATGCCTTGAGTCTACAATGTACTAAGTGTGAGATCTGGCAAAGATGAACTGCCTGATGAGCTTCCATTCATCTTTTTCTTTACCCTGAAGGACAACAAAGGAATGCTTTCTTTTCTTTTTTTTTGAGACAGGGTCTTGCTGTGTAGTGCAGGCTGGCCTTGAACTCGCTTATGTAGCCCAGGTGGCCTCAAACTCATGGTGATCTTCTGCCTTAACCTCCTGAGTG
This sequence comes from Erethizon dorsatum, assembly GCA_028451465.1. Classification (NCBI taxonomy): domain Eukaryota; kingdom Metazoa; phylum Chordata; class Mammalia; order Rodentia; family Erethizontidae; genus Erethizon; species Erethizon dorsatum. The sequence goes on from CM051833.1 coordinate 116,324,965, forward strand.
CTGGGGTTATAGGTGTGCGCCACCATGCCTGGGCAAGAATGCTGATTACACTTAAATAAGAAAGTAAACGAAGAAAATTTTCATGTGAGATACTTGTATGCACAGAATGCCGATAACAGTACCATTAACAACCGAAGACTTAACAATCCTGACGTGTACTACAGGAGAACAGTGCAACGCTAAGTTTATACTTCTCATTTCTTTTATTTGATTTTAAGGTAAACAAAAATATATACTCTCAAGGGTATGCTGCAACATTAAGCAAAATTTTACACTTGGTAAATCTGAATCTTTCAGAGAAAACGCTTCCTTTCTCTACACAGGATGCTCTTTGAGTAATCCACCTTTCTAGAGCACAGGATGAAACACAATTTAGGAAAATGTTTTGTCAGTCTTCCCTGTTTTCTCTTTAGTTTTTCGTATATTCTTTTTGCCATCAACTATATAAATGTTCTGTCAGAATGCCTTACACAATTTCAACTTACAATAAATTCCAAAGGTTATCCTAAAGGAAGTTCTACGTGTTAGCAACCTCAGATGTGATTTTTGTTTTTTAGTTTTCTGGTGCTGGGAATTGAACCTACGGTCCAGTGCATGTTAGGCAAGCTCTCTACCACTCAGCTACGTCTCCAGGGCCTCAGGTGTGTTTCATTCTCACAAATACACATGTATATACATGATAATATTTTGGACGATAATTTTGAAAAAAACTATGCTCCTTTGTTTAATCTTTAGCTCTAAGGTATCATTTATTTCTCCACAGGGGATTGATATTTAGCAGTTAATTAATACCTTGGGATTAATTCTGATGCCCAAATTTTAAGTTGGCATATTACATTTCAGGAATATTCATTTAAAAAAAATGTTGGGCTTCTCTGGGAGCTACTGGTTCCTTTTTATAGGAATAGTTTTGAGTTTACCTTAAATAAACTATTCACAAAAAAAGCTAAATTGTGTAGCTGGACATACCAGTGACTCAGAGAGACTGAAACACCACTATGTTATCAGGTCTGAATGCTGGAATAAGGGTGAAACAACTCTTTATTCTTGTCATTGTGCAGTAGAGTTTCCCTCTAGAAAGGACCAGCTGGTTTCCTGTTGGCTTCAAATCTAGAGGGAGTTCAAAACACTCCAAACATCACTGGAACATCACTGGAAAGGTTCCTTAAAATGGAATTTCACAGCTTCCCTTTATCTAAAGTCAGAATTTTTGAGAAAATATTCAACTTTACTAGAATAATTATATAAAATCAAGAAGAAAAATAATTCTATAGACTATGTAACAAAATAAGAGTCTAGTGCATCAGCGATGTGCTTATTGAGCCTCTGGAGTAAACCCTGTGTAAGAAAACCACGTCTCTTCTATGTCTCCAGGGCCCAGAACCCATCATCAGAGACTCTAGAATAGTGACCCTTTGTATGTACTTTCTACGCATGTTAACTAGGCAGAGCTAAGAAGAACATTCAGATAATTTTTAAAAAGAAGATTTAAAAATAGGATGCAGGGGCCAGTGAGATGGCTCAGTGGCGTAAGCGCCTGCTTGGCAAGTGCGAGGTGCTGAGTTCGACTCCTGGAACTCACATACGAAAAAAGGGCCGGTGATATCGCTCAGCGGCATGGGCGCCTGCTGGCGCACGAGGTCCTGAGGTCGACCCCCGGTACCCACAAAAAAAACACAAAAAAACAAAAACAAAAAACAAAACAAAACAAAAAAGGATGCAACAGGCTTTTTTTTTTTTTTTTTTCTCAACCAGAGTCTGTATTGGCAGTGAGGTGAAATACCTAACCCTGCAAGCACTGCATGGTACTGTCTTGTCTCAGGGTCTGCCTGACTTCCCACTCCCTAACTGTGAACACGGCGGCAGCTAACACTGATGTACACTTACTTGTATGCTGGTTCCAGGGCTACACTAGTCACCTGACCCCAAGCTAGTTCCACTTAAAATTTTTTTGACATTTTCAACAGTTTAGGGTCTAGATTTTTGTTTAATAAAATTTAAGTTAGCCCTTAAAATTTTTTTTTGAGCCACAGTCTCACAACTATGTAGTTCAAGCTGTCCTTGAACAAACTATAGATCATGCTGGCCTTGTACTCATGGTAATCCTCACGGCGATCCTCCTGGCTCAGCCTCCCGAGGACTAGGATAATGGGCATGTGCCACCCACCACACCTGGTTTAAATTACCCCTTTAAAAAAAATAAATTCCTCTTGTAACTAAGAATAACTAACTTTGCTTATAAATAATACATACTGTCAAAATGACCTGAATGAGTAGGAATATCAGGTTCTGCAAGGCAAATAGACTACTAAGCAAAGGGAATTTTCTACTAGATTTAACTGAAAGTTCTGACTTGCTTAAATGCTGGACAAAATGTCTCTCAAAGCTTACAGTAATTTTGCAAACTCATTAATTTACTAACCAGGGTACTTCTTTAAATCCCCTTATCAGATGTTCACATTATACTCCTGTTTGCACCTGCTTCTAAGTGCTGCCTCCTCTGACCCTTGTTTTTGTGTTATTTTTTTAATGTATGCCTTGATAATCCTCCAAGTCTTACTTTCCATCTCAAATTCCTTCCTTGCCTAAGAATCATCATCCTCGTACCTAACCTGTGAGTTTGGATCAAATTATGATACAGAAGCTGACAGCCATGGGTAAACGGATTAAGATATATGTTTGCTGATAAAGCTTTAAAGGCAATTCCTATAGTGAGCAGAAAATCACTTGGTCATATTCTTTTTTTTTTTTTCTGTGGGTACTAGGGGTTGAACTCAGGACCTCGCGCGCCAGCAGGTGCCCGTGCCGTTGAGCGATATCACCAGCCCTTTTTTCATATGTGGGTTCCGGGAGTCAAACTCAGGACCTTGTGCTTGCCAGGCAGGCGATTATGCCACTGAGCTATCTTACCTGCCCAGTTGGTCATATTCTGAGGCACATGGTGTTTAGAACTAATTGGGAGGAAAATTCCAGAGATAAGAGGAATTTTTAAAGAAATACTATAGCATAATAAGTTATTGATGGCACAAAAAGATCAAATAAGGTTGAAAAATACAGACATAAATTACAGTGAAAAAGTGAATCAGAAAAAGGTCCCCCCGAATATGGTGAAGTTTTATAGGAACGCTTTAAACCATTTACCTTACATGTGTACAAAGCAGCACGTATTAACACCTATGTCTAAAGTCTAAAAGAGCTGTCACGGTCACAGTTTAATTGACGTTTTCTTCTTGGTGAAAAGCACATTAATGATGTGCTTAAAGTTAAAAGCATCTTACAGCAGATAAAACACAAAATTTACTTAGCTACTGTAAAGAAAGTGAAACACCACAGACTTTTCTGAGGAACTTATGAAATTAAATCAAATTATTTCAAAACAAATTACTTCAAATAATATATGCCTTCATCAGCCTACACATATTTCTGAGCTGTGAAGAATTTTGTTAAATGTACATTAAGCAAGAACTAGTTACAGGGGCAGGGGACAGTGCCTGCCTGGCAAGTGTCAGGTCGTGAGTTTGATTCCCGGTACCAAAAAAAAAAAAAAAAAAAAAAGAACTAGTTACAGAAACTGGTTAAAATCACAGGCTCAGGAGTTTGTTACTTCCTAGTTATGGGGGCCTCAAGCAAGTTACCTAACCTCACCAAGTCTCTGTTTCCTCAGATGTAAAATTAGGATCAAGTAACAACTATCTTCACAAGGTGATTTAAGGAGCAAATATAAAAATAACAGCTAATTAAATATTAGCACCTCTTCCTATACGTGCAAGCAATAAAGAATCTTCAGCAGGCTAAGAAAAAGTGAAAATGATATAACATTAACTATTTTAAAGGGACAGTGTTTGATCAATGATGGAAATAATGGAAATAGATGTCATTTAAATCAAACTCATATCAGGTACTCAATCACATATGCCATCTTCCTTAGATACTACAAATATATTACTTACAACAAGTTCGCTGTTGGTGTGAATGTAAACTAGTACAACCTCTATGGAAATCAGTATGGAGGTTCCTCAAAAAAAAGTAGAAATTCCATGACCCTTCTAGGTATTTTCCCCCAAGAGTTAAAGACATCATATTAAAGTGATACAAGTATATCCATGTTTACAGCAGCACAACTCATAACAACTAAATCTTGGAAGCAGTCTATATGTCCATCAAGAGATGGATAATGAAAATGTGGTATTTATATACAATGGAGAACTTAAGTCATTTGTAGGAAAATGGATGCACTTGAATCCATAATGTTAAGTGAAATAAATCTGACACTCAATTTTTTTTTTTTTTTTTTTTGGTGGGTACCGGGGGGTCGACCTCAGGACCTCGCGCGCCAGCAGGCGCCCGTGCCACTGAGCGATATCACCGGCCCTTTTTTTGTATGTGGGTTCCGGGAGTCGAACTTGGGCCCTCGCGCTTGCCAGGCAGGCGCTTACGCCGCTGAGCCATCTCACCGGCCCTCAATTTTTTGAATTTTGCATGAAATTTATATATGTTACCTAGAAAAATTCCAGGACAAGAATTTGAAAAGAGCACATTTCATTATGTCCCATTGTTATAGGCATTCCAAAAAAAGATCACTAGGCACTGAAGGGTTAAGATGTATTATGGACATGTACCAACTCCCCACAACGAATGTATCCACCATGTACTGCAAACATGCACTTAAAAAAAAAAATTTGTCATAGACCTCAATAAACTTAGCAAGTTAGTGAAGAGAGAGGAAATTAGTAAACAGAAATGATTTTCAAAAGTAATGTGGTTGACTTCTGACTTCTTCCAATATCTTGTTGTGAAAACTTTTCGTCTCTTAGAAGCTAGCAGTAATCAATAACTTCATCTGCCACTGTTTGGTATTCATAATCGGAGAAATTTGCACTTTGGTTCAAATTTATTTTTGAAGATACTAGAATCAAAGGACGTAACAAATATGTGAGTAACAGCATGAACAAAATATTACTTGTTTCTATTACTGTCTGTTAGTGAAGGCAGAATTAACATCACCAACTTCATTCATGTTCATATATAAGCTATGTAAACAACACGCAAAGGTAAGGGCCCTGATAAAAAGTAATATGCAAATGAATCCAAGAAGGGGAGACACAGAGCCTAGAATAGCTTAGTCTACTACTGGTTGCTTGGTTACTATCAAGAGAGTTTTGTTTTAGTTTTCCTTCTAAAACTTTTTTCTTTCCCCCTTCTTTCCTTTTTTTCGTTTTGTTTTTTCCCTTTTCTGCAATACTAGGAACTACACCCAGGGCCTCGTGCATGCCAGCTAGTCAGCTGCCCTGCAACTGAGCTACATCCCAATCCCTAAACCTGGCTGATCTGCCTAAAGGGAAGCACAAGTCTCTTACATGTCTGAGAACCAACTGTACTGGCCAAGATGCTGAAGTCCAACTCCAAGTTAGTTCCTCAAGAGTCAGGACTGCAGCTGTACTGCAGGAAAATGATATGATTGAAATCTGTCAGCAGGAAATCTGGCTTCTTGTTCTTCCAGTAACAGTGACAAACTCGAGCATATTCATCACAAAAACTGTTTCCCTTGATCAACATCCTCTTTTCTTTTTTTTTTTTTTTTTTTTTTTTTTTTGTGGGTACCGGGGGGTCGACCTCAGGACCTCGCGCGCCAACAGGCACCCGTGCCGCTGAGCGATATCACCAGCCCCTTTTTCGTATGTGGGATCCGGGAGTCGAACTCGGGCCCTCGCGCTTGCAAGGCAGGCGCTTATGCCGCTGAGCCATCTCACCGGCCCAACATCCTCTTTTCTAATCTGTAACTCTAAGGCTGAACTAACTCACACACACTTAAATCCAGATCTGTCATGGCTGAGAACTGTCCGCCATGCAAGAGCCGAAGAACTAGGACTTGAACTGAGCCGAAGAACTAGGACTTGAACTGAGACGCCTGCCTTCTGGTTCTTCCCCCTGAGCTATGACGCCTCATCTCAAGTGTGCTTCCTCTGCTTCACTGCCCTATGGATCCTCAACAATGGGCCACATGCAGACTGACAAGGGTGCCAAGATCACTGAAAAACAAATGACTGCTCTTCAACCATTCTGAACTATGGATTAATAACAATTAGTAGTAATCTGCTATTACTAATCAAAAATGTAAACATTCAAGTTGGGATAAAATTCTTGAATAATTAGAAGATTTTCTATTGTGCAGAGGAAATGCTGTATGCTTATATTTATATTAAAAGCAAATAGGGCTAGTGAGATGGCTCAGCGGCATAAGCGTCTGCCTGGCAAGCACGAGGTCCTGAGTTTGACTCCAGTACCCACATACGAAAAAAGGGCCAGTGATATCACTCAGCGGCACAGGCGCCTGCTGGCGCACGAGGTCCTGAGGTCGACCCCGGGTACCCACAAAGAAAAAAAAAAAAAAAAAAGCAAATAATTATAAAGTACATTTAAATGTGCATATCTACAGAAGTACTTTCAGACATATTTTTTATAAAAGTCAGTAAAGACATTCAAGAAGAAAGAAAAAACATTTTGGATTCTATTTACTGGCGCCACTAATACTATATTCACACAAGACCTTAGCAGACAGGGCTAAGTGACACTGAACTATATAACCCAGTCAGAAGTTGTTCTCTTCCTCAAAAATTTTTAGCAGCTGAGAATCACGACAAATTCTATAAAATCTGGGCATTTCTTTACTTTAGCTCTTGGGTTTTATATGGAAAAGATGTAAAATAAAGAAATGTAGTTCATTTTCTATCTGCATTAAGATTGCGTTTCTAATTTATTTAGACATGTGATGCTAGTATATGGATAGTCATATAACAAAATAGAGTATCTGTGTATTTTTTTTTTTAAGTACCAGGAATTGAACTCAGGACCTTGAGCTTGCCAGGCAGGCGCTTGTGCCACTGAGCTGTATCCTTGGCCTGTAATTTCTGAAATTAATGCAATCAACTGATGAATGACGTGTAATAAATTAACAGTATTTATTATCTTTCATGTGTCTCATATTGTGTTTTTTGTTTGTTTGCTTGCTTGTTTTTTTGGGGGATTTGAAACAGGGTCTCACTATGTAGTTGAGGCTGGCCTTGAACTTGCAGAGATCCTCCTGCCTCAGCCTCCTGATTGCTGGAATTACAGGTATGCAACATCGCATCCAATTCATGTTTAATACCGTGGAGACTATAGATGTATAAAACGTTTCTGTCATCCTCAAGCACTTTTTACCCTAACTGCAGTGGGGAAAGAAATCTAATACAGAACAATTAACCAGCCATCTGATTCAGCAAATGTTTATTGCATACCTAGTATGTGTCATTCACTGAACTGGAAATGTGATTAAAGGAAGAATAAGCGTGGCTATTCTCAAAAAGCTTACAAGTTATCCTTTTTTGGAGTCTTTTTGATAGGATCTTGCTAGGCAGGTTCAGTCTGGCCTTGAACTCTCGGTGATCCTCCTGCCTCAGCCCCCGAAGTGTTGAGATTACAGGTGTGCGCCACCATGCCCAGCTCAGCTTACAGGTTAATAAACTGGGAATGTCTTTTTCTTTCTATTGCCTCACTTTCAAATCTACATAGTCTTTCTTTCCAGATTCTTTCCCGTTGTCACTAGTTTGACCTCAAAATGAGGGCACTGAACATCTAACTATTTCAAGGCCAAAGCAGTCGCCCCACCTCTGCCCTCTGCCAGGCCCTGCCCCTCAGTGTATTCAGTGCGCTCCACTGGTGCACCTGGCTGGAGGCGTGGTTTTCCAAGGAGGCCTGCTCACAGCCCAGGCAGACCACCGCCTACCGGCTGTGCTATCACAGGCCTCTCGTCTTCCTGGCACTTCTCAGCGCTGGTAATTACACAGTAAGCTAGATATTATTTTCTTTATTCCACTGCTTAAGTTTAAACACTCCAAGAACAAAGACTTTTTCTTGTTCACTGACGTGTCCACAGTGTCTAGCACTCAAATACTTGTCAAGAATGCGAAGGGCAGTGTGTGTGGGGGCAGAGAGTGCTGAAGTAGCCGTGCAGAGTTTGGAGGGTCTTCTCTGGAGCTTGCAGGGACCTAGGGGCACACTACCATTGCACCCCCATACTGCTCATGCACTGTACTGCCTCCTGAAGGCCCTGGAGAGCAATCTGTTCTGGTATAAAGACACACTTGATAAACGACCCTGAACGAATGAGCACTAAAATGGACCTATGCGTGAATCACTAGCAGAAAAGAGCTGCACATGCTTACGTATAACTTAATGACACATAACTTGTCAAATGACCTCTCATTCTTGCTATTACATAGGTATACACATACACAAACACCCATACAAAACACTCTACAAAGAATTTTGCCTTCCAAATACTACCAGCCTCCGGATACGTTCCAGAATCACTGGTTTACTGAAAACCACTTGTGAACCATCCCAGGCCTATAATCATATTTTGCAGAATACCTTTGAAGCTGTGTTGCAAGATTCAACTTGCTGCTTCCAAGAAATGATTTGCGGATGCCTGTTAGATGCCACAGGGCTACCCTCCTCTCCTGGGACAAGAGTTCAGTGAATTACATGTTTCAAATGTTTGCTGATGCTGTGATGGTTTCAGAAACATAGCTTCCTCTAAACAAACTAAAATTGTTAGCCAGCTTCTCAGTAAACAAACTGTACTCTTAATCATGTTACCTAACAACAGACTAAAGAGCAAAGAAAGCATATAATGCATAGGAAACTACTGTGACTTATACCTATTCAAATCTAAGACTCCCTAATAATTTTGCTGTGTAAATACAAACTACCAGACCTATAATAGTACATGACAATATGCACACACAAACACACACACACACACACACACAAGCATACGCACACAGCTCTTAAGACAGCTGTCACTGCAAGTACTGTAATTATGAAGTCAATGCGCCCACATCGCCTTAACCTAAATGCATGTTATGTTCTTGAATGAATAAAAGCCTACGTACTCAGTACTCACTGGTAAATCCCCACCATATGTTTTAAAGATGCATAATCTATTTTGTGCCAAATCAGGAGTGAATCCTGTTGATTATCATCCTTTGATGTTTGGTCTCCATCTGGAGACTTTAAAGTTTTTTCAGGATGGATTAGTGAAAGACTAAAGCAGGGAAGAAAATTCCTTAAACTCCTTATGCCTTAGGCTTTTTTTCCTTCTGAAATACAGGGAACTGTAACCTGTTCTAGTTCTTCTGAGACAATTGTAAAACAAAGTGAGCAAAGATAAAACTATTAAAAAACTAAAATTTATAAAAACATAGGATTAAATATAAACTGAGCAAGGCCCTTTACCTAGTTTTTAGAAGTACTAAAAAGGTGGCTCAGTATTCAGTGTGTTAAAACTGACATGGGCAAATAAATTATTACAAGATGATCTCTTCAGGAAGAAAAGTAAAAGAAAACAACAATGGTCTTCATCTTATTTGAATTTCAGTGAATTAAATGCAAGAGGTAATCTTCTCTGGCCTTTTTGGGTATGATGCTTCCTCTCTATAAATTAGTGTAGAACTTGTACTAGATTGTAAGGTGTGACTCACAGGTACGGTACCAAACAGTAGTGTTTGATGTGGTAAATGTCCACACTGCTGTTTCCAGATATAGCAGTATAAATGCTTACATCTGACTTTTCTTTTTTTTTTTTTTTTTTGAGGCAGGGTCTTGCTATGTAATTCAAGCTCAAACCCACTGTGTAGCTCAGGCTGGCCTTGAACTTGAAGTGATCCTCCTCCTGCCTTAGCCTCTGAAGTGCTGGGATGGGATTCCAGGCATGTGCCACCACACCCAGCTCTTCTTTTTTTTTTTTTTTTTTGTGGGTATCGGGGGGGTTGACCTCAGGACCTCGCGCACCAACAGGCGCCCGTGCTGTTGAGCGATATCACCGGCCCCTTTTTCGTATGTGGGATCCGGCAGTCGAACTCAGGCCCTTGCGCTTGCAAGGCAGGCGCTTACGCCGCTGAGCCATCTCACCGGCCCTCTTTTTGGTTTTTTACATCTGACTTCATTTTCTGCCAGTTGATTAAGTGTTTCAAAGACAGCCACTAGCTGGGCGTGGCGGGGCACACCTGTAATAGGAGTTTTAGGCAGAAGGATCCCTGCGAGTCTGAGGCCAACCTTTGCTACACAGTGAGTTCAAAGGACACCTGAACTACACGATGAGATCCTGCCAAAAAAAAAAAAAGAAGACAGCCACTAGGTACAGCACTGTAAAGGGGGGTGGGGTAGGGAGGGTGGTATCAGGGATTGAATCTAGGGCTTCTGCACAGAGCTTCACACCCAGCCTTTTTTTAATGAAAAAAAAAAAAAAAAAAAAATTTTTTTTTTTTTTTTTTTTTTGTGGGTACCGGGGGGTCGACCTCAGGACCTCGCGTGCCAGCAGGCGCCCATGCTGCTGAGCGATATCACCAGCCCTTTTTTCGTGCGTGGGTATCGGGAGTCGAACTCAGGACTTCACGCTTGCCAGGCACGCGCTTATGCCACTGAGCCATCTCACCGGCCCCCAAAAAACTTTTTTTTGTGACAGGATCTTGCTAAGCTACTAAGTTGCCCAGGCTGGGCTTGAACTTGTAATCCTCCTGCCTCAGCCTCCCAGTGTGCTGGAATTACAGGTGTGCACCACCGAGGCTGGCATGCCATTTTTCCTCAGTTTGTTGGTTATGACTTTTTGGTGGAAGGTGCTGGGGACTGGAACCACCCAGAGCCTCAAGGACACGTGCTCTACCACTGAGCTACGCTCCCCCGCCCTCCCGATTATGACTTAACACTGCTGAAATCCATCCTCGATTATAGGTTTCATTGAACATAGAAATTAGTCTGTTTCAATCAATCGTAAGTGTAGTTATCAGATAGCATTATAGTTCAGAACTTTATTTCATTATAAGAATCTATTCCACAGTATAAGAAGTTACTCTACCTCTTGTGCTAGTGATTTAATTTTAAAAATACCTACTGTTGAAATATAGTAACTGATGGACCACACATTTTGAACCCATAGTGCCATCTGGAAAGAATTTCAGTAATTTTAATTATGTGTGCAGATAACATATGAAAGAGAAAGATGGTTAATTTGCCTTATGTAATAGGTTCTTCTACAAAGTGTTTTAATAATGATAAACTTGCTACTAAATCTCATGCCCAGTCATAGAAGAACGTAACAGGGTATCTTATTCACTCTCTGGACTTAAATACAGGATGACGTTAAGACAAAAGTACTTAGAAATCACATCCCAACCTTCCTTCCTAACAGATGAAAATCTGTCGTTCAGAGAGATGAAATCATTTGTCCGAGTTAATGCTACTGGTGGCATAGCCAGAAGCGCTCAACTACTATTCCTTCATTTTGAGAGGGAGATGACAGCAAGAATGTGTACTATCTTTAGAGCCCAACAAAATGACGACGGAGCCTTTGTATTACAGGTTAACTCTCTTTATCTGAAATGCCTGGGACCAGAAGCGTTTCAGATTTTGGATCATTTCTGACCTGGAATATTTGCATATGCGTAATATCTTAGGGAAGTGACTTAAGTCTAAACATTTGTTTCAAATACACTTGATATACATCATGTAGAAGTAACTTTATACCATATGTCAGTCTGCCTGTGTTTTGACTGTGACCTGTCACATGAGGTCAGGTGTGGAATTTCCATCTGTGGCATCGTGTTGGTCCTTGAAAAGTTCAGACTTTGGAGGATTTCAGATTTCAAACTGTTGGACTGAGGATGCTTAACCTGAATTCGCATTCTTCCCAGGAAATTATATCCTCCTGAATTAACTCAGATGCAAGATGCATTCTATAAACTACTTCCATAATAAAATGGGAAGTCATATAAGACTTTCTAAGGTTAAAATACCAGAAAAGTAGTATTTTAAGGTAATAATTAATACTGTTACATTTCATTATTTTTCTTTTGGTTTTTTGGAGTCAGAGTCTCACTATGTAGAGCTCAGGCTGGCCTCAAACTTGGTGTGATCCTCCTGCCTCAGCCTCCCGAGTGCTGGGATTATAGGTGTGTGCCACCACACCCAGCTTCTTAGTTATTTCTGAAGCACATGTTCACTAACTTTAACATTTGCTTGCTACAATTGATTGGTTAGAAGAATACAAACATTATATTAGATGCTACTGTATTACAGGAGGAGCAAGAGAAATACTCTTTCCCTAAGTATTTTAATAAAAAAATGGCTCTTTAGCATTAGATTCCATTTTTGGTGTTTACAAAACAAGATCTAAAAAAACAATAATTTTAAGATTTATGTTTGTTCATTCTTTTTTTTTTTTTTCTTTTTTCTATTTTCTTTTTTGGTACCAGGAATCAAACTCAGGGCCTTGTGCTTGCCAGGCAGGCACTGCGCTGCTGAGCTACATCCCCGGCCCTTTTTTTCATTCTTTTTTTTTTTTTTTTTTTTTTTTTTTGTGGGTACCGGGGGGTCAACCTCAGGACCTCGCGCGCCAGCAGGCGCCCGTGCCGCTGAGCGATATCACCGGCCCCTTTTTCCTACGTGGGATCTGGGAGTCGAACTCGGGCCCTCGCGCTTGCCGGGCAGGCGCTTAAGCCGCTGAGCCATCTCACCGGCCCCCTTTTTTTCATTCTTATACATAAAATTTTATCAATAATTTCATGGTTACTTTCAAACTAGCTTGATGTTACATAATTTTTTCTCTTATAAGATTAGAATTTTCCAAACATTATTCTTGTTGCACTATTCAAACATATATGCGTTAAAATTAATAAAGAACATGCGACTTGGACAAACTTATTCATATTAATAGCAGAGGCATGTAAAATGCTTATGTGAGGGCTAATGATGAAATTATTAAAAGGAGGAGCAATTATAGCATTACTGAAAGGAAAGTTCATGCTACCGTTTCCGCCCTACACAAGCTCAGCAGGTGAACATGTCAGAGCGCGCCAGTGAGTGACTTCTGGTCTGGATGACAGTAGCAGCAGGGGTCTCTGTGCAGTGCGTGCCGCTTCCCTGAAGCATCTACACGTGGTATGGGCTGTGGCTGTGGCTCAGTGGCAGAGCACCTGCCTAGAAAGTGAGGCCCTAGGCTCCACCCCAGCACAGGGAAAAAAGTTAAAGATGTTACGTTTCTTAGAAAGTGAGACATACAAAGTATGTTCTATTTTCAAGTAACTTCTAGATCTCAACTCTCTTATTCCAAGACAGTGTCCATTTCTTTTTTTTTAATAGCACATAGAATTATGAAATATATTCAAAACCCGGGTGTGGTGGCACACACCTGTAATCCTAGCACTCGGGAGGCTAAGGCAGGAGGATCGCCATGAGTTCGAGGCTGGCCTGCACTACATATCGAGATCCTGTCTCAACCTCCCTCAAATGCAATTTTAAAAAGAATCTTTAATTATTTACAAATATGAGCTTACAGGCTTGAATCTCTAAATTTACTTTCAATTGATTCATCTTTTGATACTGAATAGGAACAAACAGCAGAAAGTAGAAATTTGATAGCAATTTTAAAGTGTGGTTCTGGGAGCCATTAGCTGATAATTTATGTGCTATCTAAGCTTAGACTTGAAAAATTTGGTGGGTAGATCTATGTTAAACAGAACATGTTAGATAACTTTTTTTGGGGGGTTCTTTTTGAGACACGGTTTCAATCTGCAGTTCAGGCTGGCCTTAAACTCACTTTGTAGCCCAGGCTGGGCTTGAACTTGTAGCAATCCTCCTGCCTCAGCCTCCTAAGTGCTGGGATTACAATCGTGTTTAGACAAATTTTCCCACAATATATTATGAAAATAAAATTGTATAAAGGAGGCTGAATGCTTTTAAGAATTTTCTATGGATGAAGTTTAACTCACATTAAACATCTGCCCTTTATTTTGTACTTGAAACTTTTCATCTTTCTATTGTCATACCAGTATGAAACAAGAACTTACCAAATCTCTAGTTATAGTAATTCTATTTTTAGTGAAAATATTACTGAAATTTCACTTGTATTTCACCTACTTTTACTTATTTTCGTTTGTTTCTTGTTTTTTGAGACAGGTCTCACAAAGGTGGCCAGGATACCCTCAAACACACAATCCTGTCCCAGCCTCCTGAGCCCTGGAGTTAGAGAGGTGTGTTCCACTCTGACATACTCGGGTTTAGGGTCTAAATTCTGAGCCTCTCTGTGGTATGCTGCATGAACCCTGTCCTGAGATTTTCATTTTTTTCTTTAAATTGTATCTATTTCACTTTGTTTTCATTTTCTATCATTAGAATTTGATGAGCTGGGTTATTTTTTCTCTCCCAAGAGGTACAAATAATCCCAACTAAATAAAAGGGGAAACCAGACATTTTTACTTTAGCTTTTCTTTAATTATAATTGCATAAAAGCTCTTGTTTGAGAAGAATCAATTTAACATGCATCACAATTATTCTTCATACAAGGTGCTCACTGATGAATACAACTTAACTGTGTTCCACTCAAGCATGTCACCTAATACTCATCCGTAACCACAGGAAAGCAGTTGAAAACTCAAAACTAACACAGTCTTACAGAAACTATCAACGAAGAGACAGGTGAGAGCTACTATTTTTAATCTTCTCCTGGGAACGTTTAGAACTCGCCTCACAACATCCCTGTGAGGTAGGGAGCTAAGTGCCCTCTGATGACAGCAGATGAAACCGACCAAGAGGTGAGTGTCAGCTTACATACAGAAAAGTGGCTGCACTTGCAGTCTTAGAAATCCTGGAAAATTAAGTTGCTTATTTTTTACTATCTTCATCAGGAACCATAGCTATTCTGATTCTCAACAAATAATTTTTTCTTCATCAAGAGGTTTTAAGTCTTCTGAAAATTAGTGGAGCAAGTAATATGGCAACTTGCCAAAGGAACAAAACCCAAGATGACATGCCAAGTCATTTTTTTCTTCTTCTACATGAAGATAGCTGAAATGTGATCTAGACACACAGCGATTCAAGCAGCTAAGTGTGTTCCTTAAAAATATTAATTCTTTTGATTCTTCAAAGTGAAAACTGCGATGACTGGGTCTTTTTAAACTGCTGTGTTTCTCTCAGTCTGGGACTATTTGCATCTTTTCTTAGAATAAACTGCAGATCCTCTTCTTCCAAAGGAAATGATGGTTCCACTAAATCACAGAACCATCACAGAAATTATCCGCCAAGGAGAACTGGCTGTCTCCACAGTGGGGAACAAAAATCCAACTTGGAGAATGGTGTTTCCTTACTTTCAAAAAAACCTATTCAGTAGGTATCAGGATGGAATGGAATAGAGTCCAGCCTTTCCAGTAAGAAGAATATGTTCAAGCAGATTTCGTTTTTAAGTGTTAAAGTGGAAAAGGGAAAGGAGTCTCTTCAGGTATGTGATGTTTCTTCTTTATTACTTACTGCCCAAGACAACTCTTTCTCTCCAAAAAACAAAACCAAACAAAAACCAAAATGAAATCAAAATCAAAACCCCAAATGTGATAGTATGTCCAGTGCTAGGCCAGGGTTTGACAACTAGCAGATGCTACAAGCTGTGAGACGTAGAAGTCTCCCTTCCTTGCCAGGGAACCTAGGATTTTGTGATTATAAGTAGTAATGCTAGCACAGGGCATACATCTGAAAAGACGCTGAAAAGGAATGACTAGCATACAGTAGCAGTGTTTTGAGATCACATACCCCATAACATGGTTCTTCACATCATTTAACAAATACTAATATTTGTTCTCTACATCTCAAGAGAAAAAGAATCCTTTTTTTTTGTAGAGCCCAAGAAGCGTTAGGTGGCCTCTTTAATAGTAACTTAGCTTATAAGTAAAGCATACTCTAGGGCCTAGAATGAAACTAATTACAAAAAACTACTAAACCACAGATCAAATACGTTTTCAGGTACATTTAGTAACAGGCAGTTCCATTAACCTGTAACAGAGACCAGTGCAGCTAGTAACGAAATCAACCTCTATAACCATGATCAAGATTTCATACTAAGTGTCATCGAGAACTTTCAGTGTTCAAAA
Organism: Erethizon dorsatum; assembly: GCA_028451465.1. Classification (NCBI taxonomy): domain Eukaryota; kingdom Metazoa; phylum Chordata; class Mammalia; order Rodentia; family Erethizontidae; genus Erethizon; species Erethizon dorsatum. The sequence goes on from CM051833.1 coordinate 116,340,921, forward strand.
TCAAACAAAAACCAAACTCTTTTGGTGCCCTCAGTAAATGAAATTTTAAAAAATTTGGATTTATTTGTTTAGTGACTGTGGCCTTTAAAATGCCCCATGACATGATTACAGCATCCTTATTATTTCTTGAAGGTTATTACACAAGTATGTTGAATATTCTTTTCAACTACACGCACTCAGAAACACAACCCAGGGCTGGTGATATGGCTCAGCAGCATAAGCGCCTGACTGGCAAGCACGAGGTCCTGAGTTCGACTCCCGGTACCCACATAAAGGAAAAAAAGTGTCGGTGATATCGCTCAGTGGCACAAGCGCCTGCTGGCAAGTGCGAGGTCCTGAGTTTGACTCCCAGTACCCACATTAAAAAAAAAAAAAAAAAGAAAGAAACACAACCCATTCATGACAAAATTGGTAGAATACTATTGACATAAAACAGGTACTGATCACATAATTGATCATTTAAAATAATCATAACCTGGCATTCCCACAGTGCAATAAGAAAAAAAAAAAGATGAGTGTTTCTTAGGCTGATAGTTACAGGAGAAATCAGTTATCTGAAATGGACAACTTTTAGTATATGTATTTTTTTTTTTAATGCGGGTACCGGGAGCTGAACTCAGGACCTCATGCTTGCCAGGCAGGTGCTTATGCTGCTGAGCTACATCATTGGCCCAGTATGTATATATTTTTGTTGCTTAACGGGAACATGGTTTATAGTCATTGGACACTGTCTCAAAAACATAAAATAAAAAGAGCCTGGAGATATAGCTCAGAATGATGGCCCTGGGTTCGTTTCCCAGTACTGCAAAACAAAAACAAAACCCCCAAAAACCCTAGTTTAAAAAAACACCTCTTTAAAATATCAGCTAGAGGGCTGGTGAGATAGCTCAGCAGCATAAGCACCTGTCCGGCAAGCGCAAGGTCCTGAGTTCAACTCCTGGAACCCACATAAAGGAAAAAAAGGGCCGGTGATATCGCTCAGTGGCACAAGCGCTTGTTGGCAAGCACGAGGTCCTAAGGTCAACTCCCAGTACCCATATAAGAAATAAAAATTAAAAAAAAAAATCAGCTAGAAACCGCACTCTATGCCTACATTCCATAAGAGCGACTTCACATATTTGGAGAGACAACAAGCTAGAAGCCATGAAGGCTTCAAGTTTTTACATGTGAAAGTTCTTCTAAAATGGAGACATTCTAATAAAAATTCTTTCAGTCCAGTTCCCTTTTTCTTTAAAATAACTGATCAATTACCTTTTCAGAATTAAACATAGGCAAGCATATTGCTAAATGTGCCAATGCGTAATAAAATCCTAAAGCCACCACGCGTGTTGCAGGGAAAGGTATGAACGAGGAAATCACTAACCAACAGCCATAAACTTTAATGGTAAAATACTAAAAAAATAGGAATACAAGTGTGGGGGACCACCTGGATGGCTGTCCTTGAGAGAAGAGCAACTATCTCCACCTTGGCTGAACCTGGCCCTAATTCCACCTATTGATATGTACGGAGCTGGCTAGGACTTTTCCTTATCTCCTTAATTGGCTTTAGGCAATGCAAATAGGTCCAGCCGAGGTCCTGATGTGTAGTCTTTGAAGCAAAGCGACAGGCCTGTGTTTCCCCGCCCTTTGCTCCCAATATACGGTTGAGCCTGGCAGGATGGAGAGCCGTGCTCCACGCTGTCGGCTGGGATCGAGCCTCGAGAAAGAGGCTATGACTTCCCAGGGCATAAAAGATTATACATCAGAGCTGAAGCACCGACCCCAAAACATTAGATACTATCTTGAATTGTGTTATGCAGATTACTCCTTCTGCATATCCTTCCCTCTGCATTTGCAAAGGTGATCTTCAGGCCTAGCCCAGCTCACGAGACTCACGTTCTTCCCGAGACTCACGTAATTCCCGCCACTCTCACAGTCACTCATCCCCGAGCCACTCCCCTCCTTCAGAATTAATAAAACCTGGGTTCGGCCCTGGGTCGTGGCCTTTGCCCCAGTAGCCACCATCTTGGCTGGACTTAGGACCCCTTGGCTCCCCACAACTATAAATATGCCTTAGTGTCTTTATTCTCGCCGTGGGTTGCATTGGATGTGGTAGATTGGAATTAACTTGGTAGAATTCCAATAACTTCCTTTTGGATTTACAAATCTAACTTCCTGGACCGTGACGAGGACCAGGAAGGGCTCTCTATAACAAGAAACTTGCTAATCCAGATAAAAAGATCTATGAAAAGCGTATAACTAATGTATTTAACAGTGAGAATCTGGATATTTTCCCTATAAGATTAGAAATAAGACAAGGATATTCACTTTTGTCATTTTTGTATTGGAGGTTTTAGCCATAAAAATTAGTCGATAAAATTAGTCAATAAAAAGTAAAAGACATCCAGACTGGAAAGGCAAGAAGTAAAAGTATATCTACTTGCAGATAACTTAATTTGTATACAGAAAATCCTAGGGAATTCATATAAAAAACTATTTAATGAATAAGTTAGTCAGTTTGTAAGATGCAAGATCACTACACAAAAATAAATTATAGGGGCTGGTGAGATGGCTCAGCGGTGTAAGTGCCTGCCTGGCAAGCGTGAGGGCCCGAGTTCGACTCCCGGAACCCACATACGAAAAAAGGGCTGGTGATATCGCTCAGCAGCACGGGCGCCTGCTGGCGCGCGAGGTCCTGAGGTCGACCCCTGGTACCCCCCACAAAAAAAATTATATTCCTAAATACTAACAGTGAACAAGTAACAATGAAATTAAGAGAACAATTCCACTTATAAAAGTATCAAAAAATAAAATGCAAATAAACTTAACAAAGGAAATACATTTGTACTATGAAAACTAACATGGTTGAAAGCAGTTAAAAGAAACACTAAATATGGCAAGCACGGGCCTTGAGTTCGATTCCTGGTACCAATAAAAAAAAAAAAAGGAAAGAAACACTAAATAAATGGGAAAATATTCCATGTTCACAGATCAGAAGAGTTTTACGTGCTCCAACCAGATCTAACTCTTGTCACTTCTACTACATAGTGAGTTCAAGGCCAGCCTGAACCACAAAGTGAGACCCTGTCTCAAAAAAAAAAAAAAAAAAAAAGTAAATGCAATATAAATAACTGAATCCTTCTAGAATTGTGATTTTAAACTGGCTGTTCTTCAAACTGTTATATAGTAAAACCTTGGATTGCAAGTAATTTATTCTGTTAGTGTTCCGCATTTCTTTTTTTTTTTTTTTTTTTTTTTTTTTTTTTTTTGTGGGTACCGGGGGGACGACCTCAGGACCTCGCGCGCCAGCAGGCGCCCGTGCCACTGAGCGATATCACCGGCCCCTTTTTCGTATGTGGGTTCCGGGAGTCGAACTCGGGCCTTCGCGCTTGCAAGGCAGGCGCTTAAGCCGCTGAGCCGTCTCACCGGCCCAGTGTTCCGCATTTCTAATAAATTTTAATTTGATAAATGAGCAACGTCTTGCAATATGAGTAGTACCTGACGCCAAATGTCACATAATCATAGCTTAGCCAGTAGCTCCCCCACCTCTTGTGGGGTGATCATCTCCCATAGCAAGGGGTTATGGAGGAGATCTCATCTGCAGAGGAGGAGGGGAAAGGGATGGAGGAATCTTTCACTGCCAATGAGATTAGGGAGATGTGTAAAATGTGGGAAACTGCAAAATTTTGCAGAAAAGCACTACTCAAGGCTGTAGCAGTGTGAGAGGTGAATCTGTTTGACAATGCAATGTCACTCTTCTGCAACATACTCAAAAGGAGGCAAAACGAGTATCTCTGGATAGGTTCCTTGTTAAAGATGCACAAAAAGAAAAAGATTCCACTGAGCCAATAGGTAGCAGTGATTCTGTTAGTGACAGTGAAAGTCATCTTACACAATAACCCTCCTCTCTCTCATCTCTCTCACACCAGCCATGAAGGTTTTCAAAGGTAAGTACAACTTAATTTGTTTATTTTTCTTTATATTTTGTTTTATTATTTTTTATTATATTACAGTATTGTAATCATTTTTATATGGATATTTTTGGGTTGTGGAACAAATAATCTGAGTTTCCATTATTTCTTATGCAGAAATTCACTTTGATATACAAATGCTTTGGATTACAAGCATGTTTCCAGAAAGAATTACGCTCCCAAACCAAGGTTTTACTGTTAGTATTGCCCAATATGTGATATATTTTTGATGCTAACTTTCAAATTGCACCAATTTATTTCTCCCTGGCATCTCGGTATTAACTGAGCATATGCATAAAAGCATATGCATTTATTTGCTTAAAAATGTATTCATTATCTATAACATATATAAAATGGCTACAAACTATACGGGATACCAAGAAAGGCAAGTAATATGAATTAGTTCAGAAGCTGAAAATCTAGTAGAGGAGTTTAACGAGCAATAGCAAATGTGAACAGTGATAAAAATCAGGATGATAAGTATCTGAAGTGATATAGAACACAAACTTCTTGACGTTTAGTAAAGAGCTGCCTCAACCAGGACAGTCTAATGACCAGTGCTTCTGCAGATTGCTCTAATCTAACCATTAGCAAACAATGTTACTGAACTACATTCTTTTCTGGATTTTCTCCTACATCTGTAAAATGAAGTGGCTGATTACATAATAATCAAAGTACCTTCTATTTTCAAAGTTCTAATACCAACTTTTAGACTTCAATTCAGGGCAGAATCATAAAAATTACTGATTTGATCAACACTGGATATATGACCAACCTAAACTATAAATGGAAAATAGGAAACTGATACAAATAAAAGCATGACGGACATTTATTTCAGCTGTACGGTCATATCTATAGATTTTGCACACTCTGTAAGTAAGCTGAGCATGATTACTTGCAGTACACTTCCGTGAACTGTCAGCTTGCTTCCATATGAAATGTGAGTTCAGTGTATTATCCCCAGAAAGAAAGACTTGGCTCCAATCTCCATAAACATTTCTTTGTAAGGTCTAGAATGGAAACCAGAGGGGTCATCTAGTCTCCATCTCTGGTCTCATTTTTCAAAACCTTTAGTATCTTTAGATGAATGCTGCGTAAGTGCACTTTACCATAGACCTAAATATCATGCATTAACACACTTAGGTAGCTTGCCTAGTCTCAGACTATGTCCACACCCTGATCTTAGCCCTTACTCCTCTGCCAAGAGGAAAGATGGACAAGCCCACTTCAAAGGAAAAGCATTTTTCCTTACGTCCTAGGGCAGAACTGTCCACATCACACACCTGCCTTCCAATGGAATCCCCACTGTGGTCTGCTATGAACAAAAAGAGAAAAAAGGAATTTTTAAAATCCCTCTACTAGGAGAGATCATAATTGATCTGCACTCAATCTCCTCGCTGGCAACTGACCACACCTCTCCTTCCAGCTAGTCAACTTAAAAATGGAAGCTGACAGTTACTTGGAGACAGATAAACATTCTTCCCATGAATAACAATGGTAAGGGAGAGATGTAGCAGACTAATTCCCACTAGAGGTGCTTAGTAATATCTTTCTCACGTGAAACAGAGTGCATACTTTTCTTTTGTAAAAATTGTATATCACATATGCCTGAAAAAATGCTTTAGCAAATTTTAACATTTCCCTCAAAATCTTTTAAAGACTTTAGAAGAAAATAAAGGTATGTATTATATACATATGTATATGACCATATGTTAATTATATATGACTACAGCATTTCTTATAAAATGCCACCCATTCACAATTATGGTAAAGAAAATTCCAAAATCTCTAAATTGTCTCTAAGACTCAAAAATTGTCTTTACCTTCAATTAATTTTGAAAAATCTAACTTAATTTTTGAGGTTTGATGGTACAGCAATGATATGTAAGCCAATCAGGACTATAATGCTTAAGAAAAATTCTACAGCTTAATTTTTCTCTTGCAATTATACCAATGATAAAGTAACATCTTGTGAAATCAATTCCCAGTTTTATACACAAAGTTTTATCCAAACAAAAGTTACCTACAGAAATTATTTTCACTTTACTTCATAACTACAATCTTCTAAGTTTTGTTTTCTACCTAAGAGAAAGACAGATACAACAGTGTAGAGTGTAGTACTTTAGTGCTTATAAGAGCTATTTATTTTTTTCCTGTTTGTGTCATTTTCAAATAGGTACAAACTGTATTTAATTCAAGATAAGTACTTTTTGCATATTTTAATTTAGTTTAAAATAAGTATTTTATATATTTTATATTTTTTAATTAAAATGTATTTAAAATTTCCAGTGAAATTTAGTTTTTGAATTGTACAAAAATCCCTAGTCACAGTTTAATGTACATAGTGGCTTTCTAAAACTTTGATAATGAAATTTTGATAATATAAATTGAGTGAACCTACCCATATCTTATAACCTTTTGTGAAATTATAATTACACTCATTTAAAGCAATATCAATATACTAAAAAAAAGTATAATTTGTGCATACTTCCTTTAATGAGTATCTGTTGAAAACACAAACACATGAAGTGGCAGAAAAATCTATAGAAGATACATGCAGTACCTCTAAAATCTATAAAGGATAGTAGCACCATGAGAATATATAATCTAGATATTAGAAAAATCTAAATATATTCAGTGTTTAAAAGAGCCTATTTTCCATTACAGTAATCAAACTGCTATCAAAATTTATCAGTACAAAAATAACTTTACAACCTGCTGGTTTACACACACCTGTTCTCGAAATGTGACAGCAGTTCTTTATCAATATTGTACTGCATATTTGAGAATCACAACACTGTAATGAACAAAATGGAAACTAAGTTTTCAGTATTACATTACAACATCACTGGACTATTTCCAAGAGAATGTTATGTAGGTTTAAATCTTAAAAAAAAAAAAATCTACTGTTTATTATTTGTGAGAAAAAAGTATGTTCTAGAATTTCACACAGCTGACACTCTGAAGCAAACAACTGTTCCCTGGAAGGAGAGGAAAACCCTGCACCTCCTGCAGGAAGGAGAGGAAAACACCTGCCAGTGTTAGTGTCTACTTCATAGCTAGTCTAAGACTGCCAGCTCACAGGCTGTCCTGAGACACCTGTGGGTCAGGGGGCATCTATTCGATCCTAAAACAGTATTATCATTTAGGGTAAAAATAATTATTAAAGAAAGAAATAGAAATTTAAAATATAATAATGCTTCTCCAAGGAGATTAGTAAACATTTAATCCTCATGCTCTCCCTACTCATACCTTCCTAAACATTTAAAGCATTTAAAGAAGTAACTAAGGTACCTCATTTCTTTGAGCACCTGCACTCCACCTTTGAGTGCGTCCCATATTTCTGTCTAAAATCTTTACCTAATAAACCATTCTCTTGCCTCTTTAAAAAAAAGTACATAGGTATTAATTCACTAAAACATATTCAATAAGAGCATTTTTGGATAGTTATGACAGACATAAAACAGTACTATAGTACTTGACTAAAAAGTATTGAGCAGCTCATGCATTTAAAATTTAGTTCAGCAGCATGATAAAAAAAATCAGACAGTAAGCAGTAAATGATTCGAGGTAACCTACAATGCCACTGAATTAGATATAAAACGTTGTAATAGCTTAGTACAAGTTTTTTTAAACTTAAAGTTAATTTTTAAAAAGTATTTGTGGATGAAATTATGACTGGGATTTGCCTTAAAAGAATAGAGGCAGAGTAGCAGGTGGGGGTAGAGATGAAGTAATACAGGTAATTTTTTAATAACTGTTACAGCTGGGTGATATGCTCATGTGAGTCCATTATGGTATCCTGGTGTATATATATTTGAAAATTTTTATAATAAAATGTTATAATAAAAAGTTATAAAATCTTGCTTATATCTTCAAAACGACATAATAAACTTTGAAAATAAAATTTACAAAGAATAAAGAATAAACTTAACTACATTACTAAAATTTTCAGGGCTAAATGAAAAAAAATCAAAGCTTCCTTTTGGTATATTGATTAATGAATCAATGAGACGGAAGAACGAAATCCGAATTTTAAGAAGAGTGGAAGTAGCTATAACTGCAGTAAATTCATAATGAACTGTTCCCAGAATTTTTTAAGTACAGGCATTCTTGTGTTTTTGCTCCTTATTTAGCAGCAAAATGGAATCAACCAGAACAGACAAATACTGGCAAAAACTTTTTGCTACTCATTCTTTTTTGTTAAAACAAGTACTGAGGAAGGAAGATGAACAGTCTCTCTCTCTCTCTCTTTTTTTTTTCTCTTTGAGACAGGGTCTCACTATGTATTTCAGGCTGGTCTTGAGCTCACCATGTAGCCCAGGCTGGCCTCGAACTTGTGGTGATCCTCCTGCCTCAGCCTCCTGAGTGCTGGGAGTGCTGGGATTACAGGTATGCACCACTGTGCCCAGCTAACTCATAAGAACAAAAGATTTTAATTGTCTTCCTTTGCTATGGAAAAAAAAAGAACAGTATATCCAATTTAAACACTTGAGAGTTTCAAATTTAAATAAAATTAATTTTAATATTTTTATTTCTAATTCATGAAAGACTGATTATTTGTACACAGTTCTCCCAGGATAGGAACATTTATAGACTTCCTGACACACAGTGTGCTTGTGTTGGGTATTTGACTGAAACTACTAGCTGACAGTACATAGTTGGGGTGAAAATAGCTGAGAGGCTGACTCCAAGTTGCTGCTAATGAGCTATATGACCTAGGACAACTCACCTAGATTCTGGGATTTAGTCTTCGCATGTGCCAAAGGCACATGCTTTCAAACTTTAACACTTTACACCATAATCCAGTACATATTACTGAATCAGTTTCTACTCTCTTTTGTGGTGCTGGGATAGAATCCAGGGCACTGAATATGCTAGGCAAGTGCTCTATCACTGAGCTATACCCCCAATAACTAGCTGAATATTGATTAATATAATATCAAAACGAGTTCAGAGAATAAGTCTTCTAAAATTCTATAGTTAAGGTTTTTTTTTGTTTGTTTGTTTCTGAGATGGGCTCAAAAAAGCTTTTTGATGTTAAATTAAAAAGTTTTTTATTTCTAAATGTCACAGTATTCAATGCAGAAGGCTCAATTTAGGTGCTAAAGAAATCAAGTATAATCTGTAGTTTGGTCTGGCTTTGAACTCACTATGTAGACCACGTTGGCCTCAAACTCACGACAACCCTCCTGCCTCAGCCTCTCAAGTACTGGGATTACAGGCATGTGCTACCACACCTGGCCTTAAGTACTCTTAAAATAAGAAATACTGTAAGAGTACATAATACGTTTAATATAATTAAAAGCTTAAATTAACCTAAGCTTTATATTCAGAACTCTGTCAAATATTTCCATAGCTAATCTATAAACTACAGTAGTCACAGAAGCTATAACTTCAAGCCAAAATGATTCCCATTAAACCGCTACAACAGAGAAATCAGTTAGATGAAGACCAATCCCAGGTAAGTAATGCCAAATACTAATGACCAACAAAACAATAAACATTTAGAGAATTTTAGGTATAGAAAGTAAACCAGAAATAGCTTTTTTATGTTAAATTAAAAAATTTTTATTTCTAAATGTCACAGTATTCAATGCAGAAGGCTCAATTTAGGTGCTAAAGAAATCAAGTATAATTATGTTCAGTGGTGTTAGGTCTATTCATTAAATGGATACATTAAATATAACTTAATGGGAAGGAAATTTTTCCTTCTTTCAATGTAAATACTTTAAAAACTGCATACTGGGGCCGGTGAGACGGCTCAGCGGCCTACGCGTCTGCCTGGCTAGCGTGAGGGCCCGAGTTCGACTCCCGGATCCCACATACGAAAAAGGGGCCGGTGATATCGCTCAGCGGCACGGGCGCCTACTGGCGCGCGAGGTCCTGAGGTCGACCCCCGGTACCCACAAAAAAAAAACAAACAAAAAAACAAAAAAACTGCATACTAATTATATCGTTATTTGTAAGTAAAGAATATGATCTTTTGTAAGATTACAAAAGAATTAGTCTTCAAAAGATGTTTTAACAAATCATGTGAACATAGTCTTCAAGTTAGAAGAACTAGAAAATTTGTGTTTAGCATGAAATCCATTATAATGTCAAAGTAAGTTTAACTATTTTACTCAAAATTATCAGCATTATAACCAACAAATTAGAATACCTTTGTAGTCAAATAGTTTTTTCTTGTTCATTCCAAAAACCTTTACCTTATTTTTCTTCTTTCTCAGCCTGATCATGACCCCTCAATGTTAATCTCTAATATGTTTAATTCTGTGCCCCTAGTATTCAACAAATTTAAACTCAAGTAGAAATTCTCATGAGAAAGAGAATTTGAAATATCTTACTTCACAATTCTAGGGAATTTGATTTTTAAAAAGTGGCCAGCCAGAAAAATATACAATAAAAGAAAACTTTTCTTAACTTTAATTAATACTATTTAGTGAAAAGCACTCAAAGAATAAAAAAAATTTTTTTTTTTTTGTGGGTACTGGGGGTCGACCTCAGGACCTAGCGCGCCAGCAGGTGCCCACACTGCTGAGTGATATCACCAGTCCTTTTTTCGTATGTGGGTACCAGGAGTCGAACTCAGGACCTCATGCTTGCTAGGCAGGCGCTTATGCCGCTGAGCCATCTCAGTGGCCCCTCAAAGAATAAAAATTAACTTTAAGACAGATTATAGGTATTGGTTTTACATTTGCAATACTACAATTGGCCTCTTTACATCCTAAAAACACCACAGTATGGCCAATAATTATTGTAACTGGTTTACAATATATTTAGGACAAACTATCCCTGCAGACTACCAAATTCTTTTAAAATTCAGAAGCAAGTTAGGCTTTACTTTCCCTTGGTACACAAAAATAAATCTGCCATTAACATTAACCAGCTTGTGTTATAAGTTTCTCCACTAATTGCTGCCTTCTGTGAAATCACATCTCACATAGGTGAGATCACCCTAACACTATGGTAAAAATTAATTTCAGAATAGAAAGCCTATTTTCTAAAAAAATACAACACTTCTGCCCTTTAAGAACATACAGGAAAACAGAAACCAATTTAACCCAGGGAGCCCTTAAGGGCTGATATTTAAAAAACAAAAGAACTGAACAACAACAACAACAACAAAAAAAAAAAACAGAAGGGATTTACAATATTTTGTTTCTCTGAAAAGCAATTTCTCTGTAACTAGCTCAATATTTCATATTTCTTCCACACAGGTAAAGGAAATGTCTGTTCCAGTCCATGTAGGCAACAATACTCAAATTAATAAAAGAACTCTAACCTGGAATTTCCATTCAAAGGTTGTGACTGTGAGAGTATCTGAAAACAAATATACTTTCTCACTTCTGTATCTTACTTAATCACGGTTGTGGAACTGAATCTGTACCTATGTGAAAACGGCAATGCGTTCTGAGTTGGCTCAGCCCTTGGCTCTGAGTTCTGGGTCACGTCAGGCGTTCTCTCATCATCTGTCCCGTTGATACTTTCTGGTGTCAAAGGGGACTGAAGATCTCCACCTGCTGATTCCTTGAAGAAAAGGGATGGGGAAGAAGAAAAGAGTCACACTTTAGTTCAGCATACGATGTAATCTTAGATTAAAACTGACTCTGAAGCAGCCTTTCATGTGAACCAAATCCCACTGAAATGTGAGTCAGAGACTTCAGGATCTTCTTCTCAGTCTCAAGGAGCTGACACATGTGCCTGCACTGAACAAGAAACAAGTTTTTGAAGCCAAAGCAACTCACAGGAAAACTCATCCAAGTATAATACTATTTAGAAATGGACCCAAAACACATTTTAGATATGTAGTTTTAAAAAGCTGAAAAACCTTAGGATTAAGTAAATAAGATGGCACACAAACTCAAGATGTGATTTTTATTTTGAGGAAGGAGTAGGTAATGAGAGGGATGCAAGAGGAGAGAATAAGGAAGGCAAAGGTGAGAATGAAATCTGCAAAAAGTTTAAATTTTTAAAAAGTTTACAAACTTTTTATCAGCCTTATTTTTCAATTCATACAGAGCTATTCAGAAAAGAAATCAGAAATACCTCTATAATATAGCATACATAATGACACTAGTCCATTTCAGCTTGTGTCTGGTACTCATAATGGAACTGTTTTCTCAGAAAATTTCCTTATTTTTAGTTGAAATAAGATTTCCCTATCACAGTGAATTTACCCCTCTGAACAACAAATGAAATTTAATATGAACTCAAGCTGATACTTATTCTTGTGTCTGCTATCATCAGACTGTCTGAAGTCGGCAGCAGGAACCAGAATGCGAGTCATCTGATGAGCTGCCAGCCTGGGGAGGTGCTAGCAATGGCCTGCTGAAGAGCAATGTGGGAGACCCGCTGCGACCCCTGGCGACAGAACTCACAACTGAGACACCTCTGCCAGAAGAGAAAACGAAAACTGTCCAACAGAGTGGTGAAAATGGTCAGAATTTGTCAACTAGAGAGAATTCCAATAAAATTCTTATTCTTCAAATAAAATACGATGACTCTTAGCAAAACAGGGAAATACTTATAATCAGAAGAGATATGAAAATATGAAACAGTATCTAGGTTATAACATATACTTTACACTTAAAATGCTGTACATGAAGTGCTAGAAAGAAATACGGAAAATATTAATGTGTGAGAAATTCTTTTTTGGAACTTTTGACTTTATACTGTTATATGTATTTTATTTCATATTTAAATAGTTTAACTAGTAGTACCATACTGCTATAAATTATATAAGCTATCAAATATCAAAAGTATGCTTTCTTAATTCCAAATTATCAATTAGTCATTTTCTTTTTCTTTCTTTCTTTTTTTTGTCATTTTTGAGACAGGGTTTCACTTTGTAGCCCAGGCTGGCCTTGACCTCATAGCAATCCTCCTGCCTCAGCCTCCCGAGTGCTGGGATTATAAGCATGCGCCACCACACACAGCCTCAATTATTTTCAATTGTCAGTGAAACCTCTATTTTGACATTTACTTTTTTTCTTTTTGTGGGTACCGGGGGTCAACCTCAGGACCTCGCGCACCAGCAGGTGCCCGTGCCGCTGAGCGATATCACCGGCCCTTTTTTCGTATGTGGGTTCCGGGAGTCGAACTCGGGCCCTCGTGCTTGCCAGGCAGGCACTTATGCCACTGAGCCATCTCACTGGCCCTATTTCGACATTTAATTTCATTCTTACTAAATCTTTCTCCAAAAACCTGTCCGTTTCCACTCACTGATAGCCAAAGTATGAATAAAACCTATAGTATAATATGGCAACATAAAATTGTTTTATAATAAAATCAAATTCTACTAAGTGCATAATGGGGACAGTAATCAACAATGTTACTACTTGGTCAGTCATGGATCACCTTAATTTGCGAGAAAAGGTTTAAGCAGCCAGTAAAAAAAACCAAAAACCAAAAAACATGAGAGTAACAAGTTTCGTATTTATAAATGAGGCCTATTTTTCTACAAGACAGGCCAAACCAAATTGATCAAGGTTGACTGTCCAATCTGCTGAAGAGTTAAGCTGGCCAAGATTTGATTCAATAAAAAAAACAGAAACAAATTATCTTGTTAAAATCATAGAGAATAAGCAGAGTTAGAAACCAAGGATTAATTTAGAAATTTTGTGGAATCAGTTGACAAGAGTGTAGGGGACAAAAATAGATTAGGATCAAAACACAAAGGAAAAGATGGGCAGCAGTTTGATTACTGGTTCGCACTAAATGCTCCTGTCACTTCGGGAGTAAAAATGAGAGGGCTGAGGTGGGGAGCCTGGGGAAGGTATGAATCTTTTTTTTTTTTTAATGTGGCTACCAGAAGTAGAACTCAGGACCTCATGCTTGCCAGCAGGTGCTTGTGCCACTGAGCAATATCACCAGCCCCTTTTTCCCTTTATGTGGGTGCCAGGAGTCGAACGCAGGACCTCGCGCTTGCCAGGCAGGCGCTTATGCCGCTGAACTATCTCACTGGTCCCCAAAGATATGAATCTTGATGCTATTGAAAAGAGAAGACTGAGCTCAGAGGGAAGTTAAGAAGGAAAAGGAACGGGAAGAAGGATTAAACATTGCAACAATTCCAGTTCTCAATGCAGCAAGGTTTTCACCAGAAAACTCCAGAAATTTTAGATATGCTAAAAATAGCACTGTGAAATTTGTTTTTTTATTTAACATATTCTTTTGTCTTTTTCAATCTAAATTTTGTGTATTTTCTAAATGTTCAACTTTGGTTATTCTTTTTTTAAAAAGCCACCCTATTCCTTCTTATATTTTGAATCAAACATTAAAATAAAAAACTTGGGGGCCGGTGAGATGGCTCAGCGGCGTAAGCACCTCCTCGGCAAGAGCGAGGTCCTGAGTTCGACTCCCGGTACGCACATACGAAAAAAGGGCCAGTGATATCGCTCAGTGGCACGGGCGCCCGCTGGCGCACGATGTCCTGAGGTCGACCCCCGGTACCCACAAAAAAAAAAAAAAAAAAAAGAAAAAAGAAAATTTGGGGTATATTTATTGGATTACAAACTTCTGGGGAAAAAAAGAGTAATTTCCCTTTAGGAAAAGTCTAATGGTTAGCCATTTTTAGAGTAAATGCTATGGAAAAATTATTAAATAATATCTTGAGTTATACATATATACACGTGTCTCTCTCTCTATATATATAAACCAAAGTCAGTAAGAAAACTGAAAAGAGCAAAATATAAGGTATAAATATAGATCTATTGAACCTTTCTATTACTTTTACATCCTATTTTGAGTCAATATAACTGCTCATATCTTACTTTTTTTCTCCATCCTCCCCCCAAATAAAATAACCTGCAGTCAGAAAAAGAAAATGACAGCCAAAGTAGAGAAAAAAATATTCTTGGAAATTAAAATCTGAGTAATAAGGAAGACAAACCTAACAGATGGGACCATGTTATCAAGAAGGAGCCTGAGCACAGAGGTAAGATTCAGGAAGCGCTTAAAAATTCTCTTTTCCTGTCATTTATGAAGTGGAAAGAAAGCCAAAAGATGACGCATATTCTGAACCGCATGGAGAAGAAATGACCTTGGTCCACGCTGGGGCAGCCTCCAGAACGCTGTGGCCAGGAGGGAGCCACACAGCAGTGCCGCACCTTCCCCTCTGGACTCAGCACTGCTACATCTGCTGCTTAATCCCAGTGAAGCCTGTAACAGTTTTCCCTTTTTTGCTTAAGTAAAATAGAGCTCTTTCTTATCATTTAACAAACATTTGTGGAAGACCCATTCCATTATAGTTTTTATACTTACTACCCACAGTTGAAATAAGCTCACATAAAATAATATGTACTAATATATAATACTATGTTACTATATCAGAAAAAGACATAAAAATCTAATAATATTAGTCAGATTTCTTTGCAAGTACCAAGGTTCTCTGTAAAAGAAAAACCTGGAAACTGCACACAAGTAACTATCAGTATAGTTTACATAAAAAAGGGAAGGGGGGATTCCAGTCAACAGATTGTATTCAAAGGCTTCACACAGTATTGGTGAACAAACACTATATTATTGACTTTTAATTACAAGTTTTAAAATAAGAAATTCAAAAAAATCAGTCACATTAATTGACTCTTTTTTGAGACCGGGTCTTGCTCTGTAATTCAGGTTGGCCTTAAACTCACTATGTAGCCCAGGCTGGCCTTGAACTCTCAGCGATCCTCCTGCCTCAGCCTCCCAAGTACTGGGGTTACAAGCGTGCACCACCATCACGCCCTTGACTTTTTTGATTAATGGATCAACTACTAGTTTTGATTCCAATAGATAAGAGTCTGTGTTGTACAACCTCCTGTCCTCCCAACCTATCCACTTCGCTCCTACCTGTGCCTGCTCTTCAACCTCATGAAGACTTACTGAAATCTCTTGACCCTCAGCTGTTGTGCTACTTCGTTAAGCTCATCCTGACTTAATTCTCTCCATCATAAGCCTAGTTTAAGAGTCTAAAATGAGGAAGTGGCTAACTGTGCTCCAAATGCCAGACTGTTCATCTGAAGCCAGCAGTATCAGTATCTCCTAAAAAGTTTTTAGAAATGCAAGTATTTGAGCCCCTCTTAGGCCTATTAAACAAGAAATTCTGGCCAGGGATGGTGGTGCACACCTATAATCCCAGCACTCAGGAGGCTGAGGCAGGAGGATTGCCATGAAATCTGAGGCCAGCCTGGGTTACATAGTGAGTTCAAAGCCAGCCTAAACTTCATAGCAAGACCCTGTATCGGGAAAAAAAAAAAAAAAAAAAGGAAATTCTGGAGGTGAAATTCAACAATTTATATTTGGGCAAGTCTTCTAGGGAATGCTGATGCAGGATGCATGCAACTAAGGCATCAGTATTTTTCTAGATAACTATTATGTGCTGTATACTATTTTAAGGCTATATATCATTATCTTCACCATTACAACCACATCACCAACAACAGATATCAACATTTACTGAGCATTTACTATATGTTAAGCATTCTCTAATCCTCAATGAATTCTCAAAATAACCTAATAAGAACATACTGTTACTTTTCTCCTTTTCCTACTAGAAGATACTGTTCTTTTTTTTTTTTTCATGTGGGTACCGGGAGTTGAACTCAGGGCCTCGCGCTTGCAAGCAGGTGCTTGTGCCGCTGAGCTATATCACCGGCCCTTTTTTTTCCTTTATGTGGGTACCGGGAGTCAAACTCAGGACTTTGCGCTTGCCGGGCAGGCGCTTATGCTGCTGAGCTATCTCACCGGCCCGAATATACCGTTCTTGTTCCAATTTTACAGCAGAAAAAAGTAGTAACCTACCTAAATTCATAAAACTACCAAGGATTAGAGACCCTGTCATTAACCATGACCTGACACGGACGTTGTCATACTTATTCCTCTTAACAATTCTATAAAATAAATAATAGTCATGTTACACATGTACAAACACACTTAGGTTAACAACTTTCTCATGATCACAGGATTTATGTCTAAATTTATGTGATTTGAAAACTCATTAACCACTCCACACAAAGCCTTTGGAGTGGAATGCTGGGAATAGAACACAGGATCTCGATAGACAAAGTAGTGTAGCACTGAGCTACATCCCCAGCTCAAAAAGTCATGTGTTATACCTTCCTTAAATAAAAACAAGAACTATGGGCAAGTGCCTACTATAACCAGTTATTCCATTTAAACAATTATCTACTATTCTATTGACCTTCTATTGCTGAATTCCTGAATAAATCTATTTTTTGGGCAGAGCATTAATTCAGAGATTGAATTAAACTAGGGTATTCTGAGTAGGAGAGAAGCTGTCAAGGGCCATACAATTCAAATGAAATACAGACATTAATTTGTCCCACAGGGGGAAGATGAGATAAAATAAATGAAGTAAATACCTTTTCTTACTATTCTCTCTGGCTTCTGTACACTAAATTAACAATCAGACTTCAAATGTTTGAAAAGATAAATTAAGGTTCATATATTTTGATTTTCAAATGCTGATGAATTTAAGATATTTCTTTATCTTTCACAACAATTTCCAAATATAACCATCTTAGCTGGGTGTGTACATGTCTGTAATCCTAGAACTCCAGAGGCTGAGGAAGGAGGAATCCTGCAGTTCAAGGCCAGCCTGAACTCAGAGCGAGAGCCTATGTCAAAAAACCAAATATAACCATCTTTGCTATATTCTTTTGATGAAAATAAAGGCATAAAGACACTCCTTCCACCAAACTGGAGAAAGTATCTTAGGAACTTGTAATAGTTTACAATTAATTAAACAGAATTTTTTTTTTTTTTTTTGGTGGGTACCAGGGGGACGACCTCAGGACCTCGCGCGCCAACAGGCACCCGTGCCACTGAGCGATATCACTGGCCCCTTTTTCGTATGTGGGTTCCGGGAGTCGAACTCGGGCCCTCGCGCTTGCAAGGCAGGCGCTTACGCCGCTGAGCCATCTCACCGGCCCCCAGAAATTTAAATTATGATCAGAGAAATGGCAACTAAGGACAATGGCAAAGTTTAATCCACTACACTTTTATTGAAAACCTTTGAGTATACTTTCATTGATTGTGTTGTTTGTCCCATCTTCTTGTAATGATAAAATCACCTGAGGAATCAGCTAATTGTAATTAATGTAGCTAATTGTAAATGGGCTTCTCTGCTTAGTCTCACCACACTATCAGAGCACTCAGAGGATGCAGGTTCAAGAGAGGTTTCGAAACCATCACTGACCTCACTCCAGGTCACTGCCAGTACAGAGCTGTGATGGAGTTTGGCTTCACTTCAGAGTAAACCCTTAGTCTGTCACAAAATATGTACTTTAAACTTAAAAAGTTACCCTTTTCTACTAAAAAAATCAACTCTTTTTTTGTATTTTACCAAGTACACCTGGGTGCCACGGGTAGGGAGGGACTTGAAGAACAAGTAAGTTTCTAAACTGTTCAATCACTTGGCTATTCACTAAATTCCAAGGCAATTCTTATGTACTTCAAGAAAGTTCCATGTACATCCACCACTGCTGACATCATTGCAGAGAAATGCTTGCAGCATCTGACTCTTTTCTTTTTCTTTTTTTTTTTTTGTGGGTACCAGGGGTCAACCTCAGGACCTCATGCGCCAGCAGGCGCCCGTGCAGCTGAGCAATATCACCGGCCCTTTTCTCGTATGTGGGTACCGGGAGTCGAACTCAGGACCTCACGCTTGCCAGGCAGGCGCTTATGCTGCTGAGCTATCTCACCACCCCCTGACTCTTTTCATACAAGCTATAGAGTACACATTAGAAACAATTACTATGGAGTGCACAAAACAAAGCTGGACCCTACTCCTAAGACTAAACTTGAAATAAAAAATTAATTTTGGGGGACAGTGAGATGGCTCAGCGGCTTAAGTGCCTGCCTGGCAAGCGCGAGAGCCCGAGTTTGACTCCCGGAACCCACATACGAAAAAAGGGCCGGTGATATTGCTAAGTGGCACGGGCACCTGCTGGCGCGCGAGGTCCTGAGGTTGACCCCCGGTACCCACAAAAAAAAAAAAATTAATTTTAGGAAAGCCTACTATTAAAAAGCTGAATAATTAGCATTCTATATGAATCATATATTAAAATCTTTGTAAAATTACTGAAGTGTGACTATTTAATGAACTTTATTTAAAACAGAAAAATTCTGATGGACAGGTTATTAAAGGAAAATGTGACTGATACTTTAATAAAATTGATAAACTTTGTGCCTCAGTACTAAGCATAAAGTAAGATGTTTTAACTTTTGTGTACTTTAACATCACGTGGAACAAGACATATATTTATATTTTAGAATTTTTTTCTGTATTTTATAATGTTTTGACATTTTAAGAACATCTTCTGGTCAGGGAGAAACTCTCTCTCCAGAGCACCCAAGTCTTTTTCTTTTTTTTTTTTTTTTTTTTTTTGTGGGTACCGGGGGTCGACCTCAGGACCTCGCGCGCCAGGAGGCGCCCATGCCGCTGAGTGATATCACCGGCCCCTTTTTTGTATGTGGGATCCGGGAGTCGAACTCGGGCCCTCGTGCTTGCCGGGCAGGCGCTTAAGCCGCTGAGCCATCTCACCGGCCCTGTCTTTTTCTTTTTTTTGAGACAGTGTTTCACTATGCTGTTTAGGCTGGCCTTGAGCTCTCTATGTAGCCCAGGTGGCCTCGAACTCATGGTGATCCTGCCTCAGCCCCGAGTGCTGGGATTACAGGTGTGTGCCACCATGTCCCGCTCCAATTCTTACAGATATCCAGGCCCCAGTGCAGAGCATATCTCTGCGATCCAACTAGCCAGCCCACAGCCTGTATACTTCAGAGACAATATTCCTTTGCCTTAATCACCCTGAGCTGAAATTATCCAAACCAGCCAATCCAAAACTGCCTTCACTGCCCCTTATCTTTCCGGTGGAAATCCCAACAAAGGCTCTACCATGACTTTCCCTTTGCTCCTGCTTTCCGCTTCCTGACCACTCCTGAAACGTCCCATGTGGCTCTGCATGGTTAGCCATACCCAGTTTCTAGGACCTGTGAATATACTAACATTTTTTGTTTTCCTAAGCCTCTCTTGTGGCTGAATTGCCTGACCATCACCTAAAAGAACAGGGAACGCAAACATAGGCCAATCTGCGATCTTCGTGTACTTTTGTTTTTAAATTGTTATGTACACTAAATACTAAACGAGTATTTAAATACTAAACTGAAGTTTTAAAAATATTCTTGTGGACACTGACATATAGAAATCTTTCTCTACCAGGAGAGATTAACTAAAGAAGATATTGCTATGTCAACTGGAAATTAATTTTGCCATTATTTCCCTAAATTTAACTAACTCTGGTGTAAAGGGTACCATCTGAAATAAACAATCCTCACAGACAAAAACAGGAGTGAAATACTTACCTGTGAAGGTGTACTGGTGAGTTCCATCTTCTCCTGCGATTTCTCTTTTGCTAGCCGAGCAGCTTCTTTAAATTCCTGAAACTTTTCTGCAAACTGAATAGATAAGGACTATATATATTAATCAAATAAGCAGTCACAGTGCCCACCTTTACCTTAGTTTGCTTTCATTTTTAAATAACTGACTCTTATACAAGCAACATGACCTCCAGAGTGACTGCAGCTTGCACCATGAAAGTGACAGAAAGAGAAGCCTCACACCAAACATCTGTTGTCTGTCAAGCACTACAAGTCTCGTTCAAAACATCACTGCGCAGCGAAGTAAGAATTGGATGTCAGGAAGCTTATTTACGTACCTCCCTGGTCGTTCAGAAATAATTCACTAAGACCACAGTGGAGGTGGGATCAGTAAAGAGAGGCACAGGATATTTTGTTTATCTGAGAAAACGGAATGTCTTAAGTACGTATATCAAAGTACTGAGAAAATGCTTTTAGGTATTACTAAGATAAAAAATCACATAAGACATTTTATTTTCAATATTGCAAATAGTAACATTTACTATTATCACTAACATATAACTAAAAGTACATTTCTCAAAATTTCTAAGCAGCTAATATACAGCTATACTATTGCTAATTTTTATATCCCTAGTTTTTTCAGCAACAGAAAAACATCAGAGCCTCAGTTTTCATAACAACAAATACAACTTAGAACGCTTGCTCACATCAGCCACCCTTATAAGGTCATACGTTTCTTCATGATGCTGCTGCCTTGTTTTGAAAGGGTTTATCTACAATTGCCTTCACAGCCTTATCCAAATCCTTGTCATGCTTTGACTCACGTATGGTTTTTAATAAAACAAGCCTGCATATTTACATACTTGCTTTGTTTACATAAGTAATTATTAAGTCCTTTGGGCCTCTTAGTTTGAAAAGCACCAAAATTATAAGTCTTCAAGATAGCCTGGAAAACACATCGTGATTTTGTCACATCTGAATCAGCACATTCTGAAGAGACTAATCTAAGCTCTCGGCGTCAGCTCCTGTGATAAATAAATTAGACTTGGCTCCAAGGGCTTACGCATTGTTTCCCAATATTCAATCTACCCTCAGACACTACAGTTCATGATAGTAGCTAACTGGTTAAAGCATATGCTAACTTTAAAGAGGCAAAAAAATTCTTGAAAAATAAAAGCCATTCCCAGAAAAAAAATCAAATACGAAGAGATAGCATGACTGACAGAACTTAGTAACTACTACTTTCCTACATTAGCTAGCTACTTAGTAACTTGAAAGATGTAATGAAGAACTTAACTTATATTCAAAAGTACTTGGGCCCCAAAATCATGTCATGTAAATTTGATAAATTAATCCACAACTTATTGTTATGAAATCAAGATACTCTGCAAGTGAAATACAGTCCTTTCTTTTCTTTTTTCTTTTTGCTGTAGGCTTTAATAGAAAATTCCAAAAGAAAAGTTCTGAAAAAGTTATGAGTGATGGCAAAAGTATAATAAACAGATAATTTTCCAAAGAGATTGTTTATTAACTGGCAATGTTCAACTGGATGCCTGTGTCCTTATTAGGTTGAGATACTCAGAATCTAAAATTCAAACCTGTACCACAATTCGAGATCTATATTCAGAGAATAAGACACACATAAAGGAAACTAAGTCAACTAACACTTGTTTTTTAGTCCTAGAGATTAAAGCCTGGGTCTCACACATGCTAGGCAAATGCTCTACCACTGAGCTGTGTTCCACTCCACACTTGTTTGTTTTAGTCATCTTACAGAGAATGATTTATAATGACAAAGGCAAAATTAAAATAGTCTTAAAATTGAGTTTTAATCTATTAATTTATATAAAAAAGAGAACAAAAACACCTGAAAACATTAACGTTAAGGAATGTTCACAACTAAACTAGAAAAAAACAAAGTGGGCTATTTGAACTACCAAATTATATCTAGTTATAACGTCAAGTCAATAAATGTTCACAGAAGCATGAGATTTTTTTTTAAAAGAACTCAGTTTTAGGAACTTGAGTAATTTTTGTAATAGATACCTTAAAGTTTAATTAAAATAATAACAGGGTCTATCTATATGATCCTGATTACCCTGCACTTGAACAATTTCAACTTTCAAGCCATCAGAGCCCATCTATACCAAATCACTCATCAAGTGTTTCAAATGTGGGGTTAGCCCTCTAACAGAACATGTCAAACACAGAGATTTTAGCATAAATCTTTAGGTCTGCTGGGCGTAAAATCTGAACAGCGAAATGAGAAGTCTTGATCATGGTTTTGTATCCTGAAATTGTTTTTCCTCTCTTTCTATGCTCTGGTATGAACAGTGAGTGCATGGCTTTCGCTTAAGGCAGGACAACTATTTTATTTCCAATATTTAGCCTGGTGATATGCCACATTTTACTGGCCTCTCTGGCCAGTCATTCACTTGATTAGTAGTACTCAAGAATTCTTCATGATGTCTGTTTGATCTCACTCTGTATTCCATCAGAAAGTTTGGAGTACTTTACACCCAATTTTCTCTAAACATAAAAATGTATGCTGGGCATGGTGGCACATGCCTGTGAAATCCTAGCTCTCTGAGAAGCTGAGGCAAGAGAAGAGAGCAAGGTCAAGCCCAGCCTGGGCAACTTAGTGACTTAGCAAGACCCTCTCAAAATAGTAAGAAAAGAGCTGGTGGTATAGTTTAGTGCAAAAGCCCTGGGTTCATCCCTAGTGCTGCAAGAAAAAAAAAATTGTAATAATAATTTATATGTCCCTGGTGTCATATCAAAAAGCTTAAATCTTTATCACTATCACCTTCAGTTTCCACAATTTAGAAGAGGTTGGTACCTGCCTATCTTGCAGATGATTTCCAATGGAGAGAGTGAATCTCTGGACAAAATCCCTTCTGAAGTGATGATCCCCACTGTTTATTTCCTCTCATACAATATTAACCACACAAGTCCTTCTCATCTGATGGCGACTGTTCTTAATGTGCACAGTACACCTCCCAAGGGACACAAGGATCAATGAGTGCTTGCTCCTTGCTCTAAGGTCCCAGTTGTTCTGAGAATATTAAATAAATCCCTCCACTATTTTATACTGTCCACTTGCTGTTATATATTTAAGACATATGAATTGAAGATGAAGATTTTCACTCAGACCTTATGATTTAACTTACTTTTGAAAGATGATGTTCAGAGGAGAATCCCAGTCCATAAACAGTGTTTGCTCGGCTATCAGCCCATTGGCCGAACTTCTGAGATGTTTTAGTAAATGTCATGTTTGGGGTGATAGTGCTATTTATTATTGCCTAAAAAAGAAAGCAAGTATGAGCAACCAGTCAAAAATGAACAAACAGGTACTTAAATAAAGAACCATTCAGTCACACAAAAGTTTAGGATCACCAGAAAGTCAAAATGTTAAATATACAGATAGTGGTAGAAATAGTTTCTAGCATTTTCAGTGACAATGTGGAAGTAAGAGTTTCTAATAAAACTATAAATAAAATGGTACTCTTTCCATCAAAAATTTCAGTATCTTATACTCAAAATAAGTATTCCTAGAATCCAAAAAATTTTCAGTTTTTAATGTGGTCAGATTCTTTTTTTTTTTTTTTTTTGTGGGTACCGGGGGGACGACCTCAGGACCTCACGCGCCAACAGGCGCCCGTGCCGCTGAGCGATATCACCGGCCCCTTTTTCGTATGTGGGTTCCGGGAGTCGAACTCGGGCCTTCGCGCTTGCAAGGCAGGCGCTTAAGCCGCTGAGCCGTCTCACCGGCCCCAGATTCTTCCTTTTGAGTGTTTAGGATCATTATTTATTAATTTTGGATGATACTCACTGGGAGCAAATAGACCTTAGTCTTAATAGTGTTTAAATATTTAAAAGTAGGGTTGACTCTCCAAAGAATCTTTAATATGTAATTTCTTAGAAAACTAGTATTTTAGAAACATTATTAAATATTAACCTTAGTTATCATGATAAATTTCAACTATTATAACATTTATTCATGACATCTGCCAGTACTAGAAAAGTAGAGAATTATTTTTAGTGGGTTAGGCCCTCTAAAATATGATTCCATAATAATAAAAAGATACACATTATCAAATCCATAAGCAGTTATCTGGCAAACTATTAAATGTGGAGTGGAAATCAAGTATTTTCAGAACAAAGCTAAATTTGTTTACCATATGAACAGCAGGATTAAATGTTTGTGAGTTATGCAGGTGAAGTTGTAACATGGTCAACTGCCCTACTAACGACAGTAAAACAGAAACAGGCCCCTTCCTCTCTCCCAGAGATAAGTAGATGCATTATTATTATATGAGAGTCCACATCCTCACTGAAAAGTTGTAACTCTTTCTTACACAGCTTCCATACCCTTCAATTCAAAAAGGCTTCTCTCAGCCTATCATTTTAGATGTGTAAAATGTGGCTAACCACTAATTTGTAGGGCTATCATCAAATGAAAGACTAAATAGAAAAGATTTATTCACAAATGGCAAGGGACCATTCATTTTATTCAACATTTTTTGACCAAGTACCTATTAAAATGCCAAGCACAATTCTAGAAATTTAAGAGAGAGGCAATGTAATAGTGGACTTTATTCTAAGAGGAGTTGGCCACTGCACAAGTAAATAAATAGCTGACAATTTTGGGGGACATGGGGTGAAGCCCCTAAGACCACGAAGTGATAGGGTAGGAGGTGAGCCGAGAAAGACTACCTGGCACTGCTTAAGATATCATGGCATTCAGGGTTCTCTGAGGAACATTTGATCTGCAACCTGAGTAGTATCTTCAAGGAAATAGGGCATTTTTACATGAGATCCTAGTAACTCTCAAAAAATAGGTTGGCAACAGGTTTTATAGGTGTCTAAGAAAGCAGATCTATGTGCAGCTGGTCTCGGACCCCACTGAATTAACTATTTCAAGTGAACGTCTTTCTGCTTTGTTAAAGAGTTCATATAATCTCCACTTTGAACCTTTCCTAGCCTCTGTATTATTTGTTCTTTAGTGACTGAAGAAAAACTTAAAAAAATAAATAATCCCACATTTAAAATGTTTATTCTTATATTCTTTGAGTAGAAGACTACTATGAATCCTTTAAAAGAAAAATTTTAGTGCTTTAAAGTAAATATGTCTCTCAATCCTGGAATTCTTGTACTTTTACAGGAAAAAGGTAAAAATGCTTTGTCGTCACAGATCACGAAGTGCCCATTCCTGGCCTTCGGCCATACCAGTATCTCAGCAGCATGATCAGAAAACCTTAAAGCAAACGTTGCATACACAGGACAGGCACTGATTACCCCTGCTTACCACAAAGCAACTACTCCTGTTAAGAAGTGCTGTAGGGGCCGGTGAGATGGCTCAGCAATGTAAACGCCTACCTGGCAAGCGCGAGGTCCAGAGTTCGACTCCCAGTACCCACATATGAAAAAAAGGGCTGGTGATATCGCTCAGTGGCACGGGTGCCCGCTGGCGCACAAGGTCCTGAGGTCGACCCCCAGTACCCACCAAAAAAAAAAAAAAAAAGGAAGTGCTGTAGTCACAACTGAAGACACTAAATACGACTCTGGAGCTGCTTTGAAAAGTGGCAAGAACGATGGGATAAGTATGTTCGAAATGAGGAAGAGTATTGTGAGGGGCAACCTGTCTTTTTCTTTGAGAATTCTTTTAGACACTGTTATGGCTTATATCTAGATGTCTTCCCAAAGCCTCATGTAGACACAAGTGGGGCCTTTCAGAGGTGGCTGGATCTAGGGTGTGTGATGCTGGGATCAAGGATGTGATGCTGGGACTGATTCATGGTTCTGATGCTAGGATCAAGGATGCCCCACCCTGGGTGTGAATGCTACTCGCCCTTAGGGTGGGTATCCTGGATAGGATATAAGGGACAGCAGGAGGGTCGCTGCTTGTTGGCTTGCAGCTTGCTGCCTTCTGCCTGCCATGAACTGTTTCTCCTTTGCAATGTCCCTCTGCCAAGCCACCCTACCTTGGAGCCAGCTGACTATGGACTGAAACCTCTATAAACTGTGAGCCAAATAAACCTTTCCTCCTTAAGGAAAAAAAAAAAAAAAAAAAAGGAAGTGCTGTTGCTAATAGCATCAGTTTAGAAGAGTAGCCAGAAAAGGAAAATTTCATAGAAAATACAACTATGATACAGAAGACAGATTATGTTGAAACAGTATACAACTTTTTCACAAGTTATTTAAGATTCAGAAATGGAACTGCCAAAAGCAATAGTTCACATGAGTATTATTTAATCACTAAATTTCTTTTTGAAAATAAAATATTTTAATCTGATGAAGGTTAGTTAGCAACTGAAATCTATTTAATTATTTCCACATAGTTTCTTTTCTTGGACATGGGACTACTTTTAGTTGATCTTTTACTTCTGTATACCACTTAACCTTACATCTAAAAAAACTGCATTTCACCTGTAGTTTGGGCCAAAAGACAAAACAGATTACAGAAATTGCAGGTTCCAATGAAGGAAAAAAAAAAAACATTCTAAAGCCTGTGATTAAAAAAAAGATTAAAAAAAAGGATAAAATGGAAACAAAGCTTGGTAAATAGGGATGAGAGGAGGGGTTGAAGGGAGAAGAGGGGATTGGGAAAAAAAGAGGAATCAAAATATATCATGTACAGGTTCAAATTCCCTATGATGAATGTGATCATTATGTATATCTAAAATGTACCAATAAACTTAATTAAAAAGAAAAATAAAGCCTGAGATAGTATCTGTTGCTTTCAGGAAGTCAGTTACAAGATATACAGGATTATTATTCATGACATAATGCTTGACAGAAATCAACTATTACTATTTCTTAAGCCCTACAAGTAAGAAATGAAGAGGATCAATTTTTCAGTTAATACAGGTTAGTCACTTATGTATAAGACACGAAGTACAAATAGCCCCGGAGGTCATAATCTAATTAAAAAGGTAAGAAATGAACACACCGAAACATCAGACTAAAAGCTTATCATTAAATTACCTTTTATTCCTAAAAGGCCATAAGGTAGTATATAATTAATAGTCTAATATTAATACTAATAATAGCAAGAGTTTTTACAGTGACTAGTATAACACTTTGTACTTTTGCTTAAATTTATTACGCTTTACAATAATGCTATGGTGTAATAATGTATTTTTATTAGTTCCCTTCTACAGATGAGAAAACTGAGGCACACAGAAGTTAAATACCTTAAGATCATACGGGTAGCAATATGGGAGAAAAATTTAAATGTGACAGTTTAGCTCTAGATTCTAGTCTTCTACACTGAATTGCTAAAATCCATGGTGGGGGGATTGGAACAGCCACAAGGCTTCAAGAAAGCTTGAAAAAGAAAAATGGGAACCTCATCTTTTTATCCAGAATCTGATGCTTGAAATTTGTTTGAATCAGTTATATGAAATTTATTGATGATAAAATGGATTTTTCACTACTGGGGGTGTAGCTCAGTGGCAGAGAGGTCACTCAGCATAGGTGAGGCTCTCGGTTCTACCTCTGGTAATGCTGGAGGGTGTTTTTCTCCCTTTTGAAGGATATACTACCCACCAGGGCACTATCCAAGTGCTTTGCAGGTACAAGTCTTTTAATAACTACCAGTACTTAGAACAAGGTGGCTCAGAGAAGTCATGTGCTCAAAGTCGAAATATTCAGCAACTGGTGGTGGCACTGAGAGCTAAACCCAGGCAGGCAGTCCTTGCTCTTAAGTCTTATTGCCGCTGGCCTCTCCTAAAAATAGAACCTTTGGGTTTCGGTCCTCCGCTCCTCTTAGCATTGATACTGACAGGCTTCCTGTGACTCAGGGAGTCTCAACTTCCTACTCATCTACAGAAGTTGCTATGGCGTGGCTCTGATTAACTGCTTCCCCCACAGGTCACGGACTGGAGGGAGGCAGTGCGAAACCTCCACAGGTGGGAAGAGTGGAGGCCCTCAGGTCTGAGGGGGTGATCTTGGAAGGCAGTTCTCACAGACTCCTGAGTGCTTGTGAGAGGTCTCTTACAGAAGCAGCACGTCTGGTCCCTCAATTATCTCTGCTCCCACTCACTCCATGTGCTCCCGCCCTGCCTTTCTAAATTGGTGCCATCTGGACGTTTGGCCCCCGAAACTGTAACTAAATATACCTCTTTCTTCATAAGAATCCTGTGTCAGGTATTTCGTTACACTAAGGAAAAAACTGACTGACATGGAAGTGCATCTGAAAAGTGTTCCAGGTCCTGGTATTCTAGATCATGTCTATTCTGTTCACCACTATGTTGTTACTCTCTAGCATACTGCCTGACAAATAGAATATTTTGGCATATAACTCAATATAAGAAGGTGGTTAATCCAAGCAATTTAATGAACAAAAACTGTTGTTACCCTAACGATCAGTTTTCTTTCTTAAAAGGTTTTCAAATTAGCTGGGTGTGGTGGTGCATATCTGTAATCCCAGCACTTGGGAGGCTGAGGCAGGAGGATGGTGGGAGTTCAAGGCCAGCCTGAACTACACAGTGAGATCCTGTCTCAAAAAACCAAAAAAAACCCCAAAATATAAAAATAGAAATCTGAATAAAACTAAATAGTGAGTAAAACTAACTAGCAATATTATTTAAAAGTAAATATAACCTACCTTTGAGCCATCTAAACTGATTATCCTATACACATTTCTTGTGCTGTCATAAAAATAAGACACAGTAACTGCATGCTTGCTGGTGGGTACCCAGTTCTTCTTTGTGTTTGGGTCAATCTGGAAGACATGAGCTCGAGTGCTGAAGATAGGTTGTTCCCTGCAGGGCAGAAAAGAAAATGACATAATGAAAGCAGCCAGTTTTATTCCACTGGATGAGAACACAAAACTGTAAGGATGATGCTTAGCCACCAACTCCCACATATCCCCACATAAGAGAAACTTTCTTTTAATTGTGAATATTCTAAGTATTCAATGATAAGTTTCTTTTAAACAATTAGAATCCATTCTGGTTATTTACATATTCTGTATGTATGAATTCACCTACTCCCTAAAATTTATCTGTAACTCCCAAATTAAATATCTGTGGCACTGTCTTAGTCTTCCATAGATATCCAAAGAGCAGTGAAAAACCATGAATTGCTGATAGGCACATTTCCATCTGAAGTTGAACAAGGTGATACTCTGCTTTCCTGTTTTAGCATTCATAATATATAAACAAGTGTCCTTTTCACAGTCTGCTTAGCACCATGCTTTCTTCGCATTTCTGTGCTTATTGTTGGTGTTTCTGCTGTTTGGAATGGGTTCTCAACATTGTGATGAAGTATTCCTACCTGCTGTCTGTTCCTAGTGTGAGAAGTCTCTGACACACCTTACGGAAAAAATGCATGCTAGACAACTTTCATTTAGGCATGAGTTACAGTGCTGTGGGCCCTGAGCTCAACGGTAGCACAGCAACGATGTATGGTAAAACACGAGGTCTTTAAGCAGTGGAACGATGCCATGCACGTGTGGCTGACTGAAGTGCTGAGCCCAGAGGCTTGTAGAAACAGGACAATGCAGTTACCCTAGGATAAGTGGTTCAGTATTGGCTAATTCAGGGTTCCTGGCACTTCTACAGATCAGCAATATTATGAATAATAAGAAAGGACTACATCCTGTTAAGATGCAAGTATCTTGTATTTGACCCTCACAAGGTTAACCGCTTTTAATATTAACCACATTATCCTTGTAATAGATAAAATAATCTACTTGGAAAGTTTACATTCAACATATTATACATGCACATACTATACTGAAAAATATATGGAAAACAAAGTTGCTCAAAACCACAATTTTTTTTTTAGATCAAGTAGGGCCTTGAAGATGTGAGATTTAAAAACCCATATATAAAGCAAAAACATATTCAAAATACTATTATAAAATTTATTACAGTATGAAAAACAAGCATGAATTACCTATATGTAACAGAAGCTTCATAATGCAAAATTTTCCAAGTTCTAAATAAAAACTTTTGGAAACAGCATTTATCACTTCATTGGCATTTTTTCCCCCCAAATCATCTTGTCTCTCTTTTTACTACATACTGCTCTTTTCTGCAGCAGCTCAAGATCCTAAAGAGAATTTTAATCGGTAATACTTAATGTTTATAATTAAATAAATCCAAAATTTTTACTTTTAAAGAATTTATCACAGCACTCAGAAGGCTGAGCCAGGAGGACTGCTGAGTTCGAGGCCAGCCTGGGCTATAAAGTGAGTTCCATGCCAGCCTGAACTGCACAGTGAAACACTGTCCCAAAAAGACAAAAAAAAAAAAAAAAAAAAGAATTTTTAAATAGTAAATTTAAAGAGAGAAAAACAGATAAATTAGGAAAATAGTCAAGGCAATCTGGGTCCCACGCAAAACGACTCATTGGGTTAATAATGATGGGCTAGCCGCACAAGTGTCTGTCCTTCGAGTCGGTGGTGTGGAAGAGAGGTGCCTTCCCAGAAGTAACCGGGATCTTGCCTAGTTTTTTTCTTAAAACTTCCAATACAACGTTTCCTTTTAAAGAATTTCTTTTTAAAGGAAGTGACAGATTTTGTGCTTCGCCCTAAAACATGAACCACGACGTCATCTCTTCTTGCTTAACCACCATTATGTACGGATTCAGTTAACAAACAAGTTGAGTACTGTGCTACGATGAAGAATTCGACCTGGGAGATCCCACCTATTTCCTCTTCTCCCTTCCTCAGTCCCTGACTTGCAGTGAGGCTGCTTCTATAATTTGATGCTTCCAAACACCCTACAGTCCCTATTTTTTTTTACCTTTCAATTAAAGTTCTATGTACAAGTACTGTTGACTAGACTAACTGGCTAGTTCCAACTCAGGTAAATCTAATCCCATACAACTCTATTGAGGCAGATGAGGAAGGGAGGTGAAACACTATTCTTTACTGACTTTCTAATTTTTTGTTTTCATTTAATGGGGGGGTAAATTTCTAAATAGTGCAGTCTGGTGAGTATAGGAATGTGTTCTAATAAACATTTTCTAAAAGACTAAATTAGTTATTAAAATAATAATATTGCTTTCACAAGCTTTCAGTGACCAATTAACAAATCTTTATTCAATGGAAATGCAATGTTTTGAGTCAGTGGAGATTCTCCACATATTAACTCACCCAATTTAATCCACATATTTTAATTCTTTTAAGAATAAAAATCTAGGGCTTAGCTGATGCTCACCTAGCCTCCCCTGCTCCAGCACCCCCCCAAAAAAATCTTTTAACTAGTTAATATATGCAAATGACACAAGACTATCAACTAAATGCACAGCTTTCTTCAATTATCTGCTGAGTAACTGGTTTCTCAAAGAATATTGTAATTCAAGGTTTCTGTTGTCAAAAGCTGACTTATCAAAGTCTAGATGATAAAGACTAGAAAATAACTTTCACTACTGATACAGAAAACAGAATTCCCTGAAATGAGAATGCTACTGCATCTAACAGTGCATATTAGTAAATGATTCAAACTTTTATTGAATGTATCTATTACATGAAAAGAACCAGGATGGAGGCTGGGGACGTAGCTCAGTGGTAGAGGAACTGCCTAGCATGCAGCAGATCCTAGATTCAATCCCCAGCACTGGATGGATGACTGGATGGATAAATAGAATGGGGCTGGGTCCCTGTCCTTGAAAAGTTCAATTTGAGCTGGGCATGGTGGTGCATGCCTCTAATCCTATTATAGACAGCTAAGTTAGGTAGAAATATTACAGGTAGGCAGATAGTGCTGGGCCCTTGAGAGAGTCAATGCAAAGATGAAAACTCATTACAACTGTGGCCAGAGGCACATCTGGTGGAGGCCAGGCCTCAAGATACAGAATGGCCAGGCCTACATGCCTCCCCAAAGGATAAGTGGTAACACCTGGTCCAATAAAGTCTACATAGACATCAGTCACCTCAGTGGGTGACCAACACCTTGGAACTCATCCCTTCCTGAAAAGTTCTTTGTTCTTTCCATGACCTTCTGTGACTTGCTTCCCCAACGGATCAACATTACCTAAGTGGCTACGTATCTGTTACCTTATTGTTTGATCACAGTTTTGATCCATGTTGTACCTACCTCGTGATTTTGCTCCATAAAACTTATAAACTATAATGAGAAGTGGGTTCACTGGCAACCCACTTGGGTCCCCTCCTGTCTCAGGAGCTGTACCTCTCCCCATCAATAAATATTTCCTACTCTTAACCTCTGTTGTTCCTTAGAGTTCATTCTTCAATTCTGGGGAACACGAACTCAGCATATCTGACATCTAACAGGTTGGGAGTTATAATATTTCTCCTGTATCATCTGGAAGTCCTATATCATTCCTATATCAATCCCAGCACTCAGGAGGAGGCTTCGGCAGGAGGACTGCCACAAGTTCGAGGACAGCCTGGGCTACAGAGTGAGTTCAAGGCCAGCTTGAACTACACAGTGAGACCCTGTCTCAGGAAAAAAAAAAAGAAAGAAAGAAAAAGAAAAGTTCAATACAGTGAAAGACAGATAGGATAACAATAATATGTTCTTCACCATGATAGACTGTCTGAAAATAAGTGACTAATGACGATGGTGGATAAAGTAATGCTTGATGACTAGGGAGAATTCAAAACAGATTAGGGCACAGTGTGAAGAGGGCATAGTACACTGTTGTGTGTAGCAAGAACATCAGTTAAATGTGAGTGCCTTCGATTAACGAAGCAAAAATCAAGAAATAGAGAAACCAGTTCATGAAGGTCTTCAATGGAAGCAACTGAAATTATAAACAAGAAACAGATTTGCTTTTTACCATAGAAAGGTGAATGTGGCAGCACCGAAAGAGGAAGATTGGATGGGAATGACACTGGGCACAGGGAGACTAGTCAGAATCTCATTAAAGAATCACAGGTATTAAAAAAGAGTGAAAATGTGAGGTTAGGGATGGGAAACATTTGACACAAAGGTAAACTGAGGACATAATATCAGTAAGATTTAAGTAACAGACTGGATCTACAGCCATTGTCTTAAACTGGGGTAATCTGTCCCTCCTGGAACATTTCGGTGTCTAGAGACACTGTAGTTGTCATAACTTAAGGAATGCTACTGGCATCTAGCCGTAGAGGTCAGGGTTGCTGAATCTGTACAAAGCACTGGGTTGCTCCCTGCAGCAAAGAACTATGTTGCCCCAAGCATCAACAGTGCCAAGGCTGAGGAATCCTGATGCCAGAGATGAAAGAGAAATCTGAGTCTCCTGGGTCGCTACTTTGGGTGACTGAAAAGATGGTAGTGCCATCAGCCAGCATGGAAAACGAGTACAGGCTGAGACGCAGGGGAATGCAAGGGAGAGCAGGAAAGAGCTCCGAGCCGTCTGAACTCGGACACGGCACCTACAGAGTCTGCATGGAGAACCGTGTAGGAAGAACCTAACAGCATTCGCTCAGAGCTGGGAAAGCAGGAGGGGTGAGAAGTCTGGGCGCTTGCCAGATCTTTTGACCAGTCTGTTTAAGACCTATTTCAACACTATGCACGTCAATAAATTTCATTTAATTGAAGAAAGCATGAGAGAAGGTATACCTGAAATCTTACTTATCCTTTTAGACCAGAAATCTATTTGAAACTGATTGTCCCAAGTGTCCAAGCATTAAGGTTAACACCTTTTCAGATAAACTGGATGGCACTCATAAATAAAGGTTAGACACACTATCTCCTTTACAATAACTCACACAAACATTAACTGGACCACACTTCACTGTTTCTCAAAGTGTGTTCTGAAATATTTATAATGCACGTTGCAACATTAAAGGTCCTAAGAAGTTCTGTATTAAATAAACCCATTTAAACTCTGAATAATCCAGCATGTCGAAAATTATTTCATCCCAAAAACTTTTTTCATGTAACACTTTTAACATGTATGGGGCTTATATTTATAACCACAGTATGAGAAACAAAAGATAAATTTTGAGGTAAATATTAACTCACTGAAAGTTTGATATTCTATCATTTTACTGATATTACTGATTATATTTATGTAGTAATGGTCACTAGAAAACATATGACAATACAAAATTGAGGCCTTATTTAGTAACAACTATAGTATCATTTCTTAAATAGATATTTGTTAAGAACACTCAAACATTAATCTTCTAAGAAACTAAACATTAACCTAAAACTCAAATTTAAAAGCAAATAGATTTGGCATAAAATGCTCTAAACTAGCTTAGAACAGCAAAACTATACGCACACAGATTTTCATCCTGGACAATCATCTATTTGGTGAGTTCTCACACATCTATGAGAATGGTCAGGAAGGCTTTCCTGTTGGTTCATTAATACTAGAAAACTAGTATAAGAATAATTCTAAAGTTCTTCATCTTAGACTAAAATTCTGTAAAAGCAATAGATTCTAAAACAATGTAGATGTGGAAAATTGAAAGAATGTTAAAGTATAGATAACTGACGAAAAAAGAATCAGAATTTGGCTTTAAAAATAAAGCTTATTCAAAATCATTAGACTTGACATAAAGAATTACTACATTTAGTTCTCCAGCATCTGTGTAATAAGAAATAAATAAGGATCATAAGAAACTGAAAAGAAAAAGAGTACTTTTCAAGAGATATACAAGTTCTAAATCTACACAAAAAGCAAAAAGTTAACACCTGACATTTAGATAGCTTTGATTAAAAAAATCAATGACAATGCAGTTTAAAACTTATTACTGAAGTCTATACTTTTCCAAGTATTTTGTGATTACTCAATAAACCTCTGTTCCAAAGTACAAAAGTAGGAGTCCAATAAATACAAATTGAAGGGAAGGAAGAGAAATGATACATTTCCCAGTCTACCTTTAATGCCTAGTTTACAAAGGTCCTTTTCAGATATGTAAGTACAAATAAATATTGTAGCAAACATTAATAAAAAGGTTATGGTTTCAAATAACAAGGTTGTAGTATTTCCCACTGAGGGTCTGACAGTGTTGCAGACACTGCTGGCTGACTACCCACCAACCATTCTCAAATGATCCACCTCCTGTCACAACTGACGGCTTTGCTTCAGATTATCATGGCAATCCCATTCTTGCCAGAATCTGGTTTTGCAATGAATCTCTGAAGTAATTCTGGTCAATGAAATGGCTAGCTGGAAGCTTCTAGGAAGACTCACAAAGAAATAATTACATACACAAACAGGGATGTTCTCTCATGTTTGCACCAAGAAACCATCTGATCACTACAAGAAGAGCATATCTGAAAACAAGGCCAACATTCTCAGGTAGTAACAGTAGAAGGAAGAACAAGGAATCTGGTTCCTTGATTATGTCACTGAACAAATTTATCAGTCTAACTCCAGACTTTTGATATAAAACAGATTTCCTATTTGAAATGCTTGTTATTTTTAAAAACATGGAAATGGTAACTGAAGAAAGAGGTTTACATGTAGTAAAACTGCAATTAACATGCCCCCCAATAAAATATGATTAGTGGTCCTCCAGCACCCACTGGCTAGCTAGACTGGTAACTCCATAACACAACCCCATAGTATAAACAACTAGATTTTTCGGACCCCATTTAAAACTGTAGATCTAGTCAATAGACAAACTTATAAAACAACTACACTGAGATGAGGGGGGAGGATGAAGTAGAAAGCAGAATGTGGAAACAGCAGAAGTTCACTTAGGGTTGCCTTTCTGCTACAGGGATTTAATCTCCAAAGCCTTTAACAAACAAACAAACAAACAAACAAACATAAAAAGTGTAAGAGCCTATTAGCTATATGGTGGTAGCAACCAAAAGAACTGGAATTTTTGCCAGGCGTGGTGGTGCATGCCTGTAATCCCAGCATTCCAGAGGCTGAGGCAGGAGGAGGGCTGCAAGTTTGAGGCCAGCCTGGGCTACATCGTGAGTTCAAGGACAGCTTGGACTACAAAGTGAGACCCTGTCTCAAAAAACCAAGACCAAAACAAGAAAAAAACCCAAAAAACAACAACAAAAAAATAAAAAAGTAGTTGCCTCTGGGGATGGGGCAGGATGAAGAAGGGTACGGGATAACGGACTACAGTACTACTTGTATTTGTAATCCTTGAACTACTGTTTAATTTTTTAAAACCTCTGCATTGGTATTAAGATATCTTTTTACACACAAGCTTAAATATTGCATGATTTCTCTTATATGAGAAACACAATATATAAAGTGCAAAATAAGACAGGCAATAGGAAAAAAAAAGTTACTGTAATCCAGCATGGCCAATATATCTAAAAGTGTATCTTCATTTAGTATAATTGTTTTATGTGTTTTACAGGTTTTTTGGCCTATTAGTCTGGCTGTTAATCTGTGTTTATGACATTTAACTTGATAAAACAAACAAATGTGATGCTGGCAAAAATTTTTTTTAAAAACGGGTGGAGAGGAGGGGAAAAAAAAGAGATGTGTTATGTACATGTACCAATTCCTCACAACGAATGTAATCATTATGTGCTGCAAACGTACTAATACATTTTTTAAAAAAGGGTATCTTTAGAAATGGCAGAAGAGAAGCAGAAATACAAACACGCCTAATCGCAGGACTGAAGTCCTGAAAGTACTTCTGATTTCTTTTTTTTTTTTTTTTTTTTTTTGTGGGTACCGGGGGGGTCGACCTCAGGACCTCGCGCGCCAACAGGCGCCCGTGCCGCTGAGCGATATCACCGGCCCCTTTTTCGTATGTGGGATCCGGGAGTCGAACTCGGGCCCTCGTGCTTGCAAGGCAGGCGCTTACGCCGCTGAGCCATCTTACCGGCCAGTATTTCTAATTTCTGACTAAAATATCCTTCTTGGTTAGAGTAAATAAACAAGAAGTAAAACAAAGAAATTCTATTTTTGGCTTGAAGTGTCAAGTGGCAAGAGAAGCTGTACAAACTTGATAAGCCTAAATGGACAACAGCAAGGTAAGTTCAGGAGTGGACAGACCTAACATCTACTGAGCTTCACCACTAATACCTGAAGAACTCAGGTTGTGTCACTGTGAGAAGGCACGGTATGCCTTCAGAGAAAGAGCCTTAAGCACTGAAATTTCCTGGAAAAATATGTCCTTTACAAGTTAACAATATAAATTGCAATGCTACAGGATTATCAGGGAACTGGTTTAGATGAATCTCAGTATCTCTCTCCTCTTAACCCTAAAAAAAGTCTAAAATAGTTGTTCTGATACTACTAAAGACTGAATGCATACGAAATCCAACAGCATACTACCAACTGTATGTTCCTATTACCATGTTATACACTTAACAGCTGACTGCTTATAGAATTTTTTTTTTTGGTTTTGTGAGACAGGATTTCACTATGTAGTTCAGGCAGGCCTCAAACTCAGTATTCCTCCTGCCTCAGCCTCCCCAAGTGCTTAAATTACAGTTGTGCGCCACCACGCCACCAGGCAGAATGCTTTTTTTTTTTTTTTTTTTGTGGGTTCCGGGGGGTCGACCTCAGGACCTCGCGCGCCAGCAGGCGCCCGTGCCGCTGAGCGATATCACCGGCCCCTTTTTCGTATGTGGGTTCCGGGAGTCGAACTCGGGCCCTCGCGCTTGCCAGGCAGGCGCTTAAGCCGCTGAGCCATCTCACCGGCCCCAGAATGCTCTTTTTTATAAAGCTTACTTTCAAAAAGATTCATCTCCCTACCTCCTACTATTTATCTTTTGTTTTGCTTTATTCAGATTTGGGTTTCTCATGTAAGAGAAACCATGCAATAAACTTGTGTGTCTGATTTATTTCACTTAATGTTATGGTCTCAAGTTGCATCCATTTTTCTACAAAAGACTCAAGTTCATTTGCAAAATATGGGTGCATGGGTGTTAAACTATTCCTTATATTATCCTTAATACTTAAAATTGCTCAAAACAATAAAACCTCACACCATTTCTCTAGTTTTTATTGATATAGCAAATTTTGAATCAGCCACTCTTTATGGCAGAGTAGTATTCCACTGTGTGCAAATACCACATTTTATTAAACCATTCATCTGTTGATGGACATACAGGCTGCTTCCAAGATTTAGCTATTGTGAATTGTGCTGCTATAAATATGGGTATGAGTGAATCACTGTAATATGATATCTTTAATTCTTTTGGGAAGATACCTAGAGGGGAATAGCTGGGTTAAATGGAATGCCTATTTTTACTCTCTGAGGAATCTCCATATTGATTTCCACAGTGGTTGTACTAGCTCATATTCCCACCAATAATGTAGAAGGGCTCCCCCCACCCTCACCAGCATTTGTTATTAGGTTTCTTGATGACAGCCATTCTCTCTCTCTTTCTGTGAGATGGAATCTCAGTGTTGTTTTAATTTGCATTTCTCTAATGGCCAGCGATGTTGAACATTTCTTCATGTATTTATTGGCCATTTGTACTTCTAAAAAATGTCTATTCATTTCACTTGTCCATTTTAGGTCTTTTATTTTGGGTGAGGTGGGGTCTAATTTTTTTGAGTTCTTTATATACTCTAGATATTAGTCCTCTGTTTGAAGAATAGCTGGCAAAAATTTTTTTTTTCATTCTATACGCTGTCTTTTCACTTTGTTGGTTGTTTCTTTGCTGTGCAGAAGCTTTTTAATTATTATGATCCCATTTGTGGACTCTTGATACTATTTCCTGTGCAACTGGGATTCTGTTCACAAAGTCCTTACCTACGCCTAAAACTTCAAGAGTTTTACCTATGTTATCTTCCAGGAGGTTAAGCGCCTCTGTTTTAATATTTAGTCCTACTCTGAGGAAAGCAGAGACTACGCTGATGTCAACACAGTTATATTGCAAGAGCGCCATCTAGTGATGAACTAAAACAGCGGATGCACGCTTTTTAAAATTTGAGTTACTATAAAGCAAATACAAAGCTGTAAAGTGGCATTGCTGTAACAGAGGTCTTACAGACTTAAAATGTGACACCAATAATTACAAAATGTCTTCTGGAAGGATTTTTAAAAATTATATGATCTGAATTCCTTGGTCTTTTAACTTGTTAATTGCACATTCAAATGAAAAGTTTTTGATTAAATCAGTTTGTATTATAATTGATCAGAAATACTTTGAGGACATCAAGTATGTTGCTTAATTGGCATATTTGAAGTAGATATCAAAAAACGAAAATTACACGTAGAAATTAAGTGACAAAAATACATTTAAATAGTTAACACTTTATATTCCTTATATACCATTTCTTTCTCTTTCAGAGTTTTTTTTTTGTGTGTGTGGGTACCAGGGTTGAACTCAGGACCTCACATGCCAGCAGGTGCCCGTGCCGCTGAGCGATATCACCCGCCCTTTTTCCGTATGTGGGTGCTGGGAGTCGAACTCAGGACCTCGTGCTTGCCAGGCAGGCGCTTATGCTGTTGAGCTATCTCACCGGCCTTTCAGAGGTTTTTTAAAAATTAACTGCAATTCTTTCAGTAGGCCACAAGTTATGAAGAGATTTTATTACTTACATACTCTTCAGCACTTTATTCAGTAGGTGCGTTTAAAAGACTAAGGGTATGGTAACATTCAAAGAGCAAGTAAATCTACTTAATGCATTTATTTAAGTAACACCTTCAATGTTCAAAGAACCTAGCTTGGTTATTAAAACACTGCCAGTGACACTGTCTGCTTCTCCTATCCATTTCACCCATAAAATACTGAGCGTTTAAAAATGTATCAGAAAGCATGCCTGACACCTATTACACTTAAAGTTTCATTTTTACAATTACATTTAAATTTAGTACTGTATTTTCAGTTTTATTCAACTTTGAATACTCTTCTCTTCCTAGATGACTTCTAGTAAATAAAGTTAAACTTGGAGAACTGACAGTATGCACTAGGGAAATCTAAGGAAAGTAGACTCCTATTAATAACTGGAATTTAATTCTTGTTAATATAGGTGGCATATTACCAAAAATCTAAAATAAGTGATTTCTTAATAGACATCTAGTTCTTTAAAACTAAAAATGAATTAAACATTACAAGGCCATTGAAGTTCTAGCATCACCTTCATAGAATAATATTCTCAAGTATACTTTTACACCTGCTGCAAACAAAATGAATGGTTACCCTACATAATATCTGAATAGTCTAAAAATAAGACAAAAGTATGGCAAACATTTGCAAAATATAGGTGTATGGGTGTTAAACTATTCCTTATATTATCCTTAATACTTAAAATTGCTCAAAACAAAACTTCTCACCATTTCTCTAGTTTTTATTGATACTGCAAATTTTGAATCAGCCACGTTTTATTTTATATATAGGCAGTTTATTTTAACTGCATGTAACAGTACATGTTATAATTGGAACTGTACTATCCCATATGGTAGCCACCAGCCATACTGCTACTGAAAACTTGAAATATGGCTACAGCAATTAGGAAAATAAATTACCTTAAAATTTACCTGATAATTCAGTTACTGCAAAAAATTTTAACTACGTATGAACCAACTTGGTTAATCTCAGGAAATTTAAATTCATATCAAGCACTTTCAAAAAAATTTAACACTCAAATTGAGATGTGCTGTAAATGCAAAATGTAATAGATTTCAGACTTAGTATGAAAGAAGAATGCAAAAATAGCTCAGTGATTTTTACATTAAGTACATGTTAAAAGATATACTGTTAAAATATATAAAACTTGATTTCATCTTTTTGAACTCTAAAGAAATTCAAATTGTATGTTGTTCATATGGTACCTCTGATGGAAAATGGACTCGACATTACTTCATGTAACCATTTCCTGAGAAAAAAATTGTTCCCATATTTACACTATTACAAACAATGTTCCTGTATGTTTTCATGTGTACACATGCAAGAGATGAACTAGGAGAAGAATTCCTGGTTATAGCATGCATCTAAATTGCCCTTTGCGGGTAGGGTCTATTCTGAGGGGTCAGAGCGCTTGTCTAGCATGCAGGAGGGCCCGGGTTCCATCCCCAGCACTGTAAAATAATAATAATTATTATTATTA
Source organism: Erethizon dorsatum (assembly GCA_028451465.1). Lineage (NCBI taxonomy): Eukaryota > Metazoa > Chordata > Mammalia > Rodentia > Erethizontidae > Erethizon > Erethizon dorsatum. The sequence continues at coordinate 116,382,152 of CM051833.1, forward strand.
TATTACATCCTTACATTACATTCTACCACCACTTGGTAATGTCCAAATAACATCTTTAGTTTGTGCCAACTTGATGGGCATAAAATGGTATTTCCTTGTTTTAATTTGAATATCCCTGATTACTAGTGACACTGAGGAGCAACTCATGTATTTCTGGACCATTTGAGCCTGATGGGTTTCTGTACTGAGCTTGTTTAAAACCTCATTTTAGCTCCTGAGAGTGAAAAAAACAGAATCTAAAATTCAGTACTCAAACCACATGCATGGGAACATCTTATATCCAATTCTAACCATATGTACAAATGTAATTGGGGGCAGCACTCACTAAAGTAGAGCAGAGCAGAATTGTTTTTCTTGTATTTAATGACATTCGATGTTTGAAAATCAGTATAGTCTATAGATATAGCAAAACTTGCTCTTTTTTAAAAGGTAAATTATGATTCTTCACTGTAAAGCTTAGTTTTAATTTTATACACCAAAGTGTTTCTGACATTCAATTTTTCTATAGTGGAGAAGTAGATTAGTGGAGGAGTGGTAAATCCTTACTTTTTTTTTTTTTTTGTGGGTACTGGGGGTCGAACTCAGGACCTTGCGCTTGCCAGGCAGGTGCTTATGCTGCTGAGCTATCTCACCGGCCCTATGCTTTTTTTTTTTTTTTTTTTTTTTTTTTATTTTAAAGAGAAGAAAAAACAAAACAAATCAAAAGAAGAACAAATTTTCAAAGCAACATAATAGGAGGGTAACAATGGTTAATACATTACGTATTACTATCTTTAAGTTAGTTATTCAGGATACCAGACATTAGCATTCAATTGTCCGAACATTATTGGCACAAACCTTACTCTTCAATGAACTAAGTAAAATTGGTAGTGTATCTATCTTAACCATCTTACCTACGCTTTTAACTTAGTGTTATTTTAACATGTCCTCCTGGCTCAGCATCAAAAAACCAAAAACTAAAAACCATACTAATATACTAGAAGTTAAAAGTACCAACACGGTTGTACTGCCAAACAGGTTAAACTCCTGGGTGTTTCCCAATCGTGACCACCACCATGCCTCCCGGTGGGGTGTGCCTGGCCTGTGTAAGAACATCGGGTGTGGTTGGTGTAGATGGAGTCAAAGAGGGCAAGAGGCAAATGAGCTTGGGGAGGGAGCAGGGCAAGTCTCCTGCGGCTACACGGACTCCCTGAGGAAACTCTTAAAAACTAGGGATGCCGGGCTGTTCCAGCCAGATCCCTGATGCTGAGGATAAAGCCTGGTTTCTCATGTGCGGCCACACTAAGGACTTTGGCTTTCACTGTGTGATGTGAAGCCAATGGAAGATTTTGAAGAATTATCCACTTAACTTAGGTATTAAAATCTGTATATATGAAAAAATTTCCAGACATATTAAAAGTAACCACCCTTCTCCCCACCTTCAATGGCCGTACTTGCTTTATTCTGTTCCCTACCGCCCCCTTTCCCTAGAATATTTTAATGCTAGTTTGGGTGTTCAGAAGGATCTTTCTGATGTCTATTGAAAGAGGGATGGCAGGCTGAAGTAAGTAAAAAATACATCTTCTGTGTATTTTTCATATACATATAGACACATGTGAATACAATATCCACTCTTACAAATTTTCATAACGTACTTTGTCACTGAATAGTCTACAACTTGTTTTCATGGCTATGTACCATTCTACTACATGAATGTTCTGAATTCATTTCATATTATTGGTCATTTTAATTTACACCCTTTTGTTATAAATAATGTGCTGTAGTATTCCTATAAATTGCTGCGTATGTCCATGATTCTTTCCTTAAATTAAATTACTAGAGCAGAGTTGCTGTGTCAAGGGATATGCACAGAAATGTGAAGGCCTTTGATACACATTATCAAAGTTTTTCTGGAAACACTTAACTAATTTATACTCCCAGTAAGTGCTCCTGAAAGTGTCAGGTTTCTTTAAAGTTTTACGAACAATGGATTTTGTCATAAATGTAAAAAAAAATCCCGTCTTGACAGGTGAAAAAATAACATTCAATTTGCAGTTTTATGATTTCTAATGAGACAGAATTCCATTTTCACTTACATTTTAAAAAATAATTATTCATATCATTTGCTGTGTTACTTTAAGTGACTTAGGACCTCTCTGTTCTATACGATAAAATTGGTATTGCACACCTGCTGCATAGCATTTTCACGAACATTAAAGCATCTTGAATGCTCGGGCTTTTAAACCTTTTGATCATGCTGCAACTTACATTATGACAAACTTATGTAAATATGTAGCCTAACATTTCATGGAACAACACACAAACACCCTTAGCAAGTGTGACAAACTGGTAATTTTACATTTTAAAGTACTCCTGGTGGCCGTTAAATTGGTCACAACCTGGCTGTGACTTAAGGTCACATGCCTGTAACCCTAGTGGCTTGGGAGGCCAAGGCAGGATGATTGCAAATGTGAGCTCAGCTGGGGCAACTTACGAAACCCTACCTAAAAATAAAAGGGATGAGGATGGAACTCAGTGTCAAGGCCCTGGGTTCATCATTAAAAAAAAAAAAAAAAAAAAAAAAGCTTGGGAAAGCTAAGCAGGGAAAAAAGTCTCAAATCTAGTTTATTTCTGTATGGAATGTTAAATACCCTCACAGTTAGAAATGTATTTGTTTGGAATTCTATGGTTAACTGTGTTTAGGCAAAAGTACCATAACATTACAGGGGTTATAATTGCAACTTAAATTAGCACACATCTTCTGATAGAAGTTTTATCTATAATTTTTGTTACCTGAAAAGCTGACAAAAATGGAAAATTTAAATCACATTTAGCTATTTTTAAGATAGTCCCTTTTTCAACAGAAAAAATACGAAAGCTGGATAATCTTTGGGAAACTGAGGCTGTTTAATGCTGTATATGTATTTATACATATGTTTTGAGGGTATATGCATGCAACACCAGATACTAGCCGTCAGTAGACTTATAGCTAGATTACCTGAAGAGCACTCAGAAAGACATTAGCCAGCTGTAATTAGCTGTGAGCATGGAAAACTTCATCAGGTTAAGGGGAAGAGTCACTTTAAAGTTTAAAGGATGCTGGGATGAAAGTGCAAAGAGAAACACTTTAAACATCTCTGGATTACTTGTATTACCCAACACAATGTAAATACTACGTAAACACTTGTTAACTGCATTGTTTAGGGACTAATGATCAGAAAGAAAGTCTGTACACATTCAGTTCAACTGCCCTTTATAGTTATTTTTTCAAACGTTTTCAATTCATAATTGGTTCCATCTTCATATTCAGAATCTGTCACTAACAGAAGGCCGCTTATACTTCGGCAGAAACATGAAAAGTATTTGGTTAAGAGTCTGTAAACAACTAAATTTTCTAAGCCTAGATTCCTTCCACCTGTATTGGTAATAAGTGAGAAGGTCAATTTCAGCTCACCTCAGCTCCCTGGAAGAAAGCCCTCACTGGATTAAGATTCAGAGTTCTCCCTGCCTCTGTCAGCACACTGGAAGAGGAACTCTCAGTGGCTCACTGTTGCGCATCAGTGGGGCTCTGCTTGCTGTCAACTCAAACAGGACTACTGTGCCACACCCCTCGTGCTCATCTGCCAAGAAACAGCCTGTCCAGTTTCCTCTCCCTTCATGGTCTCATCTTGGGCACCTGCTACACCTACTCATTTTCTCCTCAACACTGTTTTTAACTGCCCCGTTTGACCTTACTCCTCATTTTACAAAACACTGAAGATTCTCTGCAGAAACTAATTCTGTGCAGAAAAAGTTACAGATTAATCTAATAAAAGAGAATGGCTTAAATACCAAATATTGAATTAAAAACAGTGTTGATAGTTTTTAACCTTTTGCAGTTGGAATATATCTCAACAGCATCCTTTTCATAAATTAAACATCAAATCATTTAATAACAATTTCAATCATTTGTGCCAAAGGAAGAAAGCCACAGATCAGATAATTCAAACTAAGAAATTTAAGTAAGTGCTTTGAAAGCACTTCAAAGCCTAAAGTTATTAAACGTTTATGTGGTAAATTCTGTGGTTATAGTCAACGTTTTTGAGAGCTTACTACATGATCAGACGTAGTTTTAAGCATGATGCACGTATTATTTCATCTTTTCAAGCTTTGTGAAATAATTACTGCTATCCCTTTTGAGGATGAAGAACCTAAGACATGGAGAGGATATTAGCTGGGCAAAATATATTGTTGGCTTACGCATAGTCAGGCACTAGAGACCATAATCTTTATCTTACACTATCTCTGAAAGAGTTCTTTTATCACACAAACCAGAGTTCAAAGCCAGGTGTGGTGGTGCACACATATAATGCCAGCATTCTGGGAGGCTGAGGCAGGAAGATCACAAGATCAAGCACAGAGCAGTGAATCAAACTGACTTAGCAAGATGCTGTCTCAAATGTTAAAATAAAAATGGGTTTCAATCGCCAGTATCACAAAAAAGGCCTTTAGTTCACTATTGTCACCAAGCCTATTCCTAGTCCAGAGGTGTTTAATAAATGCTGGAAGAAATAAATTCCTAGATATTTTTGCCAGAAGATTCTTAGATGATTTTGTCAGGAAAAGAACAGAAATAAACAGAAAACCCCAAACCAAGATGGGGAAAACCAATGGAGGAGAAAGCATAAAGTATTTATTTGCACACAGATAAAACTCAAGTTTTATCAAAATATACATATACTTCCTATCAAACTATCCTTTTCAGAAATGCTGTGTGTGATGAAATCTAGCCAATATGAGATGCTTCAGAATTAATAACCAATTTCTAGTCTCAAAGACCAAAGTATATATTCATCAGTGTAATACTATTTATTATTTTCACTTATTTTATTCTCTTACACAAGTGGAATCATTCTATCAAAATACAGATCAGAGAGTTATTTTCCCTTGCAGAAAAGTTTGAAGTATCTCCTGAAATGATGAAAATGAAAGGATGATAAGAGAACAGTCTAGCTCCATATGAAACATTCTTTATTTCCAGGATTACTTCCAAACAGGCTTTAATAATTACAAACAGGCCAGACTATTTATAAGTTACTTTCACCTGGTAAAACATCTGACTATTATACCTTTTAAACTTTTAATTGTCTTTGCGCTTGCTTTGGTAGAACATATACTAAACTCTAAGCATTTTTAAATTCACTGTCCCAATTTATCATTTATTTGTCAACAAGAGTTTTTCTCTCTTCATGGTTATTTGGCCAGTGTAGGCTGAGCTTTACTGTTTCAGTTATATTTTCCTTCACAATTTTTTCTATTGGCTGTATATCAGGCCACTGGATATGAATTTTTTAGACCACAAACTTCAAAGGCAGAAACATTCTGCTATAAATAATCTGTCAAAATCAAGTTGAATGAGGAAGTTCAGACTATCTGTGTTTAAGGAGTAATCAATACATGCCTGGTGTGGTGACGCACGCCTGTACTCCCAGCACTTGGGAGGCTGAGGCAGGAGGATTGCCATGGAGTTCGAGGCCAGCCACGGCTGCAAAGTCAGTTCAAGGCCAGCCTGAACTGCATAGTGAAATTCTGTCTCAGGGAAAAAAAAAAAAAAAAGAGTAATCAATACAACTAATTGTCATTTTAAATTTTTCAGGTGTTTGGACAGGATTTGGGGAAATTTCTGAAATATTTAACAGGTTTTCTGAAGCAGTGCATGTAATCTGAGAGAAGAAAATGACGTGGATTCTTCAGTATCGCCACTTTTAATTATAATGAAAGATAAGAGATAGAAAACAACTCCATAGTAAATTCTAAATTTAAATTTAGCCCAAAGTTTTAAGTATGCTTCAAAAAACTGTTTTATCACTTATCTTTATCTGTATTTAGTTCTGTTCTCTCCCTCCTTTGTGAAATGTCTGCTAGTAGCAAGGTGATGAAGGCATACCTTTATGTATGCCACAGATTGGATAGAAAATGTGCTAAAATTGGCTGCATGGGTACAAGAGCTGTTATTTTCAGAGATCTTTTTTGGCAAGGACTATTTTGACTAATATTCGTAATTAATGCTGTGGAACATATTTGGCAATTTTAGCAAGTCCATCTTAGAAGGTACATCTTACAGTTTAGTTCCCAGTACAAGGTTCTACAACTGTTCTGTACTGAGTTCACATACGCCTTCGCTGTAGAACACCTACGAATCTCACGTGCACTGACACACTTAGTGTAATCTCTTCAGAGACCCTGACAACTAGTAACTACACTTTTATATCTGATGTTCAGCTTACAGAAGGATAAAGTGGTCTTATACATGTCAAAATCCGCTAATTAGTGGGCCAATGAAAATTTTGTTAGATAGCCCAAAACAAATCCAAAGAATCTAGTTGGAATGTAATCTAATACAGCACTAAAAGGAACTTCAGAGATGTAGACTAGAGAGTCATCCTCACACCGATTAGCAAGTTGTATTAGGGAGCAAAGCTGGTTATTGGTATCCAGAAATGCTTCATGTGAAACTATGCTATATTTTGTCAAACAACCTGTATCATTTTAAACTCAGGCTCCGTGCAATGACCTTAATTTCCCTTTGGGTGTCATTCCAAGTAATAATTCCAATCTGTCAAAAATCAACTATAACGTCACTATTTCAACACCTCAAAATGCACTGCAGAGATAAAATATCATAGCTAGTCCACAATGTTTGGTCTCTGATAAAGGAGTTTTTGCCTGGGAAATGTCTTGCTTCAGTTTTCAAAATGTACTAGCTATTCTTAAGGGGAAGTTGTATATATTTTCTGTAAAAGCTTTCTGAACCATGACAGGATTCCTATACACACACACACACACACACACACACACACACACACACAGAGAGAGAGAGAGAGAGAGAGAGGGAGAGGGAGAGGGAGAGAGAGAGAGAGTGAGTGAGTCAGGAAAGCTAAAGTCCAAAAAAATAAGTTTTCTAAAATGGGATGTATGGCCATCTAGTCTAATCTAGAAAATACTGTACTGGGCCAGGGATATAGCTCAGCAGCACAGTGCCTGCCTGGCAGGTGCAAGGTCCTGTGTTCGATTCTTGGTACCAAAAAAACCCACAAAAAACAAAAAACATACTGTACTTATTAAATCCTTGCAAGAGATCTGACTTTTAAGATAATCTTTTTCTTGTGAATCATCACAACTAAGTATTGGTGACATGGACACAAGAAGACACACTTAACTAGGTAAAACATGTAAACAGTTGACGGAAAAGGGAAGATCAATAGAAGAGTTCAGTAAACTGAGAAGTAGGACTGCATTAAAAAAAGTGTAACACTTCAAAAGTAGGGTATGTTGATAACCTCTTTAAAAGACCCCAGAAGGCTGAATAATGGCCCCCAAAGACATATAGGTCTTAATATCTAGAATCTGTGGAAATGATCTTATTTGACAAATGGGATTTTACAGATGTGATTGAGCTAACAACCTTGAGACTGAGAGAGTATCCTGGACTAGTATGGTGGGTCCTATACGTCAGTCACAATTGTTGTTGTGAGAGGGAGACAACCACAGAGGGAGGTGGCATGATGGAGAAGAGGAGTGGAGAGTTCTGAAGATGCTTATGTCGCTGGCTTTGAAGAGGAGAGAGGAGGTCATTAACCAAGAAGGCAACTCCAGAAGGTGAAAAGGCAAGAAAACCATTCTCCCTTACAGCTTGCGCTCAGCTTCATATCTCTGGAAATGTAAGAGTATAAATGTGTCTGGTTTTAGGGCTAGGGATGTAGCTCAGTGGTGCAGCACCTGCCTAGGAAGCGCAAGGTCCTGAGTTCAATTCCTGATAGCGAAAAAAGAAAAAAAAAAAAAAAAAAAAAAGCTTCCTTAAATGTGTGTTGTTTTATATATATACCACTAAGTTTATGAAAATTTGCTATAGCAGACATAGGAAACTAAAAAAAAAAAGACACAAACTTTCATCTATTTAAAATCTATTAACTCACTACCACTTATACAATTCCAAATTCTATTAAAAGTAAGTTTCTAGTCATATAGCTCAAAAAGTATGTTCTTTAATAGTGACAGAATTACTGAAAACCAGTATAAAATCTTGACAAAAGCCATTTTATATTAAATTAATTTTAGGCAATATGTTTGACAACTGGGCATCTTCAACTATGGTGTGATTTGGTGCAAATTAAAGTTCAAGAACAACAGATTACTGTCACAGAGCAAGTTATAGCAATTGTTCAAAAGTAACAAGAAGAGCCAGGCTTGGTGGTGTATGCTTGTAATCCCAGCTACTAGAGAGGATGAGGCAGCAGGACTGCCAAATTCAAGCCCAGCATGGGCAACTTAGTAAGGTCCTGTCTCAAAAATAAGAGGGCTGGGAATGTAGCTCAGTGGTAGAGTGTGCCTGGGTTCAATCCCCAGTACCCTCCACACACAGAACAAAAGTAACTGGGTGAGGCAATTTCCCCCCCATTTCACTAAACATCAACCAATATGTCATCCAGAAGTAACAGCACTGTTACAAAAGTGAAATTGCTGAAGAGGAAAATAAAGTGGAGGAAGAAACTAACCTTTTGTTGAATTCCTATTACACGTAAATGCATATATATATATTTTCTTATTTATATCTTAAAACAACTCTAGAATATAAAAAAAAGCTAGATTAAAAAAAAAAAAAACGACTTTGAGGACGAGGAAGTTTAACTGGCTAAAGGTCACAGGCAGTACTGGTATTACTGTAATTCAAATACAAGACTAATTCCAGGCTCAGTGGTGGCGAACCAATGGCACCCATGTTATTTTTCTTTCGAGACAAAAGATGTTAATGTACAGGTTGTTTTTCTAAACCAAAACCTCAGTGTCCAAGCTTACTCTTGCTCTGCGATAAACAAGTGGTTAGTCTCTAAAAGGCTTGGCCTCGCTGCCATGGCCTAAGAGTCCCCTATTCCCAAAGAAGATAATGGCATATGTCATAAAACTAAACTTAATTTTTTCTTAACTTCTGAATAACTCAGCAACCAACTCAAAATCTCATAATCACTCTTTCTCACCGTCATGCTAGCAAAATACATTCTATTTCCTCATTCCCACTGAGACTGGTATTGTAGCTACATAAGCTATTGTACTTTTATATCAATTTCAGAAAATTAGGCCCTTCTAAAGACTGAAAATATTAACTTTTCTAATGTAAATCAACTTTCCTAAGTCATAAACCTCAAATATGAAACATGGTATCAGTATTTACTCATTTCTTTAGCATGTATTTATTGACTATCCACTCTGCTAGGTGCTATGTTAGGCACAATGGCAAGTAAAAGAGACAAGCTAACCTTGTGAAATTAATAGTCTAGAGGGCAGAGGGGGCAGACTACTAAGTAATCAAAATGTTCCTAAGTAATCAAAAAGTTAGAATTTGTGAAAACATCATGAAAAAAATGCAAAGAAATAGGAGTACAAAAAGATACCTAGCCATCACCATGTTCTATTTGTACCACATAAAGCAACAAGGTAGTCTGTATAAATGACTTTAGGATGGATATCTGTCTAAAATAAGCTTCATATTATCCATCTTGTTAATTGCTTTTGCCATCTTCACTTAGGTATGGGATTAGATTCTCCAAGTGTCAGTTATGTCTCCTTTGTGACATGTGTCACAATTACAACTTTATTTTATTCGTGAGTTTACTTAAGGATTTGCCCTCAGCCCTTGATGGAGTAGCAGGAACTGGATGCATCCTTCTACCAATAACAACACTGGAAAAAATGCATGAAACAGGTTTTCAGACAATGAACAACAGGCAGCATAAAACAGTGATTCCTGAAAGAAGGGCAGCAACCTTGCTCTACAAATATTCCCACCTTACTGCAGAGGGTTTCCAGATTCATAGCTCAGGGAGCAGAACACTAGAAGAGCTCTGAGTTTACAACGGAGTTGAAAATATGGAAGAAACCCCAGTGAGGGTATGAGGGAGGAGGGAGCTGAACACAGAAAGGTGCACAGAAAGAGCACTCTAAAATGTCTGCGGATTTCTCTCATGTCCTCAGCTGAGCCCAAAAGAAAGAGCAAGCAGAACGATCCTCAGGACTTATGTAATAAAAGAAATTGTTCATGTTCTACCCACCCAGAGTGGTGAGAACATGGCACACTGGGTAAAGTATCAATAAAGGCATTTCCTCCCTAGTGAGCTAAAATTAGCCACAGAGTAAAAGGCTGCTCTGGTCCTGCACAACACAGCTCAATCACAAGCTCTGAAAAGATCATACTTTTCCAAGTAACTTAGTCCCAGGATAAAGCTCGAGAATATTTACATGAATTTTTAAAAATCAGGATTGAGTAAAGTAAAATTCTAGATATCTAACAGTATATGGATAAGTATGGGTAAGTAACCATATTGATAAATAAAATACAACCATAATAAGAAAAAAAAAATCAATTCAAACTCAGAAATGACGGATGATGAACTGACAGACAAGGACATTAAAAGTTTTTATAACTACAGTTCTACATTTTCAAGAAGGTAGAGGAAAGCACAGCAGTCAGACCTGAACATACAAAGTACCTGTTTTTGTAAAGATGGAAATACAGGGTCTTAGATGAAAAACAGACTGGGGGGTTAAGAGCAGCTTAGGTACTACAGAAGAAAAAACTACTTGAAGATAGAGAAATAGAAATGAAGCACAGGAAAAAAAACTGAAAAAAAAAAAAAGTATCTATGTGACATTATATAGTAATAGTCAAGCAGCCTAATCCCCGCAGGTGGGAGGGATAGGAGAAAGTACTTGATGTTTGGTTTAAACTTTTCCAAATTCGGTAATATTGCAAAGTCATGGACCCCAGAAGTTCAACAAACCCCACGCACCAAGAAACACAAAACTTTATCAAGGGACACCATAATTAAACTTCTTAAAACCAATGATAAAGAGGAAAGCTTAAACAATCTTCGGGTGGTGCACACTGCATATAGAAAAACAAAGGTAAGAATGACAGCAGACTTCACACTTGAAACAATACAAGCCAGAAGATGGCAGAACAGTATTTTCAAAGTTCAGAAAGAAAAACAAAAAAAGGCCACCAACCTAAAATTCTCTACTTAGCAAAAACATCTTTCAGAAATGAAGATGGTAATTCTTCAGAACTGAATAAAGGTGATGGTTACATAACACTGAGACTGTACAAAATGCCACTGAATTAAACATTTTCAAGTGGTTAATTTTGTGTTGTGTGAATTTCGATCAATATCTGGATCTACTCAAAGGAATGAAGAGCAACGAATGTGATAAACGTGGATAAACGATGTTTTTCTTATTTTTAAAACTCTTTAAAAGGTGATTGTTTAAAGAAAAGGTACTGAAAGGTTTACAACATTGGAAGTTAAGATACACATGAACAGCACAGAGGTGGGGGAGGCTCTAGGAAGTTGGCCTCCATATCCACAAGGTGTCCAATCCCGGACTCTACCAATCATAGACTGAAAATACTTGGGGAAAAAACTTTTTATACACAAACTTTCTTGGTATCTTTTCCTAAACAATGCAGTATAAGAGCTATTTACATACCACTCATGTTATGTTGAGTGTTACAAGTAATCTAGAGATAATTTAAAGAAAGAGGGCTAGGGTAGAGTATTTGCCTAGCAGGGTCAAGGATCTGGGTTTGATGCCCAGCACTGCAAAATTAACTAATTAATTTTAAAAATATATGGGAAGATGCCTGTAGGTTATTTGCAAATACTATACTATTTTATATGAGAGTTGGGCTGGCTGTAGTGTTGCATACCTATAATCCTATCACTCAGAAGGCTGAGGCAGGAGGATCGCTACAGTTCATGGCCAGCCTGAACTACACAGTGAAACCCTGTTTCCAAAAAATAAATAAATAAATAAATAAATAAATAAATAAATAAAATAAAATAAAGAAATAAATTTTAAAAAGACCCTTTAAAATTTATAGGAACTCCTACCCCACATTATTATGGTTCCCAGGTGACAATGTCATCATTGCTCAAAATTTTAAAAAACAATTTTCTTCTGAGGTGATCAACAGCTGTTCTTGCTGTTAACCTGTTCCCTACCCAGTCTCCTAAGAAACCTGATAACCATCTTATTAGGACTGCGGAAGTGAAAGAACACTGGCTCCAAGTGCGGGTCTGGTGAGCGTTCCCTGAGTGAAGCGGTATCTGTGTGGCTACTCCCTGGCACCACTGAGACTTCTTAGCCATCATGCTCATAAATATTCAAAGCACCAGATTCAATTCTCTTGCTATAAACAGGGTGCTTCTGGGATAGAAAAGGGATTTGAGTTTTTAAAGTATGGGAAGGGTAAGTAGGAATTCAGCTATCTAAACTGTTCTCTCCTCCTACCCCACCACCCAGCAAAATTCATCCACACATTTCTCCTCTTTCCCCCATCTTCTCCCTAAGCAATGGGACATGAAATACAAAGCGCTGAAGAACTGAAGGACCCAGCCCTGGTTATTTGGGGGTGTCTGTTCTCACAATGCTTAGAATATGATTTTCTTAGTGCAAATTTGATACACAGTGTTTAGATTTGTAAGTTGCAAATAATATATTTAAACATTTCAGTGTTAGGTACATTGGACCTAGGTACAATGCTAGGTACTGGGCATATAAACAGGTCCTGACCCTCCTGAATTTAAAGAGATAATCACAAACTGTAAGTACTGCCAAGGAAAATTAAATGCTTTAAGAAAGGGAGCACACAATGGGACTGGCAGAAGGGGAACCTAATTTAGGTTGGAGAGTTAACTAAAATGTCAGAATCAGAGAGAATAATAGTATTTCAGATTCAATCAACACCATATGGGTGGTAAAATGCATTCTCCAAAAACGGAGAGGGACAGTATACCTTAGTGGGCTTTTACTGACTCCCTGAACCAAAATAAGGAGGCAAAAGAGATATGCCTACTTCTGAGTCTAAGCTGTAGTAGCCACTCAGCTTCCGCTCAGTTCTTTAGGAGTCTCACTCTTAGATGCCAACCACCATGCTGCAAAGAAAGCCAAGCAGCCTATGGGGAGGAATCAAGGCTCCCAACCCCAGCTGACTCCTTGCTAGCCACATAAGTGACCCATTTAAAGGGCTCCACAGCCCAGCCCATGCGATGTATAGCAGATGAGCCATCCCTCACAAACTCTCCTCAGAATGCAAATTCATGAGCTAAATAAATAATTGCAATTGTTTTAACCCACTAAATTTTGGAAAGGTTTTATTATATGGCAAGATATAAGAGAACAATGTGCCAAGATCTGGAGGCTGGTGAGACTTTAGTGGGTCCAGAAATGGAAAAGTTCAGTGTGGTTGAACAGAGGTAAAAATGAATGAAAAAAACAGCACCAACACAACATCAGCAGCAACCACAACAGCTAACATCAGGTGTCTGTTGTACAGGCTTTGTTGTAGTGATGTGTGTGTGTTAATCATCACAATCCTAATGGTGGCTAATGTTGTAGTGATGTGTACGCATTAATCATCACAATCCTAAGATTAGAACGCCAATCTTCTACGTGGGAAAACTGAGGCACAAAGCAATTAAGTGACTTACTCAGGAATGCAAACTCAGTCTAGTGCAAGAGCTCATGCTATTCACAGTGCCACACAAAGGACAGAACGCCACCATGAGGTAAGTCAATCCCACATTACGGAGACCCTGACAGACTGTGGTAGGAAGCTTACGTTTTAGTTTATGAGCAACGGGACATGAATGAAGACTTTTAAGCAGGGTAGTATATAACCTCATTTATGTTTAAAAGTTTGTTCTGCACCACTACTTCTCAAACTTTTTAATGAAACTGAAAGGGAAGCAATACTCCCAAATTCATTCCTGGAAGCAAGCATTACCCTGATACCAAAACCAGAGAAGGACCCAACTAAGAAAGAAAACTACAGGCCAATCTCCCTAATGAACATTGATGCAAAAATCCTCAATAAGATACTGACAAATAGACTCCAGCAAATAATCAAGAAGATTATACACCATGACCAAGTTGGATTCATCCCAGGGATGCAGGGATGGTTCAATATATATAAACCAATAAATGTAATACACCATATTAACAGAACCAAAGACAAAAATCATATGATCATCTCAATAGATGCAGAAAAAGGTTTTGACAAAGTCCAGCACCTTTTCATGATAAAAACCCTACAGAAAATTGGAATAGGTGGTCTTTATCTCAATCTGATAAAAGCTATCTATGACAAACCAACAGTCAATATTATACTAAATGGCCAAAAACTGAAAGCCTTCCCTCTAAAATCAGGAACAAGACAAGGATGTCCACTGTCCCCACTCTTATTCAACGTAGTTCTGGAAACTTTAGTCAGAGCAATTAGACAAGAGAAAGAAATAAAAGGAATAATGATTGGAAAGGATGAAGTTAAATTATCATTATTTGCAGATGACATGATACTCTACACAGAAGACCCCAAAAACTCCACTAAAAAATTGCTAGATTTAATAAGCAAATTCAGTAGTGTAGCTGGATACAAAGTCAACACTCAAAAATCAATAAATAGCCTTTCTGTACACAAATAACAAACTTACTGAAAGAGAAATTAGGGAAACAACATCTTTCACAATAACATCCAAAAAAATGAAATACCTAGGAATCAACCTCACAAAGGATGTAAAAGACCTATACACTGAAAACTACAGTACTCTGAAAAAGGAGATTGAAGAGGATATCAGAAAATGGAAAGATATCCCTTGCTCCTGGATAGGAAGAACCAATATAGTGAAAATGGCCATACTTCCAAAATTGTTATACAGATTTAATGTAATTTCAATCAAAATTCCAACAGCATATCTCACAGAATTAAAAAACAATCCTAAAATTCATTTGGAATCAGAAGAGACCTAGAATAGCACAGGCAATTCTGGGCAACAAAGGCAAGGCAGACTTGAAATTATACTATAAAGCTACTGTGATAAGAACAGTGTGGTACTGGCAAAAAAACAGACCTGAAGATCAATGGAACAGATTAGAAGATGCTGAAACAACCCCAGACATACTAAGCCACCTTATCTTTGACAAAGGTGCCAAACACATTCACTGGAAGAAAGATAGACTCTTTAATAAGTGGTGCTAGAAAAACTGGCTCTACACATGCCGAAGATTAAAACTAGACCCATATCTTTCACCGTGCACTAAACTAAATTCAAAATGGATAGAGATCTAAATATTAAAACAGAAACATTAAATCTGCTGGAAGGTAGGATAGGTAAAATCCTTGAAGACATTGGTGTAGGCAAAGACTTCATGAATAAAACCTCAACTGCACAGGAACTATCACAAAGAATCAACAACTGGGATCTCATCTTATTAAAAAGCTTTTGCACAGCAAGAGAAACCACCAAGAGTGAAGAGACAACCCACAACGTGGGAAAAAATGTTTGCCAGCTGTTCCTCAGACAAAGGATTACTATCAAGAACATATAAAGAACTCAAAAAAATCAGACCTCCCAAATTTAAAGACCCAATCCAAAAATGGGCATCTGAGATGAATACACATTTCTCAGTTGAAGAAATACAAATGGCAAATAAATATACAAAAAAATGTGCAACATCACTAGTCATTCGAGAGATGCAAATTAAAACAACACTGAGATTCCATCTCACCCCAGAAAGAATGGCTATTATTAAGAAATCAACTAATAACAAATGCTGGAGGGGCTGTGGGGAAAAAGGAACCCTTCTTCACTGTTGGTGGGAGTGTCGACTGGTACAGCCACTGTGGAAATCAGTGTGGAGATTCCTCAAAAAACTAGGGTTGGAGGTCCCATTTGACCCAGCTATTCCCCTTCTGGGTATCTTCCCAGAAGAGTTAAAAACATCGTACCACAGCGATGTATGTGCACCCATGTTTATAGCAGCACAATTTGTAATAGCCAGATTTTGGAAACAACCCAAATGCCCATCAACTGAGGAATGGATAAGAAAGATGTGGTATTTTTATACAATGGGGTACTATGCAGCCATAAAGAAGGATAAGCTGGAGTCTTTTATAGGTAAATGGATGCAACTCGAGAAAATACTCATAAGTGAAATAAACCGGACGCACATGTGTAAGCATCGTATTGTCTCTCTAGTATGAGAAACTGAAAGAGTAAATAAGATCCAAAATGTACAATAGACATGGTGAATCAAAAAGAAACTGGTCAAAAGGAAAGAGAGACTGGGATGGGGGAATAGGGAAAAGAAAGAAGGGAAAGGAAAAAAAAATTGTATATATATATATATATATATATATATATATATATATATATATATGATGGTTAAGATAGATACAGTACTAATTTTACTTAGTTCATTGAAGAGTAAGGTTTGTGCCAATAATGTTTGGACAACTGAATGCTAATATTTGGTATGCTGAATAACTAACTTAAAGATAACAATACGTAATGCATTAACCATTGTTAATATTATTAACAACCTATTATGTTGTTTTGAAAATTTGTTCTTTTTTGATTTGTTTTGTTGTTTTTTCTTCTCTTTAAAAAAAAAAAAAGTTTGTTCTGGCTGCATGGAGAAAAGAGATTAGAAGGCAATGTTTGACAACAATGTACTCCCCAAAAATACAATTGGGAAGAACCAAATATAATGGTTTCATTGAAAGAATATATTTTATAATGATAGATCAACTTTAACATAAAAAAAAAAAAGAAGAAGAAATGGCTTCTTCCAGTGTAAGGCAACAGCAGGAAATAGACCACACCACCTATATGTGTTTTTGGTGGAGAAAATTCAAACCTGAATTTGATCAAGCCCAATCTAGTTATAAGTTTACCAGAAATAGAATAGAGGATCGTGTTAAACAACACTATAAGGTTGCAGCCTGCCAAATCTAGAATGTGCAAAATTCTACAGAACAAATTTGACAAATAAATGGCAACAAAGGAGTGGGGAGGAAGCTGTTACAGATTTACAAGACACTTAATAACATACCAATTAAATGCAATGTATGGGTCACCTCTGGAAGCTAAATAATGGTTAAAAAAAAACTGAAATGATAATTAGGGAGCTTTATATCTGATTAGATATTAAGGAATTATTAGGGGTTCTTTTTTGGTATAATGGTATGTTGGATTTTAAAAAGAGCCCTCATATCTTAAAGATACACATTCAAGTAAAATGCATGATGTTTAGAATATGCTTTAAAATAATCTAGGACAGGCAATATATAGGTGAAATAATATTGGTCATATGTTAATAATTGTTGAAGCTGGGTGATGAATGCATAGGTATTAATCATACAATCCTCTTTCAGTTTTGTATGCTGAAAACTTGTCATAATAAAAAGTTTAAATTTTTAAAAATTTAGGAGTATAAGCTCCCAAAATCCAACTAAAGTAAGGTTGTAAATTCAGGCAGAAATGACAGGCTAATGACAAGTACAAAACCACCTCCAGTGCTTTGCTTTTTCCTTCATGAACATGCAACCCAAAAGCAGAAAAGTATGCAAGTTAGAACAGAGTATTCATGAGCAGTGATTAGGCAGTGCTTCTAGCATTCTCAGTAGGAAATGAGACCCTGACATATCCAGGTAGCAGGGAGAGAACGATGCATAAATCTAGTGTAGCACTAGATATCCAATTCAAACCCAAATTTCTGATTACAGTTTGGCTTCCATGGTGGCATTTTTCTATAGAAGAGAAAAGTGTTCGCTTGCTAGCAAACTACCATTTCAGTTTATACACCAGTCTCATGGTAAATCAGTCCTTAAAACCCAAAACCAAAAACCTGAAATAACAACTAGTATGCTAGAAAGTCTAAACTGTGCAGCATGATGATCACACCTTAATGCTGACAACTCATCACCATGGACTTTTCTTTTTCTTACTGTACATCTTTCACATAGTAATAGAGCTGTTTAATGTTATTAAAAGGTACACATTCACAATAGAAAACAAATGTCAAATGTAGCAGTAATAGTTACCATGCACTGAGCAGCTATTAGTGTATCAGATGCTAGACTATCTCTATACATTTCCCCTCAATATTTTTTTTTTTTCTTAATGTGGGTACTGGGAGTCGAACTCAGGATCTCGCGCTTGCCAGCAGGCGCTTGTGCTGCTCAGCGATATCACCGGCCCTTTTTCTCTTTTATGTGGATACCGGGAGTCGAACTCAGGACCTCGCACTTGCCGGGCAGGTGCTTATACCGCTGAGCTATCTCACTGGCCCTCCCTTCAATCTTAAAGCTGCATGCGGCACATACCCCCATTTGAGGGAATGAGGAACAGATGAGGAAAATGATGCTGAGACCAAGATCACACAATCAAGTTAATGATGGAGGTGGGATTCAAACCTACATCTGATGCTAAGCTAAACAGTTTCTTAAAATGTAGACTAAACAGATTCTTGTGAGTCTGCATAGTTACCAAACCCAAAATACAATCTCTGTTGACTATATATGTAATAACTTGAGTACTGAGTGTATGCGAGGCAATCTGTTACAAGCCAAGGGGGATATACAAAGAAAAACACCAAGACCCTATTTTCAAAGAAGGTTCACCTTGAAAATAATTTTTTAAAAATAGAAGATAATTATAATATGAATGGAAAGTGATAGAAGTACTATGAGAATACAGAGAAGAGGAAGATTTCAAAATACATTTGAGAAACATATAAACTCATAAAACAACCTATTTTTTAGGCTGGCATTTTACTAATGGATTAGTGTAATAAGTGGCTGGACATTTTCTTTCTAGACAAAAGAACACAAAGCCCAGCAACAAAAGGCTAGGCTCACTGGGTGTAGTGGTACACACCTACAATCCTAACCACTGGGAAGGCTGAGGCAGGAAGACTGCAAGTTCAAGGCTAGACTGAACAACTTAGTAAGACCCTGACTCAAAATAAAAATTTAGGAAAGGGGTGAGGATGTAGCTGAGAGCGAAGGCCCTAAGTTCACATTCCCTGCACCAGGGGAAAAAGGTCTATGCTGTACCACCAGCAAGAACTGGAACGCTGGGAAGTCCTCAGCTGTCTCACTTAAAAGATGCCATTTAGCACCTGAGGGGAAATAAAACATTTTTGTTTAAAAAACAAAACGAAACAAAAACAAAAACAGAATAAACTATCTCTAAGGTTCTTTCCTCTACAGTAGCATGAAAAATCTACTTTAAAAGTTATTTCTATAACTTTTTACTCATGCTCAAGTTAGACCACCATGTCCAAAACTTCTGAGAGAGAGAGGAAAAAACCTTCTGGCGTCAAACTAGTGCATCTATTGCGTAGATGCTACATGTGTAGGTGTCCTGAAATTTCATGCTACCGCTGAGTCCTCCAGAGACCCCCAACACCCGCTCCAACCTTCCAGAGTAGTCCGACTTGTGGCCCCTGGCGGGAACTGCCTAGGCGAGCAGAGGAGGCAGCACGGCTATGCTCAGCCTCTGAGGCCTCCGAAGGCCACAGAAAGAAACACTGCTGAAAACCCGTCCTGTGCCAGGCACTGACGACACGATTTACATTAGAATACAATCTCACAAGGCCAGGAATTATGGTCTCTTATGCCTCCTGCTGCCATAATTCCAACATTTAGAAGAGTGCCAAGCACACAGCAGGTACCCAACAAACATTTGTTGAATGAATTTGTAGACAAGGCAGTCTCAGTGCATCATGACACTTAAGAGTCTAAAAAGCCTCTGTAAGAATTTTTTTTTTTTTTTTTTTTGTGGGTACCGGGGGTCGACCTCAGGACCTCGCGCTTGCCAGGCAGGCGCCCGTGCCGCTGAGCGATATCACCGGCCCTTTTTCATATGTGGGTTGCGGGAGTCGAACTCAGGACCTCGCGCTTGCCAGGCAGGCGCTTGCGCCGCTGAGCCATCTCACCAGCCCCTCTGTAAGAACTTAAAAACATTATTAAGTAATAAATATGAAGTTGTTTTATCTGTACTGGTTTTCAAATTTACCTTCTTATATGTTAGCCCCAGCCTGACTAATTTAACAATATCTGATCTTAAAGTTTCCCGCAATTGGAGAACAAGTTTAGTAAGACCAAATTAGATATTAAAATAATTTTCTGTAGATGGACCAGTAAAATGGCTTAAGTATACAGAAGTTTTAATAAAAATATTTATCCTATAAAACATATTGAAGTATTATTAGCAATTATTCATATCATATAAATATTTAAACCTCAACTTCCTTATTGGAAAGTAATACTTTCATGGTTCTACCACAGCCCCCAAATTGGAATATGATAATCAATAGAAACAGAACATTATATCGATGAGTTCTTTGGAATAAAATACAGAGGCAGAAAAGGAAAACTACTACACTACTTTTTACATGAGTATTTGATTGGAAGAAGGCAGATAAACTCCACACACATATTTTTGGCCTCCAGTAGTTTAAGGCTTAAAAAGTTTTTTAGTTTGGGGATGTAGCAAGGTGGTAGAACATGTGCTTTTAATGTGTGAGGCGATGGGTCCAATTCTCATCACAAAAAAAAAAAAAAAAGTTTTCATGTCCTTTATTCAGAAGTTAAAGAAATATAATTCAATTGAATACTAAAAATGTAACTGAATACCTTCTTGCCTTGGCTCTCTGCAGGTTGAAACCCATGGACTGTTATAAGTTGCTGTGGTATCTGAAATACCTGTTAATAGAAAAGCTTGCCTTCTGACCTCATTTCCTTCCTAATGAACACTATCAGTTCTGTTTAGTCAATTGGTTGCAAAATAAAGGAAAATGTAGCAAAACCCGAGGATCCCATAATAATAATAGCTGGGTTTTTTAAGCACTCACTGAGGGCCACAAACATTGTTTTAATAACTTTTTAGATATTTTGTCCCTTTACATTCACAACTCTATCCCCACTTTAAAGATAAGGAAACTAATACACACAAAACTTAAATAACTTGCCAGGGTCACAGAGCTACTAAGAGCATCACTAATTGAAATGTACCCATGGTGTGGCTCTAGAGACTACTCCTCATTGCTAAACTGGCCTGCCTGGTTATGCTGTGCTGTACCACAGTTACATCATCTCTGGCCTAAATCCCATAGCAAGGTTTAACACATTCCCGCCAGCTTAAACCACCAGTGGTACATGCATGACTGTCCCATCTGGTGGCTTGAACCAACACCTGCGGTACATGTAGGACTGTCCCGCTGGACAACACTGGTGGTTCAGAGCTGCACTGCAGTGAGACACACAAATTATGGCCCCGTTGTGAACACGTTTTAAAAAAAGTTTTACAAAGGGAACAAATCTGATTCAGAGCTTAATGATGAAACTGTTCTTACAGAACAAGGATAAAATTCTGTCATTTTAAAGCCTGCCTCTTACTCTCTACTATAAAAAAAGAATATTGCTCAATAAAAAAA
This sequence comes from Erethizon dorsatum, assembly GCA_028451465.1. NCBI lineage: Eukaryota > Metazoa > Chordata > Mammalia > Rodentia > Erethizontidae > Erethizon > Erethizon dorsatum. Next base: position 116,403,446 of record CM051833.1, read on the forward strand.
GAAAACACTATCCAAGCTATCATAATAAGATTAGAATTAGTATAGGGACATAGGTATTCTGAGTGACTAGGAAAAAAAGGAAAGCTTACCTTGTCCAGAAAGATTAAAACTATTTATGAAAAGAAAGATAGGGTAAGTTGTAAAATTGTTTACAAAATAATAATATACTGAGTTTTCACTATGAATCAGAGCAATGTTTAAGCACTTGTATCAATTAACAGCTCTGACTTTCCTAAATATGAAAGAAGATTAAGAACAAAACCTTACTGAAGAATCTTCACAAACTTTGGTCACCACGAGTGAATGTGCTCTGTATGCTATACGCACCGGGCAACAAGTGGAAATTAAGACAAATATTAAATGTAGCCCCAGCCCTCAGCAAAGCTCCAACACTTTTCAGGACTTGGTTTCAGAATATTTTTCACAGAAAAGACATCACATGTTAGGAAATTAGTGATATCTGACAGATTTAATTATTAGGTTGGTTTTCCTAGATAACAAACAGAATGTTCTTTATAGAAAGAAAAGGGCAACTGAAGTGGGGAAAATGATATATATTAAAAGAACCGAACAAAACAATACAAAAACTGGACATACCCCTTTCATGCTTCATTTTCAGCAGAATGGAGACCATGAACCTTTCTACCAACTCAGGTTTATGTTCAGGCTGCTTTCAAGAGCACCAAAACTTGTGGTTCCTCATCTTGGCTGGGCCCCCTAAGCTACACATTTTCATGGTCAGAAATTGCTCCCATTCTTCCCTCTCTTCCTAAGGCTTTGGTGCACCTTTATGTTCCCTATACTCAGATAACTTTATCTTTTATCATTCATCAGAATATAAGGTTCATGAAGGCAGGGCTCTGTGTTCACAGACGTACTGCATACACCTATAACAGAGCCTGACACAATAAATATCAGATTAATTAGGGAATGAACTGAGGAAATGAAGCCTTTCAGCTAAGGAACTTTTTTTTTTTTAAATATGCAGGTACCGGGAGTCGAACTCAGGACCTCGTGCTTGCCAGGCAGGCACTTACGCCGCTGAGCTATATCACCGGCCCAAGGAACTTTTGAATAGTTTCCTGTCCTTCAATCTACAAACTTAATCTAGTTATATCCTTCCCTTCAGCCCATAGTGAAGATATCGCTCCTACTGCTAACTATCCTGCCTGTGCTCCAGATTGACCAAATTCTCTCCCGTTTCTTTCCTCACTAATCATCCCTTTCTGCTAGAATTTTAAAATACCCCTAGCTATGGACTCCTTTCCTAGCGTCTGAAAAGAATGCTTAATCAACCAAAAGAATGTGCTGATCCTCAAGGTTGCTGGAGTTGTGCTGTATTTCAAAGATATGTGGTCTTAACAGAGAAGTCTACATTTCTAGTAGACTTCTAGAAAGGGTGGCATTTCCCTCGTCACCCTCTTTTGGTGGCAATTTGGTATGCATCAAAGACTGCTCAAACTTCTGAAGGCAAGGTCTTTATAGGGCCACGTCTTCCTCCATCTGATTGATACTTCTTGGCTCATTTGATGACTCTGCTACATTTGATCCTGGGAACTCATTTCTTAAGACTCATTCCCTTTCTTGGCTTTTGTACCACTATCCTCTCACCTGACAGCTCTCAACTCCTTTGCCTGCCCCTTAAATGCCTATTTCTAGACGTGCCTGATCTGTTCTTCTCTATAAATACCCAGAATGATTTCATCCACATTCACGGTATCAACCAATACTTACGTAGTCTAATGATTTCCCAAACTCTATCCCCAGCCAACCTTTTTTCGAGTATCAGACCTGGGTATCCAACTGCAAAACATTCCCATGTGGATGACCATAAATACATCATCAGTCAATTCAATAGTTCATCCTGTTGCAAACTTGCCTCTCTCCTCCTGGTTCCCTATCTCAACTAATGAGGGATCGAGCCAATCTCTTTACTTCCAACATCCCAGATCTAATTCACTGTCAAATTCATATAGCTATTACTTAGATCTCTTGAATCTATCCCATTCGCTTTTAATTCAAGCCATTATTATGACTATGGTGCTACAGTTAACCTATTTTGCAACTAAATTTGAGTGTCTCCAAGACCCCCGATATTTCTCACACATATATCCTTCCCTTGAATCTGCACTTCTTCCATATTGCCTGAATAATCGAGAATGCAAGCACAGTAATACCTATTACTTTGAAATTGTTCTATTGTTCACTGTTACCTAAAGCATTAGCTTCTAAAGAGAAGTTCAGGAAGAAGTTAGTTTTGTCTTCTTTCACTTCTATTTTTATGTTTTATTATATAAATAGATGTACCCATTATAAGTAAAAGTATACACACAAATATACACACAGGTAGAATGTAGAATTTATAAATATACACATACGAAGGAATATGTTCAAAATCTTTTATGGATATGGGTATATCAAAAATACATGAAGACCACTAATTTATAGGAGAAGTTCCCTTCTCCTAACATGGTAAGACCTGGTCTTTGACTAACTTTATAGTCAGATCTTCCTTAACTGCTTTAACTAGCACACTTCATCTCTGAAATTTTATGTATGCCACTTCCTGCCTGAAATGCTCTAACAATCCTCCTTGCATATTTCCTGCCTTCCCAACTCTGTCTTTAAAGCTAGAAACAAACACAGCTGGCTACTTGAAATGTTTGTGACCTTCCCAGGGAGAGGTGGGCACTGCCTTCCATGTGCTCCCAAACACAATGTACATCTCTATTGCAGCACTTAAATCACAGTAATAAAATTTCTTGTTTATGTATCTACTCATCTTTGCATTGCCAGAATCTTGCATGACTCATGAGACAAATTAAATGCTTAAGGTTTTTTTTTCTTTTTTTTTTTAAATATTCTCTAAGAGGCACACTCTTAGAGGACAAACTGTAACATCTTAGTTACCCAATACAGTTGAGATAATTAGTTTTGTTGAGGCTTAAGGTTGATACCCAATTTCAAGATTTTAATTTTAAAATGTGCTTACATTGCACATTGAGTTTTCAGGTGTTGATTATAGGGAGAGATTTTTTAGAAAGCCAACATTTCATCATCCACCAAATTCCAATCAATTAACCATCAACAGTGTCTACACATAGTGAAAGATACTTTATTTAAATTCAAGAGTTAAGGGCTTGGTGATTCTGGTCAACCATACCAAATTAATTGGACACATTTATCATTCTTTTCTAAAATCCCATTAAAATGAAAGTAAAAGGGAAAAGGAGGTATAAACACACAACACTGAACAACAGAAAAAGTGGCACCAGTGTGTAAGTAATTTGAGTAGTTTTCAAGGATCCAAAATAGGAATTGACTGTACCTGACTTGGCAAAACCAACAAAACTGTAAAGTGCTTGCAAAGAGGACACTCAGTAAACAATCTGCTGACCAGAATTTAGAGGCAAAGGGATTACAGAGGAGGTATGGGATATGGGATGGAAATTGGAGAGTTGACTGACAGTTAAAGTAACTGTGCAATGAGACTTCTTACCCCTGCCCAGCTCCAAGTCAATCATTACCTTTCCCAACAGAAGCTTTAAGAGAAAGGTTGAAAATGGAACCATGTTCCCCTCAAACTCTCCCCTTTATGTTTTTCAGATTACAGCGAACAACATACCTCCTATGCATACAATGGCAAAATAAACCTACCTCGCTCTCAGAGTGCCCAGAGGTATATATATGTGAAGATTCTTTTCTAAAGAAGCTGAACAGTCTCAAAGACAAAACCTGCAATCTCAGAGAAGACACTTCCAGACTGCTCAAGGGAAAGGGGAGTTCACTGTCCAAACACTTCACCGAAGACACCAGTGCTGGGCCTCACTGACTCACGAAAAGCTCTCAACCAGCTGTTTAGTATTGCGCTCAGACACAGCTGGGAACCACCAGACATTCCAGGAAAGTCTCCATAATGAAACTAAATCAACAAAAAAAGAACACAAAAGAAAATTTAGGGAAAAAACAAAGCTTCGAAACACTATATATGTCCTCAAATAAGAAACTGAGGACTTAGAAATCAATAGATGATGTTAGAAGATGAAGTCTTGGAAGATAGAATAAAAATACAGTAGACAAGAAAAACTTAGTGTATCTGACCTAGATTAGAGAATCACAGTTGCTAGCACACAGTAGAAGCTCAAAAAATGTTTGCTGAGTCTATAGAGATCAGGCTTCAGATGCGCTCCCTGGCTAGAGGGTTTTAAAAACAGTGCCTTTTGGCATTCACGCTCCACAGCGCCAGTACAGCAATCCCTACTGTCTTCTACCTCGTCACATGTTTTCTGCTCAGACAATGACAGACAGCATTAGTTTAGGACTTCAGAGAAAAATAATTCCAAAACAACAGCAATTTAAAATCTGGGTACAATATGCTCCAACCTTGTCCTATAAGTGAGAAAGTACAGTAACTGACAGCTAACTCACAGCGATTCGAAAACTGTACCATATTCCTCCATCTGGACTTTCTATACGCAGGTCTCTACTTTTGGAAAGGCTTTAACTCTTACGGAAGAAGGCAGGCCAGCACAGTGTGACAGTGGCAGAAATTAACTTTAGTTATTTGCCCACATTGAACCTGCATGAGAGCCACCTAGAGGACCTGTTCAAAAGAAAACAAGAGAGCCAGGCTTCCTTTACCCCACAGCTTTTGATTCAGTGGGTATAGGAGTGGGGGCCACAGACTTGCCATTCCGACAAATCCCCAGGTGATTCTAAAGCTGCTAGTCTGGAGACCGTGCACTGAAAGAGTCTGTATTTGTAAATGAAGGAAGACATTTTTTCTGAAGCTGCTCTCATTCTTACTATAAAAACTGTCATTTTTGAAGGGGGGGCTGATTTAACTGCCGCATATGTATTTTTTATAAGTGGAAAGATCCAGGAATCCTTAAAACTCATTTCTCTTTAAACCTGATTGCTTTTAGCAGTACTTACCAGTTATGTCCATTTCTTATTCAGAGTTTCTTCTGCTTTCTGGAATTTCTAAGTTTGTTTTTTAGGCTCCCTGAGACTACTCTGACTTCTGAAGTTTTCTATTTTTGGAGGAAATATGATTTCCTTTTGACTTGTTTACTTTGCTTAGATGTCCTTAAGTTTGTCCATATGCCATTTTCTGTTGCCATGTGATGAATTACCAAAATTGTAATGGCTTAAAACAATGTCCACTTATTATCTCAGTTACTGTAGTTCATAAGTCCAGGGTCCAGTGAGCTGATCTCAGGGTCAAATAAGGCAGCAGCAGGAACTAGGATCTCATCCATGGATGGGGACTCTTTCATAGTCACATGGTGTTAGCAGAATTCATTCCCTGTGTGCAGCTGTACAACGCACAGAGGCTATGCTTCAAGGCTAGCAACAGATGCCTCTCTGATTCTCCTTTCACAGGACTCAGGCTACACAGGACCACCTCTCTTTTCATTCATGACCTAATCACCTGTGTGTTATCCTATCGTTGTCAGCTATTCCACCCGCACTCAAGAGGGGAGGAGCATGCTTGAAGTGTCTGCCTGGTATGGCAACCTTGGAAGCCACTACAGAACTCTACCTGGAATACACATCACCTGCTCGTGGATGTTTTCTGAACACTCAGATATCAACATATCCATTCCTCTTTTAACTTTTAAAAATCTAGAGGTGGGCATGGTGGCACATGCCTGTAATCCCAGCATTTGGGAGGCTGAGGCAGGAGGATCACTGTGAGTTCGAGGCCAGCCTGGGCTACATAGTAAGTTCAAGGCCAGCCTGAACTGTGTGGTGAGACCCTGTCTCAAAAAAAAAAAAAAAAAAATCTATAGCCTTCTATACTTCTGCTCCAATATGTACCACTTACTCTTTAGGCATACCATGTAGGTTCACGTTAGATTTCTACATCCAGACTTTCTATATGCAAGTCGCTACTTTTAAGTCCTAGGAAAAATGCTTCAACATAACTTTTTTTTGTTTTGTTTTTTGTTTTCGAGACAGGGTTTCACCATGTAGTTCAGACCAGCCTTGAGCTCACTATGTAGCCCACACTGGCCTCGAACTCAAGGTGATCCTTCTGCCTCAGCCTCCCGAGTGCTGGGATTACAGGTGTGTGCCACCACACCCAGCTCAACATAACATTATAAAACTTTCTTTTTCTGGTCTGAGATCTTCAGAGAAATACACCATACCTGTTTATGTATTCTAAAGGCTCATGTGCCCAGTAACTACACCAACAGTTAACATGGGTTGACTGATGAAAGTTACAACTTCAGAGATCAACTCTGGAAACTATACCACACAAATAATGTCAAATCATTCATAAGTACTTCATTGTATTCAAAATATAATTCACTGAGCAGAGATCTGCACTAAAATTAAATAGGTTTTTTTCAGCATCTAGAAGGAAAACAAAAGACACGTCTTTTAAGGAACTCATCAAGATACTAACCTTGCTGTAAATTTGAATTTTTATTTAAAAGAACTATAAGGAGTTAGAAAGCCCTTTCAATATGAGTCTCTCTATACATGATTATCCACTTAGAATCCCCTGAACTAGTGGTAAGAACCCCAAAGGTCTAATTTAGAATATGCCCTTCCACTTCACAGCTCTACAACCTCCCAATGAGCACTGTTTCTTTCTCCGTAAGAAGCGCAGAGCAGTATTAATAACCTGACAACTGACAACAGAAATACTCCTTATACTTTTTTTTTTTTTGTGGGTACCGGGGGTCGACCTCAGGACCTCACGCGCCAGCAGGTGCCCATGCCGCTGAGTGATATCACTGGCCCTTTTTCTGTATGTGGGTTGTGGAAGTCGAACTCAGGCCCTCACGCTTGCCAGGCAGGCGCTTACGCCGCTGAGCCATCTCACCAGCCCTATACTCCTTGTATTTAAGAAAAAAACTTCGCTAGAGTAGTAACTACTTTAGCCAATATTGAAAATAAAATTTGACGTAAAGAAGCTATAACTGATAAATCTTTGTAAAGTAGGAACAATAACTAATTCTGATAACACTTTACTATCAATATTCCCTCAATTTTTATTTTTATTACTACACATTTGCAGTACATCACGATTAAATTCCTTGTAGGGAGTTGGTACGTGTACATAACACATCTCAGTTCTTTTTTCATCCCCTTCCCCTTCTCTCCCTTCATCTCTTGGTACCCTTCACAGCTGAAAAAGATCTATCTCCCTATTTCCTATCGTTTATTTTTAAAAATACCTTCACCCTTAAATCCTAAGTTCTAAAACTTAAATGTATTCATTTTAGAGAAACTAAATGATTTAGAAAGACTTCAGTTTTACAATCTTTCCTCCTAGAAATAAACGTGGTAACACTTTAATGAATCTCCTTCAAGTATTTTTATATATAGGTGCCTCGTTTTTCTGAGCACCCACACTCCACTCTTGAGAGCATCCTGTATTTACCTCTAATAAATCCCTCTTATGTCTCTTTTACATATGGTGGTACCTGGGTTTACAAACTTAATTTGTTTTATGATTTGGGGGAAGATGGCTGCATCTGTATTTGTGTGGGGAAGATGGCCACGGTCGTATTTATCACCCAATGTGGAGTTTGCAAACAGAAGCAAAATTTTGCCAAATGCTTTAGTGTGTGTGTGTGTGTACATATACACACACACACACACATATATACACATATATATACACACACACATACAGAGAACATTTAATATAGTTGATGTCATAATGAATACACAATGTTGCGTCTTGGCTTCTGACAACTGTACCATCTTTAAAAACACTCTTTAGACTGGCTTCCTTCTGTATAAATAGCCCATAATTTATCTATAGATCATATACTGGTTACTCAGAATACACTAATATGTCACAAAATAAAATTAAACAGTAATATTGCCACTGATGTCTATTTCTCCTATACTGACACAAGAAGAGCAATACGGCCAGGCGTAGTGGCACTTGTCTGTAATCCCAGCACACAGGAGACTGAGGCATAAGGGTCACACTGAGTCCAAGGCTCGCCTGGGCGACACAGTGAATCCAAGGCCGGCCTGAACTACATGGCAAGACCCTGGCTCAAAAAGCCAAAATAAAAATAGACTAGCCATACATATATTTTGGACATTAACAAAATACCACATGAAAGCAACAATGAAAATAAGCAACTAAAATTCTATAGAATATCAGTTGAGCAAAGAAAAGAGCAGTTTGCAAAATCTAGAGGTTTTTTTTTTAGATGAACGGAATCTGAAGAAAGATGAGTTTAAGGGTGACTCGGGAGTCTTCCCATTCAGCTTAATGTATACAGATCTCTAGTGATAATAAATAAGAGAAGGTGGAATCCTCATTAACAACTTGGGAGCTGGCAGGATCATTAAGCAAAGCACATAATTTTTAATGTTAAAAACCAAGAGGTAGACTCATAACAACACAGTAAGACAGAGAACAGTACTGTTTTATAAAATAAGTAAAAAGGAAGCACAGAAAAGGTAAAGGGATAGGCTAAGCTGGGCGTGGTGGTGCACACCTGTAAGCCTAGCACTTGGGAGACTGAGGCAGGAGGGTTGCTGTGAATTTGAGGCCAGCCTGGGCTACAAAGTGAGTTCAAGGCCAGCCTGAACTATACAGCAAGACCCTGTCTCAAAAAGACAAAAAAAAAAAAAAAAAAAAAAAAAAAAAAAAAAAGCATAGGCAAAACACATTTAAATATTACAGTTGGTTCAAAATAACTGTCCCATATGAGTTTAGGAATGTACAGACTTACCTTCTGTGAAGGAAGACTGACAGAAATTCCTAACAGGAGTATTTTCAGATCTTCTTCTTTTTTTTTTTTTTTTTTTGTGGGTACCGGGGTCGACCTCAGGACCTTGTGCACCAGCAGGTGCCCGTGCCGCTGAGCGATATCACTGGCCCTTTTTTCGTATGTGGGTTCCGGGAGTCGAAACTCGGGCCCTCGCACTTGCCAGGCAGGCGCTTACGCCGCTGAGCCATCTCACCAGCCCCATCAGATCTTTGATAGTTAATTCCACTTAAGATAATTTCCTAGGGACTATTATTAAGAACCTAATGGGAGAAACTGAAAGTAACTAGGGCAGAAAATTCTGAAAGATAAGATAGCCATATAGAATAACCTTTGGACTTCTTATGAATACTTAAATGAAAAAGGACAATAATACCTACATAAATACAATTGAGGCTTAAATGTTAGGTAAAAAGACCCAACGCTTTACCTAGAAAAGTTAGCCATAGGTCATAAGGCATTACAAGTTAAGTGGGCACATCCAACTCTATGCCCACTTGCGAGGAATCAGGATTTTCTGTATACTAAAAAGCGGCTCTGATCCCCCCAAATCTTTTCAGTCAATGTACACGAGCACTGTACTATGAAAGAGTCTGTCAGGAAGCACAATGTTCAGTACAGAGACACGTTAACGGAGCTGTGGCTGCCAGCTTCAGGTGTGTGTGTGGTGCTGGTGATGGAACCCAGGGCTTCAGCGTGCTACGCAAAAGCTCTACCATTTAGCTATGCCCCAGCTCCTCCTAACTTCTACTGACTCTCCAACCAAAGTTATGATTGATAAATTAGGAACCAAGCCTCCTGGGGGCGGGGCGCAAGGACAATCTCTCCTACAGCCCTCTGGACTGAGGTGTGTGAACACATGGATTCAGGGATCCCAACAGGCATGACGTGATAAACATCAAGTGACCTTATAAAGTAATGAAAAATGCTTTGGTATCTGTGCTCCCTCAGTAGTTTTTATTTGTATTTAATTTCCATCTGTTGCTTGATAGTTTTACAAAAATCCCTCAGTTCTTAAACTGTCCTGCTACAAGGACTTGGTGCCAATCTTCTTCAAAGATAATGTGGAAGTGTTTTATAGTTTATAGAATATTAAAATAAGATATCTATAAAGCAGAGATATTTTTAAAGATAATGTTAAGCATTAAGAGATTAAGGTGATTTTTCAAAAGCTAGAGAACTACAAAGGTAAATACCATGAAAATAAAATACTGTATTTTATTTTATTATTATTATTTTTTTTTTGTGGGTACCGGGGGTCAACCTCAGGACCTCGCGCACCAGCAGGCGCCCGTGCCGCTGAGCGATATCACCGGCCCCTTTTTCGTATGTGGGTTCCGGGAGTCGAACTCGGGCCCTCGCGCTTGCCAGGCAGGCGCTTACGCCGCTGAGCCATCTCACCGGCCCAAAATACTGATTTCAAACTTATAGTTTACTGGATTTTTGAGAACAATTTTATTTTCTGACACACAAAGAAAACTGACTTTTTGCCTTCCTTTAGCAGCCCCGTTTAAAAGAGAAACAATAGTTAAGTATAAGTGAATTTCCGTTCTAAATTAAGTGAAAACTTAGTTGAATACATTTAAAAGTAATTTAACCACACAAAAGGCATAAAGGCTTTATGGTCCATTACTGAGGAAAAAAATTTTTTTCCTTTGCAAGGTCACTAAAAAGATGTGCCTATGAAATTAACTCTAAATTAAACTTACCAGAGGAATGAAGAAATTTTTGGAAACTTTAAAAGCAACACAGAAAACAAATATAATGCAAGTAGAGGAAAAAGGCAAAGTATAAAAATGATATATATCAATTATTTTATCCTCTTCCCCCTCAAAATACTGCTTAAAACACAAGCAGCATGAATTTTTAGTTTCACCTCTTTTTTCCTTTCTCAGACATTTTATTAAAAGGAACATAGAACCAACATGTTATAGATGGCAAAAAGGGTATCAAGTGGTATGAAATGTTAAAATTAAGAACACAAGCGCATTGATTAATCTGTTTCTTTTGACAGAAAATGATCACAGATGTCCTAATTTTACAGTATAAGGAGTGGTACGCTATAAAATTTAAGATTTTCTTGGTCTAAAATTAAGATTCTAGATGTTTGACTATTCATATATTGAAGACCACTGAATGATTAGCTTATAAAAAGTTTTACCTACCCTTTCAATACCATTCAGTAATATTTGAAAATTTTAGCTCAATTATTGTACATGGGCTAAAATTATATATAAACACTATCACATGTAGATTCTTTTGAAATAAAAATAATAAATTTGCAATGTCTTGAAATTACCTAATTTTTGAAAAGTTAACAGAGAAGTCTTTTCAATCTCTAGAAAAATCCTACTCATTCCACAAACATAATGAATCTCATAAATTGCAAGGGTCGTCCTACCATATTACCCACAGGTCACAAAGTACTACAAATAAGTGACACAAACAAAAACCTGCACGTTTCATTCAACTAGACCTGTCCTAACTAGTCAAGATACACTAAAGCTATACTTAAACAATCTTTGAAAAGTTGTATCAGGCAAAAATTTATATTATACATATTAAATAGGGACTTTTTCCCCATACTCTGTCCAATCAGTGGGATTAATCTCAAATAACAAAATAGAACAATCCAGTGTAAGTACTTCTATTAAACACCAAAAAACTGGACCTTTTGAGATATTACTACCTCTTTACCTGAGATATTCAATTATGTAAAACTACATACTATATAAGGATATGTAGTTCCTTTTGAGAAATTCATTATTCCATGATGTACCTGAGAACGAGTGCCTTTGCTAGGAACATATCATGGCGTTCCACCATTTTTACATCCATACATGAAATGCCCTAATGCTAAAGAAGACCCACTGAGTCATCTACATAGTTCCCAATCCTACCCCTCCTCTTTCCACTTAAGGAACTTTCCAGGGTTGCCCAACTATCTACTTCCTCTACCCAGCTAGAGTCAGGTGTTCTGGCTTGGTGTTTTGCTCAGGACACAACATACGAAACCAAGTTTTAAATATTTTTAAAAAACTTCTCATGCTATTACCCTGATCCCTTGTATTATTACATTGCTTAAAACCCTGTATCGGCTCCTACCACCAAGAGTAGTATTTTTCAAATTCCCAGTTGCTACCTCAGGGTTGTTAAACCAATCTATTGTGTCTCCACCATCGTTTCCTCTTAAAAATGAAATATAATGGAACAGAATAGTTCCGTGTGTGGCATGCCACCACACAAAGATACTATTTTGTACCACTGTATCATTTATATGAGCATACTAGCTCATAATATAAAATTGTATGTTACCAGTGGGCACTACCTTTAAAAAGGCTTGAAATACCTCTGCCTATGAGCATAACCCAGACTTTCATTTGTCCCATGGCCGTCTAACCTGGCCCTGAATAAGGCTCTCTAAACCCACCTCTTGTTCTACCCACTGGAACCCCAAGCAAACAACCCCTGAGTCTATGCCAAGCTTTTTTGCACTCCCACCCTTGTAGCATGGGGAATTGAACCCAGAGTCTTCACACTGAGCTACATCCTCAGCCCTTTTTATTTTTTATTTTGAGACGAGGTCTTGGAAATTGGCCAGGTTGGGCTCCAACTTGGAATCTTCCTGCCTCAGTCTACAGAGCTGCTGGGATTACAAGGGTACACACCATCGTGCCCAGCTAGCAGTTCCTTTCCTTAATGCTGTCAAGCATACTGTTCTGCTTTGAATGCCTTGTCAGTAGTCTACAGGGCCCACCTATACTCACCTTCCAGTATTTAGTATTTCCTGCTCCACAAAACCTGTTTCTCTTTCAGGCAGGAGCAAATGCCACACATACACAGACACACACTTTTTGTCTCTATAATGCCCTATCTTATAGCGTCTTCCACATCCCACTGTACTTCATGTTAAACTCAACTGCCTTTCCAGTCTCTCTGAACTATACACTCTGAGGAAATGAGCACCTCTGTCTCAGTTCAGCATCACAGAACTTAGGTGTTAAAGTTGGTATAATGCACAAATCAGAACTTGCATGTAATTTTGTTGTTACAAATGACAGGATGGTTGACTCTGCAACAAAACCCATTCATATTGCAGGGGTGAATCAGTAACTCCGCATTTCTGCTACAAGCCCCTGAGATCAACCCCCTAGTAGTCTCCTCAGAAAGACCCATCACCTCCCTATCTTTCTGCAAAGAACAGACTCCGTTCAGATTGCAGTATAGCAGCACCCCTTCCACTGCTTCCAGAAGTTGTGTTGAGGGAAGGCTGGGGCAGGGGGTCCAAAGGGAAGTAAGATAATAAAAAACCAGCATTATCAAACTTCATTAGCAGTTTATACATACAACTAGTACTTAATGGTGGTGGGGGTGACACCAATAGTCAATATAAGCTAAACAACAAAAAGGTAGCATAAAATAACTGCTGTTATTCTGTTGCCTACACTAATAATTCTGAAATAGCTACTGCCTCACTCACTGCTCATAAGATACTGGAGGGGGTGTCATCTTTTTTAACAGGGGCTCCTCACTGAAACTCAAATGCTTTCCATGGACTTCATACTACATAAATATCTTCCTTTTTAGGGGGTCTGATGCACCTATCTTACAAACCCGTACTTCAGCTGCCCTCACTGCAATTAAAAAGTTCACACAACATCCAAGATATTTTTACAGACTCTGCCAACTGTCAGTTTCAGCTGTTCTTTTTCTTTTCCAGTTTATAAACTAACACATGAGCCATAAATTTTTTCTGCCTAAACCAATTAACACTAAAAACAATTCCTTTTTTTTTTTTTTGAGGGTACCGGGGGTCAAACTCAGGACCTCGCGCACCAGCAGGCGCCCATGCCACTGAGCGATATCACCGGCCCTTTTTTCGTATGTGGGTTCCAGGAGTCAAACTCAGGCCCTCACACTTGCCAGGCAGGTGCGTACACCGCTGAGCCATCTCACCAGCCCTAAAAACAATTCCTTTGCTTAGACTTTGCCCCTAGACTTGCAATTATATACCTAAGACACAGATAAATCCTATTAAAACTCAGCATTAGTCAAAAAAAAGTATCTGTAATATGTAAAACTTCATCCAAAATATTTAAGGTACTAGTCAGAATAAAGTAATGTAGGACTGCATGGGTAAAACTTTAAAGAGGATTTAAAGTTCTGTTTCCTTTGGTTTTAAATAGGTCCACGTAACTAAACTGATGCCACATTTATCAGGTATAAACACCTGCGAAGTGTGGAAACTTCCGCAAATGCCTTTGCTGTATGCTTTTCTAATTCTACCTACTCCTTCTCTTTCAACAACTCAGATCAAACAGTTCCCTCTCCATGAAAAAGGGTCATAGTCTGAAAATAAACTTTGGAAAAATAGCACAAATGCTTATTCCTTTCTCTGAAGTCGACCTTTAAAATGTTACTAACAGAAGAGCAAATAAACTTGTTTGTAAACAAATTTAATTACTCTGAGGACTCATTTTCTTTAAGTACCAGCCCCCTTAGTATTGTAAGTTCAACCTATACATACTTCCCCTGCTAAAATGATGGACATTTGTATCGTTGTATCCAAAGGTTGTAAAAAACTGATTTTTCTTTCATGATGCTACCACTACACAGTCTGAAAAATGTAGACTTCAACATGAAAAACTACCACTTGACTTTGTGTGTGTGTGTGTATACACATTTTAAACAGTGATCTGTTTAGGACCCATATTCCAAAGGTTTCGAATATGAATGTCTTTCAGTATTTTCTCTCATTTAAAATTGGTGTAACTTCGCTGGCAGTGGTGGAGCATGCCTGTAGTCGCAGCACTCGGGAGGCTGGGGCAGGAGGATCTCCATGAGTTTGAGGCCAGCTGAACTACACAGCAAGACTCTGTCTAAATAAATAAATAAATAAATAATAAAATTGGTGTTATTTATCCAAAACATTTTTCAAATGCCATTTTTTCCCAGCTTAAGTACTTAAACAGCTTAGAGAGAGAGAAAAAAAAAATACCTCCATCTGAGAGATCAGTAGATCAAGAAACCATGAAAATAGTCAGGAAAAAAGAAAAAAAGAATTCATTTTTACAGGCTGGAAAAAAATCTCTAAAAGTCATTTCATCTAATTCCTTCGTTTTACAGATAAGAAAACAAAAACAGTCCATAGAGCTTAAGTAATTTGCCTTAGGTCACTAAGCTACTAATAGCAGCACCATAAATAGAATCAGGTATTTTAATTACTCTTACCAGTACCCGATATCATGCAAGTTATTTGTTATTTGAGTCTTAAAACCAATTATCACCTTCTCATTAATTCCTGAGTGAAGGATTCCTACAACATATTTTTTGAATTTTTAAAGTTAATAAAGTACAAATTCTAACTCACAAAAATAAAGTACAAGTACTACCAAGAACTTTAAGGAAGTGTGTGTACACTCTTAAATCACAGTGAATTTGAGTCCATCCTATAAAACCCTGTTCTTCAACTACACTTTTACATGTTCAACTATGAAAACATTAAATTCTGGAAAGTTCCTCGTGTATGGAAAAGACTGGCAATCTGTCAGACAGGAATAGATCATTATTCCAATAATGTGTAATAGGGTTCCAGCTTCAATCAAGAAAAGTCACTGCTAGCACTTTATCAACTGCAGTGCGAAGAGTTAAAACTTTGGGAGGCGCATTCTTGGCCGGCTCTGGATAAGAAGATGTAGATCTGATATTATTAACACAAACTGAAGGTCTAAGCTTAAAACTGGAAAAAAAGGAAAAGTGAACAGCACCTTCCACCAAAAGCTTCCCCATTCCAGCTCGGATCTCGGTACCCCGTGCACCCGCAATGTGCTGACCGCCTCGGTGAGAAGTTCAGATTTTCGCTTTTAATGCCTCAATAAATCAACTCCACGTTTTCGCTTTGAACATTCAAGGGCGAAACAGAGCGCACGGTGAGGGCAGCGATTTACCCTGGAGCTCGTCCAAGGACTGTCGTCCAGTCACCCGGTACGATCGCTCCTTTGTGCAACTGATTATTCCCAAAGCGCTGAGAGAACGCAGTACTCTACTTCTTTTTGAAAGATGCCGTCGACAAAACCCAAGATAACATGATTTTGATAACAAACTGATTGCCGCGGTTTATCAATGAAACAGTGTTAGGTAGAATGCGTCGTCTCTGTCACACACAGAAAATACCCATGTTCCTTGATGACCTCTGGTGTCATTCTACACAAATAACTTGTTAAAGGGTTAGTACACCTGTATTTTAAAGTAGGACCAGCTTAGCAAAGAGGCGAATTTGCTTGGAAACCACAAAAGACACCACCACGGTTCAATCTCTCCCTCTCTCCCTCTCTCTCTCTCTCTCTCTCTCTCTCACACACACACACACACACACACAGGCCGTGATAAGCACAACAGTCCTTACCCCATTTTGCCCAGTGAAAACTTGCTCTGAAGTTTCTGCTCTCGTTACGGAATAACTTCCAAAGGAATTCTTCCGGCTGCGGCTTCGCAGTTGCTTTTCCACACCCCCCGAGATCCGTTTCCGTAGATATTTCAATGATGCTGACAGTTCAATTAGTTCTCGTTGGTGAAATAGTTCCTCTCTCGTTAATACCAAAACGTTCGAACAGAGGTGACATTTGCTTGTTAGAGTTAAAATGCTGCGCGGAGACACAAGTCAACTCTATTCCACAAATGAGCGTCCAGGTAGGGAAATGCAGAAACCAGCTTCACGGAGTCCTGTAAAAAACGAGTTCGCTGGACATTTCGCTCCTGTCGTCCTCCGCACTCACAGAGGGACGGGAAACTCGGCCTTTTCGAGGCTAAGGCTGTGGGTTCAAATTTCTCCACTCCAGGACCCTGGGGTGTGAAGCGTGCAACCCAACGCGATGTGCACTTAAAGAAAAAATCCTAAACTGCTTCCCAGCGCTCACAATAGAGGGATAAAAAACTGTAAAGAAAATCTCGAGGCGCCGTCCCGGCAGCTCGCGCCGTGCACATTAGCATCTGCCTTCTCAATTTCTCCCCTCCGGAGACGCGGAGCAGAGCGGAGGTGGGGAGGAGGCAGGGAAGACTGGGCAGGATCGATGCGCTCTCCCGAGGAGGCTGAGCGGAGCCATTTCCCGAAGGGCAGCAGCTGGGCGCCGCGGCGGAGCGGGAGGCGGCGAGCCCACCTCAGCCCCGGGCCGCCCGCCGCCGCCGCCGCGCACAAAGGGGCCCGGCCCGCGCCCGGCTCCGCATCCGCCGCCCTGCCCGCTGTCTCGGAGCGCCGGGAGCGAGCTCCGTCGGCGGAGAATGAATGGACCGGACCCGAGCCCCGCGCTCCGCGGCACCCTGCCCCCGCTCCGGCGGCGGGGCCGAAGCGTCGACGGCGCCCGCGAACCGAGCTGCCGCCGCGTCGGGGGCGGGGAGGCGGCGCGAGGCTGGGGGCCCGCGCTCCGTCCGGCGCCCCCTCCTCAGCTCGTCTCCCGCGCCGCGCCGCGCCGCGCCGCAGCCCGTGCCCGGGCCCGCCGCGGCTCCGCTGCCCTCGCTCGCCGCCCGCCTCCGCCGGCCTCTGGCTCCGTTAGGCAGAGCCGCGCCGGCCCAGCGGCCTCAAGCCCGCCGCCACCTCCGCCTCCACCGGCCGGCTCGCGGAGCGCTGGGCGCCGCTTCTCGTCAGCGCCGCCGGCGTGAGGCGAGCGCGGCCGCGGAGCGCGCGGCGGGGCGGGGGCGGGGACAGCGAGCGCGCGCGGCCCCTCCTCCTGCTGCGGGCGGGGCTGGGAGCGGGCCGGGCCGAGCCGGGGCGCCGCGGAGACCGAGAGCGGCGGGCGAGGGCGAAGCTGCACGCGGCGAGGCTGGGCTCGGAGGCCCAGCCGGGCCTGGTGAGGAGCCGGACGGATCGGCCGGTCCGTCAGCCAGCCCGTCCTCCTCCTCCCCTAGCGGCCGCCGACGGGCGGGGCGCGCTCGCCGCTCCTCTGGTGGCTTGGGGCCCCGCTCCCTAGCGCCACAGTCCCCTCTGCGCCCCGCGCCGGCCGCCCGCGCTGTGCCTCCATCCTCCCCGCAGGAGGACCTTTAAATAGCAACGTCAGCGCGCTCTCGCCGCACGCACGTCACCCGCCGTGCACGTCACCGGGTGCGGGGGGGATGATGTCACGCGGCCGGAAGTACTGCTAAATTAGGGAAGGCGCAGGGGGAGGAGGACTGGGCGAGCCAGTCTGTCCCCACCTGCTCGCTCTCCTTAAAGGCCAAAGCGCGGGAGACAGCCCGAGAAGATTCGAAGGAGGAAGGGGCGGGAGGTGCAGAGCTCCTTCCAGCGAATGTGCCAAGCGCGACTGAATCATTCATAGCAACAGCCACCTCTTTGGCAGCAGCGTCCCCGGGCTCCGCCAGCCCCCGCCGGCTGCGAGGTGTAGGAGGCCGAGCCTGGTCGCCCGCGTGGAGACACTTTCCCCGAGACTTGGGGAAAATCGCCTCCCCCCGAGGTCCTGAGTACCATCGCGGCCACCGCTGACTTTTAAACGTTCTTTTCTCTCTCTGCTTACCTAAATCACGGACGAGTACAGTGCAGTCGTGAACAGTGTTATGAAAGATGGTAACTAAAGTGGAGGAAGGCCAGCGAATAATCTATAAAATGTTTTCATATTTAAAATAGCAGTGGTCTGACATGGGATAATGAGTCAAATTCAAAGGAAGCAGTTCACTCAGATGATGATAATCATATACATAGCAAATGCCAATGAACACTTATTTGTGGTTTATCAAGAATATGAATTCCAGTCTGGAAATTCAGGCAGACCCCAAATCCTTTCTGATTAACGCACATTTAGATTATTTTTGTCTTTAATAGTTTTCACCTTGTAAGTACAGTATCTCAAGTATTTTTTTTATTTCTATATGGAAGCATGAGTAGCCATCTATACGTTTGCAGCCATATGTGTATTTATGTCCATAAAAAATGAGTGCTTTTCAAATTGTAAATTACTATAAAGTTTTTAAATGGCCTCATTGTTTTAAGAACTTTGATTTTATTTAACTTGATAATCATGGCACGGAAATAAAATTATGACGCACTGCTAAAGGCCATTACTATTTCTGAGTTAGTCCACAGATTCAGTGACCATATTTTACAAACCAATGTCCAGATACACCGATTTGACGTTAAGCAAAGTATTTGAAATCTGAAGTTACCTGGAAAACCACAACGTAGGATTACCAACCTATGAAGTCGTTGTTAGAAAACTAATAAGTCAGTATCCATGCAGTTCAAATGAAAGGAGCTAAAATCTCTGTGTGGTTTTTAAAGAATGTTTTTTAATGTTAAGTGCTTTTAATGTTAAATAACTCACATGATTCTTAATTAAGGAACATGGTTTTGCAACTGTCTGCGTCTAT
The DNA here is from genome assembly GCA_028451465.1 of Erethizon dorsatum. Taxonomy (NCBI): domain Eukaryota; kingdom Metazoa; phylum Chordata; class Mammalia; order Rodentia; family Erethizontidae; genus Erethizon; species Erethizon dorsatum. The sequence continues at coordinate 116,422,552 of CM051833.1, forward strand.
CTTTTCTTGCTCAAGTGAGGAGCCAAGATTAAAGGACACTAATAAAAGAAAGTGAAGACCAACCGATTTAGGCGGTCTAGTCGTCTTCACATTATATAATCATGAGCTCGTGTAAAGCTTGAAATATTGCAAGTAGGTTTTTTTAAAGGTTGTAATGAAAGGTTAATAAAAAGCAAATCTCTCCTTGCCAATTTGTCTAATGTATATTATTACCATACTAATAGAAACTTGTACAAGTTTATATCTCAGACAGCTTCTTCTGTGTATTAGTAAAACTGTCATTCTTCAAATAATGTCATTACTTGGCCCCTGCAAATTAAAATACAAATTGTGTTATTCTACAAAAAATTTCTCCAGTTTCCTGTCTGAGCTGAGTAATTTTCTCTTTCCAGCTATTTCCCATGTTAAAGCTCTCACTTTACCAGTTTCAAATAGTTCATTCAACTCTTTCATCACAGCCTCTCAGTTGCAATCTTTTTCTCCCAATCTTCACCCAGTTGTCAAAGCAGCTTGTCAGCTGCCTCTGTACCTTTAGAATGCTGACCTTCATTAGTGTGTACTTTTCACAGTGACACCCTGGTTCCTTCTCAGCTGTCTTTTGTTACCTGAAAATTGAGAGCAACTATTTTCCTTGTAAATCTAATGGTGTACTGTGCAACAGTTACCCGAAGTTTATGTGATTAGGTCAGCCTAGAAATCTAGAGAAATCTACCTAGGATTGATAGATTTTTTTTTCTAGTTTGTATGGGATTAGTACATCAGGAAGTACATATGTGTCCATATTTCCAAAGGTATAAGTAAAACTTTGAAACACTTTATGTAATATGTAGTATCTTTGCAGAAAAAAAAAATGCCTTTTCCCTGCCCATGAAGCAGGGTTTAGAGAGGAGTCAGAGAACCATTCTCGGGCTTTCCATCTATAAATAAATATCTTTATTCATAAAATGAGCTGATACAATCCAAATTCTAGTCATGATTTCCCAACCCTAATTCCTTTGTGTATTTTTAAAAAGTTATGAACGTCCTAGAAAGTAATGTATTTTCTTTTACTGGAAAAGGGAGAAAGTACTTTCAAATTTTTAACAGTTCCGGTTTCCCACTACACACTAACAATTTCCTTGGCTTCAAGGAAAGCCAAGTCAATTAAAAAAAAAAAAAAAGAAAGAAACAGTCACAAGGGACGGATACATTCACTTGAGAAGCATTTCAAATTTTTAAGGGTTCCTGTTTCCCACTACACACTGACAATTTGTGGGCCGGTTTATGAATACCCTCTGATTTTAGAATCTGTAGGCGAAGGCATCTGTTTTAGTTATGAAGTTTACTTCCATGCCCTTAATAGGAAATGGCAGTCAATGGGTGTTCATAGATTGGTTGCAAGGTATGTCTTTGTCAATGAAAAAGCATTCATCAGAAAAAATTTGCAGGAAAAAAGTTTGAACCAGATTTTATTTTTAATTGACTCACATTAGATAATAGCAACTCCTTTATTCAAGCTCCTCTTTTTAATTACCAAGTACCACTATCTCTTCAAATAAATTCAGAGATACGAATAATAGGTAAAAAGATACCTCTCCATACAATAAAAATCTCAAGATTCCTATTTTATGGCACATAATTATGAAGAAACTAAATAACCAGCAAAGACTAAATCTACTAATGAGGGGGGAATGAAAGAGTTGTAGGGAAACAGAATTTATCCACTAGACTCTCCAAAATCGTCCCCATCCTCCACAGTTTGGCTGACCCAGCACACCGTTAGGTTGTGTTTGGCCTGTATAGAATCATCCTTTATTATTATTAATAATGTTCAATAGGAAATGTTAAGCAGGCTTCCTTGACTTCAAGGAAAGCCAAATCAATTAAAAAAAAAAAAAAAAAAAAAAAAAAAAAAGGGGCCGGTGAGACGGCTCAGCGGCTTAAGCGCCTGCCTTGCAAGCGCGAAGGCCCGAGTTCAACTCCCGGATCCCACATACGAAAAAGGGGCCGGTGATATCGCTCAGCGGCACGGGTGCCTGTTGGCGCGCGAGGTCCTGAGGTCGTCCCCCCGGTGCCCACAAAAAAAAAAAAAAAAAAAGAAACAGAAGTCTCAATGGAAGGATACAAGAGTTCGGCATCTCCATGTCAGTGAGGACAAGTTTTACTCTTTCAAGAGCATCTGCAGAGTGGTGGGGAGAGAGAAGTTGGAGAATTATCCACAGGAAAACTATGATATAGAATATGGGAAATGGTCTCATAGAGCTCTCTTCTGCTCTGATTTTTACTGTAAAATGATTGATCATTTTCCCCATATGGTCGAAGAGATAAAAATGATACTAGACTGGTGAAAGAAGATACCAGAAAGTTCTGGTATGTGCTACTGAGGGTCTGGATAGAATAAAATTGGAGGAAACTGTAATACAACTCTATATGTACTTTTTTTAATAGTCTGGTGATAGAGGGCTTTTGAAATAATGAACTGGTTTGACTTTGGGTTGTCTGGTTAGTGGGTTGGGTGATTATTTTAAGCAACAGGGAACAGGCTAGAAAAACATGCAGGTCTGCAGAAAACTACAGTAAAGAATGTGGAGTAAAGCTTATGCTCTACCTGTGCAGTCACTTCAAATGGAATGCTGTGGCAGCTGATTGCCATGGTAACCAATAATCTTTTTCCTGAATGGGGGAACAAAACAACTATGAGGAAAATATTTAAACAAGCTACCTCATTTTGTGACTCTTTTGGTGCCAACTAGGATAAAAACAACACCAAAGGCATTCAGAACAGCCATGTTTACGAAAGGAAATTGCCTTTTTTTCAAAGAGATGAAGCCAAGGCAGAAATGCTGAACTATTTCAAAGACAGATGAGGCTGTAAGGCGGCGATTCCAGACTGAAGCAGCGCGTGCTTGGTAGGGACTCTGACCCAGCTAGAGTAGGCAGAAGCGATACCTAGAACCTGCATCGAAGGTGCTCCTCAGCATTTGAGGGATTCAGCCAAAATATTTCATGAGTTATTTGTGAGCCTTTTTATTTTGTTTTATTTCTTTCAATCTGGTTCTAAATTGTAATTGCTTTCAATATTAAAAATGGACATGATAAATGTATCTGTAAGGTTTTCTAGAGAAAAAAATACTAATAGGCTATGTAGAGATACAGAAAGAGAGATGCTAACCAATCAGTAGATAGGTAAGTGAAAATTTATTCTAGCGTTTGGCTCACATGATAATGAAAACTGGGATCTGCAAACTGGAGAACCGGGGAAGCTGATGATATAACAACTCACTTTCAATCTGAAAGCCTTGAGCACCTGGAGTTCTGATCTCTAACACGGAAGATGACTGTCCCAGCTTCAGAACAGAGAGAGAATTATCCTTTTATCTGCTGCTCTGTTCTACCCAGGCCCTCCACGGCTTAGACGGTGTCTGCCCACACTGGTGAGGGTAGGGCCTCCTGATCGGTTCAGTGGGTCAAATGCCAGACTCTTCTCATTTTTGTCCTTGGCTCTGTTAATATGGTGTATTACATTTAATGATTTATGTATGTTGAACCATCCCTGCATCCCTGGGGGCCAGACTCTTCTAGACTGACACATCCAAAAATAATGCTTTACCAGCTCTCTGGGTATCCCTTAGCCCAGTCAAATCGACACCTAAAATTAACCATAACAATATTTATTATTTTAACAATGAATTATTTTATCATTTTTATAATATATACAATAAAATTACATTTGCCTACATTGATTGAGTCGTCTGCTCCCATCTCCTATACTTAGAATAAAATCCAAACATTACGGCTCGTCCTAAGAGGGGCAATGTGATCTGGGCCCTGTTTTCCTCTCTTACCTCAGTTACCATTTCCTAGTGCGTGGCTCGGTGTTATCAACTGAAGGGACAGAAACACCAGCTAATGGTGATTTAAGCTATACAAATATTTTTCACTTGCATAACAGGAAGTCTTGAAGGTAGGTGGTCCTAGAGTTGGTTTTGAAGGTCCAAGGTGTCATTAAGGTCCTTTCTATCCTTTCATTTTGCCAAGTGCATGTGATGTCTTTTAAGCCTGGCTTACCATTTTGAGGCTGTTAGAAGATCATTGTATTTCCAGGCATCACATTCGGACAAAGAGCATTGAAGGCGAGAAAGGAGACTGAGGCATTGCCTCCTTTATGCCTGTTTTTACCCAAGAAGATCTCTTAAAATCCCCCTCCCAGGTTCTCTCATGTCTCGTTGGTCAGAACTAGGTTATGTGCCCATCCCTAGGTCACTGACAGCTCCGGGTTTTCATGACTGTCTGAGACAAGTGACAGTTCATCCCCTTAGCCTGAACACTGTGACTGAACAAAATTAGGGCTTGTACAGCAAGGACAAAGGGACAATGGCTGTCGGGCAGGCAAAGCCACACAACCTGAAGCCACCCTGCTATTCCTGTGGCTCTTCAGATAGGGCAGGCTTGTGGCCAATACAGGGACTTCTCCCTTTTTGTACCTTCTTCCTGGAGCGTTGGTGTCCGAGGTCTTCACATAGTGCACTACTCTTCGTCATTCAGTTCTGTGTTCAAATTACATCTCCTCAGAAGGATCTCCAAGTGTTCTTTATAAAATATCTATATATCCATAACCACTAATCCTCCACTTAACATGCTTTATTTTCTTCACTGTCTAAAATAATCACGTAGATTCATCAGTGTATTTATAGGCTGTATCCCTTTGAAGAGGGATTTTGTCAATCTGGTTTGCTTCCCCATGTCTGGCACACAGTAGGTGCTCAGTAATGTTTATTGGATAAATGAATTGTTCAGATTTTCAGTTATCCTTAGGTAGGAATTATTTGATTGAGTCAGAATTCCTAACTAGTTATCTAGAATAGACAACAAAATCTGCTCTAACTAGAACAAAAAGATTTAGAATAATGGTATATGTTGCTCACAAAATCACTGGGAGAGCTGAGGAGCCTCTTTAGGCTGAGGTTTCAGGAACCAGACCTGGTAGGAAACGGGACACTCAAAGGAGGTGTTTTGAGGAGTCCTTAATGAAGATGCTTTATTAAAGATGCTTAATAAAGATGCTTTACAAAGCGGGGGAGGGGTTAGGGAATCCATAAGCAAAAGGGCAACACCTGGCGTAGCAGGACAGACTGCGCCTTTTATTCCTAAAGGGACCAGAGGAGGACGCAGTGGCTGGATCCTGGAGACAGAGGAGGCTGGGGGAGAGGGAGCTGTGTCCTTTGCTCAGTGGTGACAGTCAGCCACAGAGACCCCACCCACCCCCGAGAGGCAGCCCCAGAAATAAATACTCAATCTCTCTCTCCTCCCACACCACCCCTCGGTGTCTCCTGCTAGCGTTCATCTCCTAAAGCTGACACACTGGGAACTACAGAATGTCATCCTAGGGCAAAAAGCAGGGAAAAGAGTGCAGGGTGGACCTGGAGGGAAAAACGTAAGATACCCAGTCCAGTTATATTCCACTTGTCAGTTCTTAGGTTAGCATTAATAAAGTGTGGCACGTGGGAAAACAGGCACAGTGGGAATATAAATCGGCATGCCCTTGAAGCCGTATGTGAGTTTTGACACAGCGAGTCTGCTTTAAGAAATTATCCGACAGATATATTTTTTCAAGTGTTCAAAGAAACACATACAAAGGTGTTTTGTTTATTTTAAAATGGAAAAAGGAGGGAAAACAACTGTTAGATCTATCAATGGAGGGCTGGTAAAATGATGGCCTAACCGTGTAATGCAGCTGTTAAAAAGAATGAGGCAGATCCATCGTGCTGGTGTGGAAAGATGCCTAATACTGTACGGAAGAAATTCTGGATGAATACAATAAGTTGGGGGTACCTTTAAGGAGTGGACCGGTAGATTTGAGAGTGACAGACCGGGATTTTTAAAAACAACTTTTCCCTAGCACCATTTGTATTGTTTGGATGTCTTGCCAAGAATTTGTTAATTTAATAATAAATTATTTTAACATTTTATTAAAAAATAAACAAATGTTTGAAGTTCAATTGTAGTAGAATACAATTAATATACATTCATTTTCCTGTTTCTTATCTTTTTTGGAAAAAGACTCTAAGTTTACAAAATACTTTTCTAAAAAGAAAAAAACTGGAATAAGCTGCTTTATTGGAAACACTAATTTCTTTTTACTCTACACTGCTGAGACCAGATCTGGATATTCTACTAAAGAGACATGCTAATGAGATAGCAGAATAACCGCGTTGGTGGGGACCAAGACAAGGCCATGTGAACATGCATGAAAGCGCATGTTTAATACGTTGAACACAAAATCAAGGGGAGACATGATGGTTTGTAACCAAGCGCCGATTGCAGCTGTGTGAATATGTGCTCCATGGGACAGTAAAGGACCAACAGTAAAAATTATTTAAAGGCAGGTTTATCTCCATCTGAGAAAGACTGCAAAAGCAATGAGATCTGCATCAGTAGAATCACTGGCCCTGAGCTCTTCTTCAGTGGATTATTTGGATTATTTTGCTAGTGGCAGGAACTAGCTGTATGGCCAATTGTGGGACGATGTAGAAAACACTTTTATCTGAGAAGAGGGTGGACATAAGACTCCTAGAGCCATTTTTTATTCAGAGACCTTCGGCAGCTCACTCCGAGTCCACGTCACAGTGGCCCTTCACTGTTGCCTTCTCCGCACTGACTCCCGCTGAGAACTCGCCCTTTCCTGGGTCACCGGTCTTTTTGCCACTGCTCAACGTATTATATCACTTTCCTCTGTTCTTCATCCTCCCCGAAGCCTGCTGAAAAGCTCCACTTGCATGTTCCTGAAAGTTGAAATTGCTGGAGCAAATCGAGCACTTCGATCCCCTGATTCCTTTGGGATTTTCCTTACTTCTCCACCTGATAGTTCAAGCAAGACTAACAGAGTCGACCAGGAAAGAAGCAAGAAGCTCTTCTAAAATTTAGGCAGTTTATTACTATTCAGCTAGCAAAAGAAAGCACAGTAAAGGTGCCAGTTCTCCTGAGGTGGGATAGAAGAAATAAAATAGGGGGCCGGTGAGATGGCTCAGCGGTTTAAGCCCCTGCCCGGCAAGCGCGAGGGCCCGAGTTCGACTCCCGGATCCCACATACGAAAAAGGGGCCGGTGATATCGCTCAGCGGCACGGGCGCCTGCTGGCGCGCGAGGTCCTGAGGTCGACCCCCCGGTACCCACAAAAAAAAAAAAAAAAAGAAAGAAATAAAATAAATAGAAAGGATAGAAGGAAAATCATAACTAAAAATCGTACTCTGAAGAAGACTGCAACTTCTAGGATCCAGTGGAAGATGCCCAAGGCGATCTGTGGCAGCCTTCACTTGGATAAACTGAGCCTCCTTTCCTCCAGACCCATTACACCGCGAATTCCTCAAGAATGCTGCAAGTCCTTAATTGGCTTAACTGAGAAAGTAAAGAGCAGAAACCTAACCCCAAAATAAAGGAACAGGTTGAGAGACTTCAAAGAAGGTGTAAATTACTCATCTTAAAAAACAAAATGAGGGCCGGTGATATAGCTCAGCAGCATAAGCGCCTGCCTGGCAAGCGCGAGGTCCTGAGTTCAACTCCCGGTACCCGCATATATTAAAAAAAAAAAAATGAGAAAACACAACTTGGACTCAGAACTGTGAAAAGGACCAGCACCTTTCTAGTGGGTGGGCCACCTTTGCCCGGGTGTTCCACAAAAGAGAAGCGTAAATGTTCCAGTTCCAGAAAATAGCCTCTCTCTCTCCCTCTCTCTCTCTCTCTCTCTGTGGCCTGCACTCTGTTTCTTTGATGTGTACGTTTAAATTCTGGCTAATAAACCCTGTGCCTTTCAGTGATTGGTGCTGAGAATTCTTTTTCTGCGACAGGAATCAGTGAACCTGCAAACTTATCGTAGGGGTAGGTTTGGATTCCTTATCTCAGCTTCAGGAACCTCACTGGACCCTGTCTGGTGACCCCCATGTCCCTTATCCATAGGACAACACAGAACATAAAAAGGGCTGGATGACAATCAACATGAGTGGTGGGACACTTTTGCAGCAGAGCAGTTGGGGAGACTACGGTTGTGTGGCCTGAGAAGGGGATCCACGTAATAAAGAGTGTGGCTGTCCTTGTTCCTAGTTACTCGTAGGCGTCCTCTAAATCCTTGGAATTTCCCAAGGGACGGGAGTTTCTTCCTTGTTTATGGTGAGTCCATGGACCACATCTGACTCTGACTCGGCATGGAGGTAGGCCACACCGTGAAGCTCTACTGTGTCATTGGTGGGTGTGCCAAGTGATGTCAGTCCAACCTCTGGGGAGCAGTGGAGAAACTGGGGGCGACCGGAGCTGGATTTCAGTCACATGGCCAGTGAGTCAGTTCCGCCCCCGTGAAGCACTCCCGCTAACGACGCTGGACCTGGAGGTTCAGGCGAACTTCCTTGCTTGGTAATCACGCATCGATGTGCTGAGAATGTGAAATATCATTAGAACATGGACACTTTAAGTCTGGGGCCCTTCAGGTTTTGTCCTATGTATCTCTTCATTTGGCCAACCCTGATTTGTATCCTCCATAATAAAACTGAAATCATAGGTATAGATTTTCCTGAGATCTGCGAGATGAGGGCACAGTGGGAACCCCTGAAGTTTTAGCCAGTGGGTCAGAAGGTGGGTGGGCTGGGCACCCTTGATTTTGTGGCTAATCTCTGACGTGAAGAAGCCTTGTGGAGACTGCGCCCTTAGCCTGTGACTTGTGGAGTCTCAGTTACTTGCTTTGTGACTGAGACAATGCTGAACACTCATACGTTGAAGGGGGAAAGGTTTATTTGGCTCACAGTTTGTAGAGGTTTCCGTCCCCATCTGGCCAGCTGCAAGGCAGAGTGACATGCTGGAAGGGCCTGGGCGCACACCTCATAGAGAAAGCTACTCTCCTTGTGGCATCCAGAAAGCAGAGCAAGGGTCAAGGGAGGCACCAGGAAGGGAGATACAGCCCTGTAGGCCCCGCCCACGGGGACCCGCTTCTGACCAGACCTCATCTCCTAACGGTAGGTCATCTACAGTGCCTCCTGCTCCACTCACCTTCCAGAAGCCCCTCCTCAGCGTGTGAGCCTCCTGGGCCACACCCGGGCAAAAACCACAGCATTTGGCCGACTCTGGGTAGTTAGCAGGACAGTCGCCTTATAAAGGGAACAGCAAAAACTTCTACCTCCTCACACCCCGGGAGATGGTGAGAAACCCTCTGGGGAGCCAGGGAGGTAAGTGATGAATGGCCTCGAAGTGGTCCTCACAAGCCTTCTGTGGCCTTGCGTCCAGGGACAATCACGAGGCCCTCTTCCAAAACTTCTCGGTTCCAGATGGCAGCTGTCAAGGGCCACAGAATCCGAGGCCTTTGGATTGCTTGCTGGTTTCTTCTTCGTACTCCATAGCTGTGCTTTAGGGTGGTGGTGAACTATAGACATCCTGCGTGTGTCTGGACCTCGTCTCTGTCCTTTAGTAACTCCACGTCCTTGATCCCGATCCACCAGTCAGTCCTTTTAGTCCAAGGGTCCAGCCTGTTTCTCCTAGGTGTGTAGCAGAAGATGCACCGCCCCCAGCCAGTACACTTCAGTTTGTTAGTTGCCCAGGTAACAGTTCCTGCTCCGTTTGCTCCTGTCTCTTAGAAAGAGCTGGTCACTGTGGTGCGTGGCTGGTCACTATGGTACACATTGTACAAACCAGTCCTCAGTTGGCAATCCGTCTGCCTCTGTACTTCCTGCTTGCTTATCTCATATGAGCCCTAGACCCGCAGAGATCGGGGCCTGATGTTCTGGGAGTGACCCTGATCAGTGTCCGTTGACGTAAATAAATCTGCCTCCAAGTCCTGGGTGTCGTTTTGGTGTCTCCGCTCACCGTTACAGGTGTTCATTCACACGCCGTACTTTCCTGATGTGCAAGAACATCGCGTGGGCTGGGTGTAGAGCTGAACACCTGTGATCCCAGCGCTCGGGAGGCTGAGGCAGGAAGCTCACCGAGAGTTCGAGGCCAGTCTGGGCTACATAGTGAGACCCTGTCTCAAAAAACAAAACTAGGGGCTGGTGAGATGGCTCAGTGGCGTAAGCGCTTGCCTGGCAAGCGCAAGGGCCCGAGTTCGACTCCCGGAACCTACATACGAAAAAGGGCCGGTGATATCGCTCAGCGGCACGGGTGCCTGCTGGCGTGCGAGGTCCTGAGGTCGACCCCTGGTACCCACAAAAACAAAACAAAACAAAACAAAACTGGGCCGGTGAGATGGCTCAGCATCATAAGCGCCTGCCTGGCAAGCATGAGGTCCTGAGTTCGACTCCTGGTACCCACATAAAGGAAAAAAATGGCCGGTGATATCGCTCAGCAGCACGAGTGCCTGCTGGCAAGTGCGAGGTCCTGAGGCCAACTCCCGGTACCCACAAAACAAAAATACCAAAATACCAAAATTCTATTTGTGTAATTTTCATTGTATTTTTTAATTTTCAACTAGATAAATTAGTCAAGTTTTGCTTATCATCATGACCTGTCAACATTACCATGTAGAGAAATAGATGAAGTTTTGAGAAACTATTTGAAAATTTAATTTGAATATCTTTTATGAATATTCAAAAGTACTTGAAATTCCCCCATTACCTCTAAAATAAGCCACAGTTAACATTTTGGACTCATATATATTTAAAAGAAGTACATTAAAATGGACATCATGTTTTATCTGTAGATAATGAAATTTTCTATTTTTCTTTATAGCTTTATAAATATTCTAAATTCTTTCAAGTGGTCATATGTTACTCAGAAAAAAAGTTAACTTTAATGATAAAAGTTGCTTGGGGCCGGTGAGATAGCTAAGCGGCATAAATGCCTGCCTGGCATGCGTGAGGTCCTGAGTTCGACTCCCGATACCCACATAAAAAAAAATATGATAAAAGTTTCTTTCAATCAGAATCCTTTTGGACTGAACAAAGAAGAAAGTAGAAATAGAAAGAATGTGAGACTCCAGTGACATGAGAGATTGCTTTTAAAAAATTCTGAAATTATATTTTTATTGGTTTTAACAAGATTTACAATCTTCTAAAAATGCGGTAGAGTGGGCACACAAAACAAATTTGTTAAAAGAACCAGAACGAGCAAGTGAACAGTTAAGACATTCAGCAACGTGTCCCTGCAGAAAAATAGTTTTTTATAATCCATAATTCTGAATTTTGTCCTAACAGAGTGAGCTGCATCTGTAATAAAATGAAAACATTTTAAAAATAGGGATTAAAGATGATTAAAGATAAAGATGAAAAAGTATTTTAATGAAACCCCCTTTTTTATGTTAATACTAATCGAAATAAAATACAAACATGAACTGTAAGAAGATCAGTAAATTCTTATATTAAATAAAGATGTTAAGACATGGGGTATGGAGTCAGACAGATTTTGAGTTGAGTCCTCTCTGTTCAATTACGTAGCACTGAGGAAATTATTTAATAACCCCGAGTCTCAGTTGCTTAGATCCTAAGATGTGAATAATAACAGTACTTGGGGCTTGCTATAATAATAAAAGGAAGTATACAACTCCAGTACACTGTGAATACTTAGTACATTTATTTTTTATATATTGAGATAGCTATCTGTTTTCTGATGTGAAAACTGCATTCTTTCTACTTCGTTTAGTATTACCTTGAAATCAGCTGCTGTCTTAGTTATTTTCCGGTCACTGGGACAAAATACCTGACTCCCACAGCTTAGAGGAGGAGAATTTATCCTGGCTCATGTTTCGGAGGATTCAGTTTGAGGTCAGTCAGCTCCAAGGCAGAAATGGCACGGCAGAGTGGACAGGCAGAGGAAAGCTGCTCAACCCTTCAAAGCCAGAAAGCAGGAGAGAAGAGAGGAACTGGTACAGGAGTACACCCTCCAGGTGGCACCTTGTGGGGGCTCCCATAGCTACCTAGTTACTAGCTGCATAGCTACCAGCTACATGGTTACTAGACAATAGAAAAATACCATTGAGGAAGTGTATCTAAACTGCATACCAAAAGTGGACAAAAAACTTGCTGTTCTATTCTTTTGTAATAATAGCTAGGTACCTCTGTAAGTTCCTTACATAAAAGCCAATGTGCCGTAACCATTATTCGCTGTTCTGAGAATAGTTGATTTCTGTTCCAATCAGGATATGGTTTTTGCTTTAAATTCTGTGTGTTGACAGACCCGGGACTGATCTGTGATCTCCCTGCGTGCATTGAACAGATCGGTCAGCTGGTCAGCTTAATTAAAGGCTCACCACACTTCCAGATTGGCTGCCTGGCTTTTTATTATGAGTTTGAACCCATAACACACCTCAGTGACCCACCTCCAACCAGACCCGAATCCCTAACAGCATGTTCAGCCATGAACTTACCGGTGGATTAACCCATTGAGGACAGTGCCCCCATAATCCAATCACCTGACAAAAGCCCCACCTCTCAATACATGAGACTTCGAGGGACATTTTCGATCTAAACCGTAACAGCTGCCTGAAAGGAACTGAAGAGTGCTGAGGGTACGGCCCATTGGTGGAGTGCTTGCTTAGGATGTGTGAGGCCCTGGGTTCAATCCCCAGTAATAGAAAAATGAGGGGAATTATATAAATGTAAAAGAAACATTAGACTACATAAGAATTAGGAAACGTGATTTTAAAATTGTTCCAAAATGTATTATATTTTTAAGAATTCAAAACCTGTAAACTTTTTACACAGAGGTATATCATACTAGCTCTATGATCTTTTTTGTTTTTGAGGCAGGGTCTTGCTATGTAGTTCAGGCTGACCTGGACTCACTATATAGCCCAAGCTGGCCTCAAACTTGTGCAATCCTCCTGCCTCAGCCTCCTGAGTACTGGGATTACAGGCGTGCACCACCACACCTGGCTTTCTATCATCTTATCAAGTGTAAAAGAAATATAAAACGGAGGCCCTGGCAGACTAGTACAGAACCTTTATTCTTCATGCTCAGTGATTTCTGAGTCTTTCTAAGGTATTGCACTGTAGTGTCTTTCATCTATAAATTGGACTGTAGATTATCATTCACCTTGGATTCATCACATAGGTGCCGAGGTAAGGTCCTGACCCAGTAAGAATGACTTTCCTTGCACAAAGGCTTATGTCACCCTTCAAAAGCCATTAGAGATCTCAAAGTTGGCCTCAAATCTTGCCCATGAGTTAATGAACCCTTTAAAGTATATTAGGGTGCCAAACTATAACTTTTAGCTAAGCCTGCACAAAACATTTACCCTTAAGGGTAAAGCCTGTCTTTGTAGTTCTCCTACCCCATCCCATTCCTATGGGAAGGCTTCTTTAGAATCACAAAACATCCCACCATTGGGACCCAGAGAGAAGGTGAGGCTAGAACTTCTGTCTTTGGGCTAGAACTTATCTAGTTTAGAATGAACACTAAGGTTTCAGCTACGTCACCCTTCTCCTCCCCCATGGCATCCTCTGAACTCTAACTGTTAAGAACGTGTGCTGCTGCCTTTCCACTTATTTACCCAAATCACCCCAGCTTTGTTGTCGTTAGCATTTACTTGGAAGGACTCAGTATCATCCATGGCCCTGGTATTATGCCTTCCAGATTACTTTACACAAATTTTAAATGTATGTATCTCATCACTGAGGCATCTCTGTGACCCTGTTCTCATGCTTCTCCAGATTAAGATGTGTGTTTTGATTCATATATTCTCTTCATTTTTTTTTTTTTTTTTGTGGATACCGGGGGTCAACCTCAGGACCTCGCGCGCCAGCAGGCGCCTGTGCCACTGAGCGATATCACCGGCCCTTTTTTCGTATGTGGATTCCGGGAGTCGAACTCAGGACCTTGCGCTTGCCAGGCAGGCGCTTATGCCGCTGAGCCATCTCACCGGCCCTATTCTCTTCATTTTAAGCCAGTACCCTACCCATATTTTTTTAAAAGTGTTGTCAATCCAGTGATTACCCAATCTTTAAAGTTTCTTATTTAACATTAAGAAATGTCTTTGAATATGAGGATTTTGGGGAAATCTTACATCCGTGAAGTTCATTGACTACTCTTCTTTCTTCTTTCCCTGAAGAAGTTGGAATGTTTCTCCATGGGCCTCCCTTGCAAGCTGTGGTGTCTTCCCGGAGGAGACTGTTTTTACATTTTTCGGTGGTCCTGCTGTAGCAGAAAATGCCCCCCGCAGCCAGTACACTTTAATTTTTGTTAGTTGCCCAGATAACAGTTCCGGTTACACTTCCGGTTACTGTTGTCTCCTAGAAACAGCTGGTCGCTGTGATGCATAGCTGGTCACTATGATAGAGATTGTGAAAACCAATCAAAGACAGCCAAGTACTGTGTTTCTGTACTTCCTGCTTACAGACCCTATAAAAATGCTAGCCCACCACTGTTCAGGGCCTGATATTTGGGAATGATCCCGATCAGTGCCCAGCACCGTAAAGCAAATCTGCCTCCAAATCCTGGGTGACACGTTCGCGTTTCTGTTTGCCGTAGCGCTACCTCCCGCCTCTACCCTGTCCTACCCCATCCTACCCTTTAACTGCAGATGCAGCAGGTTGGTCGGCATACTGCCCACAGCTACTCTGCAGTTCTGCTTTCAGGTGGAATTCAGACAGGCGATCCATCAGCTCCCGGAAAGCTCGCCACAGTAGAGTACACAACTTTGAAAGCCAGCAATCGCACAGTTTAAAACTTGGTACGGTTTTAGAAGCCGAGGTAGATCAAGTTCTGTTGATTCATTTCTTTCTACTGTGTTGACTGGGTCCTGGATACGTCACACTATTCAAAGGAAACATAGCATCTTATATCTATATAATAATATAATATCAATTTATGGGAATCAAAAGGTAATTTTTCTGAAAACCTAAAACTGCTGTAAAAATAGCCTATTATTTTTAAAATCATATAATTTGAGAGTCTAGATTATGTATCTTTAGTAAAGATGGAGAAAAAAATAATATCAATTCATTTACTCTGTTATGACTTTTATAGTCCTTTTAACCTCAGTTAAGCAGTTTCCCTCATTCTCTACCTCACTTTTTCTGAGTTATCCAAATATTCTTTTCTTGGTTTAGAGTTCACTGCACAGTGCTCTCGCGTTCCTTTTTGACCATTTTGTATGACTAAATTAGCAGTTGATTTTAAAGAAAACATTCTATGACTAAATTATCAGTTGATTCTAAAAGAAAACCAGAAAATTTAATAATTATCCTATAATAGCTTTTATTTATTGAGGATCCACTATATGACATGCATTATGCTGAACATTTCATCTGTATTTTTTCAGTATATTAATAAACACCAATCCTACTGGGGTAAGTATCCTATATTCATCTCATATTTATAGGGGAAGAAATGGAGTATCAGCAGGAATTTGTCATTTTTCTAAAATCCAGCTGGACTTGAACCTAAATCTACCTAATTTTACATTTTTAACCTTAGCCCCTGTGCTCTTTCGCTATTTAACTGGAGCTAAATCAAGCATTTCTAGAAGCATGTGGAGCTGGATTATGGTGCAGACTATCTGTACTCTGGGCTGGCTCTGCCACATCAGTTGTTTGATCAATAGCAGGTGACTTAACTTGTGGAAACCTGTTAGCTGTTCAATAAAATGGTAGATTATAAGACCTTTAATGTCTTCTAGTTCAGTGGTTCTGTTTCTGTTAATATTTACCTACCCCTGTGTGGTCATGAATAGGCATGATAATAAAGTTTTAAAAAGTTAAAATAAATTTAAAATAAAATTTAAATATAAAGAGAACAGTTTGATATTATGATAATTCCTCCCCAAAGGAAAATACATGGTTGTTGTATTTTTTCATCTTACATCCGATACCAACAAGAATCCAGAGATGCTCACTAAGCAGTCAACACTTATGTTTCGATATGGTGGTGGCTATGTCAGTAAATGAGTTTTATTCACTGCCACAGTGGTAGATATATGTACTGATTTCCTGGCTCGACACTGCAAAAGAGTTGACTACAGAAGAGCGTTTGTTCTCTTTATTCAGTTTATCTTCAGAGAGATTTAGAGGAGAAAATTTACATTATGTCAGGGCCTGAATTTGGATGTTAGATTTCATTTTTTCTTAGATAATTGGATCCCAGGCAGCTCTTACCTGTAGGTAATGGTTCAGCCTTTCGCTCGGCCCCATTTAGAATGGAACCCCTTTATGCTAGTTATTTTGCCAACCCAGCCCCTGCCACCTCCACTATCCCTCCACCCTTGTCTGCCCTGCTGTGCATCTTGAAAGGCTGGAAATTGCTGACTACACCTGCATGGCTCTGAGGTGGAACGCGGGAGACCCGAGGGTGGGAAGCAGCTGTTTCTTCCTGGCTTCCGGCCTGTACCATGTCTCTCGCAGTAGCTGCCTTACATTTCAGTTATCCTTTCTGCCGGGTGGTCTTTCCTCCCCAGCTCCAGCTCTTACTCGATTTTATTTTTTTCTTTGATTTTTGGCCATAGGGTGGGGGTAGGGTGGTCCTCCTTTTGTACCTGGTCTCTCAACATATTTTGTCATTTTTCTTAACTTTGCCTATATATCTCTATATCTGAGTAGTCACCTCATTAAAGTCTCTTCATTCAAACTATCAAGGATAAATTTTGATACATTTTCTTGACACCAAATGATTTACCATCTCCTACCTAACAACTATTGAATTGGGACTTAAATACCTTATTTTAAAATGATTTTGACTTCAATCAGTGGACACATTTAATATATTAATATGCTCATTATCATAAAAAAGCTACAAGGGCCGGTGAGATAGTTCAGCGGCATAAGCGCCTGCCTGGCAAGCATGAGGTCCTGAGTTTGACTCCTGGTACCGACATAAAGGAAGAAAAGGGCTGGTGATATTGCTCAGTGGCACAAGCGCCTGCTGGCAAGCACGAGGTCCTGAGTTCGACTCCCAGGACCCACATTAAAAAAAAAAGCTACAAGAGCTAGGAGAGTCATTTGTGTCAAGTTCTTGCCCTTGAGAAGTTTATAATCTTATTAGAAGTTTTGTGATCAAGACATTAAAGCAGTTAACATGTACACAGGACTTTAAATCTTTAATTAGGGAGCTCATAGGACTAACCAGGTGAAATAAGATAAAATTGTTAAAGGAAATGTTCATTCTTCATGTTTGCCACATTTCTCTTTTTGAGTTCCCTGAATGGGAAACTTTTTAAAACTTTATTTGACGTAAAATGGGTTATTCAGAACTGGGAAGTGTTGGTGAAATTTCAACCAGGAATGGAGTAGTTATGTTTATATTCTGAGTCAGCGAAATGCGTCCAAAGGTGCCTGCTACATAAACATCAGGAGGGGTAAGAGGTCATTCTTGTGAGTGAAAGGGGAATTTGATCATCAAACAATGGGTAGGGTGTTTGCTATTGGTCAGTCTGGAACTGTCCATTTGCTTACACAATTTGAGTAAGAATCTGATCAACTTCTGCTACCTTAGCTTCAGCGGAACTTTCCGCTAGGCCCTGAGTTACGCAGCAAAACCCAACTTTGCTCATCAATCTACCCCACTTGGCCTAGAGAGAGGCCCTAGGAGTGGGACAGTGGGCATGGGAGATGCTGTGCTCCAGGGCCTGGTATGATCCAGGAAATAGGTTTTAGGAGCTTGGTTCTCAAGAATACAGATTTAATAATTTGACCACAATTTGGAAAGGTGAAGATACCAGAACATGCAGAAAGGTACTGAGTTCTCTTTCTGTATGTTTATACCAGCAGGGCTGCCTATCATAGCAAGAAAGGCTGTACACAGGACCTGGGGTTAGAATGCAGACAGTCAAGAGAGGAAGACTTGAAAAGAAGAGCAACAAAATAAAGGAAGGCAAAGAGGTGGAGACGAGTTAGGTATTGTACCCTGGATAAGGAAGAAACTACTTGAATTGCTAGTCAGGTACACTGAGCAATATACAATAACGGGCTGATAGGAGGGCAAATCACCTCCGGTAACTGTCGACAGAGGAGAGCAGCACATCAGAATTTCAAAACTTGCTTTTTTTTTTTTTTATATGTGGGTACCGGGAGTCGAACTCAGGACCTCGCTCTTGCCAGGCAGGTGCTTATGCTGCTGAGCTATCTCACCGGCCCTCAAAACTTGCTTTTAAGTGTCATGTTGCCACCCTGCAGAATCACAGTTGGTTAGAAATTGCTGTCATATTTAACAAACAGTCCTTGAACCAGATAGGATCTCACATTTCGGATCTGGGAACTGATTCGAGGTCCTGTGTGTGTCAGGAGAGAGGAAGTCCACAAGTGCATACGCAGCTCAGATAGAGATTTTGGAAGGAAATACTGAAGGTTTGAATTGTTAAAGCCAGTGTGGGCTTCGACTGGTAGATCAGTAAATGAGGAAACATAAGTTTGTAGCTCTGGCAGCAATCATGTCATTCTCAATTGCTTCCTTTCCCAAAGCTGGAGGTGACACAAACAATGACTTCCTCTCCCTGCACAGGAGCCTGCTCCTCCCAGCAGTGTGGAAACGACGGAAGTTTCTGCCAACTGTCATAGGCACCGGGGAAAGGGAGGGCCGTGGGGACACAGAAATAGTAAAAGGTAAGGATAGGGCTTGTCAAGGCCTTAGCAGGCCCTGTCCTGTTCATGGTACATCCTGAGGACTTTCTTTTCCACCTTTACCCTCTGTTCTTCTAGTTCCGGATGAGGAAAGGCGGCAGTGAAACTCACCAACCATTAACACAGCTGCATAAATGTCTTTTAAATGCTTGGTTCGGGAGTGGCAATTACTGAAGCACTTAGCTAATAAATACCTGGTGAGTTTAATCTCTAGATATCAAGGAATTAAATAAAAATGCCTGAAAACCGGATAGCAAATTAGCAGCATCAGTTATTGAAGTGACATGTAAGTGTTTCTTCACATTAAGGCACCTGCATAGCACTCCTCTCAAGACAGAGGCCTGAGAATAAAGGACTTACACTCCAGATAACTATTTCAGGCAGTAGCGTTTCCAAGTCAGCACCATTCTCCCCTGTAAACCTGTGCTGCACACATCACACTGATGTGAGAGTCAGAAGAGATAATTACGTGATGGCGCTTCGCAGACCGAAGAGCTATATAACGGTCAAGGAATCATTATTACCGTCATTTAGTGAATTGTAAAAGAATGTGTTAGAAGGTCATTTGTAGGACAATATTCTTAAATTCTAGAAAAATGTACTTATTTCAAAGAATGAAAAGCACTGAATAAGATTTTTGAGGTATTTATTGTGAGTTTGGTATGCTACTAACAATGGTCTGAAGTGCTAACAAGACTGAAATACATAAAACCGTATCATTCCATTATTTTAAAAACTGCTTTAAAGTACTGGGCTCCAAATGTATACAGCTGTATTTCAAAAAGACTTTCACAGCAACATTGGTATGGCAAAATAAAACAAAATAAACGTGGAAACAATGTGCATGTCCATTACTATGGATCTGTTTAATTAAATGATGATACATATGTATCATGAAATGCTACATGGCCAATGAAAAGAACGAAGTATTCTTTATAAATACTAACATGGAAAGATAGCCAAGAGATATTAAAGTATAAACACAATGTGCGCAACAGCATGTTATGTATGATTAGTATGTTTATAAGGGCCATCTAATGGTCAATAAATTATTCAATAAAAAGTCTCTTTATATAGTAATATGTGCTAGTAATCAGGAAAATATTTTTTAAAAATTTATATTAGTACATGTTTGCAGTTCATAATGATTACATTCATTGTGAGGAATTGGGATGTGTACATAACACAACTCAATTCTTTTTCCCCTTCCCCTCCACCCCTGATTTTTTTTCCAGCATCAGACTTATTTATTTTTAAGTCTTTATCAAGTTAACTACTATAAACACAGATTAACAGCCAGACTAGCAGGCCAAAAACATATAAAACACATATAACAATTATACTAAACCAAAGTACACTCTTAGATACATTGACCATGCTGGATTATAATAACTTTTTCTTATTTTATTTTATTTTTTTGTCTTTTTGAGACAGTGTTTTGCTATGTGTTCAGGCTGGCCTTGAAATCACTTTGTAGCTCAGGCTTCCTTGAACTCACAGCGATCCTCCTGCCTCAGCCTCCCAAGTGCTAGGATTACAGGTATGCACCACCACACCCGACCTTCTCTCTTGTTTTTTCCTATTGTCTGTCTTTTATTTTGCATTTAGGAAAATATTTTAAAAGAATATCTGCTTTTCCTGTCTTAATGATGGCTGTCCATAACACAGGAGTTTAACTTTCTACAATATTTCTGTAATGTTTGAATTTTTGTCCTGTGGGGAGCAGCTGAAGCTGGAGATGGATTACACGTGCTGGACTAAAGCAAGGCCAGTCCTGAGAACACAGAGCGCCTGAGGTGAGCCACATGAAAAAGCTGTTCCAGCTCCAAGAACACAGAGCACCAGAGGCAATCCAAATAAACAGGTTGCTAGGCAGAGGGGTGTCACATGACATCGACCTGCTGAGTGTATAAATAAATGCATTGCAGTGGTTGAGCAGTTCCTTTTCTCTCATCTGGAGAGAGGGCTCCACCTGACCTCAGCTTTCTGTTTTCTGACTCTTGTCTTTATTTCTTCATCCTCCACTGTCCTTCACCCTGAGAATTTCGAGTGCTATGCTGGATGCAGCATTTTCCAGTGCTGGGGATTGAACTCGGGCCTTCTTACTGAGCTACATCCCCAGCCCCTTTTTTATTTTTCATTTTAAGACAATTAGTGTCTCCCTAAGACACTAAATTGCCCAGGCTGGACTGAACTTGGGATCCTTCTGCCTCAGAGTCCCAGAGTGCTGAGATTACAGACATGTGCCAACATGCCTGGCTTGTTTAGTTTTGTATAATGAGCTTTCATGAACGTGGGGAGTCACGCTTTTTATGCATGACAATTTTAGAGAGAAATACTGAAGGTTTGAATTGTTAAAGCCAAATAAAGTTTAGCTCAGCTTGCTCAGGTTGATTCGAAATCGTAGGGCTTGAATAAATGTCTCAAAATATTGATCCCATTGCTCTGAAGCACCAGGCAATAAGTTCAAAATAAGGTTCAGAGTCTCCATGGGCTGCAACAACTCTTCTAACATCACTGAAACAATGATGAGCTTCATCTTCTTGTAAGATTTTCAGCTTTTGTGACCAGTAAATCAAAGTCCACAAGTTTGTTGAATGCGCTCCAAACTCCAGAGAGAAATCAGCTAAAATGGCTGAAACATGGGCTGAAAAAGGCCAACTTGCCCTTGCATGAAGGGAAGCTCTGATAATGACCAAAGCTAGCTTCACTGTTTGCTATTAGGAGCAAAGCAAAAAGAATGTGTTCTATTTGCAAAGGGAGGTGTTAAAAGATTCAGTCATTTCAGAGAGGAATGATACATTTCCTTTGCTTATTTTCCTTCATGCCTGCATTCCCGTACCTGCTGAAATGCCTGATTTATGGAGAAAGACAGAACTATGATGTTATTAAAATGAGCTGGGCATGGCTGTGCCTGTAACTCCAGCACTTGGGAGGCTGAGGCAGGAGGACTGCAAATTCAAGGCCAGCCTGGTCTATGTAGCAAATTCAAGGGCAGCCTGAAGTACACAGTGAGATCCTGTCGCAAAAATAAAAAAACAAAACAAACAAAAAGTTGTAATGCTACTATCTAGCCACATGCAAAACAAATCTTCAGGCTGGACTTGAACTCATTATGTAGCCCAGGCTGTCCTCGAACTTGCAGCAATCCTCCTGCCTCAGCCACCCAAGTGCTATGATTACAGGTATGTACCACCATCCCCAGCTCAAAACAAATCTTAGGTGGAAACATAATGTAATTTTATTTTGTGAGGTTGATGAGGTTGTAGGTGACTTTTAAAATTTCCCATTATTTTTGTCTTAAAATAGAGCAGTTATTTTTTGAGACAAGATGAACCAAGGGCAGTGGCATGTGTGTGTATTCCCAGCTACTGAGGAAGCTGAAGCAGGCAGATCACTTGAGCCTAAATTTGAGGCCAGCCTGGGCAACACAGCAAGACAAGCAAACAAACAAAAACTCCAAGATGATTCCACCTAAATTACAGCTGCTTTTTACGTCTCAAAAGATACATGTGAAAGAAAAACCTCTTAATATTGTATTTGCAGAAATAATTTGGTTCTAGATTAACTCAAATCTTCACAACTTTTGTAAATGTAGCTAAAGAAAGGAATTTGTTCTTTTGGCCTCTTGTTTTTTTTTTTTTTTTTTTTTTGTGGGTACCGGGGGGTCGACCTCAGGACCTCGTGCGCCAACAGGCACCCGTGCCGCTGAGCAATATCACCGGCCCCTTTTCCGTATGTGGGATCCAGGAGTTGAACTCGGGCCCTCGCGCTTGTAAGGCAGGCGCTTACGCCGCTGAGCCATCTCACTGGCCCTCTTTTGGCCTCTTGTGACTTTCCAATTGCTACAAGTTGCTCACCAGATGCTACCACATCCCATTGTGGGCAACCATTCACAAGAGAAGAGGCTGGGGGATTCCCATAACTCTACTGCACAGCACAGCATTATCTTAAGGGAATACAGAATGAATATGGGTGGATTCAGTAATATCCCTTCTGGAAAAATAAAGATCAGGATGAAAAAGGAAACTCATATGCTCTATTAAATATTTACCACAAGTTCATAAAAGCACCCTAGGGAACCTGAGGTCCAGGGTCTATAATGCTTGCAATAAAAAATATTGTAATTGAACACCAATGTATTTATAACTTAAACACATGAAACCATCTTAGAACAGTAAAATAAATTCCAAATCTTGATTCAAAATTGATGTTAGTGAAAAGAGCTCTTATGATAAACTCAGGAAAGAAGTTAGAAGTAGCATCATTTTAAGTTTCGTTGTATTTCATCCTAAATAAATGTGCAATAGCAGAAATTACATAAATTTTGGGTTTTAAAAACTTGATTGAGGGCCGGTGAGATGGCTCAGTGGTGTAAGCGCCTGCCTGGCAAGCGTGAGGTGCTGAGTTCGACTCTTGGAACCCACATACGAAAAAAGGGCCGGTGATATCGCTCAGCGGCATGGGCGCCTGCTGGTGCGTGAGGTCCTGAGGTCGACCCCCGGTACCCACAAAAAAAAAAAAAAAAACTTGATTGATAATATTGACTCATTGCTGAGTTACAGCATATTAGAACTGTGTCGGTTTTCAACTAATTTTAATGAAAGATTATGCAATATAATTGTTATTGTAAAAAGAACAGTGTTTAAATGGTGTGATTTAACCATTACATAAGTGCATTTGATTCTCTATATGTGTTTTAGTTTATATCTAGATGTTCCCCCAAAGCCTCAGGTGCTCCTGGGGCTCTTGAAAGGTGATTGGATTATGAGGGTTCATATCTGACTTGCTGTGAGGAGGTGGGACCTGGTAGAAAGAGGTGGTCATTGTGGGTGTGGCTTAGAAGGGTGTTATCACCTCCTGCCTCCTCCCTCCACTCTCTCTGCTTCCTGTCAGCCATGCCTCTGTGCCCTGCCACCCTGTCTTGGAGCCAGCTATCTATGGACTGAACCCTCTGCAAACTGTAACCCAAAATAAAACTTTCCTTCTTTAACTTGTGGGAATCAGGTATTGTGTCTCAGTGATGACAAAGTGACTAAGACAGTGTGTAACTGAGCTGAGGTACTGTGCTCATTTCTTCAGCTGAAACCCAGAGTGTGTGAATTCGCTCATTTAATACTATGAATGACTTCCTTTTCATAGAAGTCACAATGAGAAGTGACAGGATATAGAAAGCAAAAAGCAAGCGTACATTTTATAATACACAGTAAGTCAAATAGTGAAGAAAAGAAAATCAAACTACAGTTTCCTATAACTCTTTAAAACTTAGGTCCCAAAAGATTTTAGAATAAATGCTAAATAAATATAAGTAGTGTCACAGTTATTACTGTTAGGAGAATGGCTCACAAGTATTTCATGCTGTTAAAGCTACTGTTCTTTGGAATGAATACAGCTAAGTCCTTCCATATTTTTGCAACCCCAGAAACTCAAATAGGAAAAGTAACAATCGGTGATCCTGTACCTCCAGAACTTTCTCTAATGTTAAATCTGCCTGATCAGCTATAATAAAGACACTTCAAATAACATATATCCATTTAAGTGTAAGCATTTTTCTCAAACACAGTTCAAGGAGCACTTGTTTGTTGATTTTATTGCAGAAATGCATACTTGAATAAAATATCGATCCTGTCCTCAGGCATTCCTGTCACATATATAAATAAGGTACATAAAGAGTTACAACGCAGTGATGAGTACAATTACAGGTACTCAGAGAAGCTACGGTATTAGCAGAAGTAATAGACTCCAGAACTGGCCAGGAGGACTTCCTGTCAGAGGCGCTGTGCACCTGCTGGGTGTTTAGGGATGACTGGCACTTGGCATGCAGGCGGAGAGTAGAAGCACTTCTCGCTTCCTCATTTTTTATCCATGAATACAATGTATTATAATTGTATAAATCATTTTCTCAAAGAAATAATAACTTAAAAGTCCTGAAAGGAGCCCACATTATCTCATGTCTTAGTCAGTTTTCTACCACTGTGACAAAATACCTGAGATAAACGACATATAAGAAAGAAAGACTTAGTTTGGCTCACACTGCCTGCCCGTGGTCTCGTGGTCCCAGGCCTTGGGGTCTGTGGCAGCAACGTACCTGCGGCGAGAACGTGTGGCAAAGGAAGTCTGTTCACCTCGTGGTGCCTGGGGACTGAAAGAGACAGAGAGACAGAGACCAGTGTCCCCATGTCCCTTCAAGGGCACAGCCCCGATGGCTTAACTTCCTTGCTTGAGACCTCACCTTCTGGAGGCTGTGCCACCTCCCGGTAGCGTCACAGGTTGAGGACCAAGCTTTCAACACACGGACCTGTGGGTACACTCCAGATCCAAACCACAGGCCTTGCTATAAAAATCAGCTATTGCAAATAATTTTGATTAATCAAATAGACTTAATTCTACATATTTGCAGCCCTTAAAAAACTGGTCCAGACCGAAAAGATACCTCTTCTTTTCCAGCAGTGGAGCGGTGAAGTAAGGGCACGGGCTCTGGCCCCGGAGTACGAGCTTGATTTCAGGCTCTGCTGCTCACTTGCTGTGTAATCCTGGGCGTGGGACTTACCCTCCTTGTCCTTCGGTCTCCTTGTTTGTAAAATAGAAATGGTAACACCGGCAGTACCTGCTCTGGAGCAGTGACGGCAAATCTTTCAGAGTCGAGTGCCCAAATGCAACACTTATGTATCGCGAAGTGCCAACACTGCAATTAAACCTGAACACCGAGGTTTTAGCTTAGAAAAACAACTCATACGTCAATGTCTTTTGTCTTACAAGAAAAACGCAATAGCATATGCGCCATAGGTTTGCCACCACGGCAGGGTTGTTGATAAGAATAAATGAGCTAACAAAATTAAAACACTCAAAATAGTGGTGCCTAGTAAGTGCTCTACAAAGGTGAGAAATTATTATTGTCTGTTTCCTTTAAGTAATCTAAATACAGAGAATGTGATGGCCAACTAATTCAACTGCAGCTGATGACTGGTTTTCCTACGTAGCTGACTTTTCCTTCAGAAACATCCTAAGGAAAAGCCCCAAGGCCATCCCCTGGGTCTCTGGCCAGTGATTCCAAATCTGCCGAGTTCAATCTATTCTGTAGGAAACAGGGAGGCTGGGGGAGGGGACCCCCCGTCTCAGCCTGTTCTGTGTTGCTATAACAAAACACCCAAGGCTGAGTGCTTTATGAAGAAAAACAGATCATTTAGCTCATAGTATTGGAGGCTGAAAGTCCAAGATTGGGCAGCCCTATCTGGTCAGGCTGTGGGCCCCTGGCTGTATTGTGACGTGGCCGGTGACATCGCACGTCAGGAGTGTATGTACCGGGTCAAGGAGGGGCCAGGCTCATCCTTTAGTAACAATCCACTCCCATGGGAACGGCTCCAATCCCGCGAGGTTTGGCCTACTCCTGAGAGACAGCGTTAGTCCCTTCATGGGGGTGGAGCCCCCATGACCTAGTTATTTTCTGCTAGGCTCCAGCACTTAAAGTGCCCCCACACTGGGGTCCATGCGCCCAGGTTCTGGGGACGAGACCACGCTGGGCACCAAGCTGCTAACACATGAACCTTCCACACGGCATTGCCTCCTCTCTGCTGTCTGGTTCAAAGGAGGAAGGATGTGTCATAAAGTCACCTGGACTCGAAGGTGAGTTTTCCCACATGGGACGTAAACTTTCATGTCATGTTTTGCAAAGAGATAGAAGATGAAAACACCATTCTAAAGCCAGCAATGCCCGTGCTTATCAAAGTGCAATGTACTGCCATAAAAAAAAGCAACACCCAGTTGTAGAATTCTGAAGAATTCATTTGTGTGGTAACAAAAGCAAACGTCTGGCAGGGTTCCCCGGAGGAGCCCTGGCCCACGGGAGGGTTTCCCAGCTCCCTAGGCCCTGGTCTTCAGGGTTAGTAACACAAGGGTTTGGAGCACAGTCAGAGTGCTTTAGAGGCGCACTGGTCTGCGTGCACAAAATGTAATTTGTGCCCCCAGTGATTCTGCAAACACGATGGGCCAGCTCTGAGGTGCTCTCACCAGCTGCGGGTACAGCACACTGGCAGTTCTCCCGCTCTTACTCCCTCTTCAGAATGGGAATCACAGCTAACATTAATTTAGAACTTAATACGTGATACCCACTGCGCTAAGAGCTTTTCGCATATCGCCTCATTTAATCTTCAGCCGCACGTGGTAAGCACTGTTAACACGCACATTTTACAGAGGAGGAAATTGAGGCAAGAGCATCTGTCGAGGTCATTTCATTTACACAGGAGGACCTAGGACTCATACCAAGGTCTGTCTCACTTCAAAGCCCAGACCTTTGACACTGTACGAAGATCTCCATTCCCTGAAGAAAAACAGTTTCTCTGTCATGAGGAAAAGGACAAGAAGTGAACCGTTTGAAAGTGAAAAAAATTGATCTTAGGGAAGCTCTTTAAACAGTGTCAGTTTTAGGTGCTTGTGCACCTCCATTTGTATATCTTTCTCCCACACTGGTGGTGGTGAACCTGTGGTACGCGTCCTCAGCGGGCTGTTCGTGACACTGAAAGCTTTAACAGTTCACTGCCACTGTCCTGCGCTGTTGTGGTTCTCTTTTTTCTTTGTGGGTACCGGGGGCGACCTCAGGACCTCGCGCGCCAGCAGGCGCCCGTGCCACTGAGCGATATCACCGGCCCTTTTCTCATATGTGGGATCCGGGAGTCGAACTCGGGCCCTCGCGCTTGCCGGGCAGGCGCTTACGCCGCTGAGCCATCTCACCGGCCCCCATTCTGGTTCTTTTGTGATTTGAAGTACACATTTAATAGTGCTATCGATCTTATTACAACATTTCTATTTGCAAAGTAAAATTCAAGAATCACGATAGCGTTTCCCTGGCCCTGACTTCCCACACTATCAGGCCAGCTCCATTTCCTCTCCCATGCTATGTTCCTGTAGCTGGTGACAGACAGCGGAAGGCATTCTGCTGCTCCAGACGAGCCCGGACACGTGTCCCTTCCCTGATCCTTCTCGGCTCAGCCACGGCCTTCTCGGTCACTCACCAAATCTCTTGGGAACTGGTGTTCTGAAAGATCTGCGCCCAATGCACCAGGCTCCTAGTCCTTAAACTGTAGACGTGGAGAGATTGGCTATCTGAATTCTGGCCTCTAAAAGCTTTCCTCAACTTAAGTGGCAACCAACATGGCTTTGAATTCATATTTACACATAGCTTCCTTAGGGCTAGATTTCTCAGACAAAACAATCGCAGTGTGTTTCAGTTAATGGTTCAGCTTTGGAGTTTAAGGCTCATCCGATTAAGCGCTTCTATTCCAGACATGAGGAAACGAAATTCTAAGTGGTGAGGTTATAGCCCAGAGCACACAACTTACTAACGCTTACATGGAACTAGAAACCAGATCCCATCCACCTGCCTTCTAGTGAAAGACCAAAGGCTGAGGGACAGACGGGTGACGGAAGGAGACTTGGCGAGGAACGGAGAGCCTGATACTTCCACAGGTTAAAC
Source organism: Erethizon dorsatum (assembly GCA_028451465.1). NCBI lineage: Eukaryota > Metazoa > Chordata > Mammalia > Rodentia > Erethizontidae > Erethizon > Erethizon dorsatum. The sequence continues at coordinate 116,450,519 of CM051833.1, forward strand.
GGTTAGCCTTTCTCCACCGGTCTCTTCAACTGTAAACTGTTGGATTTGGTCTGGAATTGTCCAGTAAGTACACATGCGGCTATTAAACACTTGAAGGGATACTAGTCTAAATTTTACGTCCTGTATGTATAAAGTATGCATAGGATTTCAAAGAATTAGTGTCATAAAAAGAATATAAAATATCTCATTATGTACTTTCCATGAGTTACATTTTTAAATAACATTTCAGACATACTGGATTAACTAAAACATACTACCAAAATTGCTTTTATCTATTTCTTTTATTTTTTAAATGTGGTTATTAGCAAATTTTAAGTTACCCGTATAGCTTGCATTTCTAGTCTTACTGGAAAACTGTTTACTGGATCCTTCAGATTTCTTTTAGGTCAGGGGTCATCAAACTTTTCTGGCAAAGGCACAGGTCATAAATATTTTGGCCTTCGCTGGCCAGATGATCTCTGTTACAGCTGCTCAGCTCTGCCCCTGAAACAACCGCAGACAGTCCACGAGCAAGTCAGTGTGGCTATAGGTTCCTTAAGACTTGGGTTACCAAAACGAGAGATGGGCCAGATTTGGGCCACCAGCTAGCTGTCCGTTGTCATCTACATTCTCTCTCTTCCACTCAACATTTTCTGAGCAGCTGTTATCTATTTTAATATTTGACATTATCTACCATTTATTTTAATATTTAAAATAAAGTCAGCCTCTGCCTTGAGTCTAGAGGAGGAGCCAGGAACACAACCGTGATCAGGGACTTGAGAAAGCTTCTTAGGGCAGACGCTGAGGGCGGGCCCTGGGGAGGAACCCAGGGATTTTCCAGGTTGGAAAAGGGTTTTATCTGGGGACCTCCGAGAGCCCGCGAAAGGGGATGTGTGCATAGGTGGGGGAGAGCAGCGCTGTGGCGGTGACCGTGGGCAGCGAGGGGAGCGGGGCGGAGGCGGACGAGGAGAGGCCACCGAGGCTGCACGGCGGCAGGCGCGGGAGCTGCGGCAGCACCGGCACGCGGGAAGCGGGGGGCGTCCGAGGGCGAGGCCTGCTCCCCGGGCGGCCGCGCTCAGCGCCAGCGGCGGAGGGCGGCGTGCGGGGCAGAAGTGTCGAGGGGGCAACCTCCGGGGAGCTCGGTCTGTTCTGCATCGAGGCTGAAAACCCAGTCCGGCGCCGGCCCGGTAGGGCCAACGGCCTTAGCAGGCCTGCAGCAGCCCGAGCGGAAGCGGACGGGAGGGGAGCGGAAGTAGAGGGAGGAAGGCGTGAGGGGAGCGGGCGCGGGCCGGGCCGCTCGCAGGCAGCGACTCCTGGCCCGTTGCCCTGGGAGACGCCGGGGCGGGGCCGCGGGGCCCCGCGTGCGTGCTCGAGCCGCGCGCTGAGCCTCTCGGGTAACTGGGACTTAAATCACAGTGGGGCCGGCGAGCCGGCTCAGCGGCCTAAACGCCTGCCCGGCAAGCGCGAGGGCCGAGTTCACTCCCGGAGCCCACGTGAAAAACAAAATTACGCTGTGGGTTATAACGGTCTTTAAAATTTTAAATATGTGAGGCGTATATAAGCAAGAGGAAGACAGAAGAGGAGAAAAGGAAGACGAGAAGGAAGACAGTGAAACGCGCTGGGCGGCCCGCCCCGCGCCCCGCCTCCGGAGGCCCCGACGCCGGCTCGACGCCGCGCACCGCGGGCTGACGGAGCCCGGCGAGGCCCGGCCGGGCGGTGAGGAGAGGCGGGCGAGAGGCAGGCAGCGCGGCAGGAAGAGCCCGCTGCTCTCCTCCCCGGGCAGCAGTTCCGCGGGTGCTTCCGGCCGGCGCTTCTCTTGTCTGCGGGCGCAGCACGCGCGGCTTTCCCGCGCAGCGTGACCTGACCGCAGTCGCGTTCGCGGGGCCTCGTGCCCACCCCGGGTGTCCTGAGCGCGCCCTGGGGAGCTGAACTGGAAACGCGGCTGCCGGGCCGCGGCTGCCCGGGAGCTCGGAAGGTAGAAGGTCGGTAAAGCAGATGAGCTGCGCAGTGCGGACAGGCAGCAGTCTTCCCCGGGGTGAGATCCTGTCCCTGTCTTTTTTTTTGGTGGAAGATTGAGCCACAAACACATAGTTAACTGGACTTGGGGATGGAGCTCAGCGACAGCATTTGCCTGTCACACACACAGCCCTGGGTTGATCTCCACCACCAAGAAAACAGCAAAACAGAACACCAATGATACATGAGATTAAAAATACTTGAAAATAGTACTCACCCTTCATAGTAGAAGAGTTATACATCTATATTTCTCCATTTTTATAGTTTAGAAAGTAAGAATCCATTTCCAAAGACTAAGTCTACCTGACTACATTATTTATTTATTTATTAGCACTGGGGATTGAATTCAGAACTTTTGCACTGAGCTATATCCTCAGCCCTTTTACAATATATATATATATATTTTTTTTAAATTTCGAGGCAGGGTCTTTTAGTGACCAGGCTGGGTTTGAAGTTGGGATCCTCCTGCCTCAGTCGCTTACGTATTGATTTTGGGTTTAAAATCAAAGGTAAGAAACTTCATTTTTCTTATTGTCCTCTCTCTGAAGAAAATTGATATTTTGCAGTTTTGTGAACTGGGTTTTTCTTGTTTCAGTTTTATAATCTATTTAAGAAGTAGCACGTACTGACAGTCTCTGACTTATGATGGTCTAGCTTTTCATTTTCAATTTTACGATGGTACAAAAGCAATACACATTCAGTAGAACCCATAGTTTGAATTTTGAATTTTGATCTTTTCCTGACCTATTAGCCAGCTTTCCCATTGCTTGGACAAAATTCCTGACACCCACAGTTTACAGGAGAAGATGGTTAATTTGGTTCACAGTTTCAGAGGTTTCAGTCCATGGTTAGCTGGCTCCAACTCTGGAACCTCATGGAGGAAGGTCCTGGTGAATGGAGCAGGAAAGCAAAGCACAGGGAAGAGCACCGCAAGAGATCTCCCTCCAAAGGAATGCCCAGGGGCCCTCACCTCAGCTGCATGCTCAGCTATGAACATCAGTGGATGAACCCAGTGAAGAGTGCAGAGCCCCTTATCTAATCACCTCTCCAGGAGTCTCTTAACTCAGTCGGGATCAGCTGGCACACCTGAGCTAGCGACTGGCAGTAGTGATGCTCTTCCTTAGTGTTGGGCAACAGCTGTGACCTGCAGCCTTCAGTCAGCATTGCCATCCCAGGGGAAACAACTATCCTGTACAGTGCACTGTGTGGCTAGAGTATGTACAGTGCTCAGTGGCTCACGGTGTTACATGTGTTCTCATGGGCTGGGGGCAAAGCTCAGCAGTCCTAGGTTCAATCCCTGGCATGGCAAGGAAAAAATCGAATGCATTTTCAACCCATGATGGGCTGATTGGGGCACAACTGCACCCCAAGACAGGGAGCATCTGTTGTGTATTTCATAGTGACCTTGTGGGTGGCTTCTGATGATGTTATGGCTTATATCTAGGTGTCTCCCCCAAAACCTCATGCACTCACAGGTGGGGCTCTTTGGAGGTGGCTGGACCTAGGGTGTGAACTTGGATTAAGGGTGTGTGATCACTAAATTAGTCCACTGATTGGTTCAGCATAGTTCTGGATGTGGATAGTGGGAAGGCCCACCCTGGGTGTGGGTGGCATCACCCAAAAGGCTTGTAGCCTGGAGGGGATAAAAGGGAAAGGGAGGCAGCTGCTGCTACTTTTTGCTGCTTGCTGCCTCCCGCCTGCTCTGCCATGGACTGTTTCTCCTCTATCGTGCCCCTTTGTCATGCTGCCCTAAGGAGCCAGCTGACTATGGACTGAAACCTCTACAAATTGTGAGCTAAAGTAAACCTTTCCTCCTTTGACTCGGGGTATCAGGCATCGTGTCTCGGCAATGAGAAAAGTAACTAAGAATGCTGAACTGGTCTTTCTGAAACACTGATTTTTAAGGAACACGATATTATTTAGTACCATTCAATGCTCTAATCCTCAGGATGTCCTTATGGTGATCTAATCCTTATCATTTCAACAGATTTTTACTCCCTTCTTGCAAATAGAGAAACTCAGTCTTAAAGTAGTTAAGACTATTTCCAAGAATTTTATGAACTAGATCAATGGCATTTTCTTTTACTTTAATCTACTAGAACAGTTAGATTCCAACTTTAAAAGTGTTGTTTTTATTTTTCAGAATCAGATCCACATTCATTTTACCATATTGAATGCCTTCTATGGGTTGGGCTGGGTACTGTTTAAGTTATTTTTTTCATTCCCAGGAATTGCTGGGTGTAAGGGCACACACCTGCAACCCCAGCATTCAGCACAGTAAGGTAGGAGGGTCCTAAGTTCAAGGCCAGCCTGGGCCACATAGTGAGACCTTGTTTACAAACACAGTTCTCAGGAATTCTCTACTCTTTTATCTACCGGTTAATGATTAATGGCATTAATTTAGTAGAGAAGAGATGCACTGATTTTTTAAATCTCTGCAGCAGAAGCCCTGAATATTTTTTCCTTCATGTTGTATTGAAAATAAGTTGTAAAACAGTTCTTTTATTTCATGGTGCTGGGAAAAAATTGGCTATGTACATGCTGAAGAGTGAAACTAAACCCTGTATCTCTTACCGGTTACAAAAATCCAGTCAAGATGGATTAAGGACTTACTTAAACATAAGACTCGGAACAATGGAGATACTAGAAGAAAACATATTGGAAGCACTTTGGGATATTGGAATGGGCAAGATTATTTTTTTGTTAAGACCCCCAAAGCATAGGAAACAAAAGCAAAAATAGACAATGGGATTAAATAAAACTAAAAAGCACAGCAAAGGAAATAATCAACAGAACAAGTGGACAGAAGAAAATATTTGCAAACTATATGTGACAAGGCATTAATTTTTAGAATATATACAGGACTTGAAAAACTTAATAGGAAAAAGAAAAAAGCTGATTAAGAAATGGGCACTAAATGGACTTATATAGATAGTTCTCAAAAGAAGACATAAAAACAGGCAATAGGGGTATGAAAAAATGCTTGACCCCATTAATCATCAGGGAAATGCAAAGCAAAATCACAGTGACTTACTACCTCCCTCCAGTAAGGATGGGTTATTAAAAAGACAAAAGATAGTAGATATTGGGGAGGATACAGAGAAAAAGGAACCCTGACACACTGTTAGTGAGAACGTAAATTAATACAGCCATTATTGAAAACAGAACGACCGGAGCTAGAAGGAGCTAGGTGTGGTGGTGCACGCCTGTGATCCCACCACTTGTGAGGCTGAGGCAGGAGGATCGCCATGAGTTCAAGGCCAGCCTGGGCTATACAGAGAGACCTTGTCTCCAAACAAACAACAAATGAACAAACAAGAAGGATCGTGAATACATAAAAATAATAAATGTTTTAGTAGATAAAAATATGTCATATGTGTATCAAAACATGATATAGCGCCCCATAAATAGGTACAACTTTTATATATTTTCATGTGTCAGTTAAAATATAGATTTAACTTTAAAAGAAAGTTGCCTTTAGAGAGAAAAATGCAAAAATTATTGTGTATAGCTAAAAGATGATTGTTAAAAAACAAATATTAAAGATTTTCATTTAAATGTGCTTTCAAAATCTTTAGTAATTTCAAAATGTCTTTTAAAAATTGTAACGTTATTTAATTATGCCTAAAATGCTTAGCACGGAGACATTTTTGAGAGCCATAACCACCATTTTAAAGCCAATTTCCCTAATTGCAATGCCAGAGGACACCACAAGGGGGCATGCAAAACTGTCATTTCCAAAAAGTATTTTGAAATCATTGAATTGGAATTTTTCAGCAGGAAGCGACCTGGGGGAGATCATCGAATCCACTTCATAAGTTTTGGATTGGAAAACCAAGGCTCAGTGGGATTGCTTGGTTTGCACCGCATCACACACCGTCCCTAACTAGAGGAGGGATCTAAGGATGCTTCTCAGCGGTGGAGTGCAGACTCTGGGTTCGGCCCTCAGCACCGCCCAGGAGAGGACACAGGGAGGCAGCTCAGGGGCCAAGCGTGCTTGCTCCTGCCCAGCACATATTCTTCCTGTGAGAAGACAGGTGTCAGCTCTTCTCTATGACATCACGTGTCAAATATGTGGCATCTTCAATACATTCTGCATCCTCCTAGCTTTTGCCTTGTATCTATAGACTCGGAGATTTGTGTGTCTTCCTGTGGGACTGGCGGTATTAATAATGTTCTGAAGCCAAAATAGTAAGCCCAGCATGAACTCTTCTTAATGTATTGGTATTCAGCAAGAAAATCATCATCGTCAAACATATGTTCTGAAGTTAAGTGTTGTGGCACATGCCTGTAACTTCACCACTTGGAGAGGCTGAGGCAGGAGGATCACAAGTTCGAGCACAGCCCGAGCAACTGAGACCCTGTGTCAAAGTAAAAGATAAGGGGCGGGTGAGATGGCTCAGCGGTGCAAGTGCCTGCCTGGCAAGCGCGAGGGCCCGAGTTCCACTCCCGGAACCCACATACGAAAAAAGGGCCGGTGACGTCTCTCAGCGGCACAGGGCGCCTGCTGGCACGCAAGGTCCTGAGGTCGACCCCCGGTACCCACAAAAAATAAATAAATAAATAAATAAATAAAAAATAAAAGATAAAAAGAGCTGGGGACAGAGCCCAGTTCAAAGACTCTGGGTCCAATCCCCAGTACCACCGCTATAAAGTTTCCTGAGAATGCTATAGCTTCGCATTGCTTTGGTTTTTAAATTATTTACCCAGATGTTACCATTTATCTATTTATTTATAAGTGAGAAGGGAAAATTGTATAATTATGCTGTATAACATGATGATTTGGTATAGGTATGTATGGTGGAACAGCTCAAACTATGTAACATATGCATTACCTCACAAACATTATTTTTGTGGTGAAGACACTTAAAATATACTTTCAGCAATTTTCAAATATATATTATTTTTCAGTATTAGCTGTAGTCACCATAATGTGCAATAGATACCTTGTACTTATTTGTCCTGGCTGAAATTGACCTACTTTGATGAATGTTAACCTCTCCACTGCTAGGTTCATAATCTAGAAAAACTTCTGCACATATATACCAGGAAATGTGAGTAAAAAGGTGGATAATAGCAATGTTCATAAATAGACAAAAAACTGGACACAGCCCAAATATCCGTCAGCGGTAGAATGCATAAGTAAAGTGTGTTCTAGCCATACAGGGGTAGCAGAAGCAAGTGACTCACAGTTGTATCAATGGTGGATGAATCTCAGTACAGAAACTGCAAAAAGAGGAAGCATTAGAAAACACATTGGTCAGGGACCCACATACGTAGTAAAACAACTGACAGAAGCAAGGACTGATTAAGAAAGTTTCGATGTGTGATTGCCTAGGGGTGGAAAGAGAGGAAATATCATCGGGGGAGGCAGAAATGAAACTTCTGACTTCTGCCTGACCTCTCAGTCCCTGTTTCCAGTTTTTAAGATGCATGATAAGAACATCTTTATTATTCTTAAGTGGCAGACACACGCATTTACTTATTTTTTTTGAGACAAAATCTTGCTGTGTAGCCTAGGCTGGCCTGAAACTTGTGATCTTCCTGCCTCAGCCTCCTGAGTGATGGTATTATAGTCATGTGCCACCACGCCTGGCTCATATATACATTCTTATAGAAGTATGATATAGATTTTCAGTTTCAGTTTTTTATTAGTACATGTTTCCAATACATAATGGTTAGAAGTATGATATATATTACAGTAAGAGAATTTACAAACAAAAGCTAATATTTTCTGAATTAACTTGGAGATTCTGCATTACAGCTAGAAGGAAATGCATTTTCAATAATTCTTTCATTTAGAATTAAAGCTTGATTTTAATTTATGTCTCAGCACATACTGAGAAATAGTACAAAATAGTCCAATAAGGACCATGCTTTAAGAAATACTTAAAGGATGGTTATACTAAGTAGGGCCAGGTCTGATGTTCTTGTATATCACTGTATTTTCTTTTCTTTTTTTTTTTTTGTGGGTACCGGGGGTCGACCTCAGGACCTCGCGCGCCAGCAGGCGCCCGTGCCGCTGAGCGATATCACCAGCCCCTTTTTCGTATGTGGGTTCCGGGAGTCGAACTCGGGCCCTCGCGCTTGCCGGGGAGGCGCTTAAGCCGCTGAGCCATCTCACCGGCCCATATCACTGTATTTTCACTGGGATGACATATTTGAAAATCCAAACATCTTCTTATCACTGATATTTCAGGAAGTAGGACATCCTAACTGGTAAGCCTTGTAGTGAAAGTTGAGTCAACATGGTAATGTTTTCCTTTGTTTGAGGTGAAATACTATAAAAGCTGGAGTTGTCAAAAAGAGCAGTAGTTATATTCTATTACCCAATTTAATATATCCTCAACCACATGGTAATAGAAATTTGCCTTTGCTGAAATTAAAGTAGCCTTAGAATGAACAGGAAAGTATGAGCATTTCAGAATTTGTAAGGAAGTGACCCCCTCTTACCAGGTGTGCGTGATCGCGGTAGATCATTGTACCATGTCAGTATCGAGACACAGCGTTGAGAGCTGCAGACATGAGGTGCAGACCTCTTGGCTGACAGGTGCAGTAATGCTCTGTGTCAGTTTCTCGGGGGAAAGGCAGTTCTTGGACAGGAACCTGGAACGAAGAGGTCAGGGAGAAGCTGGCTTATAGGGGAGAGTACCAGATCTCTCTGTGTTAACCTGGACTTCGAATACTCTAGAAATCCAGTCAGGGCCTACGTGGCCCACATGATGCATGTGCTCAAATTGGGAAAAGGTGCTGCTTTTCCAGGCCTTCTTTAAGACATTTTACCTCCATCGATTGTCAAGCGGTCCTAATATAACAGATATGTAACAAGGTAATGCTCTGCCAGTTGCCAGAAGGATCATCTAGTAGCTATGGAAATGTTTGGTGTCTACAACATAGACGGTGCCGCTGTTGATGCGCTGTCTTCATGCTGCGCTCAGCCTTCAGAACTGTGTATCGTAACTCTTGTTTGTGATCGTACGCCTCTGGTACAAACTATCTGTAGAGTTTATCATGCTCATGAAGACAGGAAGCTGGGAGAAATCCCGGCAGAATTTCTTTTCTTAACATCTTATGTGGATGGGGAGGCATCTTAAACACATCTGCCTTGGATATACTTTGAGTTGTTCTTTTTCAAACTCTCTCATAGAGGTTGGTCCATTCCTTTTTCACAGTCTGGTTTGTTCTCAATGAGTTCAAAAAGGAGCCACCCCTCAACCAACCAGGGAAGCTGGCAAGGACTCCACAGGGGAGGGAGCCTTAGCTGGGAGAGCCAGGCATGTGTTGTGGGAATTCTCCAAGTTACCAGACTCGAGATTCTGGGTTTTGTTTCACTGATGAAAATGGCATTTCTTACAGATGCTCCCAGGGACCAAGGGTCTGCAAATTTGAAAAGGGAAATAGGGGGCAGAGTTCAGACACTTCAGGTTTTAATAATAATAATAATAGTAATAATAGTAAAAATCATTGGACACTAACTGTGGCTGGTCCTGTGGTTGGTCCAACCACGAACTGTGGTTGGGCTTAATATACTTGTATATTTTAATCTTTGCAGCTATCTTATGAAGTAGATTCTCCTGGGAGGATGTTGAGGCTTGGACAATTTTAGTAACTTTTACAAAAATGCATAGGAAGTAAAAGTCATCAGGTCAGTTGAATATAGATTTGTCTGATTTGGGAGTCCAGATTTACCAGTATGCAATCTGGAGCCACCCTGAAAGATCTAATGACTTTATCAATGGATTAAGTACAAGACCGAAGTACTGTTATGCTGTGAGACTATGCCTGAGGGGACCCCACTTTTGTGAGTCCCTTCCATGGCCCTGGGAAGGACCTGAGCATTGTGTTTATGGTTTTGTGATTCTATAACATTTAAAAGCATCATTTTTGTGATTTTTTTTTACAGTAGGCTCCCAAATTTTGTAAGCTTCCGGCTTTATAAGACCTGATCAGTCCCTGGCTTCCCGTACGGGCCCAGGTGTTGCTTATGCTCTTGGGATTTATGCCGATCCCCACAGAACACCTGCAGAGTTATCATCTGTGTCACCAGAACCTGACTCCTCAAGGGTAGGCAGTGAAGTTCTTAGCCTGCATCTCCCCAGAATTTAACGTGTTATTCAGCTCTTATTAAATATTTGTGGAATGGATGAAGGAATGAACATGAGATTCATATAGAACAAAACTGCAAAATTTTTCTTCCCATAGTATTGGTCTATAAAAGTCTGGACATGGAGAGAGAATGTTTTTTTAGGATAGTGGGATCTGGAACTGTTCACATTCTAGCTAGATTCTTGGGTTTGCATTTGAATTTAAGGGGGTTTATTCCTGGTAGCAGTGGCTAGAGGTGGTGGAGTAGTGAACCTAGGTCACATCTTTATGGACCTAAAGACATTGAAGGGTTGGGCTGATGCGTTCTTTGTCACTGGTTATTTACCGTGCATTTGGGGTTCATATCGGCCTGGGGCTAACCGAAGTTCTCCTTGCCCCTGTGAGAGAGGGAACATGAGGGGTGCTGTGTGTACCTCTCCAGGAGAGGAGGCATCCCACACCCATAGCTCCAGGTTGATGCAGGAGGCTTCACAGAACCACCTAGAGAACCTAGAATGCTCCCCTGGAATCAGGAGAATCAGGAACCTGTCACATCTCTGGAAGTAGCTAAGTGGGAGGAGGTTTGGTGAAGGGACCCATGGTGACTGAGTGAACAGAACTGATGTGGCAGTTAGTTTGGTGCCAACTTGACTGGGCCACAAGGTGCCCAGATATTTGGCCAAACATCTTGGGTGTGCCTGTGAGGACATTTCTGGAGGAGGCTGGCCTTTGAGTTGGTAGACTGAGTACACAGATTGTCTCCCTGACAGGTGGCTGGGTCCCGTCTGATCAGCTGAGAGCCTGCGTGGAGAAAGCAGGCTGTGTGTAAGGGAGAACACACCTGCCTGTTGTCTTGGGGCTGGAATATCAGCGTTTTCCTGCTTTCAGACCTGAGCTGAAACATCAGCTCTTCCTCCAGCTGGTTGACTAGGTCTTGGGACTTGTCAGCCTTCATAACTGCTTGCGTGGCCCATTTCATATTTTCTCTCTCTCCGTACACACACACACACACACACACACAGAGTTGGTCTCCTGCATCCATGTGTTCCACATCCATGGATTCAATCAACCACAGATCAAAAATATTTTTAAAAAATTACATCTGTACTGGACATGTACAAACTACTTGTCACCATTCCCTAAATAACACAGTGTGACGATTTTCACAGCTTTTTCATTGTGTTAGGTATTAGAAGTAATCTAGAGGTGATTTCAAGTACACAGGAGGATTGTGCAGGTTATGTGCCAACACCACACCATTGCATGTAAGGGATTCAAGCATGCACTTCTGCTTCTTCGCAGAGCTACGATGAATGCACACAGTTGGGAATGAGGGCCTATGGGTAAAATACAAACTTCCCATGGGATACAGGTGGATTACTCTAAAAAGAGCTGAATTTTGATCATCTTACTGAGGACTTCACCAAAATGGTCTTCCTGAGGGGCGATGTGGGCATTTGAAGCTTCAAGCTGAAATGAGGCAGTGGGGTATGACATGTTGGAGAAACCAGTGGCCAACGTGAACACATTTTCTAGAAAAAGAATGAGAGACATGAGGTCCTCAGAAACTGGAACTCAGAATGTCCCCTGCCCCAAGCACCAAATCTCGCCCCAGTGCTCTGACTGTCTCCTGCACCAGCTGGACCAGGGAAGATCTGCAGGCGGCAGCTAGAAAGTTCTGGAGGGGTAGAGCTAGGGAGAAGGAAGCCCAGAGCTGCCCATGCCACATCCCCCTGGCTTTCCCCACTTCTAGGCTTGCGAGCTTGACTCGGGTCCAAGGATAGGAGGAAGTGGAGTGGGGCTTGAGGAGAAGCCTTGAATCAAAGGAGAGCATAACCTTGTGGTGTTAGATGGCTTTTCAATCTCTGCCATGACCAAGAAAGCTGGGCTCACTAAGAGTTTACCCAAGGACGGAGAAGAACGTGTTGCCAGAGTGAGGTAGGACAGAAGAAATCAAGATATGTAGGAAGAAGACAAGGGAAGTATAACTTTAAAATTGTACATTTAAACCCAGCGTGGTGGCGTGCGTGTGTAATCCCAGTGCTCTGGGCGGCTGAGGTAAGAGGATGGCAAGTTTGAGGCTGGCCAGGCAGTTTAGCTACTTATTAAGAGCCTGTCTCAAAATACAAAATAAAGAAGGACTGGGGGCGTAGCTCAGTGCAAAGGCCCTGTGTTCAATCCCCTATAGTGAGGCTGTAGGGAGGGCTTTTAAGGAGATTGCAACTTCAGGACACAGCCAAAGCTACCAAGATTATCCGTGTCTGTGCTCCCTGCCTTTACTCTTTGGCTTCCTTATGCTTCCTAGGCTTTTCCCTTCCAGGCGCATCGCAGCCGAATCCCTTAAAGATGCTATAAATCCGTAGTCTTTTTGTTTGTTTGTTTGTTTTTCTTTCAATAAGCCCACAAGTTAACCTAGTTGATGCGGTCAGGGGCAACCTGGCCTTGAGATGAAGAAACAGATTCAAAGGTTCAAAGAATATTTTTAGGCGAAACATCTTAGAGCCCTCCAAGAACACATGTAACTCCCCAACCCTAGGCCAGCGCGTGCCTCTCCCTCCAGGCCTGCGCCCCGCCTTCTCTGTGTGTTTCTTACCTCTGCCTGACAAACTGCCCGTGCCTCTCACTGATGTGGCCTGAATGATGAGAGATGTTACCTGTGATGAGAGTCAAGAACCAGCTCCGAGGGCCGTGTCGAGGTTGCTTCTCTCGGGGGGACTCCGCTGACCCTGCCTGGTGACAAGAGCAGGTGTGAAAGAGCCAGGAGGACAGGGCGAACCGAGCTTTCTTTTGCCTGACTGAGCCCAGCTCATCCAATGAATCAGTACACGTAGCCAAAGAGGCCCTGCTGATGCTTCCTTTCGGGAGTGCCAGTTTGCAAAACTTCCTTATAAACACCATGACTGTTTTATCCCTAGAATTATAGTAGAGCGCTAAGAGTTCTTTTGGGATTAAAGCCCCAGCCCCCACCCCCCTGCAATGGGCTAGTAAACTGATTTCCTGAATCAAGTGCATGATTCAAAGTTTCTCATCTCCAAAGCACAGCCTTAAAATTCATTAAGCAGAGATTGAATGTGGTAGTTTTGTGTGTATCACTGGGATAAATACGCATTGATATGACACCAAGACTTAATGAACCAACAAAATATGTGATTAATTCAGGTTGACGAGTCTGTAGAAAAGGAGGACGATGCGTCAGCAGGAACTGAAATGCTTTTATCAGATGAAAGAGACTTCCTTGAAAAGTGCAGAACCATTTGTCCCTAAGAAAGGTGAAAGGTATGGGGCTATCATTTTCAAATCATGTTCTTAATTCCAGAAATAATACCATCATCCCTAAGTATTCCTAACAGTCTCAGCATTCAGCAACTCACTGCTTTTTGCCAGTCAGCAGAGTTCTCTGATTAAATCTTGTCAGATCACCAACCCACAAGCTGTAAACCACCAACCCACCAACTTCTTTTTTTTTATGAAAAAAGGTAAAACAAAATTTCATAACAAAATAATAGAATAACAATAGTTAATACCTTACATGTTGTTGTCTTTAAAGTAGTTGCTCAGGGTACAGGATATGGGCATAAAATTTCTCCAATTGATATTAGCACAAACCTTCCTTTTTAATGAACTAAGAGACAATAATAGTATAACTGACTTGCATTTTTTCCATTTTCCCTGCTGTCCTTTCCTCTTTCACCCATCCTAGTTCCTTTTTCCTTTTGAACAGTTTCTTCCCATTTCACTATATGTATAGTACATTTTAGACTTTATTTATTCTTTCAGTTTCTCAGACCAGGGAGACAATTTGATGTTTACACATGTGAATCTGATTTATTTCAGTTATGAGTATGGTCTCAAGTTGCATCCATTTACCTAAAAAAGTCTCAAGTTTATCCTTCTTTATAGTTGAGTAGTACTCCGTTGTATAAAAATACCACATCTTTTATATCCACTCTTCGGTTGATGAGCATTTGGGTTGTTTCCAAGATTTAGCTATTACAAATTGTGCTGCTATAAACACATATATTGCTGTGGTACGATGTTTTTAATTCTTGTGGGAAGATACCCAGAAGGGGAGAAGCTGGGTCGAATGGAACCTCTAATCCTAGTTTTTTGAGTAATCTCCAGACTGATTTCCACAGTGGTTGCACCAGTCTACGCTCCCACCAACAGTGGAGAAGGGTTCCTTTTTCCCCACAGCCCCTCCAGCATTTGTTATTGGTTGATTTCTTGATAATAGCCATTCATTCTGGAGTGAGATGGAATCTCGGTGTTGTTTTAATTTGCACCTCTCAAATGACCAGTGATGTTGAACATTTTTTCAATATTTATTTGCCATTTGTATTTCTTCATCTGAGACATGTGTATTTATCTCAGATGCCCATTTTTTGATTGGGTCTTTGAATTTGGGGGATCTGACTTTTTTCAGTTGTTTATATGTTCTAGATAGAAGTCCTTTGTCTGAGGGACAATTGGCTAAAATTTTTTGTCTTTTCACTCTGTTGATGATTTCTTTTGATGTGCTAAAGCTCTTTAATAAGATGAGATCCCAGTTGTTGATTCTTTGAAGTATTTCCTGTGCAGTCTGGGTTTTGTTCATGAACTCTCTACCTACACCTATGTCTTCAAGATTTCTATCTATTTTCTCTTCCAGTATATTTAGTGTTTCTGTTTTAATATTCAGATCTTTGATCCATTTTGACTTTAGTTTAGTGCATGATGATAGACATGGGTCTAGTTTTAATCTTTGGCATGTAGAGAGCCAGTTTTTCCAGCACCATTTTTTTTTTTTTTTGTGGGTTCTGGGGGTCAAACTTAGGCCCTCACGCACCAGTAGGTGCCCATGCCGCTGAGCGATATCACCGGCCCTTTTTTTGTATGTGGATACTGGGAGTTGAACTCAGGACCGTACACTTGTCAGGCAGGCACTTATGCCGCTGAGCCATCTCATTGGCCCTCCAGTACCATTTATTAAAGAGGCTATCTCTTCCAGTGAACATGTTTGGCCCCTTTGTCAAAGATAAGGTGGCTGAGTGTGTTTGGTGGAGTTGTCTGCATCTTCTAATCTGTTCCACTGATCCTCAGCTCTGTTTTTTTTTTTTTTTTTTTTTTTTGCCAGTACCATGCTGATTTTATCACAGTAGCTTTGTAGCATAATTTCAAGTCAGGGATTGTGATGCCTCCTGCCTTGCCTTTGTTGCCCAGGATTGCCTTTGCTATTCTAGGTCTCTTCTGGTTCCAATGAATTTTAGGAATGTTTTCTCTAGTTCTGTGAGGTATGCTAATGGCATTTTGATCGGGATTGCATTAAATCTGTGTAATAACTTTGGGATTATGGCCATTTTCAGTATGTTGGTTCTTCCTATCCATGAGCAAGGGATATCTTCCCATTTTCTGATATCTTCTTCGATCATCTTTTTCAGAGTATTGTAATTTTCAATATGTAGATCTTTTACTTCATTTGTTAGATTGATTCCTAAGTATTTCATTTTTTGGATGCTATTGTGAAGGGTGTTGTTTCATTAATTTCTCTCTCAGTGAGTTTGTTGTTTGTGTACAGGAAGGCTATTGATTTTTGATTGTTGACTTTGTATCCAGCTATTTTACTAAATTTGCTTATTAAATCTAGAAGTCTTTTGGTGGAGTTTTCAGGGTCTTCTATGTAGAGTATCATGTCATCCATGAATAATGATAATTTAACTTCTTTTTTTCCTGTCCTTATTCCTTTTATTTCTCTTTCTTTTCTACTTGCTCTGGCTAGTGTTTCCAGAACTATATTGAATAGGAGTGGTGATAGTGGACATCCTTGTCCTGATTTTAGAGTGAATGCTTTCAGTTTTTGTCCATGTAGTATGATATTGGCTGTTGGTTTGTCATAGATGGCTTTTATCATTTTGAGGTAAAGACCATCTATTCCAATTTTCTGTAGGGTTTTTATCATAAATGGGTGCTAGACTTTTTGTCAAGAGCTTTTCTACATCTATTGAGATAACCATGTGATTTTTGTCTTTGGCTCTGTTGATATGGTATATTACATTTATTGATTTGCATATGTTGTACCATCCCGGCATCCCTGGGATGAATCCCACTTGGTCATGGTGTATAATCTTCTTGATGATTTGCCACATTCTGTTTGCTAGTATCTTATTGAGGATTTTTGCACCTATGTTCATTAGGAAGATGGGCCTGTAGTTCTCTTTTTTGGTTGGGTCTTTCTCTAGTTTTGGTATCAGGGTAATACTTGTCTCCAGGAATGAGTTAGGGAGTATTGTTTCCCTTTCAATTTGATTTGAGGCATATTGGCATTAAAGCAAAATTTCTTGTAGAATTCAGCAGTGAATCCATCGGGACCTGGGCTTTTCTTTGTTGGTATGTTTTTAATTACATTTTCAATTTCATTAACTGATATTGGTTTATTTAGGATTTTTATATCTTCTTGATTCAGCTTTGGTAATTCATATGTATCTAGGAATCTGTCCATTTCTTCTGTGTTTTCCATCCTATGAAAGTAAAGATTTTCTTAGTAGGTATTTATGATCTTCTGAATTTCCAGAAGATCTGTAGTGATTTCACCCTTTTCATTCCTCATTGCATGAATTTGAGTCTTTTCTTTCCTTTTTTTGATAAGGTTGACTAAGGGTTTATCAATTTTATTTATTCTTTCAAAGAATGAACTCTTTGATTCATTAATTCTTTGTATTGTTTTCTTAGTCTCAATTGCATTAATTTCTGTGCTGATCTTTATAATTTCTTCCCTTCTATGGGCTTTGGGCTTGAGTTGCTCTTCTTTTTCTAGAAACTTGAGGTGCAACATTAGGTTGTTTATTTGTGCTCATTCTGTTTTCCTGATATGAGAATTCATCACTATAAATTTCCCTCTTAGGACTGCTTTCATTGCATCCCACAAGTTCTGGTATGTTGCATCTACATTTTTGTTTAATTATAGATATTGTTTAATTTCTTCTTTAATTTCATCTGTCACCCATTGATTGTTCAGGAGGGTATTAATTAATTTCCATGCATTTATGGGATTTTTGCAGTTTCTTTTGCCATTAATTTCCAATTTCATTGCACTATGGTTAGATAATATGCATGGGATAATTTCAATTCCTTTGCATTTACTTAAGCATTTTTTTTTATATGTGGGTACCAGGAGTTGAACTCAGGACCTTGCACTTGACAGGCAGGTGCTTATCCCGCTGAACTATATCACCAGCCCAGCATTTTTTTTTAACTTAAGCATGTTTTGTGGCCTAGTATATGATCTATTTTGGAGAACATCCCATGTGCAGCTGAGCAGAATGTGTATTCTGATGTTGTTGAGTGGAACACTCTGTAAACATCTAGTAAGTCCATTTGTTCATGGGTTTGATTCAGTTCTGATATTTCTTTGCTGATTTTTTGAATGGTTGATCTATCTATTTGTTACAGTTGGGTATTAAGGTTCCCCATTGCAATTGTGTTATTGCTCATTTGATTTTTTATGTCTATTCGTATATGTCTTATATAGTTGGGTGCTTCTGTATTTGGTGCATATATATTTATGATTGTTATCTCTTCCTCTTGAAGTTTTCCCCTAAAAAGTATCTAATGACCTTCTTTATCTCTTCTGATCATTCTTGGTTTGAAGTTCACATGGTCTGCAAACAGTAGCTTTTTTCTGAGTTCCTGTTGCATGGAGTATTGTTTTCCATGCTTTGACTTTCAGTCTGTGAATTTCTTTTTGAGTTAAGTGTGTTTCTTTTATACAGCATATTGTTGGATCTTGTTTCTTTTTTCTTTTTTTGTGGGTACCGGGGTCGACCTCAGGACCTTGCACACCAGCAGGCGCCTGTGCTGCTGAGCAATATCACCGGCCCTTTTTTGTATGTGGGTTCCAGGAGTTGAACTTGGGTCCTCGCACTTGCCAAGCAGGCGCTTACACCGCTGAGCCATCTCACCAGCCCGGATCTTGTTTCTTGATCCTTTCTGCCAGTCTGTTTCTTTCGATTAGTGAATTGAGGCCATTGACATTAATGGTTATAACTGATACGAATTGGCTTATCTTTGTCATGTTACTTTCCTGATGTTGGTTCCCTGCTTTTCCCCTCTGTTTAATTGCTTGCCCTGCCTGGTAGTTTCTTTCTGTTGTTGTTCTCGGAATTGTGGTCATTTTTATCTCTGTCTAGAGTATCTTTCAGTAGCCTTTGTAGGCTTGGTTTGGTGGTCATGAATTTCTTTAGTTGTACTTTGTCATGGAAGTATCTTATTTCTCCATTAATTTTGAAAGATAGTTTTTCAGGGTACATCAATCTGGATTGGAAATTGTTTTCTTTCAGGACTTGAAATACTTCACTCCAAGCTCTTCTTGACTTGAGGGTTTGTGTTGAGAAGTTGGCCATGATTTTGATGGGCTTTCCTTTATAAGTGATCTTTTTTTTTTTTTTTTCCTCTTAGCAGCTTTTAATATTCTGTTCTTTTGCTGAATTGCTGGGATCTTGAATATTATATGTCTGGGTGTAGATTTATTTTTGTAATGACTAACTGGAGTTCTATATGCCTCACTTATCTGTATGTCAGATTCTTTTCCCGTGCTAGGGAAAATTTCTGCTATTACTTCTGCAAATAGTTTTTTTTATGTCATTTGTGTTGACTCCTGCTTTTTCACTGACACCAGTTTATATTATTTTTCTTTGTGTTGTCTTGCAGCTGTTGAATTGTTTTTCCTGATCTTTCGTTATTTTAAAGAGATCTTCCCTTTCGTGATCACTGGCCACAATCATGTCTTCAAGGTCAGAAAGTCTATGTTCAGTTTTGTCCAAGTGGTTTTGCCAGCTTTCAGTGGAAATTTTAATTTCCTGGATATCTGTTTGAATCCATTTCATGCATTCTGTTTCCTTCCTATATTGATCATTCACAGTTTCCATCCTTTTCCTATCATCATCTATTTTTTTAAATCTATCTCTACTCTAGATTTGCTGAGAAATTCCATTATGAATGTTGACATTTCTTTTTTTACCTGAGAGATTATTTCTGATCGATTTCCTCTATAGCCTCATGGATTTGTTTCTTTACTTTAGTTGCTATCATTTCAGAAATGTCAGCTCTGTGTCTTCCATTTTCCTCTATCTTGATGTCTCCTGGACTTGTTCTGGATGGGCTGGAGGTCTGAAGTTGCATTTTGCTTCTGTGTCTTGTCATTTTCTACTTCAAAAGTTTTTATTTTGTTTTCTGTGTTGATCCTTGTAAGTTTTTTGTAGTAGCTAGCTTTATCACTAGTATCAAGCCCTCTCGAGGTAAGGTTTGTTCTTCAGGGATGTCTTCTGTGTGTAGGAGGTTATTGGTTTGCGTCTGTCCCAAGATTCTACCTTTCCAGTTAATTAAAAGTGAGATGTTGGTATCTGTTTGGCTCAGTCCCCAGTCCTTTGGTGCTGGAGTGTAGTGAGGTTATTACCCCAGAACTTCCCAGTATTGTTACAGAAGGGAGAACAACTGATTAAAATAGATGTGACATCCTAGCTAAAGTAGTATAATTTGCAATAACAATAGCATTAAGCACAGTTTAGAAAGGACAAGCTGCAATAACTATTTACTTTGTACCTTTATCCATAGGAGCAAAATCTACAGTTATATAACAGAACTGATCGTAAATTGGGAGCTTGTATGCAAAGTGTTTCCCCTTGGTAGAATGGTTTTCCACCAGCTTTTCTCCAACACTAATTTCCTTTTAATGCTTGTTTGTTTGGTGGGGAGGGGGAGGATGCTGTTTTGGAGATTTATATCATCTGCTTGATCTCTAAGACTTTGTTTAATATTGAGTCTGGTATTCAAAAAGCACTTGAAAAGTTTTACAAATAAGTGAATACTTTTTCTTCACATAGAACCAAATGAATGATCTATCCCTAGGTTTCCTCTTATTTTCCTGAAAGTGGAGAAATGGGAGAACATCAAATGGGGCTGCCCGCTGTGCCATCTTTGCTCTGAACACTCACACTGAGGATGAAAGCTCCTAGTTCACAATCTAGTTTTGATTTTTCCAAAGCAGCCTCTTGAATGGGCACACTTTCAGGACCTTTCCACATGCTGCTACTTTCTGATTTCCACAGGGTAAATAAGCCTGGGCCTTTTTAAGGAGAACTCTTCCTCCTGCTTCCATTTTCACTCTGCAAGGCTCAGGGAAACTTCTCTCCATTACCTCTCACCTGCAGATGAAACCCGACTTTCTTCCGGTTACACGCAGATTATTCCAAATGGAAACACCTGAGTCCCTGGCAAAGAGCTCAGTGGGCAGCCTCCCTCCACAGGGAGACGCTGAAAGCCTGGTTAGTGTGTGCCGTGTTGTCTCTGGCTCGCAGGTTGCCCGGCAATATTGCAACACTGTTATACCTTGCTGCGCTTCTAGCCCAGGGAGTTAAGGGAAGCCTTTCTTTTTGCTTTCATTTCAGTTTAGACAAGGGGTCAGTAAACTTTTGGGCCCCAAAGGTAACAGTGAAACTGTGACGGGTTTAGGAGGTAGGCAGAGAGAAAAAAGAAAACAACAACAAAAACCCCAGACATCAACCAGATTGAGGGAAAACCAGGGGAAAAAGAGCAAAGAAAAAACAACAGAAGGGAGAGTGAAATAAAGACGAAAGAGTATATGTGGCAGGCTGGCACATTACAAATACTACGATGCCAGAGATGACCCGTGACCCATTTTAACTGATAAGAAGCACATTTATTGTACAGATCTTTTGCACTTTTTCATAATGCGGAAATCACTACAACATTCAATATCCTCGATGCATTAGATTGTTTTGGTCTCAATCGTCTTGTTTTTAGAAGGGGACTTAATACAGACTGTTGGTTTTCAGCAAAATTCCACGCAGTGGGATAAAGTAAATAAAACACTGAGCCCAGTGTCTGGCATATCATCAATGTACCGAGGTACAGCATTAGATTCTCTTCCCTTTGAAACAACATGGAAGAAAGAAAGCATGAGAAAAACAACAAATGGGTAAAATTCATAAATGATTATATATCTGCATTTATTTATAGATTCTAAATTCTTCCTCCATTGCAATTTTTTTTTCTTTTTGGGTGCTGGGGAGGGAACTGAGGACCTTGTGGATACGAAGCACACACTCTACTGCTGAGCGACGTCCTCAGCCCTTCACTACATTTTTTACCGGGGCTCTCAGTTAGAAACAGTGTTAGCTGGCTGAGTTTTTCCTCTCTTGCTTCTTCTTTTAGAATGAGTAGTGCTGACTCTGTTTTCAAAAGAAATAAGAAAATAGTTTATCGTGAGCCAGATATGAGTGATGATGTTCCCAGAACACAGATTCAAATTACCCTGAATGACATGTTTCATGTTGGAAGAAGTTACACAGACATTTATAATTACAAAACAAAAGAAAGCCATAGATCAATACATTTACTAATGACATGGGGGGAGGTCAGGCATGTGGGCTACAGCATGGTGGGGAAAGCTCCTCTGTGGGTTTCAGATGTCATCTTATAGCATTTTAGCTTTAGGGTTGGTAGAGGATAGATATTTGCTAAGCTTATAAATGTATTCCAAGAAGTTTATGAGTTATGAGACTGTTAGGTCAACCAGGCAGGGTGTCACACACCTGTAATCCCAGCACTCTGGGAGGCTGAGGCAGGAGGATTGCACCTTTGAGCCCCTGGGCAAGTTAGGAAACCCTGCCTCAAGATAAAAAAGGAAAAAGGCTGGGTATGAAGCTCAGTATGAAGGCCCTGGGTTCACTCCACAGTAACACACACACACACACACACACACACACACACACACACACAAATGTTAGGACACATTAAAAAGTTGGCTATTAAAGGACCTACAATACCGAAGATAATTTTGGTGCTAGATGTACAAAATTTTGTGTCTACAGTCACAATGTTCTATTAGCCAAAGTCAGGCAGCCTCCAGGATCTTTAATACAGCTTCTTCAGAGAACTTCCGGTGACAGCAGTATTCATTTTGCTTTGGTGGGGAAGGGGAGAGAATTTTTTCCCAGAACCATTCTGGTATGTAAAGGAGAGGCCAAGGAGCTGTCTTAGTTACTTTCTTGTTGCTGAGACATAATACCGAACACTCACAACTCTAAGGAGGAAAGGTTTATTTTGGCTTACAGTTTGTAGTGGTTTCAATCCATAGTCGGCTGGCTCCAAGGTTGGGCAGCATGGAAGAGGGGCATTGCAGAGGAGAAACAGTCCATGGCATGATAGCAGGAAGCAAAGAGGGATCAAGGGAGGAGGAGGGATATACACACCCTTCTAGGCCATGCCCACAGTGACCCTTCTCTTCCCACCAGGCTTCATCTCCCAACATCACACCCATCAGTGGGCTAACCCAGTATCACACACCCATGCTCTAGTCACCCCAAAAGCCCCACTTATGAACACATGAGGCTTTTGGGGGGGCATCTAGGTATAAACCATAACAGGAGCCAAAAGCATTTTTCAAGGGGTGGGGAGTTGTCACAGGCTTTTAATTTCAAAATATTCATCTTGTGTAGGTGCATAGAATAGAAAAATAAGGCTCTAAGGCTGGAAATCATTTATTCATTCAACAGAGATGCACTAAGTGGCTCTGCTGTGCTGGGACTGGGAAGAGGAGGAGAGGCAGACCCACAAGTAAGTATACAAATGTATACTTTGGTAAACAGGATGTGGAAAAGGGTAGGTCCTATGGGCAAAAATAAATGCCTTTCTGAGGAAGTAATGTTTGGGCCCAAGAATGATTAAGTCAGTGAGGTGCAAAGACTCCAAGAAGACCTTGTTCAGGAAGGACAGCTTGAGCATGCTTATAGGAAAGGAAGGATGAGGTAGAGAGGAGTTGGAGTTAATAATAGAGGCAAAAGAAGGGATCCCCTAGGAAGCCCTCAGAGCAGGGAACAGGACAGACCTCAGCAGAGGGGTAGAAGAATCAGCTTGAGTAGGAAGAAGGTTGACGCTTGCTTTGGGATAGGGTGGAGGTGTCTTAGTCCTCTTCCTGTTGCTGTAACTGAACGCCACTGACTTGGTAACTTATACAGCATCAATGCTTATTGATCTCAGGGTTCTGGAGGTTCATGTTGGCGCTGCATCTGGCCAGAGCCGCCTTGCTGGTGGGAACTATGCAGAGGCCTGAGGCGGCACATCTTACAGTGAGACAGAGCAAGCGTGCTAGCTCAGCACTGTCTTCCTCTTACACAGTAAAGCCACTAACCCAGAAATGGAGGTTCCATCCCCAGGACCCCATCTAATCCTGCTGACCACAGTGCTCTGAAGACAAGATGACATGACAGCTGGGACAGCTGAGGGCACGGGCTCTTGCTCCCTATTCCAGAGCAATAAACTGCCAACCTTTGGGATCGAACAGTTCTCCTAATTAGCAAGATTTACTGCTTTGAATGTCTTTGTCCCAACTTCTCAAGGCCTGCTAATTTTCGCAGGCTTTTGCCTCAGATGTGCCCTCCACTTCCTGCACCCCCCTGAATTGTTAAGGACCCAATAAATACGGACAGTCCAGAGAAGTCTTCGTCTTAGCTCCAAGAGAGTTCTGACCTCCCTATACTCTCCACAAACCGTATTTGCATTGTCTTTATTTAATCCTTTTCCATGAGCTCATCTCTAAGATCTGGAGCGTGATCAGCTCCTGATAGTCTGGCCCATTCCAGCAGCTCCTGTGCGTCCTCCGAGGGGAGCCACTCTTGTGTTCCCACTTTTTCTTTAATTATTGCCCTTTCCAAGGGACTCAGTAATGACACACGGCAGCAGGGAGAGGATTTTCTCACTGCACTTATGCCTCCCATGTTGCAGGTTTTGAGAGATAGGGGAGACCAACAGGGAAAAACAGGAGGACTTTATTTTTAGATGTACATTGGCTCAGCTGATAAAGCTGAAATGGCTGAGCAAAGGACAAAGGACAGGCTCTAGCTTTTATACATTCGGTCAAGGGGGTTGTTCTTTGGCATGGAAATTGTGGGCAGGAAGAAGGAGAACAAAGGCAGTTTGTCAAATTGTGACAGTTTTGTATCTTGTGGGCCCTGCTCGGACATAACAGGATGTTATGGGAACAGGAGGTTATAAAATTTCACTTACGGGGACAAAAGTTACTGCTTCATTCCCCACTTTGATGCTTTCTTAATAGTTTTGATAGAGAGCATCACTATCATTATCATTTATTTTGTGATGGGGGTTGGCTCCCTATTGGGCAGAGGGAGAACTATAACAAAAAGGAAAAGAGACTTACGTGGTTGTTGTAACTCCACAACAATCCTCAAGCTTCTGCCGTGCGTCGACTGGTCAGCCTCCGGAGTGACCAGAGCAGGGCTGTCGTCATTGCCAACAGCTTGATCTCCCTGCAGGGTCAGCCAGTTCAGTTGGTCGGATCCCATTGGCTGGTCTACTTGTCCTGGGCTGCTGGCTTCAGCCGGCTGTGGTGGACCCAAGGTGCAGTTCCCGCGACGTTAACGGCAGTGGGGTAGACAAGATTACTGAGTGGGGCCCATCCCATATGGGCCCTAGGGTGGTAGCATTTCACCTTTTGACCCAAACAGAGTCTCCGGGTTTAAAGGGGTGAATTTCGTCTGTTAAACTTAAAGGCATTTTCTCCTATACCCAGCCATGGATGCTTTGCATGGCTATTTTCAAAGCCTCTATCTTTCTCTTTAAAGTTAATTCTCCTAGTTCAAGGAGATCACCTTTAATTTGACTTATAGTTGGGGGCAGCTGGTCAAGTAGAATTTTATAAGGGGGATACCCTGTTTGTTTAGTGGAGGTACACCCAATACAGAGGAAGGCCATAGGCAGGACTTGATTCCATTTGAAATGTGTTTCTATTTTTTTTTTTTTTTTGTCTTTTTAAGACAGGGTATTGTAATTCAGGCTGGCCTTGAACTCACTTTGTAGCCCAGGCTGGCCTTGAACTTGCAGCAATCCTCCTGCCTCAGCCTCCCAAGTGCTGAGATTACAGGTATGCACCACACCTAGTGTGTTTCTTTTCTTTCTTTCTCGCTTTCTTTTTTTTTTTCTTTTTTGAGACAAGGTCTCCCTATGTAGTGCAGACAGGCCTTGAACTTGCTTATGTAGCCCAAGTGGGCCTTAAACTCACAGGCATCCTCCTGCCTCAGCCTCCTGAGTACTCAAGTGTTTGAATACTGCCCAGTATTCAAGTGTGTTTCTTGATAATATTTTTTTAGCAATTGTTTGAGCATCTGGTTCATGTGCTCTACCTTTTCTATCTTTCCACAGCTCCGAGGCTGGTAGACTATATATAATTTTCATTTTATTTTTAACATTCGTGTGAACTCTTGAATTAGCCATGAATGCTGGCCCATTGTCAGACCCCACAGTTAGGGGTCATCTGAACCTTGGGCTGATGTCCTTTGACAGCCCCTTGGCCATTTTTAGTGTCTTCTCTGTCTGGGTGGGGAAGGTTTCGACCCACCCTGAGAAGGTGCAAATGAGCACCAACATATAGTGATAGCCTCGGGCTCAGGGCCGCTCAGCGAGGTCCACAAGTAAGTTTCCACATGGGGAGACACCTGCATCTTGGATGCCTGGGGGCCTGGGGGCCCTTGTTTTGGGTTGCTCTCTACACGGTGTAGGCACTGTTCGCAAACAGCTCGAGGGACAGCAGTGAGCCGCGGCATGTGGAAGTGATGACTTGATGCGTCTCTTGTGCCATTTCGCCCATGTGAGACTCCTGATGGAGTTGCCTCTAACCTAGGGTTCAGCATTTCAGGGAGCCAGTCTCCCATCAGAGACTCTCCCCCATGTGCCCTTGACGTCAGCCCCAGGCTCCCAGGAGAACCATGTCTTTTCAGTTGCAGTTCGGGGTCTCCAGGAGTAGGGGTTCTGGGATGAGGGGCAGGCACCAGACCCCCCTTTCTGGTTGTGGGGCTGCCACAGCAGTCCATTTTGCTTCTCTGTCTGCTTTTTGTTTCCTCTGCCTCTATCGTACCAGTCCATTGATATCCCCAGCAATGTATAAGGGCCACTTTCCTTGGTGCCAGTACAGCATCTAGGAGCTGTAACAGTTCTTCCTTGTATTTTATCGCCTTTTGCCCAGCAGTCAGGAGCCCTCTTTCCCGGTACATAGCTCCATGAACAAGTAGTGTGGCAAAGGCATACTTGGAATCAGTATAGATGTTAATCTTTTGGTCCTTAGCTAGTAACAGGGCCCTTGTCAGGGCTATTAGCTCAGCCCTCTGAGCAGAGGTTCTGGTAGGCAAAGGCTGGGCTTCTACCACAGAGTCCAACATTGCTACTGCATATCCTGCTCATTGACCCTCTTCTAGTACAAAACTGATCCTGTCTGTGAAATATTCAACATCTGGGTCTCCCAGAAGGTGATCTGAGAGATCTCCATGTCTTGAGAGTACCTCATCCATAATTTCCACACAATCATGAGAGGGGGCTCCCGGTTCCACTTCTAGCAAAGTGACTGGGTGAAGAGTGTTTACTGTCTCTAGGGTTATGTGAGGATTTTTGCATGAAAGCCCCTGATATCAAGTCATCCTAGGATTTGACAAGCAATGGTGTTTTCTCTGGCCTGTTATGGTTATAACTGAGTGTGGCACCTGAATGGTCAGTTGTCCCAAAGTCAACTCATTAGCCTCCTGTGTCAGCAGAGCAATGGCAGCAAGCATCCTAAAGCATGGAGGCCGTCCTAGAGCCACATAACTGTTTTGACAAGTATGTGGTTGGACGATGTCAGGGTCCCATGACCTGGGTTAAGATTCCTGTGGCCATTTTTATGGTTTGTGGACATGTAGGAAGGAAAGCTTGGTTATATCTGACAGTCCTAAGGCTGAGGCCTGAGTCAGGGCCTCTTTGATTTGTTTAAATGTTTTTTCCTGGTCAGCTTTTTGGAGGAGGAGCTCCTTTTTGATGTGTAGCCTGCTGTATTTGGTCGTCTCTTCCTGTTGGGTCTTGGCTTGGATCTTTGCCTCTGAGCTCTGCAGCAGATGTTGTAGCTCTTTTTACACACTGAGTTATTGCGTGTCTACTGTTGTGTTTTTCCATTGTGTTATTTCCTCTTGTATGTGGCATGGTAGATTTGTGTTTTTAGTTTCATTTGTACCTTGGTTTGGGCATGTGCCTCTGTCAACTGCTTTAGTTGCTCCATTTTTCATCTGTTAGCGAGACTGTATTGTCGTAGCGTCTTCTGTCGCTCGCCGAGTTGCCTCTGTCTCATCATGTAGTTGTCCTAGATGCTCATGTGATTTCTCCTCTGTCTGGAGTCACTTCTGGGCAGCCTCCTGGGCCAGCTGTGGCTGCCGAGCTGACTCTTGTTCTGTTGGCTCCTGCAGGCGTTGGGCCTCTTTCCTCTTGGCCTTGAGTCTTTCTGCTTCCTCCAGTACAGCCTCGCGCTCCCTTGGGTTCCCTCCTCAGCTGTCAGGCTCTTTTGTACATGTTCTTCGGCCTCACAGCACTGCTGTATTTTCTCTGCTGCCAGCTGTCTCTGCCAATCAGCCCCCGGTTTTGCCTGTTTCTTTTTGTGCAGTGTGTTCTTGGCATTGCTGCAGATGTGTCCCAGCTCCAGTTCTAGCTCTGTCTTGTTGGCAGTAGCTTTCTCAAAGGTGTTCAGTGCACAGATTTTTTTTTATTTGTTGCTGTTGCCTCTGTGTGTTTTCTTCAGACCCTTTTGTTGCTTGAGTCTACTCTTTGATGTCCTTTGCAGCTGGGTGAGACACTCTCTTCAACGCCAGTCTTGTGTTGTGTTATCTTTTCTTTATCCCTGTGGCCCAAAGGTCATTTGGGCCTGTAGTTTTGGAGTAGGTCCCTTTTCACAGGGGAACTGGACATTTTGGAAGATACAGGAACTTATTTTTTTTTTTTAATTATGTACCTTTCAGACTGGATAAATGGCCTCTTTTGGGGACGCCAGTGGGGACTCCTCTAACAACAGTTTTTGGATGGTAGCACAATGGGCTGTGTCATTACTCAGTGTTTAGTTACCATCTACCAGAAAGCCCATCAATTCCCCCGCTACTCTTATTGTGACCATGGGCTTCTGGGTGTCTCTGGGGTTGGAGCCTGGCTAGTCCTGTATTGTGACCATGGGCTTCTGGGTGTCTCTGGGGTTGGAGCCTGGCTAGTCCTGTATTGTGACCATGGGCTTCTGGGTGTCTCTGGGGTTGGAGCCTGGCTAGTCCTGTATTGTGACCATGGGCTTCTGGGTGTCTCTGGGGTTGGAGCCTGGCTAGTCCTGGTAACTTTCAGCTCCTGCCAGTCCAGTGAGGCCAGGAACTGGTGCTTTTTTCTTGGGGGCAATAGCTGTTTGCAGATAGCCTCCTAGTTTTGGAATTTTTCTCATCTCTATCATCATTTTTGGGCATTTATTTTCCTAGTATCCACCTTTTTACATCACACATGTTGATCCCAGTCTAGCTTTGGCAGACTGGCAGATCCCAGCTCAGTTTGACTCCTGTTTTGCCAGTGTCCCTGTCTTTGCCCCTTAGTGATTTCTGTTTTTTTTTTTTTTTTTTTTAATGTGAGCACTGCTGTCAACAGATCTGTTTTTTTGAGCTTTCTATCAGCTTTTTATTTGGCCTCATGGTCATGATTTACATACACTTTGGTAGTCACGTCTGAAAGCTGGGTCACATTCATGCCAGCAAAATCCTCTAGTTTTTCTCAGTAAGCAGCTAGACATGGCTGAAGCCATGTGGGTCTACTCTGAACTAGATTTAGCCATGAGACAATACAGGAAAACTCATCCTGATGTCCTAGTCATTCTCTGTTTTCAGTCATCATCCTATTTATACACCCAATTGTTTTCTGTCAATGGCCCCCACCCCCAGACATTTACCATCAAAAGAGGGTCAACCTATTTTATAAAGAGTTCTTAACCTCTTGGGGGGGTCAGCTTTATTTTATAGTTTCCTGTATAGCCTCTTTTAAAGTTAGACATATACTTTTTAATTTTTTTGGTACATTTTAGATATACATAATGATCACATTCATTATAGAGAATTTGTACCTGTACATGATATAACCTTTTTTTTTTTTGTGGGTACTGGGGGTTGACCTCAGGACCTTGCATGCCAGCAGGTGCCCATGCCGCTGAGTGATATCATCAGCCCTTTTTCGTATGTGGGTTCTGGGAGTCGAACTCGGGCCCTCGCACTTGCCAGGCAGGTGCTTACGCCACTGAGCCATCTCACCAGCCCTATAACTTGTTTTTTTTACCCTATTCCCCTACCGTCCCTTCAAACCCTCCTCCCATCCACATTTATAGTTTTATTTCTATGTTTTCTCATTTTTTTAAACTTTTCCCTTCTTTCCTTTCCCCCTCCCCTCTCCCTTGTTCCTCTCCCCATTGGACATTTTCCTCCTGTTTTGCAATACCTATTATACATTTTACTCCTTATTTACACGTTCAGTTTCTCACATCAGAGAAACAAGGCAGTATTTACACGTGTGTCTGATTTATTTCACTTAAGAGTATGGACTCAAGGTGCATCCATTTTCCTAGAAATGTCTCTTTATGGCAGAGTAATACTCCATTGCATAAAAAAACCACATCTTCTTTATCCATTCACCAGTTGATGGGCACTTCGGTTGTTTCCAAGATTTAGCCAACATACATTTCAATGGGTTGCGTTTTGACGCTTTTTCTATTCTGTTGTGATGCAAATCACTTTTTAAAGCATTTTTGTTTTAGGCTGATGAAATTGTCCCCCCGATCACAGGAGTTTTTAGAAGGAACAACCTGAGCTTCACCAAATTAACAAGTAGCCATGTATATATATTTTAAAATAAACTATTTCCACAAGCTTTTCCTTAACATACATAAGCTTTCTGGTCTTGTCATTCTCTCTCTTCTTATCTCTTTAGCAGGACAAGACTTTCATCATACAAAATCCTCTCATATCAAAGGTATATCTCTTATATTTGTAGCCCTCTTAATATTTTTTCTCACTTACTATAAACCTTTTATAACAAGCTTGACTGTAGCCACTTGAATTTTAGTGTTTTTCTTTTCCCCCTTTTTTCCAGATTGTTTCTTTGTAAATTTGACTGCCCACAGACCTCTGAGTAACTTTGAATCAGTGTTCTTATCTTAAACCAACAGAGAGCAGAGAAAAGAGCAAGTTAACCCTGCAATTGCAATGTAAGATTTTGCAATGCCCAAGAAATGTTTTATGCACATCAACTCAAACTGGAAGCCAAGAGTACATTTACTAATTAGTTAAAATTTGTAATTAGATTTCTCCATTAAAACTTTCTTAGGCCTGACAGAACTGTGGCCATTCAGCCCCAGACTGGGATTGATCCAGCTTTCAGATGCCTACAAGCAGCACCAGGCTGCGATGCTGAGCAAGAGCTGGCCTCAGGGGCCGGTGAGATGGCTCAGCGGCTTAAGCGCCTTCCCGGCAAGCGCGAGGGCCCGAGTTCGACTCCCGGAACCCACATACGAAAAAGGGGCCGGTGATATCGCTCAGCGGCACGGGCGCCTGCTGGTGCGCGAGGTCCTGAGGTCGACACCCCGGTACCCACAAAAAAAAAAAAAAAAAAAAAAAAAGAGCTGGCCTCAGGACTCCTGAAGCTGGGTGGAGACCCCAGGCACTGTCGTGCTCTGCAATTGCTTTGAAATGAAAAGACAACCCCTGTTTCACTCCTCCAATCTTTGCAGGTACGTCTGGGCCTAAGTCTCTTGGCCTTGTGCCTCTGTCTCAGCCAGCTGCTGAGGTGTTTTTTTGGCTCAGTCTCCTTCTGGGCTGGTCACTGTCATCACCCTGTTTCACAGGGCATTTTTTCCCTTCTATCAGCCTGTCTGTGTTGCCCACCTGTATATTCTGGTACATAAAGTTAAGCAGTTTTTTCATGTCTTCGCCTATTAGGTGCAAATCATTTTCTCTCTCTCTCTTTTTTTTTTGTGGGTACTGGGGGTCAAACTCAGGACTTTGCGCACCAGCAGGCACCTGTGCCACTGAGCGATATCACTGGCCCTTTTTTCGTATGTGGGTACTGGGAGTCGAACTCAGGACCTCACGCTTGCCAGGCAGGCGCTTATGCCGCTGAGCTATCTCACCGGCCCATCATTTTCTCAATTACTTTTGTTTTCAGATGAATTAGACTGTGTCTTAGTTACTTTTCTCATTGCTGAGACAAAATACCCAACACCCAAAGTTAAAGGAGGAAAGATTTATTTAGCTTCCAATTTGTAGAGGTTTCAGTCCATAATCAGCTGGCTCCAAGGCAGGGTGGCTTGGCAGAGGGCAACCATTCATGGCAGCAGAAGACACCAAAAGCAACAAGAGAGGAAAGAGAGAGAGATAAGCCTCTTTCCCTCCCTTATATTATATGCAGGCTACTTGCACTAGGGTGGGTGTAGCACTCACACCCTTAATCCCAGCATTAGAACATGAATTAATCACAAACTCTAGAAGCCTACCCCCATGACTCCATGAGGCTTTGGAGGTACATCTAGACACAAACCATAACATTCCACCCCAGTCCCCCAAAGACTCATGTACAATACTTTATGTAAAAAGCATTTAGTCCATCTCCAAGAGTTGCCAAAGTCCTAACAGTTTTAGCATTGCTGAAAAGCCCAAGTCCCAAGTCTCCTCTGAGATTTATGGCAAACTCTTAGCTATGGGCCCCTGTACAAAAGAAAAGAAAGTTAAACACTTGCAACATTCAATGGCAGAAGATAAACATTTCCATTCCAAAAGTTACAAGTGGGGATACAAAGGAATGAGATCAAAGCAAGTCCAAAATCCAGCATGGCAGACATTAAGTCCTGTAGTTCTATGTGCAACATCTGAGGCAATCTGTGAACTCCAAAGGGGTTGGGTGGCTCTGCCCCTGTGGCACTTCTGGTGGTTGTAGCTCCCATGGCTTCTCTCTTGGGCTGGATTTGCTCTTTCCTTGCAGCTTTCCTTAGACAATCCATGTTCCTGGCTTTTCCAACCTTCTGGGGTTGCTGCTGCACCTTTGGCTTCATACTCACAGCTTCACACATTGCCCTCTCAGGCGCACACTGCCCGTCCTCTCAGGCCTTCTTCTGAAATCTGGTGGGAGTCTTCCTGACCCCACAGCTCTTGCATTCTGCATGCACCTAAAACCAGTGCCATGTGGATGATGGCAAGATCTGCTGCCAGCTGGAGCAGTAGCCAGGCTTCCCTCTCTTGTTGCTGTAGGGGTCGAGTGCCTGGATCACTGAACACTCTGAATCCAATTCTGAGGAACAAATTATCTATGCTGCTGCCCTTCTGGAACATGGTATAGCCGCCACCATTCTGGAACATGGTGCTCTGTGGCTTTCTTCTCAAAGCAAATTCTTTCACTTTTGCAATTTTGAGGCTCCAAAGGGTGGAGTCCTGCTTCTTCTTCTTCTTCTTTTTTTTTTAATGTGGGTACCGGGAGTCTAACTCAGGACCTTGTACTTGCCAGCAAGCACTTGTGCCACTGAGTGATATCACCGGCCCTTTTTTTCCTTTATGTGGGTACCAGGAGTCAAACTCAGGACCTCGCACTTGCCAGGCAGGCGCTTATGCCACTGAGCCATATCACCGGCCCCCTGCTGCTGCTTGTGATGCCCTCAGGCCACCTTTTCTATTCTCCTGTTCCTTCTCAGCGATCAAGATCTCCTCTTCTCCATCTTTGTAGTCCACAGCTTTACTGGAGCTTCTTTTCTTGCCAAACTCACAACACTTTAAATCATTCTGTTGGGCTCTTTGCTCTTGATTCTCAACATAAATCTGGCTAAAAGTCCCCAACAGTAGCTATACCACTGCCTCAACATTCAACTGCCTTGAAATTTCTTCTGCCAGATTAATTACTCTGCCTTCCTTAATCTCAGTCTCAGGCAAAGTCTCTGGATACGAGCAAAATGCAGACAAACTTTCTGCCAAGCCATAACATACGCAGTCTGGAGTCCAACAACCAATTCAGTCCTTCTTCCCATCAGAAACCGCCTGAGCCTGGTCTTTACTGGCTTTCTGGTCTTCTGAGCTCTGACCAGAATCTCCTATACAGAACACCCTATAGTGTTCCAGCTCTACTTTTTCAGCTGGCAGTTCTGAATCATTCCAAACTCTTCCCACAAGCCATTCCCAAAAGCTCCTGAATCACGTGGTCAGGTATAGTTCACAGCAACGACCCCACTTCTCCGGTACCAAATTCTTAGTTACCTTTCTCTCATTGATGAAATTGAAAGGGAAGCAATACTCTCAAATTCATTCCTGGAAGCAGGATGCCCAGCACCCAAAGTTAAAGGAGGAAAGGTTTATTTAGTTCACAGTTTGTAGAGGTTTCAGTCCCTAATCAGCTGGCTCCAAAGCAGAGTGGCACATGGCACAGGGGCAACCATTCTTAGTGGCAGAAGACACTAAAAGCAATGAGAGAGGGCAGAGAGGGAGACAAGGCTCTTTCCCTTCCTTATATTTTATGCAGGCTACCTGCCCTAGGGCAGGTGTAGCACTCACACCCTTAATCCCAGCATTAGACTGTGAATCAATCACAAACTCCAGAACCACCCCCCCAGTGATTGCATGAGGCTTTGGGGGGGCATCTAGATACAAACCATAACAGACTCCTTCCCTCGCCTAGACCCCAGCTGAGCCCAGGTGACCTCAGACTCACACGCTCCATTTTGCTCACTGACACACAATTATATATATATATTGCACCCTTTGGACTCATAACATTTTATTTCACTCACACACTCACATATTTTTACACCTCGCCTTATTCCAGTTGTTATCATTCAGGTGTCTGATTCCTAAGCCTCTCTCAGCATGAGCTGTTGGTTTGTCATAGATGTCTTTTATTAGATTGAGCTAAAGACCATCTGTTCTAATTTTCTGTAGGGTTTTAATCATGAATGAGTGTTGGACTTTGTCAAAGGCTTTTTCTGCATCTGAAATTATCGTATGATTTTTGTTCTTGGCTCTGTTAATATGGTGTATGACATTTATTGATTTGTGTATGTTGAACCATCTCTGCATCCCTGGGATGAATCCTACTTGGTCATGGTGTATAATCTTTTTTATGATTTGCTGCATTTTGTTTGCCAGTATCTTATGGAGGATTTTTACATCTATGTTCATTAGGGAGATTGGCCTGTAGTTCCCTTTCTTAGTTGGGTCCTTCTCGGTTTTGGTATCCTGCTTCCAGGAATGAATTTGAGAGTATTGCTTCCCTTTCAATTTCATTAAACAGTTTGAGAAGTAGTGGTATTAGGTCTTCTCTAAATTTCTTGTAGAATTCAGCAGTGAATCCATCATAGCCTGGGCTTTTATTTGTTGGTAGGTTTTTAGTTACATCTTCAATTTCATTGGCTGATATTGGTTTATTTAGATTTTTTACATCTTCTTGATTCAGCTTTGGTAGTTCATATGTATCTAGGAATCCATTCATTTCTGCATTTTCCATCTTATTAGAATACAAGTTCTCAAAGTAGATATAGATGATATTTTGGATTTCTGCAGGATCCTTTGTGATTTCACCCTTTTCATTCCTAATTGCAAGGATGTGAGTCTTTTTTCTTTCCTTTTTTTTGGGTCAGGTTGGTTAAGGGCTTGTGATTTTATTTAATCTTTCAAAGAACCAACTCTTCAATTCATTGATTCTTTTTATTGTTTTCTTCATCTCCATTGCATTAATTTCTGCTCTGATCTTTGTAATATCCTCCCTCATACAAGCTTTGGGCTTGACTTGCTCTTCTTTTTCTAGAAGGTTGAAATTCAATATTAAGTTATTTATTTGAGCTTGCTCTGTTTTCCTGATATGGGTGTTCACTGCTAGAAATTTCCCTCATAGGACCACTTTCATTGTGTACCATAACTTCTGGTATGTTGTGTTGGCATTATCATTTAATTATAGAAACTGTCAATTTCTTCTTTAATTTTATCTTTATTAACAATCCACTAGTTGTTCTGGAGGGCGTCATTTAATTTCCACATGTTTATGATGTTCTTGTGTTTTCTTTTGCCATTGATTTTCAATTTCATTGCACTAGAGTCTGATAATATGCATGGGATAATTTCCATTCCTTTGCATTTACTGAGGCACTTTCTTTTTTTCTTTTTGTACTGGGAATCGAACTCAGGACCTTGCGCTTGCCAGGCAGGCGCTTATGCTGCTGAGCTATATCCCTGGCCTCTGAGGCACTTTCTGTAAGCTAATATGTGGTCTATTTTGGAGAACATTCCATGTGTGGCTGAGAAGAATGTGTATTTTGATGTTATGGGGGGGGGACACTCTGTAGACATCTACTAAGTCCATTTGTTCAAAAGTTTGGTTCAGTTCTAATATTTTATTTTTGATATTTTGTCTAGTTGATCTGTCTATTTGTGACAGTGGGGCATTGAAATCCTACAATACAATTGTTTTAGTGTTTATTTGGTTTTTCATATCTGTTAACATTTGTTTTATATAGTTGGTGCACTGGTATTTGTTCATATATATTTATGATTGTTACCTCTTCCTTTTGGATTGTTCTCTTTACAAGGATGTAGTGACTTTCTTTGTCTCCTTTGATCAGTCTTGCCCTGAAATCCACTTTGCCTGCCCATAGAATAGCTACTCCTGCTTTTTTTCTGGGTTCCTGTCACATGGAGTATTGTTTTCCATCCTTTGACTTTCAGTGTATGAATTCTTTTTGAATTAAATGTGTTTCTTGTATGCAGCATATTGTTGGATCTTGCTTCTTGATCCATTCTGCCAGTCCATTTCTTTTGATTAATGAATTGAGACCATTAACATTGATGGTTATAACTAATATTTATTTATTTATTTATTTTTGTGGGTACTGGGGGTCGACCTCAGGACATTGCACAACAGCAGGCGCCTGTGCCACTGAGTGATATCACTGGCCCTTTTTTTGTATGTGGGTACTGGGAGTCGAATTCAGGACCTCGCGCTTGCCAGGCAGGCGCTTATGCCACTGAGCCATCTCACCGGCCCATAACTGATATTTATTAACTTATCCTTGTCATGTTATTTTCCTCTTGATTGCTCCCCCTTTTTTTTTTTTCCACTCTGCTTACTTCTTTGCCTTGCCTGATGGATTCATTCTCCTGGTGTTCATGGAGTTTTGGTCCTTGTTATGTCTTTCTAGAATGTCCTCAGAACATTTTGGGGTGCTGGTTTGGTGCTCATGAATTTCCTCAGGTGTTCTTTGTCATGGAAGTATCTTATTTCTCCATCGATTTTGAAAGATAGTTTTGCAGGGTACATCAATCTGCATTGGAGGTTGTCTTCTTTTAGGTGTAGAAATACTTCACTTCAAGCTCTCCTTGACTTGAGGGTTGTGTTGAGAAGTTGGCTGTGATTCCGATGGGCTTTCCTTTATAGGTGGTTTGCTTCTTTTCTCCAACAGCTTTTAATATTCTGTTCTTGTGTTGAATTTCTGGAATCTTTTTTTTTTTTTTTTTTTTTTTGTGGGTACCGGGGGGTCGACCTCAGGACCTCGCGTGCCAACAGGCACCCATGCCGCTGAGCGATATCACCGGCCCCTTTTTCATATGTGGGATCCGGGAGTCGAACTCGGGCTCTCGCGCTTGCCAGGCAGGCGCTTACGCCGCTGAGCCATCTCACCGGCCCTGGAATCTTGACTAATATGTCTTGCTGTAGATTTTTTTGATCATGGCTAATTGGAGTTCTATATGCCTCACTTATCTGTATGTCAAATTCTTTTTCCCTGTCAGGGAAGTTTTCTGCCATGATGTTGGTGAACAGGGTTTTTTTTTTTTATGTCATTTGCACTGTCTCCTGCTTTTTCATCGACTCTGATCAACCTTATGTTATTGTTCTTTGCATCATCAAGCAGCTGCTGGATTATTTTCTAGTGGCCCCTTGCTTTTTTTTTTTTTTTTTTTTTTTGTCTTTATGTGGGTACTGGAAACTGAATTCAGGACCTCACGCTTGCCAGGCAGGCACTTATGCCGCTGAGCTATATCACCAGCTCCCCTTGCTGTTTTTAAGAAATCTTTCTCTTCATGATGACGAAGGGCAAGCCTGTCTTCTATTTCTGAGATTCTGTTCTCACATTGGCTCATTCTGCTGCATATACTTTCAATGGAATTTTTAATCTCCTGAATATGTTTGAATCTATTTTATGGATTCCATTTCTTTCCTATATTGGGCATTCATGGTTTCCATCATTTTCCTAATCTCCTCTATTTTTTTTTGTCTGTATCTGCTCTAGACTCACTAAGCATGTCTTTCATTGTGATCACCATCTCTGTAGTTATCTGAGAAATTATTTCTGATTTGCTTTTTTTCTAGAGCTTTGTTCATTTGCTTTGATACTTCCACTGTTACTACTTCAGAGAGGACAAGTGGGTGTCTTGTGGTTTGTTCCACCTCATTGGCCTCTGGGTTTGCCTTTGGTGAACTAGATGTCTGGTGTTGCATCTTGTTTAAGTGTCTTCTCATTTTCTATTTTTTTTCTTAGTTTAATTCCTGGGTTGATGCTTGTAAATTGTCTGTGGTGAGTAGCTTTATTGCTAGTATTTAGAACCTTTAGGAAATGACTACTTCTCAGAGGTGTCTTCCAGGTGTAGCTGGCTTTTGGGTTTTGAGTCTGTTGCAAGATCCTACCTTTTCATTTTATTGGGGATGAGAAGTTGCTGCCTACTTGACCCAACCTATGGTTCTTTGGCACTGGCCTGTAGTATTTTTTATGACCCTTAGGCAATCTCAGTCTTGGTATACCAGGGAGAACAACTGGTTAGAATAATTATGTCACTTTAGCTAACATGGTACAATGAGCAATAAGAATAGCATCAAACACAACCTAGAAAATGACAAACTGAGGCAACTATTAACCATATGAACTATGGTTATATAATGAAATTTAAAGCAAACCAGAAAATTATATGCAGTAAATAAACCCTCAATATGCCAATTTTACCCTCAGGGGAGAAAATTTATAAAGGGCTAGGGGAAAAAATAGAGAAATAGAAGAAGAGAAAAAGATTAGAAGCAAGGCTGGAGGACAAAGGAAGATCACACAAACTTTGGGAAACTCATGCAGAAGACAGGAAGGAAAGAGAGATGGAAGAAATAAAAAAAAAAACATATCAGCAACCACAAAAAAACTAGAGACCATGTTCATACTCATATAAAAACAAGAGCAAGCAATGAAGAAAAGAAACAAAACAAAACCAAAAAAGAAAAGAGAGAGAGAGAAAAAAGTCCATTTCAAGGTGTGTCTCTGCTGTCACTGGTGGACAATGTGGGCAGAGTCCAGATCCATGTTGATTAATCCCAGCGAGCCAGCAGTAGCTTTATGGTGGGGTAGTGCATAATCCCAGTGAGCCTGCCCCTTTATTTCCCCTGAATTTCTAGGCTGGTTCCTGGCTGTGAGGCTGGAACCAGACCCATTCAGCCTGCAGCAGTTGGTGCACCTTTTATGGGCATGAGCTCGGCTGGGTGCCACTAGATGGAGCCAGCAGTTGTTCTGAGTTCTGAGCTCAGTTTGCTTCTCTCCAAGATGGCTCCCAGCCAATTTCCCTCTCCCGTGAGACATCTGAACCCACACCACTCACCATCCACTCTAGTCCTCTGTGTCCACTGCTCTGTTCCACTGGTGCATCTCTCTGTGTAGGCCTCTAGGGTGGCCAGCAATCACTGTGAGTCTGCAGGTTTGAGCTGCCCCCTCCCACGCAGTGAGAGTCCAGGCTCAGGGAGAAGGCGCTGCCTGCCACCTGCTTCTTTGCTGAAGTTTCTCTCTTTAATGTCCCTATGGGCTTCGATTCTTGTTTCAGATCCTTCTTGGGTTCAGGGAATCCACTTCCCTCCTTCTCCTCCTCACCTTGCTATATTCCCATTTCTGGACACCAAATCTCGAAGAGGCTCTTTCTCTGCTGCTTACCACTCTTCTATCTTTCTGAAGTCTCGGTGGTTAGGGTATCTAAGGAGCACCACTGTAGAGCAATTTTTGCACATGTACAAAAGGAAACATGATTAAAGCTACTTAGAATATTTGGCTCTAATCATTATTTATAATTTAGGAAACAATCTCTGTCAATAGATGAATTAAAGTGGCCTGTTACAGTCAGGAACATGGTGGTGCATGACCATAATCCCAGCACTGTGGGAAGCAGAGGCAGGAGAACGGCAAGTCTGAGCCCTGCCTGGGAAACTGAGGAATTTAGTGAAACTATGTCTCGAAATACAAAATATAAAAAATAGCTGGGAATGGATTTCATTGCAAAGGCCATGGGTTCAATGCCTTGTACCACACATACACAAAAGGTGGCCTATTTGTATAATGGGATATTAAACTAGGTAAAAATATATCAGCATATGTAAATCTCAAAAGGAGCATTGAGTGGAAAGTGCAACAAAATAATACTACAGTATAGATTTTCACTGTACTTATGTGTATATAAAGGTTTTAACTCAGAGCCTTGTGTGTGCTGGGCAAATACTCAACCACTGAGCCAAGCCTCTGCCTCCAGGAGCTCTGGATGACAGGCAGGCACCACCACACCAGGCAAGAAGTGTTTCATGTTCCAAGAGATCGATATGCTTGGTCTGATTTGGACACTTTGCATGATACCCCAGAAAAAATTATGTGCCTATTAAAAATTTTTAAAAACTAAAAGTTTATAAACTTAAATGTTTTTGAAAAAAAATATGATGTTAATAATTGTCATTTTAGGGCAGTTAGAACACCACTGTTTTCAGTTTTCTTTGCATTACTATGATTTAAAGATATATATTCATACGTGATTTGATATTCTTCCCTCAGCAATGGCACTTAATTTCCCTCCCTTTGAGTTTGGGCTGGTGTTGGTTACTTGCTTCTACCAAATATGATATGGAAGGGCCGGTGAGA
Source organism: Erethizon dorsatum (assembly GCA_028451465.1). Taxonomy (NCBI): domain Eukaryota; kingdom Metazoa; phylum Chordata; class Mammalia; order Rodentia; family Erethizontidae; genus Erethizon; species Erethizon dorsatum. Next base: position 116,490,366 of record CM051833.1, read on the forward strand.
CAGCTCAGCAGCATAAATGCCTGCCTGGCAAGCACGAGGTCCTGAGTTCGACTCCTAGTACCCACATACGAAAAAAGGGCCGGTGATATTGCTCAGCAGCATGGGCGCCTCCTGGCACACGAGGTCCTGAGTTTGACCCCCGGTACCCACAAAAAAAAAAAAAAAAAGATGATATGGAAGAAATCATGGAATATCACCTCCAAGATTAGGAGCACAGACAACCTCAGGAGAGCCCTGAGGCCCAACCACCTCACTCAGCTTGATTCTTTATCCTCAGAAATTACATGAGATAGTCAATGCTTCTCGCCTAAAGCTACTAAGTTTGGGATAATCTGTTATGCAGCATTAGATAACTAATATAAGTTCTTCTGTGCATTAAAGTTTTTCTCAAAAAAGGAAAAGCACCTCTAAATGAATTTATAAGTTCAATATAGCCTTAAAAATAAAACAAAGTTATAAAGAATTTAGTAAAGAAGTCTCCTTCAATTTCTTTTTGTTTGTTTAAACTGGGGATTGAACCCAAGGCCTTCACACTGAGCCACATTCCCAGCCTTTGTTTATATTTTTTATTTTGAGACAGGGTCTCACTAAATCACTAAATTGTCCAGGCTGGATAGGCTTGAATTTGCAACCCTCCTGCCTTAGCCTCCCAGAGTTCTGAGATTACATGTGCAACCTCAGATTACAGCCCCCAGCTTCCTTCAGATATTACAGAGAGCAAAGCCAGCCTCATGGTTTTGGCGTGAAGATTAAATCAATCAATAAATTACCAGGTATAGTGGCAAACTCCTCTAATCCTGGCTATTCAGGAGGCTGAGGTAGGATTCCAAGTTCAGGGCCAGCCTTGGCTACATAGTGACAACAAAATAAAATAAATAAAAAGCAATTACAACAGAACCTGGTACATATTAAGCACTTTATACATGTAGCACTTTATACACACATTTTATTGTGTCTTGAATCAAAGGTGTGGAGGACCACCGGGAAGGCTCCCCCTGAAAGAAGACAGTTTGCCTCCACTGTGATTTATCTTTGCCCTACTTCCGTGTCTGTGTGTGCACAGAGCTGGCTAGGAAAGTGTTTTATCCCCTTGATTGGCTTTAAGCAATGCAAATGGGTCCAGCCAAGACGCCATTGTGGAGCCTTTGAAGCAAAGCGACAGGTCAGTCACGCCCCACCTACAGCTCCCTACTACTAAGCATGAGCTAGGCCGAGAGACACCATGCTGTCGGCTTGGATTGAGCCTCGAGAAAGAGGCTGTGACACCCAGAGCATTAAAAGCTAGACATCAGAGCTGAAGCAGCTGACCCAAAACACAAGATACTTCCTCAACTGTGTTATGCACATTCCTCCAAACTTAGAGGCTGCCTGTTACCAGAATCCGGTACTCTTTCTGCAGACCTCTCTGTACGTATTGCAGAGGTGCTATCAGGTCTCCTACCTAGTGCAGCTCACAGTACCCACTGGACGTCTTGCCACTCTCACAGTCACTCAGCCCCGAGCCACTTCCCTCTTCACAAATTAATAAAACCCTGGTTCAGTCCTGGGTTGAGGCCTTCGTTCCAGTTAACCTTTGCTTGGACTAGATTTAGGAGCCCCTTGGCTCCCCACAACTGCAGATATGTCTTTGTCTCTTTATTCTCGCCATGGGTTGCACTGGAAATGGTAGAATGGAATAGTTGCAAGAATTCCAATAACTTTTCCCTGGGATTATAATTATAAACTCGTCCAGACCGTGATGAAGTCTGGATGGGCTCCTATAAAATGAACCTTAAAGTTTGAACCTATAACCTAATTGCCCCTTCCTCCATTCCTTTTGGTGCTGGGGATCAAACCCAGGGCTTTGGACTTACTAGGCAAGCCACCACCACTGAGCTACACCTCATCCCCTAAGGGTATAAATCAATCTCATCACTCTGCAGGAGAGGAAAGTGGAGTTTCTGAGAAGTGATGCTCTTGGTTCAAGGCCTCTGAGCGATTTCTTCCTTGAAATGTTATTTCCATGGTCGGTCTGTCCTCCAGGCAGAGAGTAGGGTAGCCAGGTGGAATGCTATGCAGGACAATGGAGGATGTCCAGGCCAGTGCTGCACCTCTGCTCATTCTCTTTCCGGAGAAACAACACAAGAAGTAGAATTATACGTGGAAGTAGTTTAGGGAGTATGGGATCACAGCAAAGAAAATTAACTGGCTAGTACCATTAAGTCTGATGTTCTAATACATAAATTTCCAAGATAAGGATTTTGCTGAGGTACTGGAGGTTTGAGTTGGTATCCAAGAAACTTTACTGTTTCTTAGTACAGTCATGCAAATCATCTCCTTTCTACGAAATCATCTTCTTACATTTTCTCTTCATTTGTAGCATGCCTGTTTTGGCATTTTCAGATTATAGTTTCATCATAGCATGTATATATTCCTTCCCTCAATGTACACACATACACATATATTTTGTATAAAATTTCCAGTGAAAAACCACATCTTAATTAGGTTCTTTTTCTACAGTTCCAATAATAGCATGAAAATTTAGATTTCTAAATAAGATCATTTTTAGAAAGAAATAATAACTTAAAAAATGAATTCACAAGCATCCTAATGTGAATAAAAGTAAGATGAAAATAGTAAAGTCAAATTTATAGGTGAATTCCAGGTAGTCAGGTAGGCTTGGAAAGCTAGAATTTATGTATAGAGAAGTCAAGTTGTAACCACAGAATTACAAATTATTTCAAGACTAAGAGTCTACTGTACAATTGATTGCATTCACAATATTTCAAGTCTTGATATATTGGTCAGGTTACTTTGGATTTTGGATGTTTGTAAAACTGTTCACTTCACATTAACTGAAAATCTCTAATGATTTGTAATTTATGATTTTTAAGATTTTTGTGCATGACATATACATAAATAATAACAAATGAACACCTGGCTCAGCTTAGGGACTAGAATCTCACCTCACTGTGTCCCACCCTCCGCCCCTATCATTTCATCCCCTTCTTGTTCTCCCTTTCCTTTGGGTATGTGTTACCCTGAATCTTATACTCATCATTCTCTTGCTTTTCTTTATAGTTTTATCACAAGTGGATATAACCCTGAATAACATATTGTTAGTTTTCCATGTTTTTTTAACCTCATGTAACCGGGATCATATCGTTATTTTCCTCTACAACTTGCCCTTTTCTGCCCTTCAATGTGCATGTTCATGAAATTTCTCCAAGATCATATATATAGTTGTAATTTATGAATAAGCCTTAATTCATTCATTCAGTTTCTTGTCAGTATTTATCAAGCTTTTTTTGGCTATTAAAAATGGTGCTGCCTGCCTGGCAAGTGCAAGGTCCTGATTTCGATTCCCAGTACCAAAAAGAAAAAAAAAAAAGTTGGTGCTGGCGTTAACATAATGGTACAAGTTTCCTGGGTAAGAATGTCTTTAGAGGATCAGTGGTGGCGAACCTATGGCACACACATTATTTATTTTTCTTTTAAGACAAAAGATGTTAATGTATAAGTTGTCTTTGCTAAACTAAAACCTCAGGATTCAGGTTTAATTGCAGCGCTGGCACGTTGCGGTAAACAACTGGGTTTTGGGTTGCTGTTTGGGCACTCGTCGCTAAAGGTTTGCCATCACTGGTATATACTTAGGAGTGGAATTGCTGGATTATATATTAAACTGTATTTGAAGTGCTGTAGTGTTTTCCAAAGTGGTTTAAGACAATTTATATGTTCAGCAGAAGTATTTAAGTGTTTTCATTATTGCACATCCTTATCAGTAATTCGTAGTGACTTATTTTAAAATTTTTGCCAAGATGTCATTCTGCAGATGAGTGAACCTGTCATTCTCTTTTTATCCTCCCTGGTTTCATTTCTGAGTTCAACTTGAACCTCAATGTTTGCAAGTTAACCTTTCATTACCTCCTTATATCACCCATGGTTTTTATCTATTACTTTAAAATAAATCTACTTCCCAGATGCTGAATGAAGCACTGGGTGATGCTTAGATTGATTGATGAATGATACTGATTATTCATCAGCGTAGCACTGGCTCGGCACGCGCCGACACGATCTGGTGAGCTCAGCATCCTTCTTTCTCCTTTCCCTCCGTTACAGCTATGCGCCTTCTAAAAACATGCTGCTTCCTGGAGGACTGAGCTCGGGTGACTTCCGTGCTGCAGTACCTACAAGAAGCTGACTGCTGAAGTTCATGTGTGTAATTTAAATGTCAGGATAAACACTTCTGCTGTATGTTTGAATTTGGTGCCACTGGCTAAGTTCTTTTTTTTTTTTTTTTCATTTTTTGAGACAGGGTCTCACTCTGCAGTTCAGGCCAGCCTTGAACTCATTTTGTAGTCCAGGTTGGCCTCAAACTCTCAGCCATCCTTCTGCCTCCACCTCCCAAGTGTTGGGCTCACAGGCAGGTGCCACAATGCCTGGCTCCACTGGCTAAATTCTAAAATTGCCGAAATTAAATCTAAAAATTCAATTCAGCAGATTTTTTTTTTCTTTTTTTGAGACAGGGTCTTGCTGTGCAGTTCAGGCTGGACTTGAACTCACTTTGTAGCCCAGGCTGGCCTCGAACTTGCAGTGATCCTCCTGCCTCAGCCTCCTGAGTGCTGGGATTACAGGTGTGCGCCACCACACCCGGCCAGCAAATATTTTTTATAGATCTTTTTAAATTAACGTTAATGCTGAAATTCAGCTTAGAGTTCTCTCCTTAACATATTTCAGGGTGTGTCAGAGAATACTTCTACTCTGTGACACTAGCACAGTAACAGTCCACCTGGCAAATTTGGGGGAGTAGTGGTGGTGGGAGAGTAAGAATACTGGTTATTAGTAGTGGTTAAGGCTAACCATGGTAATATTCAGGAAAAAATGACATAGACCAGTGTCTGAATTGAAATTGAACCATTCTTAATAAATATTATTAAATACTTAATAGTAATATTATAATGCAAGTATTAATACTTAGTAAAATCAAGTTTTAATAGTGCTGAGAATGTACCCATCCCGCCAAATACGCAGATGCTATTACTTTGTCCACGCAGGTAGGGAGCTGAGGTACAGAAAGGTTAGAGGTACTTTGTCCAAGGGCTTGGGCCATGACTAGAATATGCTGTAGCTCACATACAGAGATGAAACACTTAGGCAAATGGACTTATGGTTTTGAATGATGCCAAAACTTTGAAATTCTTTTTCTTTTCTGTTTTATTTTAATCACATTTCTATTTATGTAAATCAGAAGCCCCACTCCAAAACCTTATTCTTAGATTTTTGGCAGTTTGGACATCTACCCAGATGACTGGTATTTCAATCTTTTTTCTTTTCAAAGTACTTACTTGTAGGTGGCAGTGTTAGTTTCAAACCCTACTTTGCATTTTTCTGAGGAAGATTAGAAAAAGCCATCTGGATAGCATCACCCTAAAAAATTCTTCTACAAGTGGAACTTCCTTAAGAAGAAATTCTAAGAGAAGAGAGTAATGATATAAAGCTAGGCAGAATTCAAATGGAAAATTTAGAAACTGAAACATTAAATTCTGATATTTACAAGAATTATCTTCTGGATAATAAATTCACTGTTCTTTCAGATCTTTGTTGTTGTTTTGTTTTTTTTTTTTTTTTACTTCTTCTGAGGAGAGAGTGTTTTGAATGAAAACCTTGCCCTTAATAACATTTTTTTTTTTTTAGCTCTTATTGAGGTTTAGCCTTATTTACATATAGCTTTTTTGGTTTTGAATTTTGGGCCTGCCCCTCCCTCTCTCCTTCCCTCCCTCGTTTTCCTTCCTTCCTTCCTTCCTTCCTTCCTTCCTTTCTTTCTTTCTTTCTTTCTTTCTTTCTTTCTTTCTTTCTTTCTTTCTTTCTTTCTTTCTTTCTTTCTTCCTCTCTCTCTCTCTCTCTCTCTCTCTTTCCTTCCTTCCTTCCTTCCTTCCCTCTTTCCTTCTTTCTCTCTCTTTCTCCCCTTCTCTTTCTTTCTTTCTTTCTTTCTCCCCTTCTTTGTCTCTCTGTCTTTCTCTCTCCCTCCCTTCCTTCCTTCCTTCCTTCCTTCCTGGTACTGAGGGATGGAATCCAGGGCCTTTACACTAAGTTACATCCCTAGCCCTTTTAAAATTTTGAAACAGGGTCTTGCTAAGTCACGAAGTTGGCCAGGCTTAACTCACAGTCGTCCTGCCTCAGCTTCCCAGAGTGCTGGGATTACAGATGTGCACTGGTATGAGGTTTTTGTGTTCCTTTTCTATTATGTAGTTGTCTCTTCTCTTCAGGCATTCATTACTGCCACCTACACCTCTCAAATGGTGACATACTTATTGTAACAGTTTGCCTAGGACAGAATCTGGCAGAGTGGCTGGTTAATATTAAATACTTGTTTTTAGACTGACTGACTGACTGACTGTTCTGCTTGTGCTGATAAATGAATGAGTGAATGAAAACCTTAGTAGAAAGCAAAGAAACAAGATGGAAAGTATATGTGAAACATTCTTACCAATAAATATTAAAGAAGCATTTATGACATTTTTAACATATCTCTTGAATTTATTAACCTCTACAAAAACATGAAAAGTCTCCATATCTATATAATTTCAGTGCTCAGCTTAGAAAAATCAAAGGCTAATCTAAAAATGACAATTGGTTCCATAAAAAATATATTTGTCTAGTTAATTCACTGAATTGCAGTTACTCTATCCAGTTATTTGGAATCAACCACTAAGAGTGTTAATTTAGATCCTCATTGCCTGGTAAATTGCTCTTCCATTTCTGGAATTTACATTTTACTTTGAATTCCTTGGAATCTTGTCTTACATTGTAATTATTCCTAGAATACCATTTTACATTGGTTCTCTACAGTTTTCAAAGTAATAAAAGTTAAGAACTATGACATTTGTTGTTGTCACATTGAATCAAACATGTTATGCAAACATTCCTTGATGATAAAAAAGGGAAAAGAAAAATTTGATTTACATGTATTTTAATTCTTAGTTTTGTCATCATAAAAATTAACCTTTTAATAAAATTCAGGCCCTTAAGCTTTAGCTATATTGTATTCTGTGAATTTTAATATTTTTATTTCTTTAATACATTTCTGTATTTCCCATATTTTCTCTAACAAGTCTTCATTTCTTTTATAATCTTAGAAAGCCATGCATTCTATTCTTTGAAAGCCCACAAAATTAGCCATTTATCTTATTGCTCAAATTTATACTTTATTAAAGTAACTCCTCAGGGCATAGAGACTATGGCAGTAATTTAAACTTGAAATTTCTAAAGACTATCCAGGTGAACGAATGCAGAATTATACTCACAGTGTATTTATGTAGCATTTGTAATTTTTTTCTTTGAAAATGCTATTTTAAGGCACTAAGTTGAATATACTTAAAACATGTATGTAAACTGATATATATATATATATTTCATAGTCACATATTTTACTTATATACCAATATACTTCCCTTTTCTAGCTTTATACATTCTATAGTCTTTTTTTTTTTTTTTTTTTCGTGGGTACCGGGGTGTCGACCTCAGGACCTCACGCGCCAGCAGGCGCCCGTGCCGCTGAGCGATATCACCGGCCCCTTTTTCGTATGTGGGTTCCGGGAGTCGAACTCGGGCCCTCGCGCTTGCAAGGCAGGCGCTTAAACCGCTGAGTCATCTCACCGGCCCTAGTCTTTTTTGTTTTGTTTTGTTTTTTGGGGGGTACTGGGAATCAAACTCATGACCTTGTGCTTGCCAGGCAGGCACTGTGCCACTGAGCTGTATCCCCAGCCCACTCCTTTTCTAGCTTGAATACATCTGTTGTTTTCTTACATGTAAAATAAGAAGCAAGGTTAATTGCTAAACTGTGTTTCAGTTTTAATGCCTTATCATTATTAGCTGCACTTATCCTACAATAAAATCATTATGGATAGCTTGTGGAACAGTGTCTGTATTTGATCTCCTGTTAACATCATTCATTTCAACAGCCAATAAATGTTCTGCAAATTCGCTGAAAAGAGGCACACAATAGTGATTTAAACAATCACTTCCGGTAAAACATAGTGTATGTTAGAAAATGTTGAGGACAAGCAGAGCAGAGTCCCGTGGGAAGGTGAGAAGTCATTCCAGAGTGATGCTGGCCCATGAGGGGAGCGGAGTGTCCCAGGCAGAGGGAGCTCAGCAGGCAGGACAGGCAGCCATGGAAAGGCCAAGCCCAGAGGGAGTCAGGGTGGCCCAGCGAAGAACAAGATAAGATCACGCCCAGGACTGAGGGCTAACAAAAACCAGGCCCCAGAATGGAGACAGGATGGCCAAGGCCAGGGATCTGGTGGCCTGATGAACAAGTTCCGTGATAAACTAGTGGGATCCTCTTGTCCAGGAATATGACAAAAACAAGGTGGTAGATAACCAGTCCCACCAAGCCTGCATTCATACCCTCTAAGGAGTGCCTTTGTTCTGCTTGTGCTGATAATTTTAGAAAAGTTATGATTGACAGTGCTTGCAAAAATACGCTTGCTGCATACCCCAAATTCCTAAAGACCCACTTCTAAGTTAAACTTTCCTGCTTGTAACTCCATAGTTTGACTTCAACTTGGCCCCAAGTGGTCCGAGGTGTAGTCATTTTTGTGTATAAAAGTTCCTAGACAGAGAGTCCCTGTGGCAACCCACTCAGATCCCCTCCCGGTATTGGGAGCTTTCTGCTTTCACTCAACAGTAAATGCTTTTGCTCATTTCTCGCTTTACTCTGTGCCTTGTAATTCTTTCTGGGTTGGGAGAAGAACCCACCAGCCAGACTGTAACAGAAAGAGTGTCAGAGAGCTGGGTGTCATGGCACATGCCTGTAATCCCACCAACTCAGGAAGCTGAGGTGGAGGATTGTGAGTTTGAGACCAGCTTGGGCAATATATGGAGACCCTGTCTCAAAAGAAAAAAAAAAACAACAAAAAACCAAATAGATGAATAAACAAATATTTCAAAATGCATGAGGGACATATAGAGGACCATACTAGATAGTGAGAAGTTGACAAGTTTGAAGAGTTTTAATACCTTAATTTTGGAATATACCTTTGTTGTCAGTTACTCCTGCCTAATCAGAAAGTTATCTATGTGTGTCCACGTGGCACTACTTATAAAATAGGAACTTCATAAGATTTCTTTAAGCCTTCTGTTATTGTCACTGTAGAGAATGCTGCTTACAATATGGATCCCATCAATCAAAATCTATCCAGTTATTTAATGATTTTCACATATATCATATATATTTAGGGTACCATTCACTTTGTTCTTAGAAGAGGCAGTGGCCTTTACATTCATTATAAATTTTAAAAAAATAGTAAGAGATTTGCTTTTTACAACTCATTTTTAATTGCTCTGAAGGGAGCCAGAAGTTATTTGTTAGGCAGTTAAACTTTAGGGAACTAGTGTAACTCACTGGTAGAGCAGTTAAAAATAACAGGTTTGGAAAAAAACAGCCCTAAATTTGTATGCTAGTAGTGCTTTTAAACTGATGCCTGACCTAGAGCTCTGATTCTCAGTTTTGTATAAAATTGGGATTGTCTTAGTCACTTTTCTTGTTGCTGAGACAAAATACCTGATGCCCGAAGTTAAGGGAGGAAAGGTTTATCTAGGTCACAGTTTGTAGAAGTCAGAGATCCACTGGTTCCAAGGCTGGGTGGCATCACAGAGGAGAAAAGTTCATGGCAGGCAGAGGGTAGCAAAGCAACAAGGGACGACCACAGCTCTTTCTATCCCTTATATCTTATCCAGGCTACTTAGGGTGGGTATCACTCACACCCTTAATCCTAGTGCCCTTGATCCTAGCATTGCACCATGAATCAATCCCAGCGTCACACACTTTAGATCCAGCCACCTCTGAAAAAGCCCCGGCTATGACGGCATGAGGCTTTGGGGGTACATCTAGACACAAGCCATAACAGGGATATTTGTATAAAATAGGGATAAAATGGAACTCATTTTATAAAATTGCTTGTGGGGATTAATTACATGTCATTCTTAGAGCACTTAGCATTCCATTTAGTCAGGCAATGTTTATTGAGCACCAACCATGTGCTAAGCACTATGACAAGTACCCATTCCCTTCCTTTGAATTTTCTCCTAACTTCTACTCCTTTATCAGGGAAAACTTCCTCTGAAGTTTTGGAGTCAGCTCAAATCCTCCAAGAAATGAATGCCATGAAAGGATTAAACATGCAAAATAATTACTGGGGAAGACCTCTGTGGAAGATAAAGGGGAGGAGCCAGGAGTGGACAGGCAAAGCTTCAGATTTCAGTGCATGTCAGACATCTATTAAAGGAGAGGAAGAAAGAAGGAGAATGAATAGAAAAAGACTGCAGCGCAGTTATAAAAAAAAGTTTTGGCTGGTAAGCTCCCTAGCCAAAATTGTCCATTAGTGTAGTCCTGCATTAGGCAGGAATGGAGAGCACACCCCCTATGCCCATATTCAGTCACTGGCTGATTGCAGTTCCGGAGAAGCATGGCCTCAGCTGCAAATGTGGTGACAGGGCAGAGAGCGCAGCAGGGCTTGTTGACAACTGCTTTCCACTCAGGAGATGTTGGCACCACCTGCCTGTGCCATCACACCCTCTGGTTGGGTCCCCTTAGTTATTTGCTCTATGGTTCACGTATTTATTTTTTGTTATCTTTATTAAAGTTAATTTTTTTTTCTAAATTTTAATGGCTCTCCCTCTCTCTGAACTATAAGCGATATGAGAATAGTCACTGGGTCAGTCTGGTTTATCAGTGCATCCTCAAGATGCATAAGACACACAAGATGAGTTCCCACCTGGAGATGACCACAGCTTATGTTGGAGGGCTGTGAATCAAATTTTGAGAAATGATTTATACAAAATGATTAGGGTGATGCTCGGTGTATAAGCTCCCAATAAATCTCTCCACTATCAATTCTTGTCAAGATTTCTGCAATACCCTACTTTACTTTAACCATTTTCAAAATGTGATGCACAGGCATTTTCAGAGGTCGTGAGGTAAAAGTGTTTTCATAAATAATGTTAAGGACTTATATATTGTTTTCATTTATTAACACTTGGCTTTAATAGTTCAAAAGCAAACAACTGCAGAACACAATGTGATACTGCTCCACACCAACTAAATTAACCATGATAAAGAAAATAGTAGCAAGTGTGGAGACAAGGATGTGGAGTAGCTGATGGGAATGTAAAATGGTACAGCCAGTTCAGAAAAGTGTGGTAGTTCCCCAAAAAGTAAATGCAGTCACTCTATGACCCAGTGATTTCACTCCTAAATATATACCTAAGATAACTGAAAGCATGTTTAAACAGTAATGCGTATATGAATGTTCATAGCATTATTCTTAATAGTGTAGAAGTGTAAACGACCCTATGATTAACTGGGAAATGGATAAACAAAACGTGGTATGTCCAAACAATGGGATATTGGCCTGGATAATACTTAGGGATGTATGTGTCCTTGCACTGTTAGAATGTTCAGCAACATATCTGGTGTCTCAACTCATCAGACAGCATTAGCAACTTTCTCCTCCAAGTGGCAATAACCCAAACCATCTGCAGATATTGCCAAATGTCCCCTGGGAGCAAAAATCACCTAGGACTGAAGAACACAGGCACAGATTTATATTCCTTATATTCTTCACTGCCACTTCCAGTTTATAAAAATCCGTTTTACTTAGCAATGTCCTTATGAAGCAATGATAACTATGAATTTTATCAAATCTTGAATTTGAATATATATCTTTGACAATAATCTATAGGAGGGCCGGTGAGATGGCTCAGCGGCGTAAGCACCTGCCTGGCAAGCGCAAGGGCCCGAGTTCGACTCCCGGAACCCACATACGAGAAAAGGGCCGGTGATATCGCTCAGCGGCATGGGCACCTGCTGGCGTGCGAGGTCCTGAGGTCGACCCCCCGGTACCCACAAAAAAAAAAAAAAAAAAAAAAAAATCTATAGGAAAACCTCTATGGAGCTGGTAGTATACCTCCGTAGTAGAGCATACACAAAGTTTTGATACCCAGCACCACCACCAAAACAAAACAAAACCAAAAAACAAAACCAAACAACCCAAAACAACTCTATTTGCCATTAATATGTTAGCTTTCAAGCAAAAATAAAAAGTTTGTAAAAGTTGTATTAGCACTGTGATCTTGACAACTTCCAAATACTTAAAGATTATTCTGATGAGATTGGTATAATATTAACAAATATGATTTTTTTGATAATGTAGAATGAAATATGTCAACATTTGGAAGATCTTCATAATTCAGTAAGCCAATATTTGCAAATGACCAGTGTAGTGTAGCATATTACAAAATCATGCGTGGTTTAAGATATTTATTCAAAGGGCAACATGGACCAATACCTTTCTTTTTAACAGTTTTGTGAAGTGTAATTGAGACATAACAGGTTGCACATGTTTTAACACATGAACACACTAATAAAACTACAACAATCAAGATAATGAACATCTTTGCAATTCTTCCTTCCTGCCCTTCTCTGCTTCCTCTCCGTCATCAACCAGGCTACCATTTACCTGACTTTTTTCACTAACAATTTATTTACATGTTTTGGAATTTTATATAAGTTGGTCATATGGGGTCTTGTTTTTTGGTCTGCTTTCTTCCATTGAACAAAACTTAGCTTGATCCATGTTGCATGTACCAATAGTTTGCTTCTTTTTATTCTGAGTAGTATCCCACTGTATGATTTACCTTTGTTTATCCATTCACCTGTTGGTGTACATTTGAGTTCTCTTTGGTTGTTACAAATACAGTTGGTGTAAATACTTGTGTACTGATCTTTGTGGGGATGCGTATTTTCTTTTTTCTTTTTTTTTTTTTTCGGTTAAACACCTAGAAGTGGAATGGTTGGATCACATGGAAACATATACTTAACTTTTCCAGGAAGTGAAGTATTTTTCAAAGCAGTTGTGGCATTTCAAATTTTCTTCAGTAGTGTATGACAGTTTCAGTTACAGTACTTAGTGTCCTCATCAATACTTTGTATAATTAATCTTTTATTTTACCATTAAGTATGTAGTACTATTTCATTGTATTTTTAAATTGTATTTTCCTAATCACTAATGATGTTGTGTCTTTTCATGTGTTTGGTATTTATTTATATGGTTTCTTTGGTAAATTGTCTAATAAACTTTTTGCTCATTTGTTTAATGGGTTATTTTGTTATTATGAGGCATGATAGCTTAAAGATATGGATGCAAGTTCTTTATATGATAAGTGATTTGCAAATGTCTTGTCCAATTGTTGGTTTGTCTTTTTTTTTTTTTTTTTTGTGGGTACCAGGGATCGAACTCAGGACCTTGCACGCCAGCAGGCGCCCGTGCCGCTGAGCAATATCACCGGCCCTTTTTTTAGTATGTGGGTACTGGGAATCAAACTCAGGACCTCGCGCTTGCCAGGCAGGCGCTTATACCGCTGAGCTATCTCACTGGCCATGCAATTGATTTCATAACCTGTAGCCTTGCTCATCTATTAGTGTTCATGGCTTTTTGTAGATTCTTAAAACATAATTTTGTAGGATTTTCACTATGCCAACTACAAATGAAGCTGGTTTTATTTCTCCATTTTAGGGCTGAATGCTTATTTTTCTTGCCTTATTGCACAGAACAGGTCTCTCAGTATAATGGTGAACAGAAGAGGTCAAAGCAGGAATCCTTGCCTTGTACCAGATCTTATCCAGTTACGGTGTTCCGTTCTTCACCACTGAGTGTGATGCCTTTTATAGATACTCTCTTATCAAGGAAGTTTCCTTGTAATTCTGGGAGGTATTGGATTTTGTCCAATGCTTTTGCTACTTCTATTGAAATGATCATTTAGTTTTCCTTTTCTTCTTCCTTTTTAGTCTTAGTTAATATAGTGAATCACACTGGTTGATTTTTTTCAATGCTAATTCATACTTGCATTCCTGAGATAAAGCCCTATTTGGTCATGGTGGGTTATCTTTTTTTTTTTTGTGGGTACTGGTGGTCGACCTCAGGACCTCGCGCGCCAGCAGGCGCCCGTGTCGCTGAGCGATATCACCGGCCCTTTTTTCGTACGTGGGTTCCGGGAGTCGAACTCGGGCCCTTGCGCTTGCCAGGCAGGCGCTTACACCGCTGAGCCATCTCACCGGCCCTATCTTTTTTTATGTATCTTGGAATTTTTGCATCAATGGTTATGAGGTATACTGGTCTTACATTTTCTTGTTAATAGCTAGGGTTTGACTCTTAGGGTAATGTGTCACAGAGTGAACTGCAGATATTTCTATTCAATTTTCTTTCTTTTCTCTTCAATTTTCTGAGGAATTTTTTATTCCTAAGGGTCTTTATGAAAACTGAAATTATGCTTTCCTTTAAAAATATACATGTTAATACTATACAACAGAAAGCTAGAGTGGTTGTATTACATCCAGATAAAGTACACTGCAGAGCAAAGAATTTTACCAGGAAAGGGGAAGACCATTTATAAAGTGATTTCATTATAAGTTTTATAAAGGGTAAATTCGGCTATATAACAACAGAACAATATAAATATTTATGCAACTGTCTTAGTCACTTTTCTTGTTGCTAAGACAAAATACCCAACACCCAAAGTTAAAGAAGGAAAGGTTTATTTTGGCTCATAGTTTGTAGAGTTTTCAGTCCATAATTGGCTGGCTCCAAGGCACGGTGGCATGGCAGAGGGTCAGGGCAGAGCAGAAGATCAGCAGCAGCAGCAGTAGCAGCAGTAATAAGCGACAATAGCAGCTTTTTCTATCCCTTTCTATTCCCCTAAGGGCAGGTAGCACTCATACCCAGAGCTATGCCAAACCAGTCAGCGGACAAATTTAGTAATTACACACCCTTAATTCCAACATCACACACTCTAGATCCAGCCACCTCTGAAAAAGCCCCACCTCTGACCTCATGAGGATTTGGAAGGACATCTAGATACAAGCCATGACAGCAAGTAACAGAAGAGCTTCCAATTATACATTTAGTGAAAACTGATAGAACTAGGGGGAAAAATCCACAATTATAGTCAAGTTTCAATACTCTTTTCTGAATAATTAACAGGATAAACAGAAAATCAGGAAAGATAAGGAGGATTTAGGCAATCATATCAACCAGCTTGGCTTGACTGACATTTGTAGAACCCTCCACCCAGTAGCTGCAGAATTCGCGTTCATTTCAAACGCACATGAACATTTACCAAGACAGACCATGCTCTGGTCCTCAGAACCAGTGTCAATAAACTTAAAACGATTCACATTCTATGAAGTATGTTCTCTGATCATAATGGCATTAAAATTTAAGTAACTGAAAGAAATCCAGAAAATTGTTCCATAATTTCATACAATATTATACACTTACAAAGAACCCATGGATCTGGGGAGAACCCAATAGAGGAATTAGAAAATAGTTTATGAGGAAGGAAAATGAAAACACGACGTATCAAAATATGTGGGGCATCTCAAGCAATATATGGAATGACACTTGTTCCACCAAATGTCTATATTACAAGAGTAGAGACTTCCATCAATGATCTGATTCCGACTAAAAGCAGAAGAAAACAAATAATAAACAAAAGAAAATCACTGAACTAGAAAACAGAAAAATTGAGTAAATCTACGCAAGCAAAAGTAGGCTTTGAAATTTGACTCATGAAGCTTGATAGCCTCTTGTCGGGAAAGACACAAATCACCAAGGAATGAGAGGCGTAGATTTTAACAGACAGGACAAGAAAAACAAAGGTGCGCTGGTAACAGTCACATCGCTAAGCCGAACACCTTGGCTATCTGCACACACGAGGACCCCTCTCCGCGAGCGCCGGCCTGAGTGCCTGCTGCGTGGGGAGCCCCGGCTGCGACGGCGGGCAGGACGCTGAGCCCGGCTGGGGAGAGGAGAAGGCAGCTCATCTCCAAGAAGCTGTTCTTCGAGAGGAAAACAGCGAAAACCCAACACTGAGCCACAGAAGAGCGGGGAAGTTGGCTGGAGAAAAGTTTCTCGGGGAGGAGCCACCTCACCAACTTCGGAAGCACCCTTGGGGAAGGCCCGCAGCGCCTTTTTCCCGCCGCGCCCCGCCGGGGGCCGTTGTGCGCCTGCGCACTCCAGCAGCGCGCGCTCTGGAGGGGGCGAGGCGGCGGCCGGAAGCGTGACCTTCGCTCCCGCCGGGTATTCTCATCCGGGTCACGTCGAGCTTCCGGATTGTTTTCGCCGTCTCCTCGGCGACTTTTTGGTCTTCCTCTTTTTACCACCGCCCCAGAGCCTGTGCACCCTCGTCGGTCCTGCCTGTCTCCTGTCGCTCCTCCGCTGGTCGCGCTGGGCCATAGGGCGCCAGCCGGCACCGGAGCCGGGCCTGCTCCTCCCGGGCCGCCCCTGCCTCCTCGGCTCGGGCGGGGCGCGCCGGGCCGCCGCCGTCCGCGCCCGGGCGCCGCGGGCTGTGCAGCCTCCCCGACCGTGCGGTGAGTTGGGCTCTCGGGAGGGGCGCGGCGGCGCGGCCCGGGCGGGCGCGGCGGCGCGGCCCGGGCGGGGGCGGGGGCGGGGGCGGGGGCGGGGCGCGCGGTCATTTTTTGAACCCGTGTTTCGTTTTGCTTAGCAGGCTCCGGCAGGCTCTGGAGGGCAGCCCCGGCAGCCGCGTCGTTGCGGACTCTCGCGGCCTCCTCTCGGGTTTCCCAGCCGCCTGCCCTGTCCCGGCCCGGGACCGAGCGGGGAGACTGTCTCGCGACTTCTGCGTGGTGTTTCGAGGGGCGGTGGAGAGCGAAGGTAAAGGTCCGGGTTAATTATTTTAGAAGACGTTTGTCTTTAAGGTTAAGTGGCGAGAGTCGTCTTAGTTCTTCGCTTTACGGGAAAATGCACAGTTGGGACTGAGTTGTACCCCGTCAGCCTTTGTAGGTAGGGGCTTCCTCGCTTGCTCGGTAAGGACACAGGGCTTACGTGTCTCGCGATTTCTGGGTTACTTATGTAGTCTTGTTTTGTCTCTTTCAGTTCTTTAAAATAGTTATATTTACTGGTGTGGAAAGGGTGAAGAGAAAAAGAAACAAAAAGAAACTGTTAAAACTTAAGCCAAGTTGGCACCTTGTTAGATACTCAGCGTGTAAACTAGGTCTGCGTGTTTCTATGGCAGGCAACGTGCCAGTATTACGCTTTTGTACGGTTCACAAGGTTTTTTGTATGGT
This sequence comes from Erethizon dorsatum, assembly GCA_028451465.1. NCBI lineage: Eukaryota > Metazoa > Chordata > Mammalia > Rodentia > Erethizontidae > Erethizon > Erethizon dorsatum. The sequence goes on from CM051833.1 coordinate 116,507,488, forward strand.
TGACAGTCGTGAGGCTCTGACTTAGGTATTGATTAGTACCCAGGAGCAGTAAGATGACTTCGTTGATGTGGATAGCTCCAGATTATGTCTGCTCAGAAACGCCCCGCGTCGCCCAGACTCCGTGTGAGCAGGCCCGCCGTCAGTCACTTAGGAAATGTCTGTTTGGCACCCAGGACTAGATCCTTTTCTCACAGTTGGGTGGAATTTGATTCTTCACAAAAGGGAATGTCCTGACCAAACCTGGAGGTGGTTTTGACAGTGCGTGAGCAGGATTTAGGAATTGGACTTTTTTTTTTTTTTTTTGTGTGTGGGTACCGGGGGGGTCGACCTCAGGACCTCGTGCGCCAGCAGGCGCCCGTGCCACTGAGCGATATCACCGGTCCCTTTTTCGTATGTGGGTTCCGGGAGTCGAACTCGGGCCCTCGCGCTTGCCGGGCAGGCGCTTAAGCCGCTGAGCCATCTCACCGGCCCAGGAATTGGACTTTTTGTGTTGTGGAGGAAAAAGTGGGTTTAGGAGATCAAAGCATTTTGGACAAAGCGGACAGATGACTTGCTTTAGCCAGTACAGTTCCTGATGTTATATTACATTCTACTTTCCAAGGAATCCAGATGACAGAATTATGTAGCCTTGAGTATTCTGTAATTTGTTGGAAAGGTCAAGTTGAGGACAAATACCAGAGTGTAAATTTCAAGATAAAATACTATATCACTGGGAAATACTTTGTAAACTTACTATCTTGTCTCACAGATGATCATTTACAAATAAACCTGTATTAATTTCCCATTGAGTCAAACTTACTGAGGAAACTATTGTCAGAAGCAATCTTCAAGGTTCTCTCTTTGCAGCAAGAACCAGCACAATGGTTTTAAAAATAGTTCAAATTTTACCTAGATTATTTTATAGTTAGAACACACAAAACTTAATTTTTAAAGTAAGGAAAATAGAATACTGCCAGTCTCTGCAGTTTATCTATCAAAATTTGTCATACCACAAGTAATGTGGAATAATGTTTTGTATAGATCATCTATACTTAGTGAAGAAGTTTTTCATTAAGAATATGAAGAAGCCCAGTATGGTGGCACACATCTGTAATACCAGCACTCTGGGAGGCTGAGGCAGGAGGATTGCAAGTTCAAGCCCAGCCTGGGCAATTTAGTGACTTCATGAGACCCTGTTTCAAAATAAAAAACAAAAAAGGGCCGGTGATGTCGTTCTGTGTGAAGGCCCTGGGTTCAATCCCCAGTGCTACCAAAAAAAAAAAAAAAAAAAAAAAATATTTAAACGGATCACAGCCAAACTATTTTCTTTGAAAAATATCCCTTTCATTGTTTATTGTTTATAATGAGTTCTTGCTTTGGTATTATTTTTACAAAATTATTGTTGAAATGTGGTAGAAAAAGGAATAGGAATTCATGAGATTTTGGTTTACTTCCTGGTCTCTAGCTGGTCATGCAACATACCTATGTTGGAGAGCATTAAGCACCATTGCCTAAATTTCCTAGGAATGGTTCTCTCTACCTTAAAGGCTGACCTGGTTAAGAGCCTGACTTAAGAACCAAAATTCTTGTTGAGGAGAGCCTGACAGGTGTTTTATTTTGTAGGGATTCCAAAGTCAGTGGTTCTCCGGGAATTTTGGATAGACTGAGCTAGATATCTGCTCCAGAGTAAGCTTTTGGCTGTGCTGAACTTAATTTGGTTATCAACTTTGTACTGTAGTTCCTGTCAGGGACCCACGATGTTTTTTGACTCACATGTTTGGATTTGATCATGTAATGGGATAGAAATAAGGTGAGGTCTGGGTTACTATCTCATTTTGTATCTTCAAGTCCGAATCAATCAATGTATGTATGTGTGTATATATGTATCTATTTTATTTGGGTCTAGAGCCGGGGTGGATAACTTACGGGACACATGCCTCAGCAGGCTGTGTGTTACCATTGAAAACTCTGAAATGTTTCCCATTACTGGTCTTAGAGAAAAACACAGGATTTATAGGTATTAATAAAACAGTCTAGGTTTAAGCTGTGAACTGATTCAAATAAAGCCAAAAATAGAACATTTTAATTCTAGTTTTTCTGAATAGAAATACCCTCCTTCGATTAGATCTAAAGTATCCTGACAAGGTGAGATGTCAAATAGTAGTCATTACAATGAATCATGTTTAATGTCATTTTCTCCTAAGTTCTATGGAATAGGAATTATATTTTATGGGAAGTTAGGTCAGGGAAGCAGAGTAAATAATCAAGCTTTATTCCTGGGCAAAGGGTAGAGCAAGGAGTTAGTTGTCAGTCTTGACTGCGATCCATGATTACTGAATGTGCTTTTTTTTTTTTGGCACCGGGAATCGAACTCAGGACCTTGTGCTTACCAGGCAGGCACTTGTGCCACTGAGCTCTGTCCCTGGCCCCCTGAATGTACTTTTAATAAAGGATTCCCTAGAATGCTTTTCAGTTCGAGATGTGTCCACTTCCTCTTATCAGTGAACTTCAGGGAGTACAGGTCAGCAGATGCTGCGCTGCGCTTCTCTGCTTTCTTTTGTTCGTTCTTCTTTTTTTAATCTCCTGTAAGAAGAAATAAGGGCTGGCTGAAAAAAGTTGGCAAACTCTTTGTTTCTAGACGTAACAAGTTTTTTTTTTTTTTGACCCACATTAGACAGATCTAGATGTGGTGGTGCATGCTTGTAAATGCAGCTGTAATCCCTGGGAGACTGAGGCAGAATTATGAGTTTGAGCCCAGCATGGGCAATTTAGTGTTTTAGCGAGACCCTGTCTCAATATAAAAAAGGGGTGGGGATATGCTGAATGTGAAGGCTTTAGGTAAATCCCTGGTACCACTAAATAAATACGTTTTTAAAAAATGAGAGAGCCAGGCATTTGGGACAAGATTGATGATGATCACAAGTTTCCTAGCCTATCTGTGGCCAGTCTAGAGAATTTTAATCTTTAGAGTTGAAAAAAACAACAAGTCTGTATGAGTGATTTATTAGTTTCTTCCCAGATCTTTCATTTTCTCTTCCGTTGACTCTTCGAGTTTTTTGAATCCATCCAGTCTCAATTCCCAGAAGCACAGCCACTTCAAGTCCTATAACTGCTTAGGTTTTGTTTTCTTCTGTTAAGAAAAAAAGCTTCCATAGCTCATTCTTTTGATTTACATTTACTGAAAATGAAGATTTAGTGCTTTTTGTATCTTGTCTAATCCTCCACATATATATGTATGCAAAAGTTGTCGTGTAGAATCATATAAATCTTAACAAGTGACATATAAATATAGTGTTGTATGTGTAATAAGTGATAAATAATAAATATTACCACTTTTGTTTAAATGTTTAATGGCTATAAGAACCAAATATGTATCTGTGATATTTCCTTTTCTATATTACCATTAGAGCTCTTTTTAGTAGTGTATATTTAACCAGCTGTTTATGTACACACACACACACACACATTGTAGAGAGACATGAGAAGGTTATTACAGACAGAGACACAGGATGCACACAGGAGTAGAGTGGGTGCTCAGAGAAATGAGGCACGGTATAGTTGGGAACTAAGGGTCTTCTGTGTGTTTGGTGTGGTGGGAGTCTGTAGAATTTAATCATCTATAATTTTAGTCTTGTCTAGTGGGTAAGAGAGAGTGGCCACCCATAGAGAGATAATGGTCTGCTCATATGGGAAATCCCAGAAGGGTGGTCTGTTCATGGGTGAAAGAGGACCATTTGGAAGTAAAGAGGGAATGGGCAGCCCCTTTGTAGCTGAAAGGGAGTTGCCTAGGCTTGTGTACTGAAACTGCAGTTTTTCTTTTTCTTTTTTTTTTTTTTTTGTGGGTAACGGGGGTTGACCTCAGGACCTCGTGCGCCAGCAGGCGCCCGTGCCGCTGAGCGATATCACCGGCCCTTTTTTCGTATGTGGGTTCTGGGAGTCGAACTCGGGCCCTCGCGCTTGCTGGGCAGGCGCTTAACGCTGCTGAGCCATCTCACCGGCCCCAGTTTTTCTTTAAAGTACAGTTTTTTTTGAGACAGGGTCTCGCTGTGTAGTTCAGGGTGGCCTTGAACTCACTATGTAGCCCAGGGTGGCCTTGAACTCTCTATGTAGCCCAGGCTGGCCTCGAACTTGCAGTGATCCTCCTGTCTCAGCCTCCCAAGTGCTGGGATTACAGGCATGTGCCACCATGCCTGGCCAAAAGTACAATTTTAAAAATACCAGTTTTTCTTGTTTCCTTTTTACCTAATTTTATTTTATCCTGCCTCATCCCCCCCACCCCCCTTCAGTCCCTTCTTCTTAAGAGAGCGCAATAGGCTGATGGTCTGTCTTCAGTAACTATTCAGGCTGAGGAAGGAGCATTGATCCTGCTTAGCCAGGGACTGAAAGTCTCTTTTTTTTTTTTTTGGTGGGTACCGGGGGTCGAACTCAGGACCTTGCGCTTGCCAGGCAGGCGCTTATGCTGCTGAGCTATCTCACTGGCCCTGAAAGTCTCATCTTGACTGATCTAAAGGAGACATAGGAATATTGGGTTCCTTTTTTGAAGGACCATCATGTTTTGATAGTCTGAAATAGAGGGCAAGGACATACAAGACAATTGCCCATAACAACAATGAGTCATGAAACAGAAGAGAATGTTTCTCAAAGTGCACAGTATCATAGCCAGAAAGATGAGGACTTTCTCCCACCAGGTTGTTGCAGGGAACCAGGATGCCAGCCAGTGATTAAAGCTTGTGGCAGAGTCTGATATTGCACTGGTTGGTGAACATAGATCATGTAACGCAGGGGACACCTTTGCAACATTGTCAGGAATGAATGCACAGCATTCTGTTTTTATAACGGCACAGGTTTCATTTTGTGCTGCTATTAGAATATCTAGGGCAGGGCCGGTGAGATGGCTCAGCGGCTTAAGCGCCTGCCCGGCAAGCGCGAGGGCCCGAGTTCGACTCCCGGAACCCACATACAAAAAAGGGGCCGGTGATATCGCTCAGCGGCACGGGCGCCTGCTGGTGCGCGAAGTCCTGAGGTCGACCCCCTGGTAGCCACACACAAAAAAAAAAAAAAAAAAAAAAGAATATCTAGGGCAGTGGTGGCGAACCTGTTGTTGCCAGGAAGTCCTTTTCTAAAAGCGACTTGCCAAGTAAACGTTGCTTGCATCTTCTGGTGTTGGATTCCAGGTTCTTCTTGTCTTGAATAAAGAATTGAATGAAACGAGCAAAAGAATGGTGACAGAGTTTATTTGAAAAAGTGAAAGTAAAGAGTAAGGGAGAATCTGGCTCTGCAGAGTGAGCTTGGACTGAGTAAAAGAGGAAAAGGCAAGGTGAAAGTATAACTGGGAGGAGACAGGGCTCGTCATTGTGAGGAAAGCCACGGTAGTGATAGCGAGCTCTTCATGGTATCTGTGTCCTTTTGTGCCATCCAGATCCGGAGGAAACCCAGATTTCTACATATTTCTACGTATAGGTCCGAGCGACTGTGCTGGGATCCCACTCCTCAGGCTGACACTAGGTCTGGGCCATCCTGTTGAAAACCTGCGTGAGTTTTCATGAGAAGTCCCCGTGCAGGGCTTTGGGAACTGTTCTGCCTGTGTGTTCCAGGGTCTTGTAATTAGCAGGTCACACCTATTTCCCCAGCCAGCTTTGTCACTCCCTAATCGCCTGTCCTACTGTGGCACATGTGTTGTTTTTCTTTTAAGACAAAAGATGAAAGAGTTGTTTTTTCTAAACTAAACTAAAACCTCAGTATTCAGGTTTAACTGCAGTGTTGGCACTTTGCGATAAGTAAGTGGGTTTTGGGTTACTCTTTGGGCACTCATCTCTAAAAGGCTCACCATCACTGATTTAGGGCCATTTGATTTTGTAGAGTGGCTTTTCTCATCATTTTTACTTCTGAATTTAATAATGAAATGCCCTCTTTGTGTATGGTTAGAAACAGATTCAGTGTGCTGCATTACATCCTCAAGTCCTATTTGGGGAATAAAGATAGCAGCTAGATAATCATACCAGTGGAAAACTGATCTGTTCCACTGATACCTGAAGACGGGGAAGCTGGCTGGTTGATCTACGGTTTTAACCCAGTGCCCTTGGACCCATGGGATGACCTGATGTGCATCTTGCTGTCCACCCTGGAGGCAACCAAGGCCATGGGGTGTACAGAGCCACTGGGTACCATTTGCTGCTGGCAGTCTCATCCCAGTTTTTGCCATCCAGTTAGCAGCAAACAAATTAGTATCTCTTAACACACGTTAGTATCTCTTTTGGGTGGGATTGATCCACCTATCACAGGTGTTAATTTTTGTTCCCAACAAAGGGGGTGCTAGTTGGCTGAATTGCCTCTTCTTTATTTAGCCAAGCTTTTGACTTATTATTGATCTTTATAATTTTGGTTATACTTTTCCTCTGGGTATTTAAGACTGGGTCAAAGTGAGACCTGTGTTAATCAGAATTACTCTTGTTCTCTGTGTGTAAATCGGGGTCGGTTTAGGCTTCTAAGGCCTTACTTTTGGGGCCACGGGCAGAGCCTCTTAGCTCTTTCAGTTTTCCTCTACCAGTTATCGGCCCGGATGGGTCCTGGTCTTTGTTAGACCGCATGGCTTCCCTCCTTAGTGACCCACCTTTTAGCACAATGTGCACTGGTTGATTCCTGTCTTCTGGGGTCCATCAGTCTCTCTGCTTGGGAGGTTGGGTGACTCCCTGGAGCTGTAGGGTCCTACTGAATATCTTTTCTGGTTGTTGTTGTGTTTTTTAGCTTTGGGATTAAATCCAGGGCCTCTGCACCGAGTTGCATCCCTAGCTTTTTTGTTTATTTACTTATTTTGAGTCGGGGTCTCATTAAGTCACCAAGTTGCCCGATCTGGACTTGAACTTGTGATCCTTCTACCTCAGCCTCCCAGAGTGCTGGGGTGACAGGTGTCTACCACCAGGCCTGATTAGAGTATCTTTTTGAAACTCTATCCTCCTACTCTGATTTTGAACTGTTACCTTCTCTTTGCCATCTTCTCAGGAATTTTCTTTCTGTCTGCCCTTACGTAGGACTTCATTTTTCTTACATTGATAGTATAGTGGGGGATAGAAGTAAAGCTTGAGAGCATTTTCCTCAGAGCTTTCAAGGCATTAGTCCAGTTCTTATGTTTTCTACTGTTGGTATTAGGAAACCCAAAGTTTTTTGTTTTCTGTTTTTTTTTTTTTTTTTGTGGGTAACATGGGTCAAACTCAGGACCTCGTGTGCCAGCAGGCGCCTGTGCCGCTGAGCGGTATCACCGGCCCTTTTTTCCTATGTGGGTACCGGGAGTCGAACTCAGGACCTCGCGCTTGCCAGGCAGGTGCTTATGCCGCTGAGCCATCTCACTGGCCCTGTTTTTTGTTTTTGAGACAGGGTCTTACTACGTAGTTCCAGGTAGCTTTGAACTTACTTTGTAGCCCAGGCTGGCCTTGAACTTGTGGCAGTCCTTCTGCCTTAACCTCCTGAGTGCTGGGATTACAGGCGTGTGTTGCCATGCCTGGCTCCCAGGGATTTTTTTTTTTTTTTTTTTTGGTGGGTACCGGGGGTCGAACTCAGGACCTCGCATGCCAGCAGGCACTTGTGCTGCTGAGCGATATCACCGGCCCTTTTTTCCTATGTGAGTTCCGGGAGTTGAACTTGGGCCCTCGCGCTTGCCAGGCAGGTGCTTATGCCACTGAGCTGTCTCACCCGCCCCCAAAGATGTTTTGATTTCCCAATTTTTTAACATTTTTCTCCTTTAGATTGTTTTATGAACCCATGCGCCTCATATTCTGAAATTTCAACATATAATGCCTTGATATACTATCTTTTTTACTGTGCTCTGTAGTCTTCTCAATCTAGGGATTGGGGTCTTTTAGTCCTGGACATTTTCTCGTTTCGTTTGTTTGGTAATTTCCGTTGTGTTTACTCTGTCCTTTCTGGACCTTTGGTATCATGTTGGATGTTGGACCACATTGTTTGCTTCTCTATTCTTATTTTCTCTGTTTTTATGTACCTCACTCCCAGCCTAACAGTTTTTCCTTTTTCTTTCTAACAAATTTCCTGTTATCTTTTTTTTTTAATTCTTCCTGCTGGTTAGTTTTGCTTTCAGTTTTGTTCACTAGTCGTTTTTGTTTTGACTATTCATTTGCCATCGTGTTTATTTCCAGATCTTTCCCCTCTTTCTGGTGGTGTTCAGGGATGTCTGTTTTACGTGAGAGCTACTAGAAGTCTAACATTCTAAAATCGAGCCCGCTACTGTGGGTGTGGATGGGGCCTCTCAACTGCAATAGGCTTCCCTGCAGGTTGGTCAGGTAGCTGGCTTGATTTCCTGGTGGACCTGCAGCTGTTATTTTATGGATAGTTTCTAATTTTGTTCAGGGAAGAGTTTTCTAATTCTTTGCTTTAAGAATGTGACCTGGGGGCTGGTGAGATAGCTCAGTGGCATAAGTGCCTGCCTGGCAGGCGCGAGGTCCTGAGTTCGACTGCCGGTACCTACATTCGAAAAGGGGCCGGTGATATCGCTCAGCGGCACGGGCACCTGCTGGCGTGCGAGGTCCTGAGGTCGACCCCTGGTACCCACACACACACACAAAAAGTGACCTGGAGGTCCCGTTTTTGCTTAGTTTTTAAATTATTCTTGTTGAATCCCTTTACCCCCTTTGTGATTGAACCCAGAGCTTAGTGCATGCTAACCATAATGTTCTACCACTGAGCTACACCCCTAGCCCTTTTAAACTTTTTTTTTTTTTTGGTACCGGCAATCAAACTCACGACCTCATGCTTGCCAGGCAGGCGCTGTGCCGCTGAGCTTTATCCCACCTTTTTAACTTTTGAGACAGGGTCTTGCTCAATTGCTTAGACTTGTCTAGAACTTGGCAATTTTCCTGCCTTAGCCTCTTGAGTACCTGGATAATGGGCCATGTGTCACCATGCCCATCATGTATCTCTTTTATTGAAAGTTTTTTTATTTTTTTTTCTTTTGCAATACTGAGGGTTGAACCTAGGGCCTTTGTATGGAGATATATACCTGGCTCTTTTCTTAGTTTTAATTTTGAGACAGGGTCTTGATAAATTGCTAAATTGGCCAGGCTGTGCTTGAATTTGTGGTCCTCTTGCCTTAGCCTGCCAGAGTACTGGGTTACAGGAGTGTGCCATCACATTCTAAGTCCTCTATATAAACTATGTGGACTTTGAGAAGAATCCTTAATTTCATAAATTTTTGCCAGGTGTGGTGGCACATGCCTGTAATCCCTGCACTTGGGAGCCTGAGGCAGGAAGATTGTGAGTTTGAGGCCAGCCTGGGCTACATAAGAGTGTTCAAGTCCAGTCTGCGTTTACATAGTGAGACCCTGCTTCAAAACAACCAAAAACCATTTTTTTTTTTTTTTTTTTTTTTTTTTTTTTTTTTTGTGGGTACCGGGGGGTCGACCTCAGGACCTCGCGCGCCAGTAGGCACCCGTGCCTCTGAGCGATATCACCAGCCCCTTTTTTCGTATGTGGGATCCGGGAGTCGAACTCGGGCCCTCGCGCTTGCCGGGCAGGCGCTTAAGCCGCTGAGCCATCTCACCGGCCCAAAAACCATTTTTTTAAAATAAATTTTTAGATGATACAAATTCCTTCCCTTGTTTCATCAGATAGATAAGATCCAAATCCTAGGAATGTGGTTGTCATATCATGGCTGAAACCTTTATGTATTAAATTGAGAATAAATGTCAAAACTGTAGTATTTCATTAAATGTCTCTCTAGTTTCTAGTGTTTTTTATTAGAGTATTTGGTAATATTTGATTTTTAAATCTGGTAATGTTTGATAATTTGATTTTAAAAGGGAACTGGTGATACATTTGGTAAACATTATGACAAATTCATCAGTAATTTAGAAATGTGTCTAGTTGGATATTAGTCGAATAATAAGGTTAACGTAGATTTAAAATTCATTATTTTTCATTACCTACAGTAGAACTGCAAATACGTATTTTTTTCTTTTGCAGTGCTGAGGATTGAGCAGGGCTTAGTGGGGAGCTACACCCTAGTCCTTTAAAATTTTTTTTGAGACCACTAAAGGCCCGCTGAGTTGTCTAGGCTGGGCTTGGAGTTGAAACTGTCCTGCCACAACCTTCCAGAATGCTGTGATTGTAGGCATGTGCCACCTATTTCAACTTTCAAAAATAACTAAATGAATTAGTAGCTCTATAATTAATTTTTTATATAGCAGATAATTTTCAAAGAATTCAGTACAGTGTGTCGAAGGTATAGTAATACAGTTTTACCTTTTTAAATTACTGTAGGTAGAAGAATACATGTGCACTTCCAGTGAGCAAGAGCATGTTCCCGAACTCAATTTTGGGTCGCCCGCCCTTCACTCCCAACCATCAACAACATAGTAACTTCTTTGCCCTGTCACCAACTTTTTATTCACACCAGCAGCTTGTAGATGCACAGTTCAACTTCCAGAATGCAGAGTAAGTATAGTGCTGTTTGGGCCCTTTTTCATTTTCTTTTTAACATAAAACCTTTTTTTATGAAACATTTGATGGTAGGGAAGATGTTATTGCTTCTCATTTTCTCTTGATCAGAGAAATACTTAGTTTTTCTGAAGTTTGTTCTTAGGGAAAAGTATATATATGTCACTACTGTTCTTTCTTTGTTTTTGATAGCTTGTCTAGAGCCATGTCATTACAGCAACTAACATATGGAAATGTCAGTCCAATACAGACCTCAACATCCCCAATATTTCGAGGAAGGAAGTAAGTACTTTTCAATTATTTTAAAAGAAAATTTTGGAGCTCTGAGAACTGTATAGCAGTTTACCTTGTGTAAAATTTTATGGATACTGTACCTTAGATTTTTATTCTTTAGGACTTGTGTATTTAGATCAGTAACAATTTAAACTTTTTTTGTCTTTAAAAAATTTTAGGGATTCTTTCATTGAGTTACTCCTGCCATTATAAATTATAGATGGAATGAAGCTGCGTTTCTTCAGATAACTACTTTTTAATTGAGATTTTTAGCAAATCAGAGCACCTTCTGTTTTTGTTTGGTGTGGTTGCCATAACAGAGTGCTACAGACTGGTGGTACTAGGTGTCTGAAAGAATAGATTTTTTTTTTTTTTTTTTTTTTGTCACAATGCTGGATGCTAGAAGTCCAGATCATGGTGTCAGCAAGGTTAGTTTCTTTTGTAGCCTCTCTCCTTGGCTTGTAGATGACCATTTAAAAAAAAACAAACCTATTTTTATTAGTACATGTTTACAATTGATGATTACTTTCATTGTGGGGAGCTGGTAATGTACATAACACATCGTAATTCTTTTCACATCCCCTTCCCCTTCCCTCTGACCATCTTCTCACTGTGTCCTTATGCTCATAGCTTTGTGTTTTCTGTGTCCTAATCTTTTTTTTTTTCTTTCGTTTTTTGTGGTGCTGCAAATTGAACACACAGGGTCTTCTCCCTGAACTATATCTCCAGCCCTATTTAATTTTGAGACAGGGTCTTGACCAGGTTGCCAGGATGGGCTTGAATTTTCTGTCCTGCTTCAGCCTTCTGGAATGCTGACAGTAGAGGTGTGTCCTGTCATGCCTGGCTTGATCTCCTCTTTTGAGGACACCAATCATCCTGCGTTAGGTCCACTCCTAAGGATCCCATTTTAACTTAATTACTTCTTTATAGGCCTTAATTCCAAAGGTAGTCATATTCTGAGATACTGAACCTTGGGATTTTGACCTAGTGAAGTTTATTCCATTCTTTATTTTTTCTTCTTCTTTTTTTATAGTGCTGTGCATTGAACATGGTGCTGCTGGTATTCTTGGCAAGCAGTCTTATCACTGAGCTACATCCTCAGCCCTAATTATTTTCTTGACTTTTTAATTTTAAAATTTCAAACTTGTAGAAACATTTAAAGAATAGTGTATGAGCGTCTGTGTGCCTTTTTTAGTTTTGTCAGAGTTTTGCTACATTTACTTCTTCCTTGTTTCTTTCTTTAATTTTTTTGTTTTAGAAAGGGACTCACTTTGTAGCCCAGTTCAGCGTTAAACTCTTTTTTTTTTTTTTTGTGGGTACCAGGGGTCGACCTCAGGACCTTGTGCGCCAGCAGCCGCCCGTGCCACTGAGCGATATCACCAGCCCCTTTTTTCGTATGTGGGTTCCGGGAGTCGAACTCGGCCCTCGCGCTTGCCAGGCAGGAGGTTATCCGCTGAGCCATCTCACCGGCCCCAGCGTTAAACTCTTGATCCTCCTGTCTCAGCCTCCCAAGTGCTGAAATTACAGGCATTCACTCCCATGCCTGGCTTTACATTTGCTTCTTTCTGCCTTTCTTCCTATTTTTTTTTCTGAATCATATGAAAGTTATCATTTTACTTTACCCCAAGACATGTTAGCTTTTTCTTGATAAAAACAAGAATAGTCTTTCACATAACAAAATACATTGATCACGCCCAAGAAATCTGTATTAGTGCACTGCTGTTACTATATCTGAAATAGTTCATTTTCAGATGTTCTCAATTGTCTAATGTCTTTATAGCTTTTATTGTTTCTTAGTTTGGTCTTTCCTACTGAACAGGCAGACATAGGTGTAGTCAAAAACCCATTGTTGTATATGGCGCAACTCCATCTTCTTGTGTGTGTGTGTGTGGTTTGGGGGTTGTACCCAAGGACTCGCGCTGTGCTGCAGCGTCTTTCCCCCATTTTCACATTGTCTTGCTGAGTTTCTGAGGCTGTCCTCACACCTACCATCTTCCTGTCCGGAGTAGCTGGAATTACAGGCATACACCACCACACTCAGTTTCAACTCAGTCTTACCTTTCTATGTTAGAGTTTAGATCTTTGGATCTTAGTGATCCTGTATGTAGAACTTTGTCCATAACGTTCTCACTGCTGTGATGGAACATTGGGATAGTTCCAGTGTAGGAGGCTAGCCCTGATATATACATGTAGTTTTATTTCTGTGTGCATTATTGTCTTAATTACTTTTCTTTTGTTGCTGAGACAAAATCCCCGACACTCAAAGTTAAAAGGGGGAAGGTTTATTTAGCTCACAGTTTGTAGAAGTTTCAGTCCATAATAGGCTGGCTCCAAGGCAGGGTGGCTCATGGCAGAGGGGCAACAGTTCATAGTGGTGAAGAAAAGACAGTGAACAAAAGACAAGTGTTCACATAGTGGTGGACGAAAAGACAGCAAAAGCAGTAAGAACAAAAGGGAGACAAACCTCTTTCTGTCCTTGTATTGTATCCAGTCTACCAGGATCAGAGCAGTGCCAGTCCAGGCAGTGGACTGATCCAGTAATCACTCACCTTTAATCCCTGCACCCTTAATCCCAGCATTGCACCACGAATCAGTCACGCACTCTAGACTCAGCCACCCCCGAAAAAGCTCCATCTAAAACTGCATGAGGCTTTGGGGGAATATCTAGACACAAACCATAACATGATTATTACTCATTTTTTAAAGGTTTTGAAAGATAGTTCTTGTGTTGAAATGAGTATTTTCAATCTCAGTATGAGCTTATAATGTGGTCTTATTAAAAAGTCATAACATTGTTATTAACAGGATGTTTATGTATTTTTAATTATTTTTTACTTCCAGAAAGGTGTGTCTTCAATCACTAAGGTCTGTTGCTTATTTTCAGGAGATTAAGTGATGAAAAAAACCTGCCTCTTGACGGTAAACGGCAACGATTCCATTCACCCCACCAAGAGCCAACTGTAGTTAACCAGATAGTGCCTTTATCAGGTGAACGAAGATACTCAATGCCACCACTGTTCCATACACCTTATGTACCAGAGATAGTCAGATGTGTTCCACCTTTTCGAGAAATACCATTCTTAGAACCTAGAGAAATCACACTGCCTGAGGCCAAAGATAAGGTAATAATAATGCAGATTTTACTTTTGCTTTTTGGAAATTTTATATGAATAATGTATTAAAAGAAATTGTTTACTGTTCAACCCAATTTGCTGCTTAAGTATTATTTTGAGTTTTATTAGTTATTTTATGCAAGTATAGTTGACAGGGAAATAGGTTTTCCCTGAATCATAAAAATTTGGGATTAAAACCTAAAACATCTGGTTTTAGTTTAGAGAACTTTCTTTTTAGTTGTCAGAAAATGAGTTTTCCTGTGATTATAGTAATAGTCTTTTAAAGCATTTTCTTTTAGGACATTAGTGTTTATTGTAAGGTTTTTAAATCTCAATAATAAAGGATTCAGGAGTCTCTGAGAAAGAATACATTCAAAATGGTATGATCAAGAAGTGTTGTGATTAAGAAGTAGTTGTCAAGAACGTTACTTGTAAAACATTTTGTGACTGGGGGTATAGCTCATCCACAGTACTTGGGTGACATGGGCAAGGCTCTGGGTTTGATCCTCAGTATCACAAGAAAATTACTAAGTAATAATTTTTGGAAAATGTTACTGTTAGCATTGGAAACAATGAGTTATTTCAACCACTAGTAAAAACAGATCTCTCTCCTCTGCCATATTTAGTGAAAGGTTAAAAAAAGCTTCTAGGCTAGGGAAAGGTTTATAGTGTAAACTTCTGCGTTCTCTTGGATCATCTGTGGCTTACACTTGCTGCTTTTCAAAGCTTCCCTACTGGTGACAAGTAAGTTTTAAGTGTTTGTCTGCTAAGGAGGAGGGGCCTGAAGAGCGTGTAGGTTGTTATACTCATCTTTGGGTTCCTAGCAATCAGCATAGATCTGGAACATAGTAAGGCTACTGGAGTAGAGCAACATCTGCTTCATTCCTTAGTTGTGCTGCTCTTTTATTCCTCTGTCATTCTTTTGTTCTGTACCTGAGTAATAGTACCTTTTCAAGCCGTGTAATTCAGTACATTTTAGTGTGTTCATGAAGTTTTGCTACTCTTAGCATCATCTGATTGCAAAGCATTTTCATTACCCCCCAAGAACCTTTTTACCTAGTAGAGTCAGCTCCCCACTCCTTCCTCCCTGTACTCTGGCAACAGTTAATCTGTTTTCTTTGTCTGTAGAATTGCCTATTCTGAACTTTTCATATAAGTAGAATGAATCTTACGACGTATGGCCTTTGGGTCTTGCTTCTTTCACTTAGCATGATGTTTTCGGGTTTATCCATGTCATAGCATCTATTAGCACTGTATTCCTTTTTATATTTGAATGATATTCCAGTGTGTGGATATACCGTATTTTGTTAACACATTCCTCAGTTGATGGATGTTTAGGTTGTTTTTACTTTTTGACAAATACGAATAATGCTGTTGTGACTATCTGGGTGTGAACTTCTGCATGGACGTATGTTTTCATTTCTCTTGGGCATATTCCTAGGAAGAATGAACTTGCTGGGTCATGTAATAACTCTTTGTTTAATTTTTTTTTTTTTTTGCATAGTGCTAGAAATTGAACCCAGGGACTTTGGGTACATTAGGCCTATGCTCTACCACTGAACTGTATCCCTAGCTCTATGTTAACTTTTTGAAGAACTGTCAAAGGTTTTTCTGAAGCAGCCGCATCATTTTACAGTATGTTTTCATTGGCAGTGTATGAGTGTTCTTCCTTGTTAACACTTGTGATTGTGTCTTGTTTTTTTTTCAGGAGTGCGCAGGGTAGGAACCGAGCCTGAGTGTGCTAGGCAAGCACTCTGCTTCTCAGCTACCTCTCAGATCCTGTTTTTACTGTAGCCATTCACTCGATGCAGTTCAGTTTACATGCTTTTCTTCGGTTGCTCATGCTGCTTGTATCAGATCTAAGAAACCATTACTCCATCTGAGGTCGTGAAGATGAATGCCTGTGTGTTGTTCTGAGATTTTTATAGTTTCAGTGCTTACAGTTAGAACTCTTGACACATTTTGAGTTAATTTTTGTATGCAGTATGAAGTTGGGAGGTCCAGCTCTAGTTTTTTGCTGTTGGTCTAGTTGTTCCAGTACAATTTATTGAAAAGGCTATTCTTTCCTTTTCTGCAGTTCTTTCTTTACCACAAAGTAGGAATAATCAGGCAAAACCAGTGGGAGAGAGGAAAACCAAAATGAGAAAAGACAAACTTGGGATGTTTTGATACTATTTCCTCTTCCCTCTTTGCCTGTTCTTTCTGCTAGAAAGTCTAAAAAACTCTTCGTGGTGCTATAATGTGAAAGCCTGTAGTAGATTTGTCTTCTGACAAATCACATAAATTCTTTTAATATATAAAAATGCACTATATATGGGTTTTTAATATGTATGCCAGTAGGGTTTTTTGGTAGAACTTACTGTCCATAGATAGTTCAATGTCTCTCTATATTTTTGTATGTATTATAATTCATGTTGCCCAGTCATCTTATAAGGTATAATTCTATATCAATAATGTTTTCTTTGCCTAGCTCATGGAAAACTATTCTCCTAAATCTAATATTTTTGGGATTAGGCATTTATCTCAGAGGGCTAATTGCATTTGAACAATTTCTTTGAGTGCTACTTTTTTTCTGCTGGTCGTATAAGAAGGCAAACAGTTCTGTGTTCATTCTTGATGTCAACTTTTATTTTTTGCTATACGGGGGATTGAACTCGGGGTTCTGTATGGCTGAGCTACATCCCCAGCTGTTTTTCTTTTGAGACAGGATCTCCCTAAGTTCCAAGGGGGGCTTGAGTTTGTATTCCTGCCACAGTCTGCTGACAGCAGGGATTGTAGGCTTGTACCAACATGCTGGCTTAAGTGAATACTTCTGAAGAAAATGAATGTGTATGATGTTTTCTCTAGGCGTTTTATTCATGATGTGTTATTTAGTTTTTTCAACAAGCCCATGACATAGACCCTCTGACATAGCCTAATTTTATTGAGGCCCATAAAGCTAAAATAACAGCTTACTCAAGGTCATAGCTAGTAAGTGGGAAAAACAAGATTTGACCTTTGTCTCTAAAGATACAAAGAGGAGGAACTTAAAATGCTTAAAATCCAGGGCAGGGAGATGACGTTCTTAGAACTGACTATAATACCAGGTGATCTGTCATGTTGTTTTAGCTAATACTTATAGAGTGTCTGTCTTTATCTTGCCATCTTTGTGCCCAAGTTTGTATGGTTTGCCTCTGATTACCTCTGTAGAGTGGCAAAAGTGAATAGAGGGTTCATTATGAGCTAAAAGTAGGGCGGTTGTTCGGGGTCTTGATGTACAGTAGAATGCCATTAGAGCTTTTTGAGTAGAGGAAATAACAGAGATTTGTATAGTTTCTGCATTAGGGTGGAGTATGGCTTAGAATGAGAGGAGTCTGGAGGATGGATGATCATCTTGAAAGCTGTGTGAATGCATCCAGAGAGGTACTAAAGCTTTCAGTTACCGCAGATGGTAATGACTGTGATAGGACAGAGAGTGCATGAGGAAAATTAATGGAATGTGGGAATAATGGAATACAGGAGGATGGAGAGAGACAGACACATGATGACTCTAGTGATTTGCTTCTAGGCTACCAACAGAGAAGGGACCAAGTTTTTGGATGTGTGTATTGATTGAGGACATATTTAAGAGATAGCTGGAACAGTGGAAAAATCTGGTCTAATATTTGTGGGAGGGGTTTTTTGTCCTTTTTTTTTTTTTTTTTTGAGACAGGGTCTTGCTATGTAGTTCAGGCTGGCCTTGAACTCATTGTGTAGCCCAGGCTGGCCTCGAACTTGAAGTGTCCTCCTGCCTAAGCCTTCTGAGTGCTGGGATTACAGAGTGCTGGGATTACAGGCATGCGCCACCATGCCTGGCCATTTTTTGTCTGAGACAGGGTTTCATTATGCAGTTCAGGTTGGCCTTGAACTCACTTTGTAGCCCTCGAACTCATGGTGATCCTCCTGCCGTAGCCTCCCAAGTGCTGGGATTACAGGTGTGCGCCACCATGCCCGGCTATTTGTGTTCTTGAGAAACCTTATGTTTTACAGATTGCACACTAAGCATATAGAGCTTATAGGGAATAGTGCTGGAGCAGACTGAAGACAGTTTTACAGCCAGAACACTGCCAGGAATAGTAATTGATATCTGGAGAAATAGCTTGGACAGACCAGGCAGGCAGCGTACCATGGCTGGATGCTGCTGCAAGGGATATTAGAAATACACAAGCTAGAGTTGAGGTGCTGGCTTCTGGTGGCACTGAAACTCAAGACAGTTAGAACATAGAGTTGTGAGTCAGTGAGATTGCTGTTAACGTAGAGATGAAGGGAAGTACACTGGCACTGAGCTGTGTAACGTGGGGAGTGTGTTTTCCTGAGTGGTAACCTTGGATACAAATGCTTACTTTTAACTGTTTTAGGTCTGTAAGGACTCCTGCCGTGCTGAGGGCTTATTTTCTTTATTGCCAAGGTTAAAATTCTACCATTTCTCCTCCATGCAGAAATTACCCTCAAATCCAACTTCCACGTCACATTGATACCATCCCTGTATTTTCTGATCACATATCAGCTTATTAGTATTGCAGGAAAATATTTTGTAAATGGCTGGAGTTCAGAAGGTCAAGACCAGAGGTACGGGTCCCAAAGACATCTGCATTAATGATGCCAGTTGAAACTCTTGGAGTAGATTTAGTTTTTAATTTTAGTATTCAGTGGATATGTGTGAGTGCTGGACATGGGTGGTGCAATGTTGTGATAAATATACATGGTATCTTTAATATTTACATACAGATTAGTGAGCAGGAGAGCCATTAAAAAGAATCATGCAAATCAGAGTGCTGTGAAGGAAGGTTATAGAGTACTGAGAAAATGTATCTGGGCTCCTGGGGGAAGCCTCCTAGAGGAGCAGTATTTAAGCTGAGATCTGAAGTTTGGAGTTTACTAGTTAGTGATGGGGTGGAGCGAATGCTGTGGAGAAAGGAAACGCCGTGTTCGCAGGTCCTAACCCATGAAGATCTGAAAGCAGCCTGGGGTGAGCTAGAGTTCGGTAAGTCAGAGGCAGGGCAGGTGACAGTGTGATAGAAGGGGGGAGACAGATCACGTTAGGACTTTTGGACCACTATATTCTTCAGTCTATATTCTTCAGTGTGTTTTTGTTGTTGTTGTTGTTTTAGGCAAGGAAGAGAGGTGAGTTAAAAAAGTTATTTTGCAGTGTGGAGAGCACATTAATTTTGAGCAAACATGGATGTGGAGAAGATACTGTATTCCAGATGAAAGGTAATGGTGTGTGGAATTAGTGCTGATATTTAAGGTGAAGAGATTGATGGATTTAAGCTATATTTGGGAGGTAGATTGATAAGATTTGATGGTGGATTAGGTTATGCTGTGTCAGCTTCTGCAGCACTGGTATTTTGGGCCAGCTTTCTGTGGTGTGGAGGGGCTGTCCCGTGCATCCTAGCACGTACAGCAGCATTCCTGGCTTCTACTTGGAGGCCACCAGTCCCCAGTTTTGACAGGCAAAAATGTTTACAGCCCTTGCTAATTGCCCTCTAGGGCGCAAAATTGCCTCTAGTTGAGAACTGCTGGATCAGGTGGAGAAGAAGGTGTTGAGGATTACGCTAAGGTTTCTGGCTGCTACAGTTCATGGCGTAATGGTGCCCTCCACTGAGACAGGAGAGGAGAGAGGCGAAGTGAAGGAAGTGGAGTAAGGTTTCCGTGTGTGCATGTTTAATAAGGGATCGCTTCATGAGTTGCCTTTACAGTGCTTTTGAAACACCAAAGTAGATACTTAAAATTGATATATTAGACTTGGGAGGAAAGGTGTTGAGTAAAAATGTACATTTGGTAATCACCTACATAAAGATGATAGTTATGCTTGCCCAGTGAGAGAGCCTATGTCCAAGATTGAAATGGTTTGACGAAAAATGATACAGAGACTAAGCATATGCATAATTATTTTGGAAAATGTCACTGAAGGGGAGGAGCTAAATGTAGGGAGTTGGGGCAAAGGCTTTTTTTTTAAGGTGGGAGAAACTTCAGCTACATGCAGATGTTAGCAGGAAAGGCTCATTAGTACAGTAGAAGGTTGACTGCTCTGGAAAGAAAATCATGAACAGTTTCTTCGAAGGTGGAGAGGGAACGGGTTCTTCGTATAGGTGGAGTGATTGGCCTTAGGTAGGAGAAAAGCTTTTTGGGGCTGGGGAGAGATGCACGGGGTTTGTAGATACAGTAGGTAGTGAGTGCCCATGGCTGCTTCCTGTTTTCTCTCTGAATTACTAGGCAAGGTCATCTGTTGAGAGTAGAGAGGATGAAGTGGGATGTCCAGAGGTTTGAGAATAGTGGAGAAAGTTGGAAATAGCATTTACTGAATGCAGGAAAGACTGACCGGAGAAGCACAGCAGAGGAGGTTTGAGACAGTACTTGCTGGGTAGTATGGAGGGCTCCCTTAAGATTGTTAATAACGAATTTATTATTAATCAGCTGAATCTGTCAGCTCTAGGGAAAGATTTGGTTAGCAGATATTTTCTTACATAAGAGGTTTCATATTCTGTGTTTTGTAAAACTAGAGAGTTGAATTTTGAAAATGAGTACCCTCTGAATTTAAATTTTTTTGTTTGTTTTAAAATCTCTTTTCTAGTTGCTATTTTAATAAACAGAACTCTTTACATTGGAAATCTGAGTGAGTTTTCTAAATTTTGACTTTTACTTTAGCTTTTAGGTGAACGTATGGTTTTCTGTACAGAAGACAACCCATAGAGGAATTAGTTCTCCAAGCTCCTGAATTCCATCTATGATAGCTGGAAATTCTGGTTTAATTATGTTAACTGATTTACGTGAATTGATCCTATTGTATGAATTGATTTAATTGATTTTGAATTTTGAGTTGAGATTAGACTAAGGTTTCTTGGTACTGGTTGTAATTAAAAAGGTGACTGAGAAAATTATTCAGACTTCCTGGTATAATATTTAATTTTGGAAAGGGACAGATCTTATGGTGTTTCTCTGCACTCTTGGACTTTTGAGAAATAGTTTGGGTATTTTATCTTACAGATGTGTAAAGCCCTCTATCTTTTTTTTTTTTTTTTTTTTTTTTTTTTTTATTTTAAAGAGAAGAAAAAACAAAACAAATCAAAAGAAGAACAAATTTTCAAACAAACATAATAGGAGGGTAACAATGGTTAATACATTACGTATTACTATCTTTAAGTTAGTTATTCAGGACACCAGACATTAGCATTCAATTGTCCAAACATTATTGGCACAAACCTTACTCTTCAATGAACTAAGTAAAAATGGTAGTGTATCTATCTTAACCATCTTATATATATATATATACAATTTTTTTCCCTTTCCCTTCTTTCTTTTCCCTATTCCAGTCTCTCTTTCCTTTTGACCAGTTTCTTTTTGATTCACCATGTCTATTGTACATTTTGGATCTTATTTACTCTTTCAGTTTCTCATACCAGAGAGATAATACGATGCTTACACATGTGCTTCTGGTTTATTTCACTTATGAGTATTTTCTCGAGTTGCATCCATTTACCTATAAAAGTCTCCAGTTTATCCTTCTTTATGGCTGAATAGTACTCCATTGTATAAAAATACCACATCTTTCTTATCCATTCCTCAGTTGATGGGCATTTGGGTTGTTTCCAAGATCTGGCTATTACAAATTGTGCTGCTATAAACATGGGTGCACATATATCGCTGTGGTACGATGTTTTTAATTCTTCTGGGAAGATGCCCAGAAGGGGAATAGCTGGGTCAAATGGGACCTCCAACCCTAGTTTTCTGAGGAATCTCCACACTGACTTCCACAGTGGCTGTACCAGTCGACACTCCCACCAACAGTGAAGAAGGGTTCCTTTTTCCCCACAGCCCCTCCAGCATTTGTTATTAGTTGATTTCTTAATAGTAGCCATTCTTTCTGGGGTGAGATGGTATCTCAGTGTTGTTTTAATTTGCATCTCTCGAATGACTAGTGATGTTGCACATTTTTTTGTATATTTATTTGCCATTAGTATTTCTTCATCTGAGAAATGTGTATTCATCTCAGATGCCCATTTTTGGAGTGGGTCTTTAAATTTGGGAGGTCTGATTTTTTTGAGTTCTTTATATGTTCTCGATAGTAATCCTTTGTCTGAGGAACAGCTGGCAAACATTTTTTCCCACATTGTGGGTTGTCTCTTCACTCTGTTGGTGGTTTCTCTTGCTGTGCAAAAGCTTTTTAATAAGATGAGATCCCAGTTATTGATTCTTTGGGATAGTTTCCGTGCGGTTGAGTTTTTATTCATAAAGTCTTTGCCTACACCAATGTCTCCAAGGGTTTTACCTATCCTACCTTCCAGCAGATTTAATGTTTCTGTTTTAATATTTAGATCTCTGATCCATTTTGAATTTAGTTTAGTGCATGGTGAAAGATATGGATCTAGTTTTAATCTTTGGCATGTGTAGAGCCAGTTTTTCCAGCACCATTTATTAAAGAGGCTATCTTTCTTCCAGCGAATGTGTTTGGCACCTTTGTCAAAGATAAGGTGGCTTAGTATGTCTGGGGTTGTTTCAGCATCTTCTAATCTGTTCCATTGATCTTCAGGTCTGTTTTTTTGCCAGTACCACACTGTTTTTATCACAGTAGCTTTATAGTATAATTTCAAGTCGGGGATAGTGATGCCCCCTGCCTTGCCTTTGTTGCCCAGAATTGCCTTTGCTATTCTAGGTCTCTTCTGATTCCAAATGAATTTTAGGATTGTTTTCTCTAATTCTGTGAGATATGCTGTTGGAATTTTGATTGGAATTGCATTAAATCTGTATAACAATTTTGGAAGTATGGCCATTTTCACTATATTGGTTCTTCCTATCCAGGAGCAAGGGATATCTTTCCATTTTCTGATATCCTCTTCAATCTCCTTTTTCAGAGTACTGTAGTTTTCAGTATAGAGGTCTTTTACATCCTTCGTGAGGTTGATTCCTAGGTATTTCATTTTTTTGGATGTTATTGTGAAAGGTATTGTTTCCCTAATTTCTCTTTCAGTAAGTTTGTTATTTGTGTACAGGAAGGCTATTGACTTTTGAGTATTGACTTTGTATCCAGCTACACTACTGAATTTGCTTATTAAATCTAGCAGTTTTTTAGTGGAGTTTTTGGGGTCTTCTGTGTAGAGTATCATGTCATCTGCAAATAATGATAATTTAACTTCTTCCTTTCCAATCATTATTCCTTTTATTTCTTTCTCTTGTCTAATCGCTCTGGCTAAAGTTTCCAGAACTATGTTGAATAAGAGTGGGGACAGTGGACATCCTTGTCTTGTTCCTGATTTTAGAGGGAAGGCTTTCAGTTTTTGGCCATTTAGTATAATATTGGCTGTTGGTTTGTCATAGATAGCTTTTACCAGATTGAGATAAAGACCCTCTATTCCAATTTTCTGTAGGGTTTTTATCATGAAAAGGTGCTGGACTTTGTCAAAAGCTTTTTCTGCATCTATTGAGATGATCATGTGATTTTTGTCTTTGGTTCTGTTAATATGCTGTATTACATTTATTGATTTACGTATGTTGAACCATCCCTGCATCCCTGGGATGAATCCAACTTGGTCATGGTGTATAATCTTCTTGATGATTTGTTGGATTCTGTTTGCCAGTATCTTATTAAGGATTTTTGCATCTATGTTCATTAGGGAGATTGGCCTGTAGTTCTCTTTCTTAGTTGGGTCCTTCTCTGGTTTTGGTATCAGGGTAATGCTTGCTTCCAGGAATGAATTTGGGAGTATTGCTTCCCTTTCAATTTCATTGAAAAGTTTGAGAAGTAGGGGCGTTAGGTCTTCTCTAAATTTCTTGTAGAATTCGGCAGTGAATCCATCAGGGCCTGGGCTTTTCTTTGTTGGGAGGTTTTTAATTACATCTTCAATTTCATTGGCTGATATTGGTTTATTTAGGATTTTTAAATCTTCTTGATTCAGCTTTGGTAATTCATACGAATCTAGGAATCTGTCCATTTCTTCTGCATTTTCCATCTTAGTAGAATATAAATTTTCAAAATAGGTATAGATGATCTTCTGGATTTCTGCAGGGTCTGTCGTGATATCACCCTTTTCATTTTCAATTGCATGGATTTGAGTCTTTTCTTTTCTTTTTTTAATAAGGTTGGATAAGGGTTTGTCAATCTTATTTATTCTTTCAAAGAACCAACTTTTTGCTTCATTGATTCTTTGTATTGTTTTTTTATTCTCCAATACGTTAATTTCTGCTCTGATCTTTATAGTTTCCTCCCTTGTACGGGCTTTTGGCTTAACCTGCTCTTCTTTTTCTAGAAGCTCGAGGTTCACCCTTAAGTTGTTTATTTGCGCTTGCTCTATTTTCCTGATATAAGTGTTTAATGCTATAAATTTCCCTCTTAGGACTGCTTTCATTGTATCCCATAAGTTCCGGTATGTTGTACTGTCATTATCATTCAGTTGTAGAAAGTGACTAATTTCTTCTTTAATTTCATCTGTGACCCATTGGTTGTTCAGGAGGATGCTGTTTAATTTCCATGTGTTTAGGGAGTTTTTGTGGGATCTTTTGCCATTGATTTCCAATTTCATTGCACTATGGTCTGATAATATGCATGGGATAATTTCAATTCCTTTGCATTTACTTAAGCAGGTTTTATGAGCTAGTATGTGGTCTATTTTGGAGAACGTCCCATGTGCAGCTGAGAAAAATGTGTATTCTGATGTTGTGGGATGGAACACTCTGTAGACATCTACTAAGTCCATTTGTTCAAAAGTTTGGTTCAGTTCTACTATTTCATTATTGATTTTCTGTCCAGTTGATCTATCTTTTTGTGACAGTGGAGTATTGAGATCTCCCAATATAATTGTATTAGTGCTTATTTGATTTTTCATGTCCTTTAGTACTTGTTTTATATAGCTGGGTGCATTGGTATTTGATGCATATATATTTATGATCGTTATCTCTTCCTCTTGGATTGTTCCCTTTACAAGGATGTAATGACCGTCTTTATCTCTCTGAATCCTTCTTGGCTTGAAGTTCACTTTGTCTGCAAAAAGAATAGCTACCCCTGCTTTTTTCTGGGTTCCTGTGGCATGGAGTATTGTTTTCCATCCTTTGACTTTCAGTCTATGAATTTCTTTCTGAATTAAATGTGTTTCTTGTATACAGCATATTGTTGGATCTTGCTTCTTGATCCATTTCGCCAGTCTGTGCCTTTTGATTGGTGAATTGAGACCGTTAACATTGATGGTTAAAACTGATATGTATTGACTTGTCATGATATTTTTCTGTTGTTGGTTCCCACTCTTTGTTTTTCCGCTTTCCGGCTATTTAATTATTTGCCCTGCCTGGTGGATTCCTTCTGTTGGGGTTCCTATCTCTTTCTAGAATGTCCTTCAGAACGTTTTGGAGTGCTGGTTTGGTGGTCATAAATTTTCTCAGATGTTCTTTGTCATGAAAGTATTTTATTTCTCCATCAATTTTGAAAGATAGTTTTGCAGGGTACATCAATCTGGGCTGAAAATTATTTTCCTTTAGAGCTTGCAATACATCATTCCAAGCTCTTCTTGAATTGAGGGTTTGTGCTGAAAAGTCAGCTGTGATTCTGATGGGTTTTCCTTCATAGGTGATTTGTCTCTTCTCCCTAACAGCTTTTAAGATTCTGCCCTTCTGTTGAATTTCTGGGATCTTGACTATAATATGTCTGGCTGAAGTTTTTTTTTGATCATGTCTAGTTGGTGTTCTAAAAGCTTCACTTATAGGGGTGTCAAATTCCTTTTCTCTTCCAGGAAAGTTCTCCCTGATTATGTCTTTGAACAAGGTTTTAATGTCGTTGATGCTATCTCCTGCTTTTTCATTTATTCCAATTATTCTTAAGTTGTTTATCTTTGAGTCATCTAGCAGCTGCTGAATTGATTTTTCATGGTCCCTTGCTATTTTTAAGAATTTTTCCATTTCATGATCACTAATTGCAAGCCTGTCTTCTATATCTGAGATCCTGTCCTCGCATTGGCTTATTCTGCTACAAATACTTTCAATGGAATTTTTTATCTCTTGGATATCTGCTTGAATCTGCCTTATAGATTCCATTTCTTTCCTATGCTGAGCATTCATGGTTTCTATAGTTTTCTTAAGTTCATCTATTTTTTTGTCTGTATCAGCTATAGTGTCCTTAAGCATGGTCTTCATTGTAGACATTATCTCTGCAGTTATCTGTGAGATTATTTCTGTTTTAATTTTTTCCAGAACCTCATTCAGTTGCTTTGTTGTTACCACTTCAGATAGGCCAGGTGGGTGGCTTTCGGATTGTCCCACCTCGTTGCTCCCTAGGTTTGCCTTTGGTGAATTGGATGTGTGTGGTTGCATCTTGTTTAAGTGTCGTCTCATTTTTTCTTTCTTTAATTCCTGGGGTGATGTTTGCAAATTACCTATAGTAGGTTACTTTATTGCTAGTGTTTAAGATCTTTAGAAGATGACTACTTCTCTGCAGTATCTTCCAAGTGGAGCTTGCTTTTAGGTTTTGAGCTTTCTGCCAGATCCTACCTCTTCAATTCGTTGGGTATGCGAAGTTGCTACCTGTTTGGCCCAGTCCTTGATTCTTTGGTACTGTGCCACTGTATTTTCTGTGTCCCTTAGTCAATCTCAATCATGAAATATCAGGAAGGAAAGATGTTTAGAACAATTATTTCACATTTGGCTATAATGTTAACTAAAGCATCAAACACAGCCTAAAAAATGACAGACTGAGCTAACCAGTTATTTACCACTTTTAGCTGTATAGAGTTGCGGTTATATAACAAAATCTAAAACACACCAGAAAAATTATATGCAGTATACAAGTCCTATGTATGTCAATTTTTCCTTGAGGAGTTTAAATTTAAGATGAGTTAAGGAGGAAATAGAGTATTGGGAGAAGAGGAAGGAATTAGATGTAAGGTTAGAGGACCAAGAGGGATCCCACTAAAATTGGGACACTAGTGCAGAGGACAGGTGGTAAAAAGAGAAGGAAGGGATAAAAGGAAGAACAGATCACAACCACAATCACAAAGAAGTTAGAGGCGCTGTTTACACTCATATAAAAAACCAGAGAGAATAATGAAGGAAAGAGCAAATACACCTACAGAAACAAAAACAAAGATAAAAACAATAAAACAGACAGATCAAAAATAAAACCCCACCAAAAAACAAAACAAAACAAAACAAAAACAAAAAAACCCTTCGCCAGAACAAAAAAACAAATCAGTGAGAAAAAAAATAAAAATAAAAATAAAAATAAAAAATAAAAATAAAAATAAAAAATATAAAAAGAGTCAGTTCCAGGTGTTGACTCTGTTGTAGGCAGGTACCTTGTGACAAAGTCCTGTTCTGTGCAGGTCCGTCCCAGTAAGCCAGGAGCGCCCTCTGGTGGGTGGTGAGCAGAGGCGCGTACTTTCAGGCAGAGACCAGTCTAGCTCGCCTCCGCTCTCGCCGCCCTTTCACGATCCCTGGGCCTGAGAGGCTCAGCGTGCTGTCGGGAGCGCGGGTTCCCTGCACTGGTTCCCGCCGCTCTGGTTTTTCGCCACGCCCCCCCACAATGGCGCCGGGCCAGTCGCTCTCTGGCGCGGGACAGGTGTGGCTGAGAGTCCAGTCTCGTTCGCCTGCTGACCTCAGCACACTTTCGTGGGCTCAATTGAGAGGCCCCGTGCTGCCCTGTCCGGAGCACAAGTTCCCAGAGCAGTTTCCGAGCCGCTCTGAGTTTCGCCACACCCCCCACAATGGCGCCCGGCCGGTCGCTCTCTGGCGCGAAGCCCTCTATCTTTTTATCGTGTGTCTCAAAAATTTTTGGAAGTCACTGAAGTGTAAGTTCATATAGAACGTCCAAACCAGAACTCAACCCAGAAGAGAGCTAGTAAAAGTTTTTTTGTTTTCCTTCGTCCCCCTCTTTCTCATCCATCTTCTTTTTTAAAGGCAATTCTTCCTTGGCCAAATTTAGTTAATAGAATGTACCTAAAATTAATCAGACTTTATCCAACCTGTCAGCTTTTCTCAACCTGACAGTTTATGAATTAAGAAAACTATATTGAGTTCATATGCAAAAACATGATAATTAACATGCTAACAAGGAGTGAGTTGTTTTAGGCATGAAGTATTTCTGATTCTATTTTATTTTAGAATTAATCTGAAGGAACAAGGAATTCAGCATTAAGAAGGAGTTAAAACTTTTGTTACACATCTGACTTCATTTAATTTAGTTTTGGGGGTGTGGGCGATTGAACCTAGAGTGTTACACATGCTGACCTTGTGCTGTATCAATGAGCTGCACCCTCAGCCCCTTTAGCTTTATTTTACTCAGTAAATTTGTGTCATCTCTTTGTACTGTTACATGTGTGACAAAGACTAAGGTAGTGAGAGAATGTGAGGAATTCCTAATTTTTATTCAAATGCTTATGAACTAATGACCTGTTTTCTGGACCATATTTAATTTTATGTGTTCTATTTTGAAAGCGTATTGCTAATTTGTGTTTGTTGGTTGAAGATGGCACTTTTTCATATGTGGTAATGATCAGGTCTTAGTATTTGCAGCTAAAAGTTTTTGCTTTCTTTTACGTGGAGACCAGCTAACATGGACAGGAGAGAAACTGCTGAAAATACTGTGTGAAAGTTACACCTTAAGCTTTTTTTTTTTTTTTTTTTTGTGGGTACCGGGGGGACGACCTCAGGACCTCGCGCGCCAACAGGCACCTGTGCCGCTGAGCGATATCACCGGCCCCTTTTTCGTATGTGGGTTCCGGGAGTCGAACTCGGGCCCTCGCGCTTGCCGGGCAGGCGCTTAAGCCGCTGAGCCATCTCACCGGCCCCACCCTAAGCTTTATCCTTATAGTATTGGCATGTGTTGAACTCAGTGATGATGTTATTGGTAATTTAATTTGAGCTTGACTTAGAAGACAGGTTATCATTTTTTTAGGGAAGATGAACATTTATATTTGGAAGAAATATTTATTTTAATATTTAGAACTGTATGTAGGTAATCATTTTATACAATCTAGAGCAAATACAAACATTTACTTACATTGAGAAATAGATTGCCTTTACAATTAATTTTAAAGTAATCTTAGCAGCAGCCTCCACAGTAGTATTACGTTGATTTAAGCAGTAATTCTTTAAGAATAATTCTTTATAGGTAATTTGTCGTAGTAGTTTTTCTAAACTAAAAAATGTGGAAAAATTTACCCTAGAATGAAAAACAAAATTAAAGAATATTCTTGAAATGCCATTATATGTAGTCAGCTAATTGCATATGTGATCTAAATCACATGTGATTTCAGCCAAGGAGAGCTCATGTCTTGCATCCTGGTACCCTTTCCCCTTTTAAGAGAGCCATTGTCCAAAATACTTCTCTAAATCAAGCCACAGGATTTTGTTTTGTTTTGTTTTCTCTTTTCTTTTCTTCACTGTATATGTGGATTTCTCTTGAGTTTTAATGTTGTCTGGCTTCTGTGTTCTGTTCTAGGATAAAGTAACATGGTTTGATATTATAGATTTCTAAGTAACCAGACAGCAAAGAAAATTCTTTTACTTAAAAACCTTTTAGATCTCTACTACAGTATTCCTTTTAGGGGTGGGCCGGGGAGGGGATGTTTCCATGCAGGTTAAAAAGGGAGAGGAGCAAGAATACGGAGCTTTTATATTTTCCACATAATTATAAATCTTTTTCACATGTTAACATTTGTACATGAACATGGTCTTTCAGATGAAGCAGCTTTATAAATGTAATTATATATATATATATATATTTTTTTTTTTTTTTTTTTTTTTTTTGGTGGGTACCGGGGGGTCGACCTCAGGACCTCGCGCGCCAGCAGGCGCCCGTGCCGCTGAGCGATATCACCGGCCCCTTTTTCGTATGTGGGTTCCGGGAGTTGAACTCGGGCCCTCGCGCTTGCCGGGCAGGCGCTTAAGCTGCTGAGCCATCTCACCGGCCCAAATGTAATTATATTTGAGCATTGTTGTGAAGAAATTTGTTTTGTATTTCAGCAGTAACGGAGTGCCTACTGTGATGTCTCGCATATGTAGAGCTGCCTAATTCTTTAGATCAGGAGTTGGCCAACTTTTTCTCTAAAGGACCAGATAGTAAATATTTTAGGCATGTGGGTTACATAGAGTCACTGTCTCTTTGTTTTCTCCTCTTTTATATTTAAAAATATAAAAATCATTTAACTTGCTGCCCCCACAAAACAGACCAGAGGTCGTATTTGGTCTGTAGGCCATAGTTTGCCAAACTATTTACAAAAATAGAACATAGTATGATAGATCCTCACACGGTATCACCCTACTGTAGCTATTCCAGTGTCGTGTTGCTATGACGGTTACCAGCATATGACCAGTCTTCCTCCCCCTTGCGCCATTCAGGCGCGTTGGGTCTGGAGATCAGTCTGGGAGACAGATGTCTTTGCCGGTAGGTTTCTGTTCCGTGAACATGGTGAGTCTCTTTATTTAGGTCTGTGCTCTCTCTCACCACTGGATTGTAGTTTTCAGTCTACAAGTCTTGGACATTTCTAGTTCATTATGCTTTTAGCTGCTATAATAACTATTTTAAAAAGTATAAATTTCCACTTTGTTGCTAGTGTATAGGCTTTCAGTAGTCATTTATCTTTGTAGAAAATTAAAACACGAAAAGGACTGGTTTTTATATTAAACGGTTCGTGAATTCATGGACATGTCTTTGTGGTGTGCTTCATTATCTGTAGGAATGTTACTGGCTTCATTTTCATTTTTCTTACAGAAACTTCGTATTGGAATTGATTAGAATCCATTTTAGGCATTATTTCTTCAAAATATTTTCTATCCTCTCACAGCCTGACTTCTCTTTCTGAGAAGGAGTTCTTTTTTCTCTGTGTAAACAGTGAGGTGGTTTTTTTCTATATTTGTATATGTGAAGAGTTGCGCAGGCTAATTTTCCTAGTTTTGTGGCTCTGGGACTGCTCTAGAGCCACAAAATGTTATTATGTAGCATTTTCTCTTTTTTTCTTACTGTTTCTGGTACCGTGTTTGCCTTGCTACTACTGGTGTTGGGCTCCAACTGGTCATGTTTGCAGTTCCTAAGGGACATCCAGTCGATTATGTTGTATTTGTTGCACATGCTTTGCTTTGGTTTAGTCTGATTTTTTTTTTTTTTTTTTTTTTTTTTTTTTGTGGGTACCGGGGGTCGACCTCAGGACCTCACCCGCCAGTAGATGCCTGTGCCACTGAGCGATATCACCGGCCCTTTTTTCGTATGTGGGTTCCGGGAGTCGAACTCGGGCCCTTGCGCTTGCCAGGCAGGCGCTTATGCTGATGAGCCATCTCACCGGCCCTAGTCTGATTTGTTTTATTCTCTTAGTTACTTTTTTTGGTGGGGCAGCTATCCAAGGATATTAAAAAGTTAGTCTCTTTTAGCACTGAGTTGCCCAGGGTGCTTCAGTCTTCTAAAAATGAATATTCTAAACATGATAAAACGTTTTCCATTTTCATAGACCTTGGAGGAAGTCCTAGGGAGGAGAAACTGAAAATACAAATTGAGAGACTGAAAAACTGTTGAAAGTATTCCATGAGGTGACAAAGCCTTGGATGCAAAAGTATTAGTAGAAGGATTAGCTTTGAATGTGGGAAGAGGGCAGTTCATCTAGTGGGAAAGATAAGAGGTGAGACTTCCTTCAGATTAATTTGCAGGTCTTTTTGGAAGCTGAGGAATATCACATCTGGTATCCTCCAGGTCCTTAGTGAACTTTAATGTGAGCTGATCTGCTAGCAGAAGATAAGCTTAGGGGGCTTGAGGAAGGTACTGATTATTTTGGAATGGCTTGGTAAAAAAATGAATGGGAACAACATCTAACCAGAGATGTAGAAGTAATTGCTGAGTGATTCTAAGAGCACCAACCCTCGACTAGTCCTTAGACTATAAATTTCTTTGGGAGACTTTTTTTTTTTCCCTCAGTTTTGTCTCAACAGTTTAGGTGTAAGAGCAGAGAGGGTGATTTTTTCTGTTGACCTCAGGTTAGTATTTTGCAGGACAGATAAAGCATGACAAGAGGATAACGTTGGTAAGGCACGATGGGATACATATTGGAGTATCACCTGGACAGGAAGGAAATCACACTATTCGGATGCTGATGGGTTGGGAAAAAAGGGAGGATTCAAGGGAATCCATATCTTTTATGAGTCTAGAGCAAGTACTGTATGAGGGGAGTAAGAAGGAGAGAATTCAACAGGAGTTTGAAGCCAAGATAGTACATTGGAATTTAAAATTTCAGAGCTAGAGTAGTTCCAGTTTACTGTAAAGACCACAGTAATGTGTGACAGGTGTAGCCCATTACAGATCACCTGTGGTGATGGCTGGAGGGGAAGGTGTTATTCACATAAGTAGATAAATAAGGGAGACACACAGGTGGGAGTCACATCTGAAGAAGTCAGGGTTTGGAGTTGTGTTCTAAGAATGGAAAAGAGGGTAGTTTGTATGAGTGGAGAAGACTAAATACTTCCTAATGTCCGTAGTTGACATTGATGAGTGTGAATACTAGGGATTGGGCAAATGTCTTTAAAGGACCAGATAGGAAATATTTTAGGATACTCCGCTCATACATGGTTTCTATGGTGTTTTTATCACCTAAGAATACAAAACGGTTCTTTGCTCGTGGGCCACACAACAAACAGACAGGGACCAAGGATAGGGGTTTGCTGACCCATAATTATACTTGCGAGTTTTATATCTGAAAGTGTTCGGAAGATAATATATGTTTGTTTGTAAAATAATGTCAATAGAATTGATTTTCACTTCTCAGTGTGGTAATTTACATTTCTGAACAAAACTTTTGCTTTGTTTGTGGTGGATTCAAGTTGAGTCAGCAGATACTGGAGTTATTTGAAACATGTCAGCAGCAAGTGAGTGACTTAAAGAAGAAAGAACTCTGTCGGGCACAGCTGCAGAGAGAGATTCAGCTGCTATTCCCACGTATGTCTTTTTTTTGCGGGGGGGGCGGTATTGGGACTCAAACTCAGGACCTTGCGCTTGCCAGGCAGGCGCTGTGCCACTGAGCTATATCCCCAGCCCTGTCTTCCATTTTGGATGCTCTTTCTGTTACGCGTTCCTGTTCTGCAATTTGAATAGCATCTTAGGATTTCCTTCTGTTTCTTTAGAAAGCAGACTTTTTCTGGTCGGGTCTTCTTTAAATGGATTTGGTACCCGGAGTAGTGATGGTGATTTATGCCTGGTTGTTAAAGAAGAGCCAGTAAGTAATGAAATGTTTATTTTTATCAGTTAAAGAATTTCACGTAAAAGTCAGTGAGGAGAAGAACTTGCGTCTTTGGACTTTGGTTTATCATAATTCCAAGAAACTCGGAATGTGCTGCTTTTTAAATTTAAAGTGTGTGCACAATGTGCATAACAGAAACTCTAACATTAATTTAGTTCTGAGTTGTGTTTTTAAGGAGTTCTGTCTCTTTTGAAATGTCAGTGGGTTGGATACATTTATCAGGATGCGGCACAGAACATGTGGCAGTATTATCTTCTTGATGTATTTCCTTTCCATTGGAATTTTCAGTGATTCTATTTTTATTCTTTTTTTTTTTTTTTTTTTTTTTTTTTTTTGGTTTTCCTTTTCCTTTTCAAATGCTGTGGGGTTTGGAGATTTTATTTTGGGAAGACAAAAAGAAATATTTCACTGAAATTTAAAGTAAGACTATTTATAAAATTTGATGTATTTTCTGAGAAATTTTGGTTTTATTTAACAGTTAGATTGGTATGTAGTAATGCATTAATTTGAAATTCCTGTTAGCCAGTGTCTTGTGTATACCTCAGTATCACAATAATTAATGTTTATTAAGCTGACCTGAAGCAACCTGTTTAAGGGGTTGAGGTTTCCTCTGAATTACCAAAGCTTGAATTAAGATCAGTATAATTTTAATATACCTTGTATTGTACATCTTTAAAAATATAAAAAAAACTGTTGAATGGCAATGTATACTTTTACTGTTCATGTTATTCCACTGATAAAAATAACTTCTAGTTACTGCAAATGAGAAACAGATTTATTCCAGGAAAGAAACTCTGGTATTTTTCTATGCCTTGAAATCTTATCATGGAAGAGTGTGTGGGGGGTGGGGGTGGGGAGGGCTCAGAGTAGAAACATAATGGAGGTTACAAGAGTTGCAATTAAAACATGCTGTTGCAATTAGACTATACTCAGGTCCATCCTCCGGTCTCATCAATCACATGTCTGAATCATCTTGTTACATCTTACATTCAAATGAGCTCACAAGAGCCAGGCGTGGTGGCACACACGCCTGTAATCCCAGAACTTGGGAGGCTGAAGCAGGAGGATCACTGTGGGTTGAAGGCCAGCTTGGACTATGTAGTCAGTTCAAGGCCAGCCTGGACTACATAGCAAGATTCTGTCTCAACCCAAAACCAAAAAAACCCCCAAAAAACCAAACCAAACCAAAAATACCCCACCAAAACAGCTCACAGTCTAGATAGGGAATAAAACATATTGAAAAAGTTTAAAAGTTTATTTTTGTTAGGGAAGATTAATATTGTACATTTAAATGGAAGGAAAAATATGACATGAGTTTCAGAATTTCTCTAAAAATTGTCCTTTAAGTTTAAAGTCTGGAATTTAGAAACATGGACATGCAATTTAGAAATTAAAGGTTAGCTTTTTCTATAATGTAATTTGGTGTATACTGAAAAATAAGTCCAAAGAAAAGTACACTTTGTGTGGTTTTCTTTTTGTTGTTATTGAGATACCGTAAGAAAATGTATCATTAAGCTAAGTAAGATAATGAGAAAAATGACTTTATTTTTATTTTTAACTTTTCAGTGTTTTTTTCAGGTAAATCAGAAGACTGAAGCACGGCATATACTCATGTTAGTCCATAAACACTTCTGTACTAGACTTTGTAAGTCTGACATGTCTCAAGTTCATGTCATCTGTCTGATATAGCTGTTTAAAGTGTTTCTCAGTTTGTTTTCTGGTAAGAGTTGTTTATTTTCTGGTCAGGTATAACTTGGATCCTTTTTTCCCCTTAAATTCCTTTTAACTTCTGATTCAAAAGAATGACCATTTATTCAACAAATCTTTATTGAGCTTATTTGCTCAATATCTCACTAGATGTGAGAGATTGAAAGATACATAAACTTCTTTTTCTCAAAAGATGTAGTCCGTTAGGGAAAGAAACTAAGGCATGAATGAATTGCTATAATGCAAAGTATCTGAAAAGCCAAAAGAGTGACACATATAAAATACTGTAGGTACTCATGTGGGAGAGAGAAAATTTTATCTGTTTTGCAGTGATATGCATTTTACTTATTTTAAAAATATGAACAAGAGGCCCAAATAATCATTCCAGCAAAAAGTGAAATTGTTGACTTAGGCCATATGTAGTAAGATTTTATTCTTTTCTTTTCTTTTTTTTTTTTTTTTTTGGTGGGTACGGGGGGTCGAACTCAGGACCTTGTGTGCCAGCAGGCGCCCGTGCCGCTGAGCGATATCACCGGCCCTTTTTTTGTATGTGGGTACCGGGAGTCGAACTCAGGACCTCGCGCTTGCCAGGCAGGCGCTTATGCCACTGAGCTATCTCACCGGCCCCTTTCTTCTTTTCTTTTTCTTTTTTTTTTTTTTTTTTTTTTTTTGTGGGTACCGGGGGGTCGTCCTCAGGACCTCGCGCACCAGTGGGCGCCCGTGCCGCTGAGCGATATCACCGGCCCCTTTTTCGTATGTGGGTTCCGGGAGTTGAACTCGGGCCCTCGCGTTTGCCAGGCAGGCGCTTAAGCCGCTGAGCCATCTCACCGGCCCTCTTCTTTTCTTGAGACAGGGTCTCACTATGTAGTTCAGGCTGTCCTTGAACTCCCTGCATAGCCCAAGCTGGCCTCGAACTCACAGTGATCCTCCTGCCTCAGCCTCCCAAATGCTGGAATTACAGGTGTGCGCTACCACACCCGGCTTGGATATTGTTTTTTTTTTTTTTTTTTTTTTTGTGGGTACTGGGGGTCGACCTCAGGACCTCGTGCGCCAGCCGCTGAGCGATATCACCGGCCCTTTTTTTGTATGTGGGTTCCGGGAGTCGAACTCAGGCCTTTGCGCTTGCCAGGCAGGTGCTTAGGCCGCTGAGCCATCTCACTGGCCCTTGGATATTGTTTTTAACAGTTAGGAGATGAGTGATTGGGTTTAGTAATCACTGCCTATGGAACAGAGTTTGTTGGTGTCAGAACTGATACTTGTTACTCAAAACTATTAACTCCTAATCTTATTTTTCATTAACAAATTGTTTTTGTTTTAAAATCTGGTTCTGTACTTTTCTGTAGTTAAAAAAGTAGGATATTATTCATTTGGAAAAGGTCTTCAAAGTTTCCTCCTTACGCATTTCTCTGATTTCCTAGTTTTCCAAAATGTACATGTATTACTTGAAACTTAGAATAAAGTTTTTAAAAGTTTGATAGCATAAAAATATGTATATATGTTGTTTGTTCTTAGAGATCATATTTATTTTGTTGTATCCCTGTTTCACATATAACATCGTGTAAGCATTTCCACATTTAAAACTCTGTAAAAATGATTTCTTTGGCTACCATTTCTTACTACCATACTAGAATTTAGCCGTATCCTTGATGTCAGCCTATATTTTCACTCTTATAATGTTCTGCCACCACATCTGGCCTATTCTGATACACTTCTTTACAGGTACTGTTAGTTATTAGCCCCCATTTCTGAAAGTAACCTTAATGTAAAGTCTTCTAAATGGTATTCCTAGACTCTTCAATCTTAGAATTTCATAATGCTCATTTTTTTGCTTTCTTTTTCAAAGTCAAATTTTCTTTAGTAGTTTTAGCTTAGTAAAATACTGTTTTAGAAAATCTGCATTGGAACACAATGAATTTGGGAAACTGGGAGAATTCATGTGTCTTTTATCTTGCAGCTGGCTATATTGAGAGACCTCAACTGATTCGAGCAAAAGTGCCAATTGTGAAGTTCAGGGATAAAGTCAGGTAAGTAATTACTGAACGGTCTTTTTTATGAGTTGCTTTAGATTATTTTTAGAAATATATCTAACGTAGGTAAGAAATGTATATTGTAGTACAACAGCTTGCTATCATGTTTTAGAAATCACTTGGGTTTTGAAATAATTGTTTTGAATAGTCTAAGTAGTCTGTCTTATGCTTAACTGTATTTACTCTGCTTGAAATTTGAGTTTTTGAGACTATCTAACTTAAAGAATATATATGAGGTGTGATTGACAAATATGGTGAAGGTTTAAATTAAACCATTGTATTGGGCCGGTGAGATAGCTCAGCGGCATACGTGCCTGCCTGGCAAGCGCGAGGTCCTGAGTTCGACTCCCGGTACCCACATACGAAAAAAGGGCCGGTGATATCACTCAGCGGCACAGGCGTCTGCTGGCGTGCAAGGTCCTGAGTTTGACCCCGGTACCCACACAAAAATAAAACAAACCCAATGTATTATAGTAAAAGAAACATTGCCATTAATCCCACTCAAAATACTCTCCCTTGCTTTGAAAATACTTATGCCATTGTTCTTGCCACTTTCTGAAGCAGTTTGAGGCTATGGGGAGTGTTTTGAGGGGGATTAATGTATCCTTTACTGTAATAAAGTTTTAAAAATTTAAGCATTCATAGCTAAATATGCATGCTTGTAATCCCAGCACATGGGAGGCTGAAGTAGAAGGGTCACCGTTTTGAGGCCAGCCTGGAGTACATAGTAAGCTCAAGGCCAGTCTGCACTACGTATTGTAGTGAGACTCTGTCTCTAAAAAAGTGAGAAAACATTTTAAAAAGTAAAATTTAAGCATTCCATGTATATTGTGACCATACCTCAAACATATACTTGGATTTTTTTTTTTTTTTTTTTTTTTTTTGTGGGTACCGGGGGGTCGACCTCAGGACCTCGCGCGCCAGCAGGCGCTCGTGCCACTGAGCGATATCACCGGCCCCTTTTTCGTATGTGGGTTCCGGGAGTCGAACTCAGGCCCTTGCGCTTGCCGGGCGGGTGCTTAAGCCGCTGAGCCATTTCACCGGCCCATATACTTGGATTTTTAAATGATCTCTTGCCATTTAGAGTGTAATGCATTCTCTGGAATATATCTTAGTTGATGAAATTTGATGTGTATATGTATCAAGGAATTTGTTGTAAATTACTAAACAAATTGTGTTTCATTTTAATGAAAGATACATATACTTAGAATACTAAATATGAAAAAGCAAAATGTACTTATTCCATTTCAAAATTTATTGTTTTTCTATTTGTTTTCACAGCCTGGGGTTAGAATCTTCAATGTAATTTCTGAATATAAAATATAAATGATTAGGTGTTAGTTAAAGATTTATTACTGTTTTCTAAAAATAGGTAGAATTATGATAAAGTTTTTCTAGCGCAGTTTTACAAAACCAATACTGAAATTGTACATACACACAAGCACACATGTACACACAGAGTTGAGCTTTCTTATTTATGGATTCTTTACTTAAGAATTTGCCTCCCTGCTTAAAATTTATTTGTATCCTTCTCCATCAATATTTATACACTTTACATGTTTTAGAGGTAGGTCATTTGAAGACAT